>OZ018323.1:48505229-49105229 GCA_963969495.1 Ceratothoa steindachneri | reverse complement strand
CCACCATTTAAGGTCACCCCTCCTGCCTGGTGACCTGGCAGCCCTTCAGCATGTCGTAAAAATTGATAGAGTGTGAAGTGAGAAGGAAGGGGATGTGAGGAAGGTATGGGTGGAATGAAGCAGGTTGTTAAAACCCACCATCCCAAACCAGAGCTCAGGGGTTATGGGCTGAGAAGAAGGTCAGCATCTATCCTATGAAAATAGAGGCTGACCAGAGAAAGTTGTGGGAGATGTTGTAGGGGAAGTGAGGAAGTAGGGGGAGAAACACACACTGTCTGAAAGGAGAAGAGGCTAATCTGGGGCCAGACGGGGCACTGAGTCCGGTCATTACGGCAGCCAAGAATGCAAATCCGCGCACCCCTTACAGGGTCAAAGTACAGAAAAGTTAAAGGAAGAAAATCCCTTCCATATCCCAACATTTCATCCCCTATTGCACCTGTGCCACATGATGATACCTTATTGGTTCCAGAAAATATAAGTAAATCCTATCAAATTGTAAGCTTTATTCTTTGTAACAGAATCAATACTGAAATATTCAAAACATCTAGCTAAGGTTTCTTGTAATTTGATTACACATGCAATCCATATTTATGTTCTAGCTATTAAATGCATCTCTTTATATATATATATATTTTTTTCAGGTAGAGGGTATGGTGAAGGTCTCATCAGGAGAGTCGGAAGGTTGTGACAATGAAGAAATGGATGAAACGTTTGAGCCAAGAATGAGTACCCACCCACACTTTCCAAATCAATGTGAACTGGATGATCTCATCAGAGACTTGGTGTCTCACTAAGTCAGGAGCTCAGCTTTTGGCATCCAGACTGAATGAATGGAATCTGTTTGGGAAGGACTGCAGATTAACAGTATACAGGAAGCACCATGAGCAATTCAAAGTATACTTGATATAAGTGAGGATCTCTGCTTCTGCAAAGATATTAATGGCTTGTTTACAGCTATTGGAATTGATCACAACCCTGAAGAAGAATGGCAACTTTTCATAGATAGTTCTACAAAAAGCCTCCTAGCTATTTTGCTACATAATGGGAATCAGTATCCATCCCTGACTATAGCATACTCAGTACAGATGAAGGAAGAATATGACAATGTAAAAAAGTTTCTTGAGAAGGTAAACTATACTAAGTTTAAATGGGATATTTGTGGTGATTATAAAATGCCTTGCCTTTTTACTTTGATTGCAGGGTTGGCACACCAAGTATTCTGTTTTCTTTGCCTATGGGACAGTAGGGCTGATCATGAACATTACCAGAAAGTTGAGTGGCCCCCTCGAGATGACTTGCAGCCAGGAAAACTAAATGTTATTAGACAGCCTCTTGTAGAGCCTGCCAAAGTTTTGCTACCTCCACTTCATATAAAGCTTAGTTTGGTCAAACAGTTTGTACAAGTATTAGAGCATGGTGGAGAAGCATTTCAAGAGATTCATCTACTCTTTACAAGGCTATCAGAGGCCAAAGTTAAGGGTGGTATATTTACTGGAACGCAAGTAAGGAAAATGTTGAAGTCAGTACAACTTGAGAATGCAATGAGTGATGTCAAAAGTGAGGCATGATATGGATTTCAAAATATAGTTAATGAATTCCTTGGTAAAAATAAAGACGCAAACTACAAGCAGCTGGTAGCAAAACTTTTAGAAAGTTATAAGAATTTAGGATGTAGAATGTCAGTAAAGGTGCACCTTTTGCATTCATATATGGTTTTTTCGTGAAAATTTGGGAGAAGTGAGTAAGGAGCATGGTGAGTGGTTCCATCAGGACATTGCTGTAATGAAGAAAAGATACCAAGGAAGATGGGACACTGCTACAATGGGGGACTATATATGTTCACTGGTGTGTAAAGATCAAGGAGCTTACAGTAAGAAAGCACATTCTTCAGTGCACTTGTAGTAGATTATCTCTTATAATCACATTTTCTCATTAGTTTAAAAAGGAATACAAGGACAAAATATTATCAGGTATTATTCATGGACAATGTGAATATGCTAAATAAAGTGAACTGTCACAGCTATTAGGGGTTAGTATTATATACAAAATTCCAATTATCTCAAAAAAATATCAATGCTTTGCAATTTTCAATGGTATTTTTAGAATTAGGGGGTAAAACCACCTTAGAAACACTAAAAACATTTAAAGAAACAAAACTAGTGTTACCCAATGTAATAAACCTAGGGGAGGGAACAAACCTGTTCTTAATGATAATAAATTGCACTAGGGAACATTTTTCTCCCCAATTTCTATTGCATTGATTTTTTAACATATTCTAATTACTTTTTCCATGCTAATTTCACATCTAAATGTTTTTTTTTGTCTAAATCATCTAATATTTGGAAAAAAAATTTTATCTTGCTGAAATTAACTCTATTCATGTTTTGTTTTAGATCTAAAGATGGCTTCTTCAAATAGACATAAATGATTCTAATGAATTCTGTTACGGATGTGGCTGCTACACACTTATTCAAAGGTATAATATAAAGTTTGTGCACCATGATTGCAAACACTATTTTGACAGTTTTCCTTGGTGACCAAGACAAAAACTGAGATTCAGAGACTGCACATCATAAGTGCGAGGAAAGTTCATGACTAGATAAAAGTAAAATGAAAAGGTCTACCTTTTAGAGTCCCCATGGTTTGGCAAAGGACCACATAAATGACTGGTATTTTTGCCTGGTAAACACTAAATGGTTATGCCTACTCTGAAAATAAAAGCAATAAATCTGATCAAGAGTTTCAAGACATGGTCTCAGATTACAGACTCCTCATCTAATGCAAAAGTCATCAGCAGTTTACTTAGGAACTGAATAACTAAATGACAATAAAATAATACCTTGACAGCTTTCCAAGCCTCATATTTCAGAACATGGGACCAGATTTTTGTGAATTTTTATTTTATTTTTGCATAGACAATTTGTTTACTGCCACAATATCCCAGGTATTGCTTTGTATAACCCTACAGAGAGATCGTTTTGGGATAGTTCGAAGTGCAGCTGCAAATGTGTTCTCTTGCAAAATGGCAATGTTTTTGCAGTCCCAGTTGGTCACTCATAATGACATCAAAATGGTCATTGACTTACTCAAATATCAAGAGCACAACTGGATCATTAATGTGGACCTAGAAAATGGTCAACTTCCTCCTTGGCCAACAGGTTTTACTAAGTTCCCATGCTATCTCTGCCTGTGGGATAGTTGAGTTTCAGACAAACTGGACCCAGAAGGAATGGCCATCTGTGAAACTCTGGAAGCAGACATTCCAAACATTGTCAAAGACCCAATCATCAGTTGAGAGAAAATCATTTCCCCCACTCCTATATCAAGCTTAACTTGATGAAGCAGTTTGTGAAGTACTGACAGGAAATGCTTTCTGGTTGCTAGAATGCTGTTGGCTTTTCATAATCTTGGATGGAAGAGTGCTATTAAGGGCAATGGTACAGACAGGATGGTGGATTACTGCTGGAATTTCAAACAAGATCAACTTGACAAAGTCTTAAAATGCAAGAGCTACAATCACAAATTATTGCCATAATAGTATGTTGCAAATTTGATTTCTTAGCCTTAAATTCAAGTTCCAGTAAGCATTGTGATGAATATATTTACTGTTGAGAAAAAATAGATTCTTTACTTAAACAGGTTTCAAAACTAATTTTAATATAGTATGACAATAAATTGTTGAGATAGAACATGACATTATATGAAAGGCATCAAAATTTTTACACAAAAATGACAATGCTAGGTTTCACTCCTCTCAGCTAGCTGTATTTAAGTATGCAACATCCTCTATATTCACCTGAAATTTTCTCTACTTTAATAGGGAAAACAAAATTTGTGCTTGATGAATATGACAAGAGACTTATTTTATTTTTTTATAGAAATAGTATATCATTAGAGGATCATTGGCAAAGCTTAATGATGCCAATGGATATATATATTTTGAAGTATTCACTATATTTTTATGCCACCTTCAACTAGTTATTCAAAAAATATTTTACATGAAACAAACTAATATATGCAAGATTTAGAACCTTTTCTCAAATTAAAAAAAGGAAACAAAATAAAAAAATGCAAGGGGGGAGAGAAAGAGAGAATTTTTTTTTGTTTTCATGACAAAACTAATCAGCCTGGCAGTTTTCTAAAAAAATGTGCTTTGTGAGTTTTTAACAAGATCAATTCAAGTAACTTATGTAGATCTTGACTTATGAAAATTTGTTATGGTTCTTGTCAGCCTCAGTCCAGTCCCATTAAGTTTTCAGGTGACTTTATTTGGCTACCTTACTGAACACTTTAATCCTAAACTTTAAAGCGATTATTTAAATATATTTAGTAAAATTAAAAGATATCAGACACACTGAATCATTGAAGTTTATAAAATGTAAAATTTGAAGATACAATTTGATATTAACTTTATTAAATCTTATCTTTATAAATTAATAGGCAACTGGCCTAAATAGAACAAAGGCTGACAAAATTTAACTGGGGACGCACCTGTATATTAGAAGAAGTACTAGATGGAGTGGTTAATGGTATGGTGAAATAATCCAAAGAAGGCATGACTGGTTTGTTTGTTCTTATGAGAAGTTGGTGTTTTTTACCCCTTGCATGACTCACAAGAGCAGATTCTCCCATCACTGATATATCTATTGACTTTTGGCATATACAACAGTAACATTTATGGACATTTATATCTTGTCTTATCCAGTCTTTATAATCTACATGTTCTAACCAACGCAACTTAAATTTACACTTTCCACCTGGCATTATGGTCTAATAATTTATACAAAACTTTACAAGATATTGAAGGAAAAATATCTGAACTTTGAATGGTAATATCCAGATTACATTTCAAGCTCTAGATTTCCTGAAACAAATTGTTCAATTTATATAGTATCTAATATTCAATTACAAGGCATACCCCTATTTAATTACCTAAAAATATAAAGTGGTTTAGAAAATCTAAAGAAATGGATATTGTTATTAAATTGAACATTTTCAATAAAACTGCTCTGTGTTAATAAAATTGTTTAAATTTATATTTGTCAAAAGATTTAAAAAATGTAGTAATCCTAAAACTAAGATATTTTGGTGTTAATGAAAGAAAATGAATTTTGAATGAATGTGATTTGATCTGATGAGACCAGATTTGAATAAATATGATTTTGTCTGATGAGACCAAAATTGAACTCTTTGGCTGGAATGTAGCTCGCATGTTGAAATGCCAGGAGCCCCTGCAGAGGGAGAGGACCCTTTAGTACTATGTCTTCTTCCTGTTTTTTTTTTGTGAAATGAGGTTGTGGAATGAACCTGCTTCTTTCCACTGCCAGAAAGAGACCCTAGTGTGGATAGAGCACTCTTTCTGAGTCTTCAGGGGCCCTGAGAAGCTTGCACAATGGCAGACTTAGGTTGTGTGTTTGGCACTGACCCCATGGAAGATCCTCCCATATGGGGCTAGGTCACCTCCGGGACCATGTCCATCTCAGGGAGAGCCTCCATGTGGCCTTCCCACCCAAGGAATCACTGATCCAATTTGAGATATCTTTTGCCGTGTCTCGGGCCAGCGAACCAAACTCCATTGGGGAGGAGAGGGGGCCATTCCGCTGAACATGCGCAATGTCAAAATACATGACTGCAGACCCAGCTTTCCCTTAGCCCCCTAAGAAGGTTGGCACTATCAGGTTGTGGCAACTGGGAATCGTCAATTTTGGGTGCTTGCTTGGGCTCTTGGCAGTCCCTTGTGAGAGAAAAGGGGGTGGGGTGAAATTGCTGCCCCTGAAGGCCTATTAAAGGAGTAAGCCTCCTCTCCGGGAAAAGAGGGTTGAATGAGCCCAATCGTTGCATGCGGATGGTGAGAGGGGAGCCCCTCCACCAGTTAAAGGAGTGTCTCATGTTACTTCCTCTCCCCAGCACCTAGGAAGGGAGAGGCCACAGTTGGAGGCGGATTTTAATGCCTGTTCCCAATATTCTTTTTGTTTGTCACCATCGTTGAGAAAGAAAAGGAGAACAAGGAAACTAGATACTATGACCAGACAATGACTTGGGAATTAAGAGAAAAGTCTCCATAGAATCAGAAAATTCCATAATTTGATCATTTAAACATATTATGTCCATAGGTTGAGCATTAATGGGCTTTGCTAATTGTGTCTGCCATTCAGGCAAAATTGTCCTTGAGCTTAAACCATAGAGGATGGTGAGGGTATAGTCACCTTATTTGTGTACCCAGAGGAAGCTAAGTAGAGTCAACAGCCCAACACACCTTATACCTATTACTTGCCTTAGCCAAAGGCTTTTCAGCCCTCACAGCAGGTAGGGACCTCATGGTGGACATGCTACTTGACTAAGGGTATTAAGAAGATCAAAGTGTGCCGGGCAACCGGAACCTCTGTGGATAGAAGAGCGAGTGTAGAAAGGGGTAGGAGGGTATATAATAAAGAGAAGTAGAGATAGGAGGGTATGTAATGAAGAGAAGTAGAGATAGGAGGATATGTAATAAAGAGTAGAGATAGGTGGGTCCATTAACAAGTAGGGTGGGTGATCACCTATTATTATCATACCTTGGTGCTAGGTGATCCCAGGATGGCATGCAATCCCCCAAGGGACCATGGCTACTCCAGGTGGTAAAGTAATGCTGACTGTGGGTGAGGGGAAAGTGCACCAACTTTCCCAGCTCTCATCAGAGTTCAAATCAACCCAGTGATAGGGCTTCCCTAATTTGCACTCAGGCTGGGAGGACATGCAACTCCTCCGAATACCAAGTGTAACAGGCTACATAAGGTACCCCCCCAGCAAGGGATGCAACATGAGGTAGCTGGTCAGATCCTTAAGCCTACAAAAAGGTTGAGGGAAGAGTCTAGAAAAAAAAGGAAAAAGAAAAGAATGGTGAGGGAGATGAGGAGAGTTCATGCAGAAATTTAAATGTTAACAGAAGGAGAGCCTAAGCTGTGGCTGAACCGGGCACTCCGTCACATCACCATGCTCCTTACTGGTGGGTTGAACTACATAGAGGATTGGCCTGGATTTTTAAACCTTTGTGCTAAGCTCATTTATTACCTCCACAAGTTGCAGAGCAGCTTTGAGCTGTCCTTGCTCCAGAGCCACACATCTGCAGAAAGGACAACCTCCCAAGCATTAATCCCTCAGTAACTACCAATAAACATTTTAACTTTTAGTTTTTTGACTGAGATCCTCTGAGTTTGAGGGGGAAGGGGGCATACCAAGTATTATGGTGCTAACTATAGGCTATTAACTAACTATAACTAGGCTAGCTTATTAGCAGAAATAAATAAGTAAATTTTGACAGGAATAGGTGAGAACTTGGTAGACAGAGTAGAAATAACTAAGTTAGTCTAGTCCTCACATGTGCATCATTAAGGAGATGTGCATTGATGTTCAAAATTTTATGCATAACAATTCCTAATTTTTAAAAAAATTGTTTTTGTTTTTTTAAGACAAATAGGAAAAGGTTTAAGAACAAAATGCTAACTATATAATTGCTTTGATATTTCTAGCAGCACACACTTTCTAGATCACCTAATATATAGGTACAAATTATCTGAGATTAACGTTGTCAAGACAAAAAGGTAATAACTTTCTTTCCATACTTAATTCTAAATATCATTGACAATAGATTGAGAGGGAGAAACAGGAGAAAAACTTGAGTTAGCAAGGTCTATTTTTAATCATTTTGCTCAATATACATCAAATAAAATGGACCCTATACCAAGTTCATTATTTAACTTATGATTTGCAAATGAAGTATCCTCCCAAATGAGTAATAATGAAATGGGTTAAGATGTTTGGAGTAAACATACAAGTTGATGGAGAAGTAACAAGCTAAACAATACCTAGTATAACATGATTCGTGTAATACCTATTAATTTTTATTACAAGAGCATAGTTGGTAACATACAGTGAGTGATACCAGTTTTGAAAAATGTGTAGCATTGGAGAGCTCATCTTCATTGTGAAAACTTTTTATAAAGCTGTGAGTAGAAGTGAGACATAGGTACTACCAGCTTGCAAAGTACTTTCGCTGGGTGATAAAATGTTCAACCAATATGGCTCCAATAGCACAGGGCACCACTACATTACATCACAAATAGGTGCAAATCGTTTGATGAGCATTTTACTCAGAAGTGAAATAGATGATATTGAAAAAAAATGGCTAAATGCAAAATCTTAGTTCTTACAATTCTAGACCTTTATTTTGGGTGTTATAAAAAATGCAGTTGATACAAGATAGGGGAATTGAAGAATGGAAACTAAAATGTCAATGCTTGCACACAAATTAATGTACCTTTAAGTCACTGGGTGTGCAACTCAATTCAACAAAGACTAGAACAATATATTTTTTAACTCCTGATTTAAATAGTATGTTATAAATAGAGACAATGTCATATGGTTGGCCAGAAAATCCTGACTCATTTATTTAGAAAGTGGAAATAAGAAAACAAAATTTTATGGAGCAACGGCAACTTTTATTCTTCAAAATAAAGCCCATCCTTCTTTACAATCTTCTTCCAGTGATCAGCCAGCATCTGATCTGTCCCAGATACCAGTTAGCTGGATTTGAATAAAAAAACTGTAAACAAGCTTCCTTCACTCCATCAAAAGTATTGAATCACTGGTCACAGAGGAAGTGTGCCATTGAGCAGAATAGGCCATGGTCACTTAGAGCAGCATCGGGACTGAATGGTGGATGTGGAAGAATCTCAACACTGTCCATCTGTTTGAACTTCTCCATAGTCAACCTGGCAGGGGGTAGCCTTGCATTGCCTCGCTGAAACAAAGCAGGAAACTCCTTCTTTAGTTTGTTGTCTATGTGGTCTAACTGCTGGCAATAAAGTTTAGTATTGATGGCACAACCATGTGAAACGAGCTTGAAATGCACTACTCCTTGGAAATTCCAGACAGATATCATGACCTTTTTGTCAAACCAATTCAGTTGTGGAATGGATACCAGTTGTTCAACTCGCAGAACCCATTTCCTCTTCCGATCCTGATTAACCAAGTACACCCACTTCTCATCTGCTGTGACAATTTGCCTCCAGAATTAGTTGTCCATTGGGCTATTGAGAAGTTGGCTGCACATTTCTACTCTATGGGCAGCTTGTGCTTCAGTAAGATCATATGGATCCAATTGGGGCTAATTGTGAACAAAATCCATTTGGTTCAATTGGTTCAGCACAGTCTGATGGAATAACACTCCAACAACTTTCGCAAGATCACAGCTGCTTGCAAAAGGTTCAATTTTCAATAAAGCCACTAAGGCCTCGCTGTCAAAGATTGATGATTGGCTGGAATGTGGTTGATCATCAAAGGTAAGATGCTCGAAGTTGAAACATCTGTACCACCTTGAGACCTTCGCCTGACTGAGTGTGCTTTCTCCTTCAGTATCACAAATTTCCTTCACACCAACTCTTGTAGAAAGTTTTTGTTGTAACAGTAATCAAAACCCTAATTCCACTTTCTTCCAGTTGGGGCTTATACAAAGAGAAATAAACTGCCCAGGAACAACAAACAACAGCAGCGTATGAAGGCTGGTAGTTGAATGACTAAGGCTAACCTAATGTAGTCAAATGAGTAAGACTAACCTAACCTAATGTTGGTGTTGCTCAATAAAATTTTCTTGTTTTCCTTCTGCTTCATAAGTGAGTTGGGACTTTCTAGCCAACCATATATATATATATATATATATATATATATATATATATATATATATATATATATATATATATATATATATATATATATTCAGTAGATGCTTTCCCAGTAATTACTAAATTATGTCAAGATTGTAATTTTTTATTACTTCATTACTTTTGTGCTACACTGCAAACAAACAGGAATAAATTGTAATCATTTCTAAAAACAAAAACCCTTGCCACATTACAATAAAAGTTTAACATTTTTAAATATCTTGTAAACCAAACCAGTATCATTTATTGGATAAACTGCTTCTTAGATTACTAACTATCTAATAGGTAACAAGTATATTTTTTATAAGTTTAAAAAAAATCAAAGCCTATCATCTTTGCCTTTATTGAGATATTTCCCCAAATTTTATACAAAAGCTAGAGAACAAGTAATAATATATATACACTTATTTTCTTACTGTCGGCATTTTCAGATTATATATATAGATATAAAATATATATGAGCAAACAAGCCTAAAACTGTCAAATTTGTCATGGTAATGAAGCAGTCTAAAATGATTTCATATTTATAATGAATGGAGATGTGGGATTGTTTTGCTCCTATAATCTGAATACAGGAATCATTCTAGTTTTTGAAAATCATAAGATTGCTTATATATATGAAATTATATCAAAATACTTGTAGTACTATACCTTTTCATGGATGAGGTGCCAAGCTGTGGCTCCTCCCACTTCACCGCAAATACGGATATTATGTAAATTAGTACGACGTTTAAAACGTTCAAACCAACCTCTGCTTGCAACAAATGTCTCATACCCATTGCCTTCTTCTTCCTGCAAGACCCTAAAGATGCTTCTTGCTTTTTCCATAATGGTAAGCTGGCTGAGGGGGGTATTGCATTGTGTCTGTTCATTTACCCAGACACTTAATTTGCCTTCCATCTTTTCCAATAAACTAGATCTTGATCGAGTGACCTTTGTTGCAGATAATTTTGAGGTCATTCTAGCAGAGGCTCTTATTCGATCTGCATTTTTAATTATGGTTCTGATGGTTGATGTAGCCATGTTTAAATCACTAGCTACATCTACTTGACGCTCCCCAGATTCTACACGCTCAAGTACTTGCAATTTTACATCTAAGGTAATACTTTTTCTTGGTACCTTAGATAAACTACTGGCTTCAGAGCTTCCAGCCTGTGTACTAGACATGATTGTGCATGAAGCAATATTTAAAAAGGAAACAGATAATGCAAGAGCACATGTAGTTTAGGTGTAACAAAATTATATATAAGTAGCTGAGTGAAGCCAAGTTTAACAAATATTTCTCAATTATGTGATTTCTGATAATTCAATAATTTTTTAACTTTCATTTTCCATAAAATCAGAAAACCAGGACTAGTTTGCATTGGAGAGAAGGGAAATTAATTAGTTTTCTGTGGTATTACTATAATATCAGTAATATTACCATATCAAAATAAAGCTACATTTTTATCCAATCCTAGAATAAAAAGAAAGGGAATAAATATGAATGACATATGTATGGTATGAAAAAGGAATCCATACAAGAAAAATTTCCTGATATCTCTCATACTATTCAATAATGATAACTGACATTGCAAGCATTTTTATATGGCACTCTACAAGATGATAGGCCCTCAGAGTGCCTGTCTACCAACTAAGGTGGGTCTTCAAGGCATGCTTGAAAGCATAAAGGGAGGTGGGAGGAATGTATTGCTACAAGCAGATCATTCCACATCCTCAAAGTGAGAAAGCAAAATCACCCATGCACACAGATGACTATGAAGTACAAGCAATAAAGAGAGATTATGGGATGGACCTTGGTCAGGGTCAATTTCAGAGCATGAATACAGGTAACAACAGGGTGCTGTTGCATTTTAAGATTTGGCATGTACAAAGGAGGATGTTGAAAAAGATACAAAAATGGATTGAGTGCAGTTCAAAGAGCATGGAGGGGCTGCATGAGAGAAATGACCTTGCCAGAGAATAAATGGGGGTAGTTTTTAATAACTTGAAAGGGCTTGGAAGAGGGACAAGATCCAGCAGGAAGTGAGTTGCAGTAGTCAGACAGGAGGTGATGCAAGTGTGGATGGCAAGAGAAGACTTGCAGACATTAGCTTTGAAAGATGACTATTAAAGGTGGAGCTCTCTCTCACTACCCTAGTAGATAGGACATTGGTCTTCCATTGTCAAGCAACTGGTTCAATCCTAGTCAGCATGGACAAAACTTTGAGTACCAAGAAACAAGGATACTCACAAACATAGGTAACAAATCACAAGACCACTATCAGTCCCTTTGTTTTCATGCAACATAACCACTCTCTTCTGTTCTGGGCACTCATATCCCTACACTCTTGATATAGATGGAACTATGAAAGACTCTATGGTATCAAAAGAGCACTACCTAACATTTCCCCCACACTGCGTCTTGACACTGGTGCCTTTGAGCTTGCTAGTGATAGTCCTTCTTATCTTCATGCATATTTAAATATCCATTTGGGAAATCTCATCCATGATGCAATGGCTGTATTTCTATCAACTTCCATTATCTTTGCATGAAGGTGTTATCTTGCATGAAAATTACAAGTAGAGCTCCGGAGGCTCACAGATGGGGCAAACATGCTATTACATAAATTCATTGTACACTTGTGCATTTTTGTGTCATATAAGAGCACAAGTGGCTCAGTGGCTGCAAATTAAACTTAGACTCATTCATGACTCAACTCTATTGGTCATCCATCCATAGTGATGCATACAAGATGAGCCTTCTTTATCTTTAGACTGATCAATGGCTTGACTACTGGTGTAAATGTGAAGATTGTCTTCTTGCAGCTAATGAGACACAGTTTGCCTAGAGACACTGATAGTCAAAATTTCACTAATATCTCAGGAATCTACTGTGTCCATTTGAAAAGGTCTTTTTTTTACAATTCAGTTAATGGCACAGGTTGACATCACTTATCAGCCTTTTGGCTAAAATCAAGTCTAGTATATATTCTAATAAGCTTAATATCTGATATGACCCTTAGGTAGGGTTAATCTGATTTTTGCACTTTGATGAAATGTTCAGAGCTTTTTCCAGCTTTGTGTTTTTATTATTTGCTTTATAATGTAGCCTAATATTAGGTTGGAAAATAATTATAGCATCTTATGCCCTTGGTAGCAGTTGCCAGAAGAGCACTAAACAAAAACAACACAGGTTGACTACACTTTTGAAGAGTTTGCCAGTTTCTGCAATGGTGCTAATTGAAAGACCTTAGTTGTGCAGTTTTAAGATCAGCTCAAGGAAAGAGATTTCTTAGGTATGTTACCTGGACATTAGCTGGTAAGAGAATGACCATAATGTACACTACTGAGCAAAATAAGAAAAGAATTTCCTTTATTAAAATATTTTCAAAAGTATGACAGGTAGGTAACTAAATGAAATTTGCATGGTACATAAAGGCTGGCATTTAACCTTTACGACACCCAGCGACTCAAAAGTGTCTGTGCAATGAACTCCAGAGTTCTGATGGTTTTTAGGCCTATGAAATGTCCTTTTGTTCAAATAACGTTGCATTTACATTCTCTTTTAAAATGTTGATTGGATAATATGCTTACTTTAGTATTTCTATGAGCGTTGTAGCTTTCACACCTATTTTTAACTTAGTAAAATTAGTTTTTTCTTATTTATTAAAAATGGCTAATCCATCTAAAATTATGGATATCTACTATGAACTTGATTCAGATTTGGAAATAACTGCCAGTAATAATAATAGTTCAGACTCATCCGATGATGAATTAGAGTCAATAATTTATGAAAATCATCAAATTGATGAAATGTGGCAACACAGCCCCAATTTCTTCCTTATGATCAGATTTCCCAATGCCTGCTCAGGAATCCAAGCGCATATTTCTCTAAACTCGGAAAGTAAACATTATGAGTATTTTGAATCAATTTTTAATTAAGAAATCCTATGAGACATATGCATAGAAACAAATTGCTATTGTGAACAAAGTTCAGAAACCCCCTTCTCTCTTTCATCCACTATACATAGATGGAAGAATTTATTCATAAGCGAGCTTTATGTTTTTATTGCCCTCACCCTCCTAATGCCTTGTGTGATCTAAAAAAAATTTTTGATAGCCCATCTGGCATATTTTCTATACAGATAACCCTGAGTAAAAAATTTGTAAAACGTTTTTTTTGAGTGTTTTTAATACTAAATTTTGCGCTGATTTCAAATATGTCCTTACTCTTTCTCTACCTTCAAACATTTGAAGGATATCTAATTTATTTTTCTTTTTCAGGTTTATATGATAAATATTGACTTTCTTGATTATGGCTACAAGAGGATGCAGAAATTCACCAGATTCATTCTGTTTTGTGTGTAGTTTCTATGTTGGACCTAATAAAGTATCATAAAATTGTTTGTGAAAGGTGCAAAGTACTGGATTGCTTATATACTGTACTTTGGAATGAGTATGGGTGACCAAGAAAAACCATGGGCCCCTCATGTGATATGTGGAAGTTGTCAATCAAATTTAGATGCATGGCTGAGGTGTGCAAGAAAAGCAATGCCATTTGTTGTCACGAGAGTTTGGCGAGAGCCAAAAATCATCTAGATGATTGCTATATTTGTATGATTGACATATCAAAGTACAGAAAATCCCTTCCATATCCCAACATTTCATCCTCTATTACACCTGTGCCACATGATGATACATTATTGGTTCCACAGCTACCAGAAAATTTAAGTAAATCCTATCAAATTGTAAGCTATATTCTTTGTAACAGAATCAATACTGAAATATTCACAACATCTAGCTAAGGTTTCTTGTAATATGAAACAGTCGATTCATATTTAAATCACCTTAAAATATATATATATTTTTTTCTGTGGAAGTGATTATGGTTTTAATCTTCATATTTACTAAATATGATATTAACAGATGACTGATTCTCTGACAAATCAGGCAAGGGATGGAACTACATACTCTCTGATTTTGATGAAAATTGGTGAATTGGTAGATTTTGGGCTGAAACCACTGGGATGGAAATCTGTTTTTCAATATCTTAATTGAAGCAAAGTTATGGATATCTATATTTGAGGTTTGCACTCCCCCCCCCCCCATTATAGACTTGTATCTCAGCCCCTAATTTAGCTAGGTCAAACGTAAAAGCATTCAAAAGAGAATGTTTAGCTCCTTAAAAATGACTCAATATTTAACCTAAATTTTTAAATGAAGGTGGGGGATCCACATAATACAGGGAAAAATATATTTCCCTCCCAAAAGCACTATCCCTTTTGTTTTGTCTATTCAAATTGCCTATAGTCTATGTTGTACTATATATGTAGATTGACTTTACATTAAAAGAGAATTTTTGCTGCTGTATTTTTTTGGGTCAAATGAATATGTGATTGCAGCAGAATATTGCTTCTATAATAACTAAAGCGTGCAGCTACAATAAATACATTTGGCTCAATACAAAACACCAAATCTTGTTTCTCAATACAGATTTTAATATGGAATACTTACAACCTCATGTAGTCATTTATTCCAAGGTACAAAAATATTTTTGTAAATCAAACCTGCGTATATAAAAAAAATTTCAATCAACTTGCTAACATACAAAATACCCATCCGGGAAAAAAGTTTAATCATATTCCCTCTTCTTACACCTTTCAAAGGGAAACAGTCAGTAGCCTTGTATATCTACATATTTAAGGTGAGGCAGGGAAGATATCCTCTTTGTTGACCTTCTATGTAGCGACTCTGGCAGGATGATACCATGCCTGTAAACAAATCACTCACTGCTCCATCCAATCACCCCCAAACAATTTTTGGTGATTTGCCATGTCTTTATGCCGGTTAACATTTTTTTTTTCTTTTAATATTTTTGAAAGACTTGATATCTCTCAAACAAAAACTTGATTTTAGCTACTTTTCTAGATCATGGACACACAGCTAAATATTTTGCTAGAAAAGATTTTGAGGAACATTTAAAAGAAATTATGATAAATTGGTTATTTGAAGGAGTAGAGGGCATCAGATGACGAAAGTTTTAAGTTTGATTTTTCTGCATGCTTCGACTGTATTGAAAAAGGTGTTTTGGTGGAACCAACTACAGAAAATTTGAAAACAAGTTACTGTTATAACGGGAAATTTTTTTAGAATTAAGAAATGAAGTTATGGTAGAGGAACAAGAAAAATAGTTTTAAGTACCTAGCTCCCTTACCTCAGAAGCACTTGTCATGCCCACATTCATCTGTGGAAAGTGAAAGGCTTTTCAGTTGTGGAGGACAGATTTATTACCCCAGAGGAATAAGTTAGCAGCTGATACGGGAGAAAAACTTTGTTCTTACATTACAGTTTGAGAAGTTTAAATTTTAAATATTAGATTTTGTTTTAATCTTTTTTGCTATCTTTGGAGATTTTACTTTTTCTAAAAGAATTTTGTCATTTTTTTGCAAAGGAATTATTTTGGTACAAAGAAAAATATTTTATATTTTAAATTTACCAGTAAAAAAAAAAAAACTGCTATTTTTTTAGATCTGTATTTTATGTTGAAGCCCAAATGTTAAGTAGGTTGTATATTAAATGCAGTGGTGACTCTTCAACGCATGTAATAAGATATTATGCTCATGCATTTCAATGGGGAAAATAAAAATTAGAAATTGCATGCATTGAGGAATCGGTACTGTTTAAATAGTATGTTATTAAAAATATTGTTGGCTGACAATTCTGCACTGGTCACTTTGCCATAAGTTCGACCAACCTAAATGAGCATCATTTGGTTGATGCATTTTCCCTGCTGATAGGCAGGCGAGGTTGGAAATCCTATTGCAAAGCCTCAACTATAATAGTTGAGCTCGATACCAGCATTGGCCAAAATGTGTAATTGGTACATCACTAGCAATCAGAAGAAGTTGGATGATTTCATTGTAGATGTTTGTTGAGGCTACAACACAGAACACCACACTATTATCAAACACACAATGAAAAACTGTATTGCACACAGCCACACACACCAACATAATATACACTGTGATGGCCTTGTGGGAAAGCAAGGTCCAGGGTGTAGCTTCTCAGGGGCTTGGGGCTGTTTGGCTAGGCAGCCTGTCAAATAACAAACAACAACAGTACCTACTCTAGATGTGGCCATAGATACAAGTTATTGAGTTTAAGGAGAACATCCTTACTTTTGTAACTAACATTACTTTCAATGAAAGCAGTCTATTTACCATTTTTCTCCCCTCAATAAATTGCATAGAAAACCTTAAAGATCTATTACTACTCTAAGTCCTCATCTATGTTCAGCCAATGCTCATCCATTTCTAGCTCAATTCCCTATTATCCACTCCCATGTTAACAACTTTACATTTCTGGAGGTTAAAAGTCATCTCCCATCTATGTGCCCAGGATAATAATTTAATCAAATAATTCATGAATTTAAAGTTTCTTTCACCTTCTTTTACTCTAGCTGCCCATTTGGTGTCATATGCACTTTACTAGTAACTGTCTCCCCAAGATCCCTGAGGCACTCCATTATAACTACTCCATTTAGTACCACTCCCTGCTTCCTATCCTTCAGTCAATTTGAAATAATCCCAGATATCCTAAGCCTTTTAATTTGTAGCAAATGAAGTGCCTAAAGTGCTTGTGGTGGGGATTTCATAAAGGACTTTTTGTGAATGCGAGTACAAGAAGAGGATGAGGGTTTGTTTGCCAGGTGCACATGTAGATGTAAGTGAAAGAATACAGGATAGTAACAAAAAAACTAAATAAAAGCACTTCTTTTTAGAATTTGCCCAAGAAAAAACAGTATACTCAGAAGTAATCGTTTTTAAACAAATTTATATGCATTATCTCCAAATCATGATGGGTAAAAAAACAATAAGAATATATTTGCGCAGTTAATGAAAGGTTTGTATTCAAAACAACGTTGTTAAGAGAGACCTAGAGAAGTGTCCTTGTATTTCAGCCCGTAAAATTAAGGAAAATAATAGTGGTCTGTTCAGTTAGGTGTCTGTGCGCACTATTAGTCAATGTGTTAATGAACTTGGTTACACAAGCCACCACCCCATCAAGAAACCAATTCTCACCTGTGTGCAGAAGGCTCGCTTATGCTCTAAAATATCTTCAGTGGGATGATGCTGACTGGCTTGACATGCTTTGGTCTGATGAAACAACGTTCACAGTGACTGAGGGGAGGGGTCGTAGCGTGTATCGGAACCGTGGCAGTGACCCCCTTGACCCACGCTACCTTTGTGGAACCGCAAAACACCCTAGTTCATTAATGGTATGGGGTTGTTTCTCAGGCAGGGGCTTGGGGAAGCTTGTTGTGTTGCCTGCCAACATTAAAGTCAACCAGTACATTTATGTCCTGGTAACAGTCCAGATTTAACCCGATTGAGAACCTTTGCAGGTGGTTAAACATGGGTTACAAGGGAAGGACATCAGCACTCTCCCCAAGCTGGAGAAGGAAATTAGGGCTTGTTGGGATGCTATACCTACCCAGAAGCTACATGATCTTGCTATGTCCATGCCACAATGCCTGAGGGATGTCAAGAAACGCAAAGGATGCCCAACAAAGTATTAAGGGTAAGATCAATATTTTTTATGATACTTTTATCATGCTGCAACTTGTCTAACACGCACCCGGTCTAAACTTTTGTTGAGCACTGTATAAGAGGTTCATCTGTATATTAAAATTCTATGTTTTCTAATGACAAAATTTAATATATTTCTTTTAACGGAATATTTACCGTATCTTTTTGGCATATCGATTTAGGTCTGTTGACCATGTCAGATTATGTATATTGGACATTATAGTTGCTTGGTACTCAAGACCCAGAAATTCTTCCTTTTTAATGGAATTGGCACCCAAGACCAAAAAGTTTGCAGACCCCTGCCATACATGGATAGTCAGACTTGGCAGGGTGGTCAAAATAAAGAAAAAAACTTAGGGAGCAGATTAGCAGATGATATTAAAAAAGTTAGAGAACCAGTCAACTAGCAAAATTTAAATGTATATATACTAATATAGATGGCATTTCTAATAAGGATGGAGTTTTCTTTTATTACATTAATATTGAGAAACCTCACATTGTTATGATAACTGAGACTAAGTTGCTTTCATTTGACCTATCTTCGAAATATTTTTGGTTACCAAATTATAATGGGTTTAGGAGATAGATTGTCTAGGAATCGGGAAGGTGGTGTGATTATATTAGTGCATAGCAGCCTTTTTTTCTGAGAGGATTTCAGATGATGTGTATCATGAAATGGAAACAGTTGCTTGTATACCTAATTAAGTATGGTTTGGGGTAATTCCATGTCATTTCAACCAAGATTTGGCGATTTTTTTTGCCACTGATTTTATTGCAAATTACTGTACTTGTAGACCTTAATGAGACAAATTCAATGCTATGTATCACCTCTGTAGGTTAAATAGTTAGCTACAAGAGTAAGGAGGTCATCCTTAAACTATACAACTCTTATGTCAGGCCACATTTAGAGTACTGTATACAGGCATGGTCACCAAATTTTAGACATGATATAAACTTATTAGAGTCGGTACAAAAGAGGGCATCAAAAATAATACCATCCCTGAACACCTTGAATATGAAGATAGACTGGGGGTATTAAATATGTTTTCATTTGAAAGAAGGTGTGTGAGGGGAGATATGATTGAGATTTTTAAAATCTTTTCTGGGATGGATAAATTGGATTTCAGCAAGTTATTTGAGTTAGAAGGTAGTAATAGAACTAGAGGTCTTTTGCAGTCTCCTTCTTTTCTTATGTTCTTAAAGATTAAAAAACAGAGGTGCAGACTGGATGTTAGAAAATATTTTTTCACTAACAGAGTGGTGGATTATTGGAATAGTTTGCCACCTGAGACTGTAGACAGCCCAAACTTGAATGTTTTCAAGCGCAGATTGGATGATTATATGGAGATGGAGGGTTAATTTCTTACTTTTTGGTATGGGGATATGTTTCTTGGCGTATTCCTGTCGATGCAGTTTCTTTTTATTGCATATTTTGGGGGACTTTGATTTTGTTTTTGACAGACTCCTATGGAGGCTTTAAATTATATATTGTAGATGCATGGTTGAACATAATCCTATGGATTGTTAAATTGTATATTGTAGATGCATGATCTGACAAAATCCTATGGGTGCATTATGTGGGTGGGATTTGATGTATACGGATGACCTTTGATAGGCCCTTGTGGCTTTTGTCATCCGTGAAATTATGTTATGTTATGTGACCCCTCAAAGTTGGGTCAAAAAGGTCATTTTTGCAAAAAGTGAAAAAGTTTAGTCAAATATCTTGGAGACTATTGCATCCACAGAGCTCATTCTGATACCATTTTAAAGCTAATAAGATTCCCTACAACTTTTATTAATGCATATATTTCCTTACAAGGTCACACAAAAAGTTGACCTTTGACCTTGAAAAGGTCACTATGCAGAAATAGTTTTTTTGTAGGGTAGATAGGGGAAAAAAGCCTTTCTGGCTCACCTACTGCACATGCGCAAAAAAAATTATCAACTTAGTATGGCAACCTTAACTCAGTGTAAGGAAAGTTCATGTGAAGAGGGTGTGTCATCAGTTCAACTTAGCCAAAAGGTATGTACAATTATGTTTTTTTTGTTGATAATTGTCTAATATTTCATAAAATTTAATTCATGAAATGAGATGGTTCTTTGTCTGCAATCTGTCCATAATGTTGTAGTTTATACAAGTAGCCTAGTATCTCTTAGAATTTACAAAGTTTTTAGTGATTTATTTGCAATATGTTTTCACAATGGCTTCTTGAATGCTACATGGATGTCAGGGGGCAAGAGGCCTACCTACTTGTAGAGGCAAAAGGCCCAGGGTGAGCTCTTTGCACAGCTGTAATTGTAGGCTATAAAAATGGCCTATTGATTAAGATATAAATTCAGGTACATAAGTAACCAAGCTTTGTTTCTTTCTTTTCAAATTAGGCTTAATGCAAGATGGTACAGACATACAAGCAGAAAAAAATAGGGCATCCTACAGTGACGATGACCTAAGAAATGCTGTTGTAGCCATCACAAATGGAGCTTGTGATATTGGAACATCCAGAGAATACAAAGTTTTGGCCAGAATTCTGCGTCGTCACAGATATGAAAAAGTGAAAAATCCAGGGTCTACTACATTTGGATCATTCAAGAAAACTTTCAGTGATGAGCAGTAACATCAACTTGTGAATCTCCCCCCCCCCCAAAAAAAAAAAATTGTAAAGTTCTCTCTATGGATATTTGGCAAAACAATTGAGGCATTTGGCCTATGATTATGCTGAAAAATTCAAAATTGAACACCAATTCTCCAAGGAAACCAAAATGGTTGGGTCCGATTAGATTCAGAGTTTTCTGAAGAGAAACCATCTTTATATTAGAAAACCAGAAGGGACAAGCATGGCTAGAGCCACAGGGTTCAATAAAGTACAAGTTAATAATTTTTTCTACATTTATGAAAATGTTTTGAAAGATGTAAAACCCTCCTCTTTCAACATTTAGAACATGGATGAAACAGGGATATCTGTTGTGCAGATACCTGGTAAGATGTAGCATCAAAAGTGAAAAGATGTGTTGGAAAAATCACCAACAGTTGTTTGTGCTACTAATTCCGCTGGGACTTACATCCCAGCAATGTTCATTTTCCCAAGAAAAAGAATGGTCCAGGCGCTTATGAAAAATGCTCCATCTGGATCTATTGCTGCTTGCACTGACTCTGGGTGGATTGATGAGGAGTGTTTTATAAAATGGTTGACTCATTTTATCAGTGTGGCAAAGCCATCCAAAGAAGACCCACACATTTTAATCCTTAATGGCCATCATTCCCATAAAACACTAGCTGCAATCGATTTAGCCAGGAAAAATGGTATAGTTATGATTACACTTCCCCCCAATTGCACCCATAAGATGCAACCTTTAGAGAGGACATTCTTCAAATCACTTAAAGCAGCATACAGTCAAGCCTGTGACTCCTTTATGTTTTCAAATAAAGGAACAAAGATAACAACCTATGACATTGCAGAAATTTTCTCAACTGCATATAACAGAGTTGCAACAATTGAAAAATCAGTGAATGGTTTTAAAGTTTGTGGGTTGTGGCCACTGGACAAAAACATATTCTCTGATGATGACTTTGTTTCATCAAATATGATTCAAGCAGGTGGCAACAACCAAGATCCTTTGGAAGGACCATCTGGCCTTCAGGCTCCATCTAGCCCTACCTCTGAACATTACCCTCTTGCTGTAGAGGAAAATGCCCAAGAGCCAAGCAGTCCACCAAAATCTCCACTTAAGGTATTAAAAAACTTGATATCAAGCACCAAAATGTCAAACCACCCAATAACAGGCAAAAGAAAACATGAGCAAGCTCAAATTATTACCTCAAGTCCTTTCAAAAGGCAAACTGAATTACTCTCTCAAAAAAAAAAGAAGGCCAAATCAGCCCTGAAGAATGCATCCACATCGAAAATAAAGAAGTCAAGAAACAGCTCTTAAAAATGAAGTTAAGGAAAAGAAAGCCGGATGACCTCAGTGACCTGGAAGAGGAATGGCCTTGCCTTATTTGTCTAAAGCCGTACAAGACAAGTCATCCATGACAAGGGTGGGTCCAGTGTTTGGCCTGCAAAAAGTGGGCTGATGTAGTGTTCATCAGGAGATCCTAGTTACTACTGCCCCAATTGCCTGTCCGATTATAGTGATGAGGACTGAACTATTTTTGTAATTTTTATCATGAGGCATGGCCTATGTTATCTTACATATTTTTTGTAGCTAAGTACCAAAGTGAATTTTGTTTCAATTTTTTGTTGTTTTTTTTTGTGTGTGTGTGTGGCTAGGGCAAAAGGCCATAATTAGGCTACTATTTTTTTATAATTTTTATAATGTGGAATGGTCTAGGTTTTCATAAATATTTTGGTAGCTAGGTACCAATGTGAGTTTTGTTTCAATTGGAAATTAACTTCTGTTTGTTTTTTTGTGGTTAGGGCAAAAGGCCCATATAAAGGATATTATTTTAGTCATTTTTATTATGGGGAATGGCCTATGTTTTCATACATATTTTTGTAGTTACGTACCAACGTGATTTTTGTTTCATTTAGAAAGTGATGTCAGTTTGTTTTTGTTTTTTTTTTGGGGGGGGGAGCAAAAGGAACATATTAGGCCCATGTAGGCTACTATTTTTGTCATTTAATTATGAGCCATTGCCTATGTTTTCATAAATATTTTTGTAGCTAGGTACCAATGTGATTTTTAATTCAACTGGAAAGTAATTTGTTTAATTTTTGTGGTGAGGGCAAAAGGCCCATATGTAGGCTTCTTGCCCCAGCAATGGGGCATAAGGCCTATTTACACAGTTTGTGAATTTTGTATTTGTTTGCAACTTTCTTTAAACTGTAAAAGAATATTACTTTGTTATAATATGAGGAAATACTGTAACTGCATCATTACAAAATCGCACACATTTTGAATAAATAGTTTATTTTTTATGAACTTTTTTTTCTTAAGGTGGGCTCATTGCCCCACCCTACCCTAACTTTCCCTACAGATTTTTATGTAAGAATAACTTGAAAAAGTGACAATTTTGGTGCTTGATGTGTACTGTTAGATACACTATTGTAATCACCATCTAAGGTACTTATACCAGTACCCTTGCTTTTTTATAAATATTTAATGTATGCTTTAATAAAATACTGCTCTATATGCATATTATATTAAAATAGTATTTAGGATGACACATTGAAATTGGATGATGAGCAATTTACTATGTATATGAACTAATATATGATAAGACTTTATAATTCTGAAATGACTCTTGAAGATTCAAATCATGGTTTGAATACACTGAAAATATATACCAGTGTATATATACATATGTTTCAATATTAGTCTATTTGCAAGCACTTGTCATAGCGGTAGCTTTCTTCATTTCCAATTTTGTTAATGTATAGGGTTGGCCCATAATGGTTGTTGGGCTAACAATCATTAACACATCATTAGCATCAAGAAGTTCATCAGGTGGTGCATGATACACAAACAAGTTGGCAGGGCTGTGTGGGTGAAGGAAGCTCAACCGAACTTCATTGCTCTCATGCTTGACCTCCAGGACACATGCAAGATACCAGTGTTTATCATAGATAGATAAACAGAACCCTTTTATAGATGCCAATGGAATTGTGCTGCTTTGAAGAATAGAGGTTCTTTCCAATCTTGCGATAGTTGAAGTCGAATATGCACTAACTCCAAGACTTCCTCACTGACAGCCTTGACACAATGGATCTTCCGTGTTTCTAATAAAGAAACTGTATACATTAGCTACATAATTATATTCTAGGCTTTCATTTTGCTAAGTTATTATTTAAGGATTTAAGATATTAAATTTAAGAAAGATTATTAAACAAGAACATCTTAAATCTTATCCATCCATAAATTATAAATCTAACTTTCTTTGTTCATTATTAGAGTGGCACTTCCCACTTAAACCTTTTCCCTTACAGGGGCAAGAAAAATTACTTATTATTAGTAGTAGTTCACTAAATTACTAAGTGACTATGTGACTTTAATAACTAAATGGCTAGGTGACTAGGTTACCTGGAATGATTCTTGTATTGTCAAAGCGTTTGACCAACTTCTGTCAGTGAGCTTCATGTTCTTCTGATGTTGTGAAGGTGAAGGTAATTGAAGGAAGAGCTTTTACTGCAAAATTGAAGAGTGCCTTAGGGTTTAAAATAGGTTCAGCATTAACTCCTGTTCTCTGAAGGATTGTTCTGGCAGCAGGCCTCTTCACAGTTCAACTGATGCCATCGCAGGGTGCAAAGAAATAAAATTCTGCTTCAATATCAAAATTATTCTTGATAGCAAAGGTTAATGAAGTTCTTGCGATTCTTATATTGGGAAGCACACCCGTCACTGAAGTAAAATATTTTTGTGATTTTATGAGATGTCTAAGAAATTTATTAGCCTTGTTTCAAAAAGGTGAACTGTGATGACATCATGCTGATTACAGTCAGAAATTGCTACAAAACTTTGGTGTTTCAACTCATTGTTTTTACGGTAGTAAACAACAAATGGATGTAGTGATGCTTGGCAATTATTCCAATGAAATGACTGGGCTGCATCTTGCACAATAAAAGAATAATTCTCTGAAAAGTCCCCCACAATTACAAATTCACCTTCACTTAGTTCTTGCTTCTTTTCTTGTAAAAAACTACTTTGAGCTTTGGCAATGAAATCATGTTGCAGATCTGTTAATTGTTCATGGAAATATGGAATAAAATCTTCTGCTGTTAATTTTATATATTCTAAAGTTCATCTTTCTGTTGTAACCCACTGCCTAAACTCAATCTCATCAAGTCCCTTTCTGTCAAACACTTTATCTAATAAATCCAAAAATTCTTCCTTTGGGACGCATTGTTTACATTCACTAAAATAGCACTTTTCTCGAGGCAGTTTGCACTGGAGAAAGGCAAGGCAATGTCTATAATTTGAAATATGATTAGTAAGGGTATCATCAGAAGTGTCAGGTGTTTCTTGATGCTGAAACACAGATTCAACAGCTGCCATACTTAGTTTTACATTTTGATGTTTAGTATATACACACACACAGAATGTGTGCCACTGGCTCCTGGCAAAACACATTCTTTTGGTCTCAGCTCTGCAAACTTTGAGAATCCAATCTTTAGTTCTGGATACTTGCCTTTGAAGTCTTCATATACCTATTTCAAATTGCTAAGTATGAGAAATTTTTGCTTTCTTTCAAGACAGCCATCAGCTCCTTTTACTGAGACGTAGTCTTTTAAACCTGGCAGTTCCCTAATGATGTCTGGTGACTTATAGAAGTCTTTAACTTTAGTAGCAATGTCCCTGTCCAGCTGTTTCCCCAACTTTAGATTTGGTATAGATAGTACCCCCTTCTCTTTTACCAAATGTTTTACTTGCCAAACTATGTATTGTGAGCAATTAAAAGTATTCATTATTTTTTGTCTGGTCCAGGTTTTTGGTAGGACAGTGAGGATGGTCAACTTTTCACTTCTTCTTATCTCTTAATTATCAAATTTATGTTTTAGTTGTTGAATAATATCAGTTTCCATATTAATGTCTGAGTCATTTCCAGATGAGATTTCGGTACTATTTAGTCTTTCAAATTGCTTCTTAATTGAATAAATTTCTTCTTTGTGTGCTGCTTGCTTTGGGATGCTTTAGCTGTTTGCAATGGGGACTCTGCTATTGTGACCAAAGATGTATTGAGGTTTTGAAGTTCATACTCCTTTTCTAATTCAATATCACATTGTGATGTAGTGAGCTTTTGAGATCCAGTGTGTGAAGATGAAGCCTTTAACAATAAATTGCGACAGGTAGGACATACTTTATGCTGTGTCATCAGATTGCAAGCAAGATTGCTTTCTATTAATTCTTCAGATATGAAACAAAGTCCTTTAGTAATTTTGAAAAGGGTCGCAGCAATAGTGCCCTACATTCAATGAGTCTAGATCCATGGTACTGGAAGAGAGAGTAGAGTTGTAGACTAAAGTTTACTATCCTGGGTATCCCATTGACAAGTGAATTCATGTTTCAACCTGTATTATTGGAGCACAACTATTACTCAATTTATCTATATTTTGTCTTGTTCATTCAAATTTGTTTTATATATTATATGAATAATTTCTGTAAGAATATGGAAAATATTATAAATTATAGATTATTTTTTCCTAATAATTACCAAACATAATTTTCTTAGTATTTAGAATAAAATTTTACTAAACATCAATGAGATTAACAAAGTTGATATCATTCATGAAAATAAAACTTAAAATAGGTCACTTGTATAGGTCTATGGTAATTACAATAACTAGGGGAGGATGGTGTTTGTAGAAGACCCCCCCCCCTCCTGTTCATGGAGAATATTTTAGATTTGAAAGTAAAAAGAACCAAACAAAGATTTGTTACCCTTTCTTTATATTTTCTCATTACTTTGTGTGAATATCTGGAAAATTTAGCATTTTATATTTTTTTCTTTCAGCTCACATAAAAATCTGTAACTCCTAAAATAAACATTTCTCAAAGATAATTCTTTATGAATTCTTTGCTATACATATAAGAACATAAGAAAAGAAGGAGACTGCAAAAGACCATTCATGGCCTACACTTGGCAGCTCCTGTTCCAGTCAACACACAAAAGATTTCTTACCAGAGAAAAGTCATCAACATTGTCACCCTTTAAGGAGTTCGTCAGATCTAATCTACAATATACATAAAATGCATCCAGAGGATTATGTCCATTCATGCAACCGCAAAATATAATCTCCCCACTCCTTAGAAAAATATATACATATGTACATAAAAAAAAGTCAGTTCCATCTAGCAGCTTCATCCATAGATTTATCTAATCTCTTCTTAAAACTACCCAGAGAGGAGGCTTCTATCACATGTTTAGTGAGCCTATTCCATTCATCTACCACACGATTTGTAAACCAATTCCTCCCAATCTCCTTCCTAAACCTATACTTATCAAGCTTAAACCCATTGCTACGTGTCCTGTCATGTTCACTAAGTATAAGAACCTTACCCAGATCCCCTTTATTATATCCTTTTACCCATTTGAAGACTTCAATCAATTCCCCTCTGACTCTTCTCCTTTCCAATGTATGTAGATTTAGTTTTCTGAGCCTTTCACCATAAGGTAAGTTCCTTAGCCCACCAATCATCTTTGTCATCCTTCTCTGCACAGACTCAAGCAAATCAATATCCTTCCTATAATATGGTGACCAAAATTGTACTGCATAGTCTAGATGAGGCCTAACTAGCGCCAGATACAGTTTTAGAATGACTTCAGCACTCTTATTGCTTACAATCCTCCTAATGAATCCCAATATCCTAGTAGCTTTATTCTTAGCATTTAGGCATTGCTTTCTAGGACGGTCTGAACTTACCAAAATACCCAAGTCCCTCTCACAATCGGCCCTCCCTAAAATTCTCCCATTTAATTTATAACTATTCAGTGGATTATTTCTACCTATACTAAGTACACTACATTTGTCTATGTTAAACTTCATTTTCCATTTCTCGGCCCAATTGGATAGAATGGTCAATTCCTCCTGCATTACAACAGCATCAGAATCAGCCCTAATGGCCCTACCTAGCTTAGTATCATCAGCAAATTTACTTAGGTCACTACTTATACCTATGTCAAGATCATTAATATAAATTAAGAATAGCAAGGGACCCAAAACAGATCCTTGCGGAACTCCACTGCTAACACACCCCCACTCAGATTTAACTCCATCTATACTAACTCTTTGCTGTCTGTCACCAAGCCATGACTGAATCCACCTAAATATACTGCCATCGATCCCGAAAGTTACAAAAAAATTGATTTCTACGTCAAATGACCTATATCTCAGAAACCATTTGACTTACCTCTGTAAGTCAAATTATTTCTGAGATATAGGTCATTTGACGTATTTGCAAGGAAATCTGAGTTGGCGTCAAAAATAACTGGTTGAATTGACATGGAATGACCCTTTTATAAAATTACTTGTTGCATTTATGTATAGACCCCCTAACTCTTCAGCAAATGTTAATGATAATATCAATAGTATTATAAAGATTTATGTAATTTTGACGCTCATCGAATTCTCATATGTGATTTTAATTATCTGAGGATAGATTGGATGAATCACCTATTTGACTTAGGTTCTTCTGAAGTGACAGTAAATTTTATGATACATGTCAGGATGCCTTTTTTCATCAACATGTTTGTGAGTTCACTAGGTAAAGAGGTGTTTGTGAACCCTCTATTTTGGATTTGTTTTTGTTTTTTTTTAAATAAATTGGAAATTGAGCATATTAAATATGATGCTCCCTCTTGCTACAAGTGATCATGCAGTCTTAGTTTTTGATTTCACTCTTGAAGGTTTCTGTGAAGTTGAAGAAGTGGAGTTTGCTAAGAAAAGGTATTTTAAAGGTGATTATAAGTCTATTAATAGGATCCTTTCAATGGTTCATTGGTGTCCAATAAATCTCAACGATATTCATGAGAAATGGGATATTATGTTCAGGTAACCGTTTCATTTATCCCCAAGAGGATGATCTCTGGCGGTAACACTTCCAATCAAAAATGGATGAAAGGGGAGACAGCAATTACAAATGAAAAAATTGATAAATGGGAGGTATAGAAGAATTTGAACACCAGAGAACTATGCAATTTATGCTAGAGTTAGAAATGATTCAGTTAATTTGAATAGAAAGGCTAAATTGGAATTTGAGATGGGTTTGGCTGATAATATTGAGAAAGGTGATTACCAAGCTTTTTATGCCTATATGAGAAGTCAGACTACCATCAAAGAAGATGTCACTATGTTCTTAAACCTGATGGGTCAATATTAGTTTGAAGGACGCTGCAGACACTATAAATAAGGTTTTTCAGTCAGTTTTTGTAATAGAAGATGCTGGCCCAGTGACCCAACCAGCTTTCAGATTTGATAGTTTTTCTTGAGGATATAGAATTTTCTGTTCAAGATGTATATGAGATTTTGATTGGTCTTTTTCGGGGTTCGCTTGATTCTGGTACAATTCCTGAAGATTTGAAAATTGCTCATGTTTCTCCTATATATAACAAGCACAAGAAGAGTGATTAATCCCCTTAACTATAGGCCTGTCAGTTTAACTTCAGTTGTGTGTAATATTATAGAGAGAATTGTGAGAAAATTATAGCACATTTGGATAGCAATAATCTTAATATTCACCAGTATGGTTTTAGATCTAGTATAATATTTTCAAGAGGTGCACAACAGCTAGATGAACAGGGAACTTGTGGTATTGATGCAATATATTTAGATTGCAAAAAAGCCTTTGATATGGTTCCCCATAAGAGGCTGATAGTTAAACTGGAAGCATATGGTATTTCTAGAAAGTTGCTCAAATAGATTGAAAGTTTTCTTTCTAATCAAAGTCAGAGAGTAGTTGTTAAGGGTGTTCTCTCTGACCCACTTCCGGTGTGGAGTGGGGTTCCTCAGGGAAGTGTCATTGGACCCTTATTTTTTTTTCTTATACATCAATGATTTGCTGGATGGTATCTCTTTGAAAATAATTGATCAAAATAAGACATTCTGCAGGAAGACCTTTGTAAACTTGAGGAGTAATGTCAGAGATGGTTGCTTGAATTTAATGAATCTAAATGCAAAGTCATGCATATTTCAGCTTGGAATACAAATCCTAGGTATGAATGATAATTTGTTAGAAGAAACTGCTTTAGAGAAAGACTTAGGTGTGTATGTTTCTGACAATTGGAAATCGGAACATGTGGCAAAAGCAAACTTAATGTTTAGTAGGATCAAATATACTTTTTCATTTATGGATAAGTATATTTTTATGAAGGTCTATCCTAGCTTAGTTCGCACTCATTTGGAATATGCGGTTTAGGCCTGGTCTCAACTTAAGAAAGATATCTCACTTTTGGAAAAGGTACAAAGGAGGGCTACCAGGCTTGTCCCTGAACTCAGCAGATTAAGTTATGAGCTATGAGTTGGCTACTTTAGGTCTTACAACATTTGAGGAGCAAAGACATAGAGGTGATCTGATTGAAGTGTACAAAATTGTGAGGTTCACACTTACGATACTTCTGGACATAATTTGTGCATTGCTCGTAAAACTCAGAAAAGTTGTTGAGGGGAGGGTTCTTTGATATTAGGAATATTGATGACTGGAATAAGTTACCACATGAAGTGGTAAATTGCCGGTTGGAAAGTGGTTTTAAGAGAGCCTTCAGCTACCTAGCCTCTTAAACATACTCAGTAAGATTTGAATTCAAAGGCAATTGCCAGATGTCGTTAGGCCTCTAGTTTTTCTACCGCATAGTTTGACTTCAGACATATAAGCCTCACCCACTCGAATGCTATTGCCAGCTGTTTTGGAGCCAGTTGGACCTGACTGAGATGGTAAGTATCCGGATGGGATGTTTCCTTTTAGGAATGGAAAAAGTCTGTGTTGGGATGTAACCTGTGTCAACACTTATGCAAGCATATTATTAACAGGTAGGCTATTGCAGAAAATTTCAAAAGGATAAAGTATTTTGCACTGACTGAGAGGTTTCTGTTTGAGCCAGTAGCCATTAAAACTAGTGGGGTCTTTGGCCCTTCAACTGCACAGATAATTAAAGAAATAGGTTCTCTTCTCAGGGAGATTACTGGTGACCCTAAAGAGGCTGGATGGTTCAAGCAGGGACTAAGTATTGCTGTTCAGCAAGGCAATGCAATTAGTATATTGAATGGGGACCGAGTTGCTCATGGTGTGGGCCTGGACTTTGACCTGAGGTTCTCTTAGCCATCCCCATCTGTGGATGTGATGCTCGGCAACTTCCCCTAGTGTTTGTGAACCAACTTCATATTCTTATCTGGCTATTTCTGATAGGGGTTTGGGCTCAGAAGTGGCAGAATAATCCCCCCTCCCCATATAATCATCTAATCTGTGTTTGGACTGTCTACCCTCTCAGATGGCAAACTATTCCAGTAATCTACCACTCTATTGGTGAAATTTTTTTTTCTAACATCCAACCTGCACCTTTGTTTTTTAATTTTTAAGTGGTGACCCCTAGTCCTATTACTACCTTGCAACTCAAATAACTTGCTAAAATCCAACTTATTCATCCCAGAACAGATTTTAAAAAGCTCAATCATATTTCCTTTCACTCATCTTCTCTCAAATGAGAACATATTTAATACCCTCAGTCTATCTTCATATTCAAGGTGCTTCAGGGAAGGGATTATTTTTGTTGCCCTCCTTTGTACTGACTCTAGCAGGTTGATTTCATGTCTAAAATGTGGTGACCATGCTTGTATACAGTACTCTAAATGTGGCCTAGTATACAAGTTGTAGAGTATAAGGATAACCTCTTTACTCTTTTAGCTAACATTCCTCTTACTGTATCCAAGCACCCTATTTACTCTATTTTTTGCCTCAATACACTGCTTTGAAAACTTGAGTGACGTATCTATAACTACGTCTAAGTCCTTCTCATCCTCAACTGAGTTCAGCCAATGCCCATCTATTTCATAGCTAAATTCCCTATTATCCCTTCCCATGTTAAGAACTTTGCATTTATTAAGGTTAAAAGTCATCTGCCACTTATGAGCCCAAGCTAAAAACTTATTTAAGTCACTCTGCACTTTAAAGCTACCCTCTCAACTTCTTTGACTACAGCTGTCAATTTAGTGTCATCAGCAAAACTTGACACTATTTACAGCATACCCAAGATCATTTATATAAACTATGAATAATAAACGGCCTAGAGCGGATCCCTGAGGTCAGACACTGATAATGTCCCTCCACTGTGACCTCATCCCACTGTTTCCTCTCTTTCAGCCATTAAGTTATCCAATTCAAAACTTTACCACATATCCCATGCATTTTTAATTTGTGAACTAGTCTCCTATGTGGAACCTTATCGAAAGCTTTGCTAAAATCTAAGTAAATTACATCAACATTCTCTCCCTTACCTAATTGTTTAGTAACAATTCATAAAATCTAGTAAATTTGTTAAATACAATCACCTCTTCTAAACCCATGCTGAGCATCATTTATTAACATACCACACTCTAGATGATCAGAAATCCCCTTCTTAACTATCTTCTGAAGAATTTTACAAACGATAGAAGTTAAGCTTACCTAAGGCCCAAAGTTATTCGGGTGTTCTTTACTCCCCTTTTTAAAAATTGGCACTACATTTGCTAATTTCCAATCATTATGTATTTCTCCAAACTCTAGTGAACTAGTATATATCTTCTCTAGAGCTAGTGCAATACTATCTACACCTTTGAGTAACCTAGAATGAATGTTATCTGGGCCATATGACTTACTAGTATTTAACTCTAATATAAGCTCTTTATTTATTTTCCCTGTTCACATTAATGGTATTCAGCACTACTTCCCTTGAGCTAGAATTATCATCAATTAATCTATCTTGATTCTTTTGTATAAATGAAGTAAAGCAGTGTATTGAGGCAAAAAACAGAGCAAATTGGGTGCTAGGACACACCAAGAGGAATGCCAGTTACAAGAGTAAAGAGGATCCTCAAACTCTACAACTTGCACATCAGGCCACATCTAGAACACTGCACACAAGCACAGTCACTGCATCTCAGACATGGCATCAATCAGCCAAAGGCATACTCACATGATCCAGAGCAACAACCATACTGAGAAACTTTTCAAAATATAATTGAAAATTCCTTTAGTATTATGTCTAATACTCAAAGGCAACCCCTTCACTACGATGACGAAACTGCTTTTGTCACGCTTACTGTCGTGCATGTCTCCGATAATGAAAGGGTTATTGTCATGAAATAAATGATCGTTTTTCTGTTCTGTAATTTTGCCGGAGTACACTAAGAACATTCCTGAGCATTACTCAAGGTGTCTATCTTATAATGACATCATTCTCAACTGACCAATAGAAATACTTTGTGGGCGGGGTTTGTTTATCTCCCCAAGGCAAAACCATGTTCTATGCCAGTTGGAAATTACTTGTGATTGAATGAGTAATATATAGCAGAAACTTTTAATTTTGTTGTATATTTTGATGATGTCTTCAAGCGATACTGACACTTATATTTAAAACAGTGATGAAGAATGTTTCATAGTCGGCCTACTAAATAAACATTGCATTTAGGTGAGTAAGCAATATGTCATTTTTTTTATTTAATTATTTGAAAGATATTCTCAACATGAACAAATATCATAAGAATAGGCAAAATTTAAACATAACATGAATGCAATAAATGCAAAATTTAAATAAAATATTGTATACAGCATATTACACAGGCGCTACAGACTCATGCAGAAGGGGTTAACTGTCTTCCTTAACTTATATATATTACACTGAAAAATCCAAAATGAAAAAAAAACGCCACTAAATAGAGAGCTCGCTGAAAACACATTCAATCACTAATGAATTGTATGATTAATACTTTTTATTTGACTTATATCAACCCTGGTTTATTTTGCTTGCAGTGGTCATTGTAAGAACATTATGCTTAGATACACTCACTTTCACTTTCTTTGGACCTATGGTTATTTTATGCTCAGATCAGTAATAAAACATGCTAAACCACGTGCTTGAACTGAAACCAAAAACTGTATCAGTTACACAATTGAATCACAAATGTGGTGATACACATAAATTTGATTTATCAATATAAATTATTATTTTAAAACATTTTATAATATAATATACTTTTAATGGCTTTTATGGGCTAAATTATTTTTTGATGATCTGTGATATAACGGCGGATTTAATGATGTTTGATGAACTTAATTTTACTCTGGTAAAGTGGTGTAAGTACAGATTTGATGTAAGGCGGGATATTACTGTATTACAAGTTTTTTTTAAAAAGTTGCAGGGTATGGGGTGCACAATTAAGTAGGGAGTGTTTGCCCCCCCCCCCCCATTTCAAAAGTAACTAAAATATGTTACTTTTTGGTGGAAATAGCCTAAATTAGGTAGCACTATTGTCTTTATTATTTTGATAAATGTGCAGAGCTGGCCGCATTAATTGTAGCCCCAAAATAGCACCCTCATAAACTCAAATATTACCAAATAGTCATTAATTTAGAATTACCTTTTATGCCAAAAGAAAATATTACCTAAAATTGACTTGTAACTTAATCTTTACATATCATGAAAGAGCTTAAATATTTTGCATGCTAAAATATAGGATTACCACTTTTATTAAAATTATTTCTCACATGGAACTGTTCTGGAATATTATTTTTTACTTCATCATTATACAGCTAAAAATGCAGTCAAACCTAAAATACATGCAGATATATAAAATAAAATAAAGCTAACTTTGGATACCTTATAATATGCCATAGGGAAGTCCTTAGCAGAGAATGGATCACCACCCAGTGAATGACCAGCCACTTTGATATAATGAAGATTTGTGCGGTCTTTGAACCTACGGAACCATCCCTTGCTAGCAACAAAAGTCTCTTCTGCAGCACTTTCACCATACTTCACTTTGACCTCCTGAAACAAAGTTCGGGCTTTGTCTTGAATTAAAGCTAAACTAATTGGGATTCGATTTTGGTGTTGCTCTTCCAACCACACAAGTAACAGTTTTTCCATTTCATCAATGACTCTGCCTCTTCGCTTACAGATGACTGATGACTGCAACGGAGCAGGGCTGTTTACATGTTCCAGAATTCGATCCTTATTTTTCAAAATCGTTCCTATAGTGGAACGATTCATCCCATATGCACGTGCAACATTTGCCATCTTTTCACCACATTCAACTTTCTTTATTATATCTACTTTTGTTTCCATTGTAATTGAAAGTCTTTTTTTGCTGGTTGCAGTTTCGGGAGTAGCGTTATTCAAATTGAAAGGAGGCCAAGCTGCCATGATTCGGTTTATTAAGGTTTGTAAGGCACATAAACAACGGAAACAAACACAACAAACAGACTAGAGACTACGAACAATAAGACAGCAAAACTGAAATGGCGGCGAGCAAATGCGAACGCCATCTGTTGACGGCTGTTCTTTCATACGAGCTCTTTGTTCGTATCTTAAAATTCTTTATAAATTGACCTTCGGATTTGGTTTAATTATTAAAACGGTCCATGCAAATCTTTTGTTTTAGTAATCCACCCTTCATAGTCGAAAGTAATTAATTCACACTTAATTTTCCATATCAAAATTAAAGTAAACGTAAATAAGCAACGAACTTCTAATCGAAACACATTTTTGAATTTGCAATGACCAAGCAGATAACCAGAAATGCATAAAGAATAATGTATTTGAAAATATTAATTAACTGTTATTGAACCTTTTATTGAGTCTAAACTCTTCATTATAATATAAATAATGAGAAAAGCCACTCGATCCTATCAAAGGCCAGTCCGCTTGTAAACAAACCCCCATCTTTAACTTCCAAACAATAAACAAAAGGTTAAACTAAATAAATTTGAAGTGCGGCAATTCAATTTGACGCTGATAGCAATAAAAATTTTATTAAATATAAAAAAATCTCACCACAAATATTTCCATAAATTAAAATGAATAATATTTTAATTAATCCCACTTGGCGATTAAGGGATAAAAAATGCAAGGTTATATCACGCTTAAAATTAAACGAAATATCGGGACTAATAACTTTTTCAACCCGCTAATGGTGAGATTATATAGGTGACCTAACTTGGCTCTACTGATTTTCAAGGCCAAATAAATTTAAGAGCTACCAGTCAAAATATACACTGCTTTCGTGCCATCTAGTGGACGTATATGATATTAATTAAAGTTGTACTCGGGGTCTAGGGAAAGTGAAACAACTTGCAGGAGAAAGGCTTGGCAAACTTACCCAGTAGCGCCTCGTAACCACTTACAGATCAGGCTGCTGGTGGAAGGGGCCCCAAGCCTGGAATTTAGGTACTCCAACAGGTGTTTAGGATACAATTATACCCCAAAATATTTCATGTATGGATGATTTAATGTACCCTCTAATATTGTAGATAGTTTTAGCTGGTCATTTTAAGAGATAAATAATTTATTTTGTTTATTCAGATAGCCATCTATATGAAAAGAATAAACTTGCTCGCCATCACCCCCAAATACCACCCAAGAACTTTTTGGACAAATAACAACTAGATTATATCAGATATTAAATAGTCTGCCAACTCAGACAACTGAAGTAATTATTACATGAGACTTCAATTTCCCAAATATCAACTGGCCAGAAATGAAGATATCAGGAGGTTCAGCAGAGGAAAGGCAACAAGCATTTGACCTAATAAACATACTAGCTAACTATTTCCAGAACCAGCTCATAACTGAACCAACAAGAGGCCACAATATCCTGGACTTGGTTCTCAGTAATGATTTCAGCCTCCTTCACTCATATAAGAACATAAGAAAAGAAGGAGACTGCAAAAGACCATTCATGGCCTACACTTGGCAGCTCCTGTTCCAGTTAACACACAAAAGATTTCTTACCAGAGAAAAGTCATCAACATTGTCACCCTTTACAGGAGTTCGTCAGATCTAATCTACAATATACATAAAATGCATCCAGAGGATTATGTCCATTCATGCAACCGCAAAATAATCTCCCCACTCCTTAGAAAAATATATACATATATACATAAAAAAAGTCAGTCCCATCTAGCAGCTTCATTCATATATTTATCTAATCTCTTCTTAAAACTACCCAGAGAGGAGGCTTCTATCACATGTCTAGTGAGCCTATTCCATTCATCTACCACACGATTTGTAAACCAATTCCTCCCAATCTCCTTCCTAAACCTATACTTATCAAGCTTAAACCCATTGCTACGTGTCCTGTCATGTTCACTAAGTATAAGAACCTTACCCAGATCCCCTTTATTATATCCTTTTACCCATTTGAAGACTTCAATCAATTCCCCTCTGACTCTTCTCCTTTCCAATGTATGTAGATTTAGTTTTCTGAGCCTTTCACCATAAGGTAAGTTCCTTAGCCCACCAATCATCTTTGTCATCCTTCTCTGCACAGACTCAAGCAAATCAATATCCTTCCTATAATATGGTGACCAAAATTGTACTGCATAGTCTAGATGAGGCCTAACTAGCGCCAGATACAGTTTTAGAATGACTTCAGCACTCTTATTGCTTACACTCCTCCTAATGAATCCCAATATCCTATTAGCTTTATTCTTAGCATTTAGGCATTGCTTTCTAGGACGAAGGTCTGAACTTACCAAAATACCCAAGTCCCTCTCACAATCGGTCCTCCCTAAATTTCTCCCATTTAATTTATAACTATTCAGTGGTTTATTTCTACCTATACTAAGTACACTACATTTGTCTATGTTAAACTTCATTTGCCATTTCTCAGCCCAATTGGACAGAATGGTCAATTCCTCCTGCATTACAACAGCATCAGAATCAGCCCTAATGGCCCTACCTAGCTTAGTATCATCAGCAAATTTATTCACTACTTATACCTATGTCAAGATCATTAATATAAATTAAGAATAGCAAGGGACCCAAAACAGATCCTTGCGGAACTCCACTGCTAACACCCCCCCACTCAGATTTAACTCCATCTATACTAACTCTTTGCTGTCTGTCACCAAGCCATGACTGAATCCACCTAAATATACTGCCATCGATCCTGTGTGCTTTAACTTTGCTCAGAAGCCGTAAGTGTGGCACTTGATCAAAAGCCTTACTAAAGTCCAAGTATAAAATATCATAGTTTTTATCATTATCTGCTGCTTCATACACCTTACTATAAAAAGACAGCAAATTAGTCAGACAGGATTTACCCTTACTAAAGCCATGCTGTGTTTCTTTTATCAACTTATGCTTATCCAAGTGATCTCTAATATTCCTTGCTATAATAGATTCCATCATTTTCCCTACCACTGATGTCAAACTTACTGGTCTGTAATTAGACATATTTGTTTTATCCCCTTTCTTAAATATAGGTATCACATTGGCTTTCTTCCATGCCACTGGCACAATGCCATTCTCCAATGATTTTCTAAAGATGCATGCTAGGGGCTCACTTAACACATCCTTACATTCTTTCAAAATTCTAGGAAAGACCTCATCAGGACCGGGTGCTTTACTACTTTTGATCTTATCAATTTCCTTTGTGATCAAGATATACTTTAATTTCTCTTCATCATTACCCCGAAATATCATTGACACTTCGGGTATATTTAGAGTATCCTCCTGTGTAAATACTGAGAGGAAAAAGTCATTTAGCATTCCATTCAGTACTCCATTCAGTACAACTCTGTGTTTCCTATTTTTCAGCCATTCAGTTATCCAATTTAAAACGTTCCCACATATCCCATGCAGCTTTAATTTATGAACTGGTCTTCTATGTGGAACCTTATCAAAAGCTTTGCTGAAATCTAAGTAGATCACATCAACTTTCTCACCCCTATCTAATTCTTTAGTTACCGAATCCATAAAATCCAGTAAATTAGTTAAACACGATCTACCTTTTCTAAAACATAAGAACATAAGAACATAAGAAAAGAAGGAGACTGCAAAAGACCATTCATGGCCTACACTTGGCAGCTCCTGTTCCAGTCAACACACAAAAGATTTCTTACCAGAGAAAAGTCATCAACATTGTCACCCTTTACAGGAGTTCGTCAGATCTAATCTACAATATACATAAAATGCATCCAGAGGATTATGTCCATTCATGCAACCGCAAAATAATCTCCCCACTCCTTAGAAAAATATATACATATGTACATAAAAAAGTCAGTCCCATCTAGCAGCTTCATTCATATATTTATCTAATCTATTCTTAAAACTACCCAGAGAGGAGGCTTCTATCACATGTCTAGTGAGCCTATTCCATTCATCTACCACACGATTTGTAAACCAATTCCTCCCAATCTCCTTCCTAAACCTATACTTATCAAGCTTAAACCCATTGCTACGTGTCCTGTCATGTTCACTAAGTATAAGAACCTTACCCAGATCCCCTTTATTATATCCTTTTACCCATTTGAAGACTTCAATCAATGCCCCTCTGACTCTTCTCCTTTCCAATGTATGTAGATTTAGTTTTCTGAGCCTTTCACCATAAGGTAAGTTCCTTAGCCCACCAATCATCTTTGTCATCCTTCTCTGCACAGACTCAAGCAAATCAATATCCTTCCTATAATATGGTGACCAAAATTGTACTGCATAGTCTAGATGAGGCCTAACTAGCGCCAGATACAGTTTTAGAATGACTTCAGCACTCTTATTGCTTACACTCCTCCTAATGAATCCCAATATCCTATTAGCTTTATTCTTAGCATTTAGGCATTGCTTTCTAGGACGAAGGTCTGAACTTACCAAAATACCCAAGTCCCTCTCACAATCGGTCCTCCCTAAATTTCTCCCATTTAATTTATAACTATTCAGTGGATTATTTCTACCTATACTAAGTATACTACATTTGTCTATGTTAAACTTCATTTGCCATTTCTCAGCCCAATTGGACAGAATGGTCAATTCCTCCTGCATTACAACAGCATCAGAATCAGCCCTAATGGCCCTACCTAGCTTAGTATCATCAGCAAATTTACTCAGGTCACTACTTATACCTATGTCAAGATCATTAATATAAATTAAGAATAGCAAGGGACCCAAAACAGATCCTTGTGGAACTCCACTGCTAACACACCCCCACTCAGATTTAACTCCATCTATACTAACTCTTTGCTGTCTGTCACCAAGCCATGACTGAATCCACCTAAATATACTGCCATCGATCCCGTGTGCTTTAACTTTGCTCAGAAGCCGTAAGTGTGGCACTCGATCAAAAGCCTTACTAAAGTCCAAGTATAAAATATCATAGTTTTCATCATTATCTGCTGCTTCATACACCTTACTATAAAAAGACAGCAAATTAGTCAGGCAGGATTTACCCTTACTAAAGCCATGCTGTGATTCTTTTATCAACTTATGCTTATCCAAGTGATCCCTAATATTCCTTGCTATAATAGATTCCATCATTTTCCCTACCACTGATGTCAAACTTACTGGTCTGTAATTAGACATATTTGTTTTATCCCCTTTCTTAAATATAGGTATCACATTGGCTTTCTTCCATGCCACTGGCACAATGCCACTCTCCAATGATTTTCTAAAGATGCATGCTAGGGGCTCACTTAACACATCCTTACATTCTTTCAAAATTCTAGGAAAGACCTCATCAGGACCGGGTGCTTTACTACTTTTGATTTTATCAATTTCCTTTGTCACTATCTCCTTTGTGATCAAGATATCCTTTAATTTCTCCTCATCATTACCCCGAAATATCATTGACACCTCGGGTATATTTAGAGTATCCTCCTGTGTAAATACTGAGAGAAAAAAGTCATTTAGCATTCCAGCCATTGAGTCCCTATCACTCACTAATTCTCCATTGGAATCTATAAGTGGGCCTATCTTATCTCTAACCTTAGTTTTGTATAATTGATAAAAACTTCTAGGATCTTCCTTTGCCCTATTTGCCACTTTAATTTCATAATTTCTCCTTGCTACTCTAACTAACTTTTTAACATCTCTTGCTAGTTCATTATATCTCTGCCTTAAGTGATCCTCTCCATTTTTTATTTTCCTATAAATGCCCTTTTTAATGCCAATATAATGCTTAATTTTATCTGTCATCCATTTTGGGTCATTATTTTTAGTCCTAATCTCCTTATAAGGAATGTTAATCATCTGACCTGTAATTAATTGCTCAATTATTCTCTCATACTCCTCCTCAATTGTAATCTCTTCCTCCTGGTGATTATTGTCTCCACTAACTGATATCATTGAATCTATTCCTGAATTGATTTCATTGCCTGGTTTCTGTACAACTGCCTCCAGGTAAGTCCTTAGCCCATTATAATTTGCTCTTCTAAAGTCAGGAATTTTAACATTGTTCATGCTACTATCAATACCATTCCATTTCATCTTGAATCTAATTTGACAATGGTCACTATTACCCAAATTTCCTCCAATCTCAGTATCCTTAATAACTTCTTCCCTATTTGTCAGAACTAAATCCAGTATATTATTACCTCTAGTGGGTTCGTTAATAATCTGCCTCAGAAAATTATCTTGGACAACATTCAAAAATTCCTCAGCCACAAGAGCTTCCCAGTCTATATTTCTGTAATTAAAATCGCCCATTATACACACATGCTTACTTCTACATGCCCGTTCAATCTCCTGCCACAGAAGATTTGAAGCTTCCTTACTAAGATTTGGTGGTCTGTATAATAATCCTATGACAAGCTTGTTTTTACCTTCCTTTACATTTAGCCATAATGACTCTGTGTTATCATCTAATTTAATTAGATGATAACACAGAGTCATTATGGCTAAATGTAAAGGAAGGTAAACAAAGCTGAGCATCATTAATTAACCTGCTACTCTCTAGATGATCAGAAATTCCCTTCTTAACCATCTTCTCAATAATTTTACAGACTATAGAAGTTAAGCTTACCGGTCTAAAGTTATTTGGATCCTCTTTGCTTCCCTTTTTAAAAATTGGCTCTACATTTGCCAATTTCCAATCATTTGGTATTTCTCCAGACTCTAGTGATCTAATAAATATCTTCTCAAGAGCTACTGCAATACTTTCTACACCTTCTTTTAGTATCCTAGAATGAATGTTGTCAGGGCCAGATGCCTTACTAGTATTTAACTGCATTATAAGCCCTTTAATTTCTTCTCTGTCTATATTAATAGAATTTATCACTACTTCCCTTGACCTAGAATTATCATCAATTAATTATCATCAATTAATCTAACTGGTTTCTCTTCTGTGAATACTGAAGCAAAATGATCATTAAGGACCTCTACTATTTCCTCATCAGATTCTTTCAAAACCCCTTCATATTTAATAGGCCCTATTTTATCACTGTTAGATTTATTATTGATTCTATAATAGGGTCATTCCATCCGAATTCAACAAGGGACATTTAGTCACCATCACCGATTTTGATGAAAATTGGTATACAGGTTGATTTTGATGAGAGAAAAACAATGAGACACTTCCCACCCCTCAATTTTGAATAGCTCAAAAGTTATAACCTGTCAAAGTTCAGAAAAATTGTCAAATTTCTTGATACCAGCATTGCTAAAAAAATTATTTCTCCCTTATTATAGCACATAAAACAATGAATTATGTATTTTTTTAAAGCTTAAGGGTTGCTCTAAACATTTTTAACAACAAAATTAATTTTTGGTAAAAAAAATTTGTTTGACCCTAAAGGTCAACTTTTGACCTTTAAAAAAAATATATTGGTATCAATAAATTTTTGTGTAATTTTTTTTAAAAATATATATGCCTTTAGACTACAATATAAGATAAATTTCATTCTGGGTTTTTCATTATATCAGGAGTTATGATCAATTTTGTAACCACTGGTATGGCCATTTTTTGCTATCTTCACAAATAAATTTTTTTTATATGCATCTTTGTCATATTAACAGAGTTACGTCATATTTACAGAGTTAGTTATCAATTATTAGATGCCTAAGTATTATATTTGAATGCTTTTAATATATACTCGTGTATTAGAATCATTAATTCTATAGATATGTGTTAAATCCTACCTACAAGAAAAAATGAACTTTCAGTAATTTTTTATTTAAAATTATAAATATTTTTAAAGCTACCTACCTATGTATTTAATTTATAATTTGCTATGGTCAATGGTGGCAGAGCCACTACCAACAGTTAAGATACCTGCATAACTGCTGGTATCCCCATCGCCTAAGGGGCCACTCATGATAGCTCAGCAAAAAAGCCACAGGTCCCACCCAACCTCCCAAAATGAATTTATTCTTTTTATAATAATTTAGGAATCAATTTTTTTCTGCATTATTTCTGTTGATTTTAATTGTTCATTTTTAGATAGTTTGTAAGTTCTTCCTGTTGCTGTTACAGGCTCAACAATGCTCAATATGTCATCTAATGGCAATACTAATACATCTGGTTTTCTTGGATATTTAAATGAATTTGATGGTCCTTCTGGTTCTAGGAATGTTATTTTAACAGTCATTTTCTCAACATTGGTATCCAATACACACCCTAAGTACCATTTGTCATCATACTTAGCAGTGACAAATCCTTTTACATCCTCCAATAATATTGCCTCTGTATAGGATATTTTCACTTTCTTGAATTCTGATGCAGATGATATTGTTTTCACTCTTAGTTCATTTTCATTAACTGGCTCAAAACTGTGTAATTTTTGGGTACCAATTATTGCAGAGGCCTGGTCAAATCTTTCTTGCAAATAATTTTTTTCTTCAATGTATTCACTATTTGGGACATATGAAAATTTGATTCCCTTAATGTTGTAGCGGGCCGAAAATAGATCTCTAATCCCAATCGATAATCAATCCAACCTGCTTCCTACACTGTCCGGACGTGAGAAATCAGGGGGAGAATAAAACGGATTGTATATACAGTCCCTTTACTTACAAAAAAATACAATGGTAGTTACAGTTTATATTTACAAAATTTTATATTTACTAGGGAAGTGTGCACACTTCAAAATGAGGCTAAATTCCCCAATCAAAATAACGATACCAAACAAGAATCTTATAACCGGCGGATACAACAATTTACGTATATTCTACACAAAACAAAAAAAACACAACCACAACCGAACGAAAAGGGGACACTCGCTATCACTTGCTGGAGGTGGGTGGTAGTTGGCTAACTAGAAGGAGGCAGGATTGTCAACGAAGGCAGGTATGGCGGTTCAGGTGGTTAGAGACACGAAAGCCCTCCTCTCAGGGCTGGGTGGAGCACTCTTCTATAGAACCCCTCTTGCTGCCAGTCCACACTTCCACTCTCTCTTTCCAGAATAACGCTTCGTTAAAAGTTAATTTAAACAAAGAACTATCTTATTATAGTGATATTTCAAAATTAGCTATTATCTTTCCAGAATAACGCTTTGATAAAAGATTAATTTAAACAAAGTACAATCTTATTATAGTGATATTTCAAAATTAGCTATTATCTTTCCAGAATAACGCCTGGAAAGAAAGAAAAACATGGTAATCATTTTATACATGAATTAAACAAAAATAAAACAAACCCATTCCCATTCACACACATTCTTACAGAGGGAGGGAGAGGGTACTGAGAAAAGGGGTGGGAGAATGGCCCTTTTACACACACTCACATTCGCCCCACCACACCCCTCCTTCCTTAAGCCATTCGACCAGCCACTCACTAAACCCTTTCAATCACTCTCCACGGTACCACTTGTGCTCAATCGCACCCTTCTGCACCCATTCACACTCTACTGGTCCCTGGCTACGCGTAGCAATTAGTCGGGGTTGTTCGTCAGTCGTCCTGTCAGTCTCATCGTCACTATTTATCATCTCATCAACAATACTCTTAGCCCTCATTACCAGTTCTCCCATCTCACGACAGAATTCTTTCATACTCTTCCGTTCAGAACCCTCACTCTTCATACCCCCATTCATCAGCTCCTCACTCACAGCTCTCATCCAACTCAAGGTACATTCTTGCGAAACAGACAGGTCACTCACATCCCCTGTATTCTCAACAGGCATACCAGAAACCCCTTCGACTGGTTCCCACCAGAAACCTGAAAAATCTCTCACTTCATCATTCACTACATCAAACTCACCCCTACTATTACCATTCATAAAACCCGAAAAATCAGCCACACTAGGTTCATTCTGCCCAAACACACTATCATTCATACTGTTCCCAAAACCAGAAAAATCAGGCACAGGCAGCTCACTCACTCGTCTACTTATACCAGCCAAATCACTCACCTGTTTACGCAAAAACTCAATCTCCCTTTCAAGATCCCCCATACCAGAAACACTCTGCTCAGACTTACTTTCATTCGTACTTGCATTCTTCCTTTCACTCTTCTTTGTACGCTTTCTACTCCTCGAGACTAAGACTAGCTCTTTCCCAGACAGATCCATACTATCACATTCAATCTCATCATCATGCACTTTACCTCTCTCTCTACACAGTCCATACACCGGATGGCTCACCAGGTAGTCAGGAGGTTCTCTCCATCTCCTTAACTGACTCTGATGAGCCCGCACTCTCTCAGTCATGCCATCATTCAAACTCTCCAAAACATACGTTACCCCATTTTCCCAAACTCTCACAACTCTATAAGGTCCATCAAACTTCTCACTCATCTTTGATACATTCAACCTACCCTTCACTTCTTTCACCTTCAATACTTTTGTACCTAATTCAAATGAACGGAACCTTTCATGTGCCTCACGCCATACACTCTGCTCACTTTCACTCAAACGAAACCTATCTTTCACTCGCCTTTCAAAATTCATCACAAACTGACATGGGGACATTCCAGTTGCACTATGCACAGTTGAATTATATGCCCACAACACTCTCCCCAGACACACATCCCAGTCATTCACTGTCGTACTCATCATTCTCAACATCTCACACAAGGTTCTTATAGTCCGTTCAGCCAATCCATTTGAAGACGGTACATACGGAGTTGTTCTCACATGCTCCACACCATTCTCTCTCAACATTTGCTCAAACACTTCCCCTACAAATTCAGGCCCATTATCACTCAGACATCTTCTAGGCTTCCATACACACATAGGAAAGAACAACTGCTCAACCACACGCGCAACAGTCGCACTCCTTTTATCTCTCACAGGCGCTGCATACACAAACTTACTTTTATGGTCAACCATCACAACCATACCAACATTCCCAGCACTCGTACGCGGCAAAGACACACAATCAATCACTACCAATTCAAACGGTTCTTTCGCATCAACTTTCAACATCGGTGGTTTCACTTGCACACCTTGCACCTTTCGCTTCTGACACCTTTCACACGTAGTTGCAACATCATTCACAACAGTTCTCAGAAATGGGTGGTACACATGCTCCTTCATACACTCCCACAGCTTAAACTTACCCATATGCCCATAATTATCATGCACAACCTTCACCAGACCAATCATACCAACTAAGGACATCACAGGTACATACATATCATCACCACCCTTCACATGCCTCACAAAATATACAACATCCATACAAACAACAAAATCCTTAGCATACCTTTTAAAATCACTTAAACACTCTGACCATTCATTCAAATCAACACGCATCATTGCACACCTCTTCAACTCACTAACAAAAGGACACATCTCTTGCATCTCTAGAATATCATCATCACTTAAAATCTCATTCTCATCATCCATGACCAACTCAATCATACCGCAAAACTTGACAACATTCTTTGCACACTCATTCAACCTCATCACCTCACATTCACCTTTCATAAGACGATCCTTATCAGCATCCAAAGACAAATCATTCAATCTCATAAAGTCTACACCAAGCAAGAAACAACAAGGCATTTGCTCACCTTTCAGAATCACAAAGTCATGCCTCACATTCACACCATTACCCAAACTCACTTTCAGACTAACCTGTTCCCATGCCACTATCAAGCCATTCCCTAATCCACTTATCCGTAACTTCACAGGTTTATGCTCGCAACATCTAAACTCTTCATACTTACTCAGAATATTCTCATTCACTAAAGACACTTGCGCTCCAGTATCAATCAAACCACAGAACAACCTTTCACCAACTTTCACTCTCGCTTCCATCATATCAGGTCCACCATGTTCGCAATACACAGAAGGAACAAGCACACCAACATCAGCACTGATATCCACACCATCATCAACTCCCACATCATCACTCACCACACACTCATCTTCATCCAGACAATCATTCTTCTCTCTTATATATGAACACTTTTCAATCACCCAATTGTAGTGCACACCGCTCAAACATTGCAGATGTACCACATTAGGATTCAAACCCTTCATCTTCTCATCCTTGTACACAATCGGCCTCTCACCACCAAAGTGCACATAAACAATCACTCCATACAAACGACTCACTACAATCAACACTTCCTGAAATGGCGGGACCCCTTGCATACACATCGCTCTCAATTCTTTCATGAAGTTCCGCACCTTTGCCATACCAATGCTTTCAGGCTTCTTACACACTTCATTCATTACCTCCTTCCTTAAATCATCTACACTATCGGGCACTCTCACATCTACTCCATCACTCTTCAAATCTTGCAAACCATTCCATACACTCTCAAACAAGGAATTACCACCACCCTTACTCTCTTTTCCATTCATAATCCCTTTCGGCAAATACTCAGGATCACTCACTCCACACACATTTTCATCATTCGTACCAGGATACCTTGACATCAAATCAGCCACTCCATTCCGTTCACCAGGCACATACTCAATCACATAGTCAAAGTCACTCAAATCTTCCAAAGTCCTTGCAATCGTACTATCAGCCCACTTCATACGCTGCAGATACACAAGAGGTTGATGATCGGTTTTTATCACAAACCTCACACCATACAAAAATGGACGCAACACTTTCAAACAATATCTTATCGCAGCCAGCTCTCGTTCCACAGTCGAATACTTTCGTTCTGCAACATTCATAGCCTTGGATACATACCCAATTATTCACCTGACATTCTCTCCATTCAAACGCTGCTCTTGCATCAGAAAACCTCCCATACAATACCCACTCGCATCTGTATACAATTCAAGCATTTTATCATTTACACTATAATCTGGGTAAGCCAATTCAACATCTTCAGCCGCTGCCTCTTTCAGTCTCTCATACGCCTCATTCATCTTATCATTCCACTTGACAACCGTACTACCTTTCTTGCCCATCCACTCAGTCAGAGGCTTACTCACACCAGAACAATCACGTATAAACTTTCGCTGGAACTCAATCAAACCCCAAAATGACTTCAGTTGCTTCACAGTCACCGGTTTAGGAAACATTCGCACCTTCTCAACATACTTCGATGATTTTCGCAATCCATTCTCACTCACCATATGCCCAAGGAATTCCACTTCTTTCGCAAACCATTCACACTTTGCCACTTTCACCTTCACACCAACACTCTCCAACGTTCTCAACACATCATTCACCAATCTCATATGCTCCTCAAAAGTCTCAGTCATAATCAAAATATCATCTATAAATGCAATCACATTCTTAGTCGCAAACTTACTCAACACAACATTCATTGCCCGCTGGAAGGCTCCGGGAGCATTAGCCAACCCAAAGCTGAGGTTCCGGAACTGGTAATGCCTCTTTGAGGAAGAGAAGGCAGTTACTGGCCGGCTCTCCTCAGCAATGGGCATCTGGTAATACCCCCGTACCAGATCCAGCTTCGTAAACCACTCCATCCCATGCATACTATACACACACTCAGATACCACACACATCGGAAACCTTTCATTCACCTTTCGATAATCCACACACAGACGCAATCTTCCATCCGGCTTACGTACAGGTACAATTGGACTATTCCATGCACTCTCACTCTCCTCAATCACCCCCAATTGCTCCAATTCCAAACACTGCTCCTCAATCTCTTCAGCAACCGGACGTGGGAAATGCCTCGGCCGCTGATAGATTGGGGAGTCCTCCTTCAGGACAATCTTGAATTCCGGGAGCTTTGCAACCCCGAAATCCAGATCACCCTTACTGAGGGCTCCCTTTCGCTCAAATATCATTCGATACACATCCTCCCTTTCATACTCAGTCAAACATCCATCCAATTTCACCATGCTTGTCACTTCATTATACATCCATTCACATGTCTTTTCATTTGCAACATTCACCCTGACATCCATACCTACCTCATTGACAGTGGAGAGGTGGCCCAGTACATCTCCCACTTGGATTCCCCTCACCTGCCCTTTCACACTGGGGTCTGCCTGCACACATACAAAAGGATCATTCATTCTCATCAAGCCATCAAACACACAAGCAACACGCCTTACCTTATAACACGCATCCTTTCCATCCAATATCACAGTGTTCTCACTCACATTCAAACTAACATCCTTACTCCAACTCACTCTAACAGACACCCTTTCACCCTTCACAAGCCTTACATTCTCCATAGCAGTCACTTCAATACCAGTAAACACACTCCTCAAAACGCTACCATCTTTCCCTACATACAACTTATACACCCCATTTTTACCAATCTTTCTCTCAATCTGATCACTCGCAGGATGCACAACCATACGATTCATTTTCATAAAATCATACCCCAAAATCACACCATACTCACTACTCACCTTATCAATCACAGAAAATTCACATTCATTCATCATCATACCATGCATTCGAACAGCTGACCTTATCATTCCAATCACAGGCACTCTCCTATTACCAATACCTACTAAACTACCCTTGCACTCAGACAGGAGGGCTTTCTCGCTAACCTTGTCATACACATCTTTATACACCAAGCTCGCCTTGCATCCAGAATCTATTAAAGCCAAACACTCAATTCCATTCAATTCCACCTTCACACTCAGACACTCATACTTCCTACCAGACAGCACTTTCACACTAGACAGACTTACCAACACATTACTCACACTCATGCACCCAGAGGATACTTCAGCAGGTACCCTCTTACCATTCAGTTTCCCGCTTCAGACTTTCCATTCACACCTTGCGCTCTCAGTCTAATCCAACACTTTTCACTTGAATGTCCTTCCATCGCACAATAGCTACATACATTCCTCTGGTCATGACACATCCTTGCATAATGACCAGCCTTTCCACAATTACCACATGCATATTTCATACTTTCCCCACCAGTTGCTCCACCATTCAAGCTCGGACAATCTTTCTTCAAATGGCCTATTTCTTTACACTCGAAGCACTCTTTCACACTTTCCTGGCAATCCTTTATCATATGCCCTTTCTTACCACACCCAAAACACGCACCAGATGTCCACCTACATTCTGCCAACATATGACCTTTCCTTCCACACCGACGACATTCCACAATCTTTCTCCCACCATTCGGTCTCTCGTTTGCTGGGACATACCTCGGTTTCTCTCTCATATATCCGTTCCCACGCTTGAAATTCATCTGCCCCCTTCCATTCGACCACCCTCCATTTGCCCATCCATTCTGCCGGCCCAGGAAGTTTGACATCACTCCAGCTGGTGCAGCCTTCAGGGCATCCCTGTAGCTGACAAACTGCTGGGGTGGATGAAAGCTCCTGGGCTTCTTACCCCCAACATTCACACTGTACCATCCATCCTCTTCTAGATTGCTTTCATCATCAAATCATCCATCTTCTAACAGTTCCAACACATCCTCCCACATCAACCGTTCACCTGTCAGTCTCACTCTCTCCTTTCTCTTTCCACTCAGCCATTCACTCACCTTTCGCGGGATCGTGTCCAAAAACTTCCTCATGAGTGGTTTACATTCATTTACATCATCATCACCATACCTCGTTCTTGCCATACTCTCAAGCCTATGTGCATACATATTCACACTTTCACTCTTCCCAATTCGAGCCTTCTCAAATTCATTCACCCTCTTATACTTCACACTCTCTTTCATTCGTTTCACCTGCCCAATCAATCTCTTCTTCACTACATTGTACTTTGGCTCTCCCACACTCGTTATCACTCGCAAGAACTCCAACACTTTCCCATCCAAACAATCTCCCAGAACACTCACCCAGTGACCCTTGTTCTGCGGGTACTTGAGCTTGCAGTACCGCTCAAAATCCCCGAAGAACTCATCCATACTCTTTCCCCCATGCAATCTAAACTTATCAATCCTTGGCACTTCCCTAATCAAAATTCCTTTCCCCACATTCACTTCACTCTCTGAAGAGCTACTCTCGGTCTCACTCATTCCAATCATATTGTCACTCTCTCCCTCATCTGAGTATAGCGAATCCACACTCTTCCCTCTCGCCTTCCTATCCTTAACCTTAGAACCATGCTTACTTCCTCTCTTACTTTCCACTCTCTTCCATTCACCCCCTTTCCTACCACTCACAGTATCTTCTTTAGACTCAACCCTACTGCCATCCATTCCATTTAGCGGAGTCCCTTCAGTAGGAGCAGGGGTCAGGGTTGTAGGTCCTGGGACTGATCCAGCCCCTGTCATCATGTTATACAGGTCCTGCATCCGTCGGTCCGTCTGATCCTGTCGGTCTCTCATTTCCTTCTTCATCTTATCAGTCTTTTCATTCATCCCTTTTATTTTATTCTCCATTCCCTCCATCATTCCCCGCAACATTTCACACTCCTCTTCTTTCTTTCTCAACTCCAGTCTCAATCGCACTACTTCTTCATTCAACGTTTCCGCTACAGCCATTGTTCCCAAGTTAGTAAAAAGATAGGAGAAGGGAAAAATCAATCAAACTACTTGTCACACTAATTGGGTATGGACTGCAATCCAATCCAGTCACGCTCCCAGTTTCGAAGTCTCACGTCCCTATTCGGGCGCCAAATGTAGCGGGCCGAAAATAGATCTCTAATCCCAATCGATAATCGATCCAACCCGCTTCCTACACTGTCCGGACGTGAGAAATCAGGGGGAGAATAAAACGGATTGTATATACAGTCCCTTTACTTACAAAAAAATACAATGGTAGTTACAGTTTATATTTACAAAATTTTATATTTACTAGGGAAGTGTGCACACTTCAAAATGAGGCTAAATTCCCCAATCAAAATAACGATACCAAACGAGAATCTTATAACCGGCGGATACAACAATTTACGTATATTCTACACAAAACAAAAAAAACACAACCACAACCGAACGAAAAGGGGACACTCGCCATCACTTGCTGGAGGTGGGTGGTAGTTGGCTAACTAGAAGGAGGCAGGATTGTCAACGAAGGCAGGTATGGCGGTTCAGGTGGTTAGAGACACGAAAGCCCTCCTCTCAGGGCTGGGTGGAGCACTCTTCTATAGAACCCCTCTTGCTGCCAGTCCACACTTCCACTCTCTCTTTCCAGAATAACGCTTCGTTAAAAGTTAATTTAAACAAAGAACTATCTTATTATAGTGATATTTCAAAATTAGCTATTATCTTTCCAGAATAACGCTTTGATAAAAGATTAATTTAAACAAAGTACAATCTTATTATAGTGATATTTCAAAATTAGCTATTATCTTTCCAGAATAACGCCTGGAAAGAAAGAAAAACATGGTAATCATTTTATACATGAATTAAACAAAAATAAAACAAACCCATTCCCATTCACACACATTCTTACAGAGGGAGGGAGAGGGTACTGAGAAAAGGGGTGGGAGAATGGCCCTTTTACACACACTCACATTCGCCCCACCACAATGTGTCTTTCAGCAAAATTAAAGCGCTGTTGAGGAGTCATTATCTGATCATTATATGCTCTTTGCAGGCTAGCTTTTGCTGCTAGTCTTTTTACTGTGCCCCCTACACCATCCCATGGTCCTTTTCCATGAGATGTAGCAAAGAAATGCCATTCTGCTTCCAATCCAAAATCTGATTTATGGTGACATAAATTAATAAAGTTTTTAAAATTTTTATATTGTGACGCAGCTCCATCAGAAAAATATATAATTTTTGTTATTGGGAATTTGAGTTCTTTTTTAAAAAATTCAATAAGTTTTTTTTTAAATAAATGGACTGCAACAGTGTCATGCTTCAAGCAGTTTGAAATCACAACAAAACTTATGTGTTGTGTTTCCCCAGCTTCTTTGTAGTAGGAAAGAAAGGGATGTAATGTAGCTTGGGAGTTATTCCAGTGGTACCCTTGTGCTGCATCCTGAAGAAGGAATGAGTAATTTTCAGCAAAATCGCATACTACTAAGATTTCACCATCTTTTAGTTCTTCTTTTTTAGTTGAACAAAATTGTGCCTGCTTTTTTGCTATGAAATCATGTTTTTTTAAATTGAGAAAACTTAAGGTAAAAGTGTCTATAAATTCTTCAGTTGTTCTTGAAACAAGCTCTAAAGTTGAGCGATCAGTTGAGAGCCACTGCTTGTAATTTACCTCATCAATCATATTGTCATCCAAAATTTTAGTAACATATAGTTTTAGTTCGTCTATTTTAGAAAAACATTCTGAGCATTCATCAAAATAGCACTCATAAGTTGGAGGGTCACATGTAATGAATGATAGACATGTTTTGTAATCATCTAAATGCAGGTCACTGTCTTTTGTCAACTGTGGTAGCCTTGTACCAATAATCATCAGTTTAACATTTTGATGATGTGTGCAAACACACACACACTGTGAGTTCCTGCACCACCAGCTAATACATACTCGTTGGGTCTCAGCTCAGCAAATTTTGAAAAGCCAATCTTAGTGTCTGGGTATTTTGTTTTAAATAAATGATAAATTTCTTTTAAATTTCCCAAAATTAAGTATTTTTGTTCATGAGTTTTCTGTCCATCTTTTCTAACACTCTTGAAATCTTTTTTTCCCTGGCATAATTCTGCTTACTTCTTCATTTTTATAAAAGTCTTCTACTACTTTAATTGTTTCTGATGGAAATGTACCTTTTCTTTTGCTTGGCAATGACATTATTCCTTCTTCCATTGCTAGTTTTTTAGCTTGTCTGGCCATGTAATTAGTAACATTAAATTCAGATTTAATTTTGGATAAGCTCCAGCTTTTTGGCAAAACCGTTAAGATTTGCAGCTGCTCAGACCTTTTACTAGTAGTTTGAAATTTCTCCTTCAGTTGATTTATCATTTCTTCACCATCTTTACTTGATTCTGTTCTAGAAGACTCTGGGTCTTCATCCAAGGGTAATGGATATTTTGTTGCAGAGCCTACAGTTCTGAGTTTACTTGAAATGGATTTTTTAATTTTATTCATTTTATCTGAACTATATTTTTTTACTACATCCATTTTAAATTTCTTGACTGGTGACTCTCCAATAGCTATTAATGATTTATTTAATTCAGTTAATGCTTCTTGTGATTCTTCCTGTTCAGTAATTGGCTCAATTTCCATTCTTTCTTCTGCAAGGCTTGGATTCGTATTTTGAGATGAAGAACTATCATCATCAGCTATCTTTTTTCTGCAGTTATCACAGATTTTTTGGTCCTTAAAATTTTTTAATTTTGGATATTCTCTTATTAAGTCTTCTGAAATTAGTCTCAGATTTTTCTTTTTTAATTTTTTGTGACCTTTGTAAGGATCGCAGCAATACTTAATATTTAAAAAATGCTTTCTCTTCTCATCCATAATAATTTGTTAAAATACAAATAATTGGTAATGCAAAGTATTAATTACTTTTTTATCTAAATATTAAACTTTCTGAAAAAAAGAAAAAATTTTAAATTAGCTTTCATAGTTTATAAAGTAACACCTAATAGGTAAAATTTATAACATAAAAATAGGTAAAAATTGGCATACCAATGGTTACAAAATTGATCATAACTCCTGATATAATGAAAAACCCAGAATGAAATTTATCTTATATTGTAGTCTAAAGGCATATATATTTATAAAAAAATTTACACAAAAATTTATTGATACCAATATATTTTTTAAAGGTCAAAAGTTGACCTTTAAGGTCAAAAAAACTTTTTTAGCAAAAATTAATTTTGCTGTTAAAAATGTTTAGAGCAACCCTTAAGCTTTTTAAAAAATACATAATTCATTGTTTTATGTGTTATAATAAGGAAGAATTATTTTTTTTTCAAATGCTGGTATCAAGAAATTTGACAATTTTTCTCAACTTTGACAGGTTATAACTTTTGAGCTATTCAAAATTGAGGGCTGGGAAGTGTCTCATTGTTTTTCTCTCATTGAATTCAACCTGTATACCAATTTTCATCAAAATCGGTGATGGTGACTTAAAATTTCCCCCAAAATTGGTTGATTTCATATGGAATGACCCAATAGCTAAAGAATTTTTTAGGATCTTTATTATTATTTTTAGCTAAATTAATTTCTGCTGTCCTTTTGGTCTTCTTAATAATCTTATTTAGTTCTTTTCTGGTTGACCTATAATGGTTTAAATTATCTAAACTACTCTCACTTTGTAATCTCTGGTATGCCCTTTTTTTCTCTGAAACTTTATTAGCTATTTCTTGATTCCACCATAATGGTTTCCTACATTTCTTCCTAATAGACTTCATCGGAATACACTGTTCCTGAACCATGTTTAATATAGTCTTAAAAAGATCCCACATCTCATAAGTATTCTTTCCATGGAATTCTATATCCCCACCGAATCTTATTTAGCATGCGTAATTTATCGTAATCTCCCCTATAAAAATTTGGAATTCTTGTGGAGTTTGTCGCTGTTCTACCCTTAACTATTTGCAAATTAAACCGAACCATCTGATGATCACTGTTTCCCAATGATTCCCCTACACTCAATCCTTGAACTAAGTGATCTTCATTTGAAAGAATTAGATCTAATATATTGGCACCCCTTGTTGGCTTATTAACAAATTGGGTCAAAAAGTTATCCTCAAAACACTCCATAAACTTACAACTTGCTCTATCTCTTCCTATCATATTTTCCCAGTCTACAGAAGTTAAATTAAAGTCACCAAGAATAACTGTATCTTCTTTGCATCCTTTACTTATTTCTCTAATCATTAACTCATCGATGCAATCAGTCTGTCCTGGTGGTTTATAAAAAGCTCCCAAGTGTATTTTCCTATTTTTACCAACCTTAATATCTATCCATAATGATTCACCTTCTCATTGCTTTATAGAGTTATTTAGATTTGAACAAATGCTATTTCTGATATAAATAATCAACCCACCACCACTCCTATCTCTCCTTTGACTAATGTACATAGTATAACCTTCTAGTTCAAATTCACTGACATTATCATTAAATATATTTTCATTAACCCATGATTCAACTATACATATTATATCTATATCTTCATGAATGATATAACTAAATAATTCATCCCTCTTATTTCTAAGACTACGAGCATTTGTGTAAAGACAACTCAGCCCACCTATTCCTGAAGCACCTGAGGGCCTATCTCCTCTGCATCTCCTTTCTCTCCTTCCCCAACCCTCTATTTTTGTATTTCCCTGACCACTACCACTACTCAAGTAATTTAACCCTAAAGCACTTCCATTAGCCTGCCTACCTTCTACAAATCTGTGTTTGCTTCCTTTCCCTGCCTCACTTTAAGAACATAAGAAAAGCAGGAGACTGCAAAAGACCATTCATGGCCTACACTTGGCAGCTCCTGTTCCAGTCAACACACAAAAGATTTCTTACCAGAGAAAAGTCATCAACATTGTCACCCTTTACAGGAGTTCGTCAGATCTAATCTACAATATACATAAAATGCATCCAGAGGATTATGTCCAATCATGCAACCGCAAAATATAATTAAGAGAGCGAATGTAGTCCCCATTTTCAAGAAGGGTAGTAAAGAGGATCCAAATAACTTTAGACCGGTTAGCCTAACTCCTGTAGTCTGTAAAATTCTTGAGAAAATAGTTAAAAAAGGGATTTGCCAATATCTAGAGAGGGAGGGGTTAATCAGCGATGCTCAGCATGGGTTTATCATGTTTGACTAATTAACTAGACTTTCTGGAATTTGTAACAGATCAAGTAGATAAGGGAGAATGTAGATATAATTTACTTAGATTTTAGTAAAGCATTTGATAAGGTACCACATAGGAGACTAGTTCATAAATTAAAAATGATTAGGATATGTGGGGGTGTTTCAAATTGGATAGCTGAGTGGCTGAAAGACAGGAAGCAAAGGGTAGTGCTAAATGGTGTAAAGTCAGAGTGGAGGGATGTTATCAGTGGGGTTTCTCAGGGATCAGTTCTCGGTCCATTATTATTTGTCATCTATATAAACGATCTTGGGGAGGCAGTTAATAATAAAGTGTCAATTTTTGCGGATGATACCAAATTAGCAGCTGTAGTTAAAGATATTGATGATAATTTTAAAGTGCAGGGGGATTTAAATAAATTGTTATCCTGGGCACATAAGTGGCAAATGACTTTCAGCCATTAAATTTCCCTGACCACTATCAAAACCTAGTTTCCCGCCTCTAAAGACCTAATAAGACTATCTAATTCCCGCCACAAAACCTCAACCCCATCTCGGCTCAGATAGAGTCCATCCATCGCATACAAACCCTTATTCCCATAAAACCCACTCCAAACATCTACAAACACCAATCCTGACTCCTCGCACAAACCTTTCACATATTCATTCAACCCCATTGCACGAGACTCCATTCCATCCCCACATCCATTCTCGGAAGCACACCTGAAACAATGCCTTTTACTCTACTTTCACACATCCTTTCAATCAGCCTTTTATACCGCTGTCGTAACTCACAAGTACCCACCTTCTTTACATTGTTTACTCCGACATGTGTAATCACAACTGCTTCCCTCTCACACCCAGACACCAACCCATCATACCTCTCACACACATCATTTACACCAGCACCCGGCAGACAAACTCTCACTCCCTTCCATTTACTTTCACTCAACTTCCCATCTAAATACCTAATCTGAGAGTCACCCATCACAATCACCTCAGTCATTCTCCTATTCTCTCTAGGCCTAGTATTACCCTCCCTCCTGCTCTCACTCACTTGACCTCCTATTCTACTTTCAGGCACGGCCACACCAGACAAATCTCTTTCAAATTCTTCCTCTCTCAGGGCATCAAATCTGTTAGTTAGCCTAACAGGTTCCATGTCCCTCTCATTCACACACCTAACCTGTCCTAACTTACCTATTCTGTTCACTTTCACCCACCACTCATCATCGCTTACTTCACTTAGTGCTTTCTCTCCAGTCCCTGTTCTAGGCCTAACTTCCTCCCTCCTGGTCCCAATCTGACTCTTCAAACATACACTTGCATCTCTTCTCACTTCAGACACTAAATCGTTATGTCTCAAGCATTCTGCACATAATCGACTCACCTCCTCGGTCAAAGCACATACACGGCACTCAGACACACACACTCTCCTCTCTACACCACAGACATCGTACACTACATACCTTGAATATATAGATAGACTGAGGGTATTAAATATGTTCTCGTTCGAAAGGAGGTGTGTGAGAGGGGATATGATTGAGCTCATTAAAAAATTTTACAGGATAGATAAATTGGATGTTAGCAAGTTTTTTGAGTTAGATAATGGAAATTGGACTAGAGGTCACCAGTTGAAAATTAAAAAGCAAGGGTGTAAGTTGTATTTAAGAAAATATTTTTTCACCAATAGAGTGGTGGACTTCTGGAATTAATTGCCGTGGAGGGTAGTAGGTAGTCCAAATTTAAATGTATTTAAGAGTAGGTTGGATGAGTTTATGGGAAGGGAAGGTTGTGATGGTTCCTAACTTTTGTATATATTAATATTGTTTGTATATATCTATAGCTGCATGATTTAGTTCTTGACAAGCCTTTATTGGTGATACCCTTGTTTCTGGACGCAATCCTCTGGATGTAGTTTTCCTGGGAGTTTGGGTGCCTTAAAAAAGAGGCCGTTTGACTCGGATGACCTATGATGAGCCCTTGTGGCTTTTGTCATCTGTTATATTATATTGTGGGGGACTTTGATTTTGTCTTCCCCTGGTGATGGTGCTTTTTGTGAGTGGGTTTTGACGGATGCGGATGACCTTTGATAGGCCCTTGTGGCTTTTGTCATCCGTGAAATTATGTTATGTTAATGGCCTTCATTGGGATACATTGTTCTTGGACTACATTTATTATATGCTTGAAAGTATCCCACATCCCATAAGCATTTTTACCTCTGAATTCTACATCCCAGTCTACAAAATTTAGCAAGCTTCAGAGTTTAACATAATCTCCCCTATGAAAATTTGGAACTTTTACAGCATTCTCGGTTATTTTACCCTTCTCAATTCCCAAGTTAAAACAAACTATCTGATGGTCACTATTTACCAATGCTTCCCCAACAGTCAATTCTTGAACTAAATGATCACTGTTAGAAAGTACTAAATCTAATATATTGTCCCCCCTCATTGGCTCATTAACAAATTGATTAAAAAAATTATCCTCAAAGCATTCTATGAACCTGCCACTTGTTCTATCCCTACCTATCATATTTTCCCAGTCCACAGAGTTTAAGTTGAAGTCCCCAATAATAACTGCATCTGTTTCACATCCCTTACTTATTTCCTTTATCATTAGTTGATCCATATCATCATTCTGCCTAGGTGGCCTGTAAAAAGCTCCCAAATGCACCATTTTATTTTTACTGAACCTAATATCTATCCAAAGTGACTCAACTCCATTCTGCTTTATTGAAGTATTTAAACTTGAAACAATTTTGTTTTTTATATAGATAATTATTCCTCCACCAATCCTACCTGTCCTTTGACTAATCTACATATTATAGCCCTGTAAATCAAATTCACTTATAGTGTCACTAAATTCTATTTCATTAACCCATGATTCAGTAACACATAATATATCTATATCCTCATTGCTAATATAACTAAATAGCTCATCTTTCTTGTTTCTAAGACTACGAGCATTTGTATAGAAACAATTTAACCCCCCTATCCCTGAAGCACCTCTTGAAACTTGAATGACCTCACCTCTATCGCCTTGCAAACCTATTTCTGTTATCTGCCAAGTCCATTCTACTTTCAGTACTATAATGTCCTCTCATAATTCCCTGACCACTATTAGTATCTAGTTTCCTGCCCGCAAAACCTAATAACACGATCATACTCCTCCCACAACACATCTACCCCCCTCCTAGTCAAATGCAGTCCATCCATCGCATACATTTCTTTCATTCCAACAAATCTATCCCACACATCCACAAATATGACACCTTCCATCTCACACATCCTCCTCACATAATCATTCAGCCCAATCGCACAAGACATCCATTCTACCCCCAACATCCATTCTTGGAAGCACACCTGTCACAACACCTTTCATTCTACTTTCTTTCACCTTTTCAATCAACCTCTTTTACCTCTCACGTAACTCACATGCACCCACTTTCTTCACATCATTCACTCCTACATGTATAATCACAACCGCATCCCTTGCACAGCCAGACACCAGCTCCTCATACCTATCAGACAGATCTCTCACTCCAGCACCCGGCAAACACACCCTCAAACCATTCAATCTACTTGCATTCAACTTCCTATCTAAATATCTAATTCGCGAATCACCCATCACAAGCACTTCAGTCAGACTCCTATTCCTAACCCCCCCTACCTAACTCTATCCCCACTCCTATTCTCATTCAAACTACCAGTCACTCTACCTCCAGCCCCACCCATATCAGTCATATCACTTCTAGTTACTTCCTCTCTTACGGCACTGAATCTATTAGTCAAGCTAATAGGTTCTGTGTCCCTCTGACTCACACACCTATTCTCCCCCTGGCTAACCACCTCAACAGAGGCAACCCTATTCTCACAAAGAACAGGAGAAGCCTCCCTAGCTTCACGTTTCCTAACCACTCTCCACTGTCCCCCATCCTCACTAGGCCTATTTCTAACTAATCTAAGGGGGCTAACTTCACTATCCCTAGAACTATCATATCCTACCTCCTCCACTGGCCCTCTACCTTCACCTGAAACATCTAACTGGCCTACCTCACTACCTAACCCTTTCCCAGCTCTAGGCCTAAGTTCCCTCCTGAGCTCAGCAACTAACTCCTCCAGCCTACATATCCTATCTAAATCCTGCATTCTCATCCCCTCTAAATCTACAATGCATTCATGCAGCCCACATACAACACATGTATACCCCTCACCAAATACACCACAACCAATGCATACATTCCGACACTCATGCTCACTTTCATCCCCGAACTCCATCACTTATTTAAACAAAGAAAGAACTTAAGTAGTAATAAGAAAAAAAAAGAGCAACTTAGCTTTTGCTGATTCTGTCGTGAACAAGACTGTAGAAAAATCCGAAAAATAAATCAACAGACCGAAACGACATTTAAGGCACAACACAATCCAAATCAGTCACTAATTAAACCGTCAACCTAGAAATGAGGTTTTGAAACACTAATTTAATTTAGCTACTACGTACTTTCCTGCGCAAAATAAGGTAAACAAAAGAAACTGGCCAAAAAATTAACAATACTAAACAACTTTGTTATATTAACCAAAGATACGATCTAATAACTTAATATTTATGTTTACTATGTCACTAGACTATACGTAATACTATTTTGCGTAAAAACTTCTATTAATCACCCTTAGTCTATCTATATATTCAAGGTGCCTCAGGGAAGGAATAATCTTTGTTGCCCTCCGTTGCATCGAGTCTCAGTGTTACTGTGTTGGACAAGGATTTTATGACAATGGCCTTGTGTACCTGTATGTGGAGTTAGAGTGAAGAGATATGTTGGTGTGATAGGGGATAGTCCATTGAATATCTTATATGTGTAAATGAGGTCATGTCTGAGAAGTCATCCTTGCGCTGAATGGAGGTTAAGTTGGTCTAGTTCATAGTATGGTCTGTCACTAAGTCCAATTATCTTTTTTGTACACCTCCCTTGTACGGATTCAAGTAGTCTATCCATTTCCACCTTGCACTGAATGGAGGTTAAGTTGGTCTAGTTCATAGTATGGTCTGTCACTAATTCCAATTATCTTTTTTGTCCACCTCCCTTGTACAGATTCAAGTAGTCTTCTGTCCATTTGGTAGCCTAAGTTCAGGGAGGAGAGGCGAAGTCGAGTATTAGTCTAATATCAGTCATCAAGGTCTTAAGGTCCCAGCTTTGCCTTTGCAACGGTGCTGGTTTGTCCATGTTTCTTCCTGGTGCCCCTGGTTCTGCTCAGGACGCCACCCTGGAGGGTACCATATTTGGCTATTTGTCGCCATGCCTCTGCTCTCAAAGCTTGTACAGTGCCGGGAGTATTGCGTTCAACCTTTTTGGAGCACACCTTGTGTCACGCTGGAACCATGCCAGTGTATACGGATGGCTCCAAGACCCAAGAGGGTGTCGGCTTCCACGCCGTATCCCCTCTGTTTGAAGTCAGCGGGGCTTTACTAGGCGCTGCGTCTGTCTTCACAGCCGAGCTGGTGGCAATACATCACTCGGTACGGGAGATGGGCGCCAAAGAGTCTGTGAGGACTCTGTGACCGGACCAGCGTTTTGCTCTTCCTCACACCGCCTCACACCGACTACATGGCAGGAATACAGGCAGCTCTGTGGGCTGCTTGGCAAAGAAGATAGGAAACGGTCAAAGGGAACTTAAAGTTGCGTGCCATTGCGCTGCAACTATTTCCATGGACCTACCCCCCCCAATGCCGTAAAGGGCTTCAGGTTGCTTTCTGTCATCTCCAAATTGAGCACACTCGTGGGACGCACCGCCATTTGATGGAGCGCTTGCCAGTTCCCTACTGTGAAGACTGCATTGTCTCCCAGACTGTTCGGCACATTCTTGTTGAATGTCCCAGTCTGGGCGATCTTCGCGCATGTTACCTGTCCTGGTACCGGGATGGGTGGGGTCGCTACTGCCTGTCCCTTGTACTCGGGACAAGTGCATGCACATTGACTGGTAGACTTTTTGGGGGAAGCCAGCCTTCTCCCTGTTATTTAACTAGGTTTTTTTATTGTAGTTTTCTTTGTAGGTCGCACGCTCCTACGCTGGGGGGAGGTCCCCCTCCCCCCGATGCCGGAGATTGCTTCCTAATTGTTGTGATGTTCTTTTTTTATCATTGTGTTTTGATATTCTTATTTTAAAGTAGCCTAGTGCTAGGCTGTCTTGATTCTGGCGACTTATGCCCAAGTGGGCAGTCGCCAGATAGGCTCCTAAATTAAAAAAAAAATGTTTATATCTCCTTATATTTCTCTAATCCTTTATTATTGACTGTTCTTTTTCACTTTGGTAAGGTAATTATTACTTTAATTAATCCTTCACTGTAATTTGTGGTCAGATTTCACTAGATTGTTTATATAATTACAGATATATTGTGGATCGAGAGCAAAGCACCTCCCTATGGTTCACCTGAAATAGAATTCAAACCCTTTTTCTCACATATCTCCTCCTGCCCTAGGCTATGGGAGATTTTAGTGCCTGATATCCACAATGGGACCCATACCTACCACAAAGTTCCATCAACCACACAGGCAGAACACTACACCAATACCTCCTCTCATCTCCAGTATTCTCCATACTCACACTCCCAGGACTAACTACTTGGGTGGACCCTACCACTTGCAAAACATCTACATTGGATTTATGTCTCGGCACACAACCATTTGAAGACCTCCCACATGAAAAATTCCCCATTTATGGAACATTTAAAAAGCACCTCCCACAAACTCAGCTCTTTTGTCACTCAACATTTGTATAGGCTTACACACATTGGCATCAGTTTCTCACTCACAACTCTAGCAACACTCAAGGATGATTTACTCATCACATGTGCCACATACACAAACTTGCTCTTATGATTGACCATTCCTATATAGCCTCTTACAGTCATTGGAGAAGAAAAACAATCAATTTCTACCATTTGAAATGGCTCTTTCACACTCATTTTCAACACTGGTGGGTTAGGATACATACTCTGGTACTTCCTCTTCTGGCAAACCACACATCGTCGCTACATCAACAAACATCTTTCTCAAGAAAGGCTCCGCGCACACACTTTCATACACTCTCACAATTTATTCTTGCCTATATGTCCAAACCTGTCGATGCATGATTTTCACCCTAACTTTTATTGTAATTTCTTGGTTAATTGTTAGAAATTCAATTTGTGCTAGCATTTTTATCATTTGCTAAATATTGTAATAATCCAGAGTTTTGAAGAGTTAATTATTTAAACCCAAATTGAGATATATAAAGCATCACATGTAAATCAGCGATTAAAACTAAGAAAAAGTATGTAATTTTACCATAACAATAGCTCAAAGCTTCTGATTATTCCAATAATTTTAAAATAGATGAAGCTTATAATTATCTTTTTCAGCAATCTTGTAATATTGTCATAGATTCTAATTATCAACATATTAAGTGCTTATCATTAGTAAATAAAATATTTTATTAAGCCACCAATGATGAATAAAGGGTCGAGAGTAAAATCTACTGTATTTAAATATTTCACTGTCACTGAAGATCATCGATTCTATGTATGCACATGCCAAGCTAATAAAGGAATCAATACTGATCAGGAGGTTTTGGTTTGTGGAGCGAAAATCAGTAAATCTTCAAGCAATAATAAAGCAAATGTTTCAAGAGCATTCAATCTGAGGCGCCACATAAGTCGTAATCATCCTGAAGTGCTTAAGCATATAGAAGAGGAAGAGAAGGCAGCTAAACTTAATATTGCTAGTACTTCTAGCACTTTAGAATTAATGGATAAAGTAAGTCATACAAATATTTCCAAAATAATTTATTACTTATATAATTTGTTTAAAAGAATTACATTTGATAAAGGGTCATGTCATGCTAAATAAACCAATTTACATAAAATTTTCCAGGTTACCATCTCAGATTTTTATGAAAAATTGATATTGACCTTACAGCGAGATATGAAAATTCCCATGCAGTCCAAAGTTATGGCCCTTTGGGTGACATGCCCCCCTTTTTTGCACATGCAAAATGCTTAAACTCTTTTTAGGGTGTTTGGGAGAGCATCTCTCATTTCCAAGCAGGATAGGAAGCTGAAAATTTTTACAATAGGGAACTTTTACCTATTCTTTCAGAATCAGACAAAGATGAAATCAGATTAAGTCTCTTCAATTTATTAGTTTGCAAAAATTATATTTTTGTTTGGCATCTGACTTTTTTCCAGATTTTGACCTCAGGTTATGGGTTCATTATTACACTTACATGCCATATTCTCCCATATTATTGTTATTTGAGAAAGATACTATAAACAGATGAAAGATTATTTTAAATAAACTATTTTTCTCTGATCTATAGTCATCAGAAAGTGATCACAGTAGAGAGAAAGATACTATACTTGGATGGCATGGTTGACCATGAAGATAGTTAGTTAGTGATAGCAATGAAATTTACTTAGCTTATAGAAGGATGTATAAACTTCCATTGGTGAAAATATAATTATCTCAACTCAACTCCGTCAATATAAACTATCAGAGACAAAGATTGTACATTTCAAGTCTTTTTTTTTCCATCAGCAGCTGCCAGGACCTTATGATGGTATACCTTTCATTAGCATGTAAGAAACTACTGTGAAAGAGCATTTTTTAACAAATTTGTCCTTATTTTAATTAACATGAAATCTGAATGATTTATATCCAATAATGTTTAAATATGGATAAAATGGAGCTATTTTTTTCCCCAAAGGAATCTTTAGATCAAAAAATGTTTCTCATATAATTTCTTACCCTTAGTGTGGGAATTTATAGTTTTTTATTTTCTTCTATCAAGATATTAACATAGCGTCTAAGGTAGAATAAATATATTTTATATACATGAATATTTAAAACATTGTTTATTTATTCAATCCATTAAAATTAACAATTCTATGGTAAGTCAGTTATTCACAAAATTACATTTTTACATTTATATTTTCCTTATGTGTAGAAAGCTTGTAAATGTGATCCCTGCACTCACCCTTGTGAGTCTAGTGCACCAATTAAACAGAAGATATGCTGCACTGGACTCCAGGATTTGTCTCTACAACTTTCACTGGGCCAGGTGAAAAGTCCATGTGTCTGAATGTTTCATGAAGTCTACTTTAACATCATTCCGTTCCTCAGAATACTCCAGGATACATACAACATACCATTTTCTTTCATACAGACAGGCAACATACTTTCTGGGCAACAATTCATCTACATTAACCATGTCATTAACCCCAGGGGTGAAGTCTTTTGTTCGGTGGACATTAGCAGAAATTCCTTTCATCATCAGCTCTGCATTGTCGAACAGGATAAAGCAATGGTGTGAATGAGTTCCTGTAAGAGTTTTTGCTAGAGCAATTCATTCAGTCAGTTTGAACTTTTTTGCATTGTTTGACATTATCGTTTGAAACATAAGAATTGAATCCCTTTGATATGATGAGATGCCAACTGAAACATTTCACTTGGGTTGAGAATGTGGCCTGATGTGGTTACCTGGTTGCTTGCATGTGCAACAAGTCTCTTCATAGTGCTTCCAATACCATCACATATACTTGTGCCATGGGTGGTTGCAAAGAAATGCCACTCTGCCAAAAGTCTCTAAGTCATCTCTGTTGGGACATAGTTTTGAGTAATTTTTGCAGTTTTTATATTGGGCTGCTGCCCCATCATTGAAATGAATAACCCTTGATTATCTTATTTAGATAATCTGAAATCTTTGAGATGCAGGCATGAATGGCCATGTCATGCCTTAGAGAGATGAATTATGAGTCAGTATCAGAATCAGAGAAATAATCTTAATTTGATACATATTTGTTGAAATTCTAACATAAATATGCATTTTGAATAAAATAATGATAAGTAGCATTCATTATTTCTTGGCAAAAAAAAGTGTAATTTTGAAAAAAAAAAAAACCCTGGGTTTTTTCAAATTTCACTTGAAAAAGCCACTCAAAAAACAGGAATAAAACCCAGGTTTTTTGGGGCTGGGTTTTTTGATTTGTCAACCCTGCACAAAGCAAAGGGCAGTTTCAAAATAGGTAGCACAAAATTAACAAGACCGGTCATCCTAAGCCACATTTTTCATGGAGCCTGGTAAACACTGAGATGGGCAATAGCCCATGCACTTTATTAGCCAGAAGGCTTGTAAGAGCAACACACTTAGACTTAAGGTTGATATGGATGCCCAAGTACACTAGGCAGTGCACTGGGGTAAGAACATTTTTATCTAGATTAATGTTAAGGGAACTTTGAAGCACGGGTAGGTACATTTACGAACTCTATGCAGCAGTCTGACAATAAGGATATCTTTGAGGTAAGTGTAGCCAATACATCCACACTGGTTGGTCCAACTATTCATGACAGCTGAGAGGGCCTGCTACATGATATAGGGGCTACCGGGAAATCCCAGGGGCATTTGGCAGAAGTGGAATTTCCTTCCCGCAATGGAATGCTGAACAAGGGTCGGGCATATTTATGAAGCTCAAGATGGTAAAACCCATCCTTGAGATCAATCTTGACCGCTTGGTGAGAAGGTTTCACTTGGCTCAAGACTTTCTCTATTGAAGGCAGCTGAAATGGTTTAGGAGACATTACTCATGTCATAGACGATCTGAACTGAGCCATTAGGCTTAGGGACTGCAAAAACCTGGTGTGCTGCATGGATGTTGGAGGATTCTTAGACCATGCCGACTTCTGCAAGGCAGAGAATCCAAGGAAGGAGCCGCCTTTCTGAGCGCATCCAATTGTTGTATCTGAGGCGCGTGAATACCTTGATTCGATCCTTACTGAGGGTCTTGATGATATGACTAGGGTCTGGAGTCCTAGTGAAGTCACCTAGGGGTTGGATCTCCATGTCCGTTGAAGTTGGTAGTTCTTGCCTCGGGTTCTAGGGGGTCCATAGTAGGGCTGATGAAGTCCATTTGTTCATCATGATCATCCCATTCCTGATTGTCCTGGTCATGTTGTCGTTAGTTACACTCGTTGTCATTATCCACCAGATGGACAATGTCTGGAGGGCCATTCATGAAGTCCAAGTGGGCATCTCCATTTTCCGAAGGGTGATCGCTGTCAGGATGAGAAGAAGAAAGGGAGGGGAGGATGGGAAACAGACTCTTTTCTTGACCATGAAAAGAGTAAATAGCCCGGTGATCTCTTCTTTGTCCCATGTTTTGAAAACGGGAGTGTTGGTGTTGGCATTAAGGTTCTCGACAACCTGTTCCCAGTGCACTCTGTTGAACATGTTGACGTCCTCTGGGTAGAGGCCCTGAACACGCAGCGGGGGAGAAACAGCATTGATTTCCTGAGCGGCGGGCAGTTGGCGCACCGACCTAGGGGTCTCAGGTTCCAAAATGGCAGCAAAAGGATATGAATGAGGAGGACCCGAGTCAATAAGTATTGATCTTCTTCCTAAGTGCGGAGATTCATCAGACCAAGTCTCTTCTGACTGGCTGATATGATCCACAGTGGCAGTCCGACCGAGGTACCCCTGTCCTGGGTATCCGGATGCGCCGGGAGGTAAAGTTTTGAAGACTCTGTGATAGATTCCTGACAGACTTGTTGAGAAGATTCTTGTGAAGCGTCAGAATTAGGGGGAACAACCCTGGAACGTGTCACCCTACTCATGCCAGGTGATCCTCACGGATGCCTGGAACAGAAGAAGGGAAGAGCACTAGGAGAGAATCGAGAGCACAAGAATTCTGCAACATCATCCAGATACCTTTTAGTGTACTTTATATACAGTTCTTTCAAATTATTTAGGATCATGTATGTTTGTTTATAAATCTTGTCATCACAGCAACACAATCTTTCTTACCAGGACACATTCTTGTGAATTTGTCATCCTGATAATGAGCAAATATCCTCTGGCAGAGTCTGACCCTTCACCGCACTACATGTTGCCACCACACAGCAAAGCACATACATTGATTAAAGCTTAAAGTTTTTGCATGATTTAATAATAGTGATATGTTTATTATGAATTACAAAAGGGTCAGTACAAAATTTCTGTAGGCTTTCATAACAGGATAAGTACACTTTGTGATAAAAGCAAAGTTTGTTACCATCTTGAAACTTATAGTCACATCTCCACTTCATCAAGTTTTTATCATTTTCACTAAAGTCAGCAACATTTACTAGTCCTGCCATTCAACATTAATTCAATTTGTGGCAGTCCTGATTCAATAACATCCCAATGGAGCAGGTATCAAGTGTCAAATTATCAGCTGAATCCATGTTGGTTATTTTGAAACTTTTAATTTCCTAAAATTACTTAAACTGAAATGAAAGAAAAAACATTAATCTCTTTGTCATTTCAATAATATATATGTTAATTTGTTAGAAATATATTTTATGATTAACAGCTTTTTTATCATATAATAATAAGTTGAATGCTAAGAAAATGTTAATGTTTTACAATCAAAGTTTATATAGAAGGAAATAAGTTGAGATAATTATATCTTCATCAATTGTAGTTGAGTTATCTTTCTATAAGCTTGCAAATTTCATTGCCATCACTATCTACATGATCAACTATACCCCCAAAGTAGAGAGCCAAGGGGAGAGCCTTTTCTACTATAACCATTTTCTGATGACTATAGATAGATAATAATAGGTTATTAGAGATAATCTTTCATCTGTTTATATTATCTTTCCCAAAGAACAATAATTTGGGAGAATTTTGCATGTAGGTCTAATAATGAACCCATAACCTGAAGTAAAAATCTAAAAAATGTCAAGATGCCAAACAAAGATATAATTTTTGCAAGCAATTTACTTTCATTGCCACTCAAGTTTCTCTCTTCTACTTCCAAGATCCCTGAGTATTGCATCTGCCACCCCTATCCTACATTATATATCTGCCTCTACCTCCATGATCCATTGGGAAGTTGATAAGTATGCAAGTCCAGAATCATCCTCAGTGGCCATACTCTCACTACTACTTAATGTAAAATAAAGCACTATTCCTTACCACACAATCTGTTTCAAGCCCACAAAGCGACAGTTAGCATTGTGTTTTGCCAAAGTCTTTAATGGAGTCCTAATTGCATATTTCACACTTTGGAGTGCCTAGTACTTATTATTATGATGATGCATTGTGGCTGTCATTTTCATGCACTAAAAAACTACTTGATGCATTTTAAACATTAAAATTACCTATCATCACCCAGAGTGTAATGGAAAGAAGGAATCTTTTACAAAACTACAAAGGGTTCCAATTGAATTGTTACTTCCATTTTGTTTTGTTGCTTGTTTTTTATATATTAGTACAGTTCAATATTGATGGCACCTTTCTATTACAGAAGCACTCCCCAGTTCTCAAAGTTAAACAATCTGTACCAACCCCTCTCACCATTGGGAAACCAGGTAAATAATCTAATGGTCAGCATCACAATCACAACTTATACATTCATAATTGTATTGGCATTCAGTAATGGCCTAAGATGGAAAAGAATGCAGAGAAGGTAAATAGATTCAAGAAACTAGTTTTATTCTTCCCATTAACTATTTGTCACCATGCCTCTACTCTCAAAGCTTCTACATGGCTAGGACTGTTGTTCATCATTTTTAGGGGCATATTTCATATTACGATGTAACCATTCCAGTGTACATGGATAGCTCAAAATCTGAAGAGGGTTGATTTCCATGCTGTCTGCCCCTTTCTTGAAGGACTCATTATAAGAGATAATACATTATGACCAGTTTCGGAAATGTATTGTCATTTACAAAGCACCCTGAGTGCTCTTGGGGCATTGAAAACTCTCTACCCCTTGAGTTATGGTAGCTGTGATACCACTGTTGCCTCAAGCTGGGTAGATGCTGAGATTATCTTCTACTGGGTTTCTGGACAAGTAGTGACTGTGAAATGAGTGCTCTGATGAGGGTACCAAAGAGTCAGCAAGGACTGGATGACCAAATCAGCATTTTGCTCTTCTTCACACTGCCTACATGATAGGAATCAGGTCAGCCCTCAGGCTGCCTTGTAAAGTAAATAGGAGATGACTGATGGGAACCTAAAGTTGAGTTTCATCACATTGTAACTCTTCCCATGGGGTGAAAGGTGAATGTAAAAACTACAGGAGATAAGTCTGTTGTGTTGTAGTTAAGGTGTATGAAAAAATTCTGATTGTGCATATAAGAATGATAATAGGGTGTGTAGATCATGTATTTGCACTGTGACAGCTAGCTGAGTTCATGGATCTTGGGAGCTATTATGGCAACTCCTATGAATGTAAGGGCGAGTGGCAAACATTGGGATGGTATGAAAAGTGTGTTGTAGTTAAGGATTAGATTTGGGTGAAAGATAGCTGGAGTCAGTGGTTTGATATAAGTGGGGATAAGTCAAAGGTGTGTGATGTCACATAGCTGTTAATATCTTTATGGATGCATTATTGAGGGGATTACATGTCGGAATGAGGGAAAGAGGTGTGAGATAGATGAGGGCTGGGATCTATGTTATCATATGCTGATGGCCTGGTGTTAATAGTAGCTGAGAGCAAGAGGGATTTGGAAATGTTGATTGAAGCATATGATAAAGTATGTCTGAGGAGAGGGTTAAAAGTAGATAAATGAAGAAAAAAAGTGTGATGGCATTTAGGCAGGAGTGTGATAATAATAATCTGTGGTGTTACCCCTTGAATAAGAATGTTGCTTTAAATATTTAAGATGTATCATGAATCATAGTGGTACAGATTGTGGCCACAAGATTTTGAATGATAAGAAAGACTTAAGGGCACTCAGACTGCTAGTGAAAGTAAATAGACTGAGAAAACTAGCAATCAGATAAATTTTCATTGTAGGAGGGGGGGGGGTATTTCTTATCAGAGTTGTGAGGAGGGGAAAGAAAGACTGACCAGTGTTGTGATTGGATGTGTTGATGATGAGTGTAGAAGCTACCTACCTCCATGGGGAAGGCACAGCACAGCCAGTCCCTAAAAAGTACAAGTTCAATGCCTTATCCACTACACTTATGAGAGCACCTTTAAAAAATTATAGTCATTATTTTCATTCTAAATAGCTGACATTAATCATCTTAGCTGGCTGAATGTAATATGTAGTAGAATCATTTATAAAAAACCAAAACTTTGAGCAGGACTATTAGTTTACAAGTAATATTTTATGTACAGCTGAAGGATGGTTCATGATGTTCCCATGAAACTAGTCGTGTACTTGTAAACTAATAAGTCGTTCTCTCTCAAAGCTTTGGTTTTTCATTAATTATCAATTTGTACATTATGCTAATCTACTAGAATGGTATACTAAGTAGATTTTTTAAATTAATAGTTTTACTATTGAATGAAAGTACATATAATGATATATGGTTTCTAGTTGACAAAATGTTTTAAAGAAGGCTGTATCCTTACTTTTTCTCTGTATTTTTGTCACATAGTTTGATTTAATTAAGGCTTTATTGATCTGGCTCCAAGTGCATCATATGTAATAGAATAAAATTAGAGGGCAATATCAATGAAAGATAATTTGAATTCCTCTCTCTGATAAATGGGAATAGCATCTTTCAAATTTTAATAAAAAAATAATGCAAATATATAATAGAAAAATTCTGAATGATGATATGCCAATAATAGAAAAATTGGTTATATTTGGTGTATCTTAAACTGCATTTTATCTTGTTTAGTTTTTAATATAAAAATGGAATGAAAAAATAGGCATTGGCAGTCAATTTTTATACATTTGATTCCTCCAATTAGCTTCAACTTTGATTCTCAATTCATAGTCTTGATTCCTCAACCCTAGTTGAAGGGTTTCACTATTGTAACCTGGAATAGTGTTTATCACTAAAAATATCGCTCAACTTTTCACACAGATCATTGCAAGCTTCAGCATGGTAACCATCAAATGTTGATGCTGGAATCTTTAGCACAGGATGAATCGTTCATGGATGTAACATTAACATCACAAGGTAGAGCAATCAAGGCTCACAAGGTAAAAAATCCTTGGCTCAACTAATATTTTTATTATTTTACGCATTGCAGTCATAATAACAGGCATTAGACTATCCTATAGGATTTATTGAATATATTATTGCTGTAACTTTAATTTGGTAGGGATTATATCTTTTAATCTATATTCATTTCAAGGCCTTTTATTTCTGAGTGAGGATCTCCAGTTTAATGTGGGATCCAAACCACCGGTGTCTACAACCACTGTGAGGTCGGCCCCAATTGGGACTCACATTTACTGACTAACCACAAGCGATGTGGCTCAACCTCACTTAAATCGGAAGCGGACTATCTACTCAGCTAAGCCATAGTTATAACCCTTACAAAATATTATAAATACACTCCTGTTCATTCACACTGATGAGCTAAAATAACCTTGACTAATTTTGAGGGGGGGAGAAAATTTTAGCTGTATTTTTTCTTGCCTCTACAATCAGCACCATAATATTTGGCACCACCTTCCCCATCTTCCCTTAAGCCAGAGGGTTATGGTCAGAAATATATAAGGTGAAATGCTTATTGGATAATTACTGAGGGATTAAAGTTCTTGGTGGAGTGTCCTTTCTACTTGATACACTCCTGGAGACGATAAGGGGCGGACTCCATGAGGTTCTGGACCATGGAGGGCTCAAAACGGCTCCACAAGTAATGGAGGTGGTGAATGAGCTAAGGCACTGAGGTGTCACAGCCACTTAGACCCCTATTTATAATGAACCAGAGCTTCTCATTCTCAATGGGTTTCAAATCTGGGCTATTTTCCAGGCTGTCCTCTATGTAGTCCAACCCAGAGGTATCAAACCACTCCTTAATCGTCTTAGATGTATGCACAGGTGCACTGTCCTGTATAAACACCTGGGGATTTGCAAAAAAAAACTCCAGTTAGTTTCAGAGCAACTCCAAAGACCTCTCCTTGTTCACAGTAACATTCTTCTCCCAGATTACAAATTTGTCAATGCCATAATACCCGAAAGACAACCAGAGCATAACACTGTCAGGATATTTCATGGTGGCATGAGAAAATTTGACCAATGCTTCACCCTGACCTTAACCTCACAGTAACAATATATGTGGCCTCATCACAGGACATTCACTCCAAAGGTGGAGAGCCTTTCAATGACAGGTTTAAATTGAGTAAGTTGTGTTACGCTCTTAAGTCTCTACCCTATGGAGGCAAGGGAACGCTTCCCAATCTTTTTCTTTTTTGTGTGAGATTGTCCATTTTGTGTACAGGTAGGGGGAACCCTCTCTGCCCAATGGAGCAAGGAAGTGTATTCAGTGTCGCATTCTTTGCCTTGAGTAACTGTATCACCTCATTTCTGTCGGAAGATGTTCTCTCAACAGGCTACATGGATGACCATTTGATTTCTTATGGTTCGGTTCAGATGCCAACTAGAGCATTGACTCCATCGTGCATTGAACCAAATCTCTCACTCTCCTGAAATGCACAGGTTTCTGTTTTCCTTGGCCAATACTAAGGTGGTGCACTTCTGCTGCCATCCATGGCTTCATCCTTACCGTGACTTGTTCCGAAACGGGGGTCAACTGGAAGTGGTGGATTTGCACGGTTTCCTCGGTCTTGTTTTCGACTGATGCCTCAACTGGGAGGCTCATACTTGCAGGCTTAGAGTCTCTTGTACCCATGCCATGGACATTGTTCATTCTGACATTCACCACTAGGGGGTATTGATAGCGATACTGCCTTGTTTTTATATCAATCCTTTGTTCATTCTAAGTTTGACTGTAGATGTGAATTTTATGAATGTGCAGCTAAATGTGTCCACTGGTCTCTGCCTGGTTCATTTCACACATCCCCGATTGAGAGCCTACTTGTCCATACTGGGGAGATACGACTCGCTCTGCACCATGTACAATCTATTATATGCCTATACAAGTGAGCCCAGCTCCTCTCTGTTGTCAATTATTCTTACTGCATCCAAAACTGATCTCAAGGGTACCTATGCCATCGAGAGATGCCAGTCACACCTTAAAGCCTTTGGGGTAGGAAACTCATTCGAGAGCTCAATGTAGATGTTGAGCAAAATGTTGCCAGATGATTTCAAGAAACTTTTAGAATGTTCCTGAAGAAATCTTTCTCTTATTTTGCATGGTCGATGTCAGTTGACTATACATACTCACTGTTTGGAGTAAACTAACCGGCTCCATGATGCACCATTCAGAGGTTGTCTCGCAGGCTGTGATGTCATGCACGATCTTATATCAGATTGGCTAACTATAAGCAGAAAACGGTCGTAGAATGATACACAGCTAGGTCAACACTTCTCCCTTTTCTTTTTTTTCTTCAGCAGACTTGCTTAATTTGGGCGAAGAGTGGCTTGAAGTTGCTTTGTATAGGCATCTCTTTTTGTGAGGCAGTTAGCGAGCTGTTGGTGCAAGGAGACCCATGAAACTTTGGTTACCTCTCCTTTGTGTAGCATGTCCCATAGAACAGCAATATCCACTCTCAATCTTCTATCTTCCAGACTTTTAGAAGAGTGAATTGCATCGAGTCGAGCAGGCTCTTATTATCAATGATACAATTTATTTTCATGCGAATGCCAGTTATTTCTTGCATTATACTTGCAATATAGACTGCAGCCTCCGCACAGTCCAGAAGAACCATGGGCCCAGCAGAAAGAGTGGACTTCATAACTCAACGCACTTTCTTGTCTCCCAGTATACAGGACATCGACTGGAGGTAGAATTTACAGGAAAATTATGAAGACCCCCTTAGAACCACCATCTGAGTGATTAGCAAACAATACATCTGAATAGCATTATGTCAGGCCTTGTATGAGTGGCATTCAAATTCAACTGTCCAAGTAAGACACGATATTCTACTTTTTCAGATTGAGATAAATTATGGGTGAAATTGTATGTGCATATTGAAACTGATCAGCAGCAATACCCTTATCAGTGGTAGTAATGTTAAGGCCAACATATTTGAATGATCCTGATGCTGAACATTTGGTAGAGAATATGTCCTTCAACTTTTCAACAATATTTTCTCAAATTCAGCTGTTCCTACCCAAAGAAAATCATCCACATACACGCAAATAATGCCAGCAAGATTTGATTTATTATACCAATAGAACAATGACTTATCAAGGGAACACATCTTCACTGATAGTGCAAGTAACTCTCTTAACTTGTGTATACCAGGCCCTCGCTGCATCGCACAAACTTACACATACGTTTGGCATTTTTTTTTAGCTTCCATAGTTTACCATTGAAGTACCCATGGGTTGGCCTAAGGTACACATCACAATCAATTTTGTCTTCTTGCAGGTAAGCTGCTTTTAAATCTACTGTGTGAACATCCCAATATTTAGAGGCAGCTAAAGCCAAAGTTAAAAAACAGCTTCTCTAGAGCAGGTCAGAGAGTCTCTTTTCAAGCTTCAAGTATCCTTGAATCCATGTACTACCAATCTGGCTTTAGTGATGATATTGTTCTTAATTTTGTTCAGTTATCACCCATTGCACACTCATTACTTGTTGTCCCTCATCTTTAACTTCTATGTAAACTTCATTGTCAAACCAGTTTTTCATTTCAATCTCCTTTGCAGCACTAACCTCATCTGAACTAAACATAATGACCCTTTCAACATCATCAGCAACAGGAGACCACTCACTTAAATCATCTAAATTGATCCAATCATTGCTACCATCAGAATCATTTTGTATGTTATAGCAGTTCTTGTATTTTCCTGCTCGGCTTAACTTTTCCAGGCACTAATTCACAGTAGCAGAATGCACATGTATGTTGTATTCATTGACCTATACTAAGCTTGTTCATATTTTGACATGCGCTAGGTTGAACAGACTTTGTTATTGACTCCTAAATCTTGAGGTTGAACAGAGTTCATTAATGACTCCTAAATCTTGAGGTTGAACAGAGTTCATTAATGACTCTCCTAAATGTTGATGGCCTGCAGGATCACATTCAACTGAATCATCCACAGCAGTCACCTGAGGCACATAGTCATCTTCTGGATGACGATAAACTACCGCCTCAGCTGGGTATTGTTCGCCATGACTGGAATTGTTCTTACCATCATCCATGTGTACAGGAGTTCTTGCCAAATGACAAGTGTGGACACGAATGTATGTACCGCCATGACAATTCAAGACTCATTTCCCATCATGCCCAATAACTTTACCAGGCCCGTGCCATTCGGCACTATCATTTCTTTTATGGTAGACTTCATATTGAAATTTCTTAGGGTTTCAGCAGAAGTGCTTCCCACACTTGACCTTAAACCACGTTTCTCCTTTTCACTTGATTCACATTGAAGGAATGCTTGTCTAGCTAAATGCATTACATCCAAATTGTTCTTAACCATTACACATGAGGAAACATTTTCTAATGCAGGGGAAATATCAGTATTAAATCTGAAGACAATTTGATTTGGAGAGAAACTGGAAAAATTTGCCAAAGCATTACTTGCAGACACAGCCCATGCTAGAGCCACTTCATTATCACACAAAGTATCATTAAGTATCTTTAACAATATCCCCAATAACTGCATTTAGGTGCTCACAGATATCATTACACTCGGCCCTCGATTTAACAGACTAAAAGGGGGTCTGTTGCTTGAAAATACATACAATAAATAATGGTATACAATAAAATTACTTTTTGTAACATAACCAAGTACTGTACATAAATATAATACAATATGTAATTAAACAACTGAAATAACTGTTTTACTTACACATAGTAGTACTGTAGTATTTAAAGATATATTTACACTATGTACAAGACTCAGAATACTTGTTATTCCGAGTCTAAGCCCAGGTCCATTGGGTCATCAGGGTCTTGAGAAAATCCCAAGAAGGCGACATCAGGTCTTGGCATTGGGTCAGGCACATTGGTGGTAGAATTGCTGGGTTACGAACATCGGTGGCAGCAGCAGTAGGTGGGCGATGTAGAGCGAAGAAGCCTGTCACCTTAGTCTGACGACCATCCATGTGTTGTTCCTTGATAATCAGCTCTCGCAGCATCTGTAAATTACCATAGTGAGATGTTTCATGTATTGAACTGTAAGTTGTGTAGTCCAATAGTGCATCAACATAGGTGCGCAAGTTGACAGCTTCACTTTCTTTACTGGGATATTTTCCTCAATATCACTGCCGCTGTTATTCTCATCACCTTTGACCACTGAAGCTGCGATCTCTGCTTCAGTGAGAACCTGGAACCCGGGAGTTTCTTCCTGTTTGTCTACCCAATCTTGAACATCTTCGATTCTTGGTCCTGTCTCTCCACCTTGATGCATTTGCAGGTGGAAGTCCTGTGCCTCAAATCCTTCAAATTCAGGATTGTTTTTCTTATCATGCAACAGCATTTTCCAACTGTTAGCGAGTGTAGCGACTGTTAGATCAGTCCAGGAATAAGCAAAGTTAAACACAGTGGAGCGAAGTGAGTATGCTTCGATGTTAGCCAGTGTACATTTTCACCCTTGTGTCATTTACAGCATCATTCTCATCCTTGACTACAACAAGAACTTCGTCCAAATACCTCCTAATGTAGCCTCTTTTGATGGCACTTATTACACCCTGGTCCATTGGCTGTATCATGGAGGTGGTATTAGGCGGCAGGTAGACTACACGAATGCGTCCGTCGTCACTTATGAACTGTTCAGCACTGGGGTGAGCGGGTGCATTGTCCAAGAGCAGGATAACTTTCACCTGCTCTGGTGGGATTTTTAAAACTTCAAGCTGAAAATTTTTTCACGCTGGGACAAAGTGATGGAAAAACCATTCTGTGAAGATAGCAGCCATGAACCATGCATTCTTTGAATTATTGTAAATGACTAGTAAATCCTTCATAATGTCCTTAAGGGCTTGTAGCTGCCTTGACTTCCCCAACATAGCAACCTTAAGTTGATGCATTCCCGAGGCATTAGCACAAACAAGTGCAGAAATACATCCTTACTGCACTTTTTACCTCATGTTTTCCTCACCCTTCCTGAGCTGATTATTCTTCGGCATGACTTCCAATAAAGACCAGTTTCATCACCATTAATATACCTGTGTGAGACTTAACTGTTCATCCTCAATTAACTTATCAAGTTTGAGCCTGAAAGGTTCCACACTACCCATGTCGATTGCGGAATTGCCAAAGCCAACCATCACTACATTTAAAGTTATCTATCTCAAGTTCATGGGTGAATTTACCAGCAACAGTTTATATTGCGGAACTTGATCTTTGTTGTACATACCATTTCATCACTGATACATCAAGTGAATTATCTTTACCACATTTCATGTGTTTTCTTGGGGCTATTTTTCCACTTTTACTAGAGGATGCATCAACACAATAACTCGCAGCATACTGCTGCAGCTTCTGTTTACTCTTACGAATATCAGAAACTGTTTCTTTCTTAACACCAGCGATGGCCTCAGATTGCTTTCTATCATCTTGAATTGGGTGCACTCTGAGGATGCACCACCATTTGATTGAGTGACTCAGTCTGTGGCATCTTCATGCACATTACTTGTCCCAGTACTGGGCCATGCAGGGTCACTCCTAGATATGTGGACACATGCACTTTCTGGGGGAGGTTGGCCTCCATTTTATACGTCTTTCTTTGGTATTGGTCACATGCTCTGGTGCCAGTGGGAGGCATGGCTCTTCTTGATTCTTATTCTTGCTTTTGTCTAGTGTATGCATTATTTTTGTGTTTTAATGTAACCTAGTATTAGGCTAAATATTAATTGCTCCGATGTATATCCTTGGTAGTAGTCACCAAATGGGTGCTATGAAAAAAAAGCACATAAAATCATTGAACATTCAGTACTAAATAAAATATATCCACACATCAGACTATATTCCTTCCAACACAATTTCCATTCATTGCACTCAAATATCACTATACTTACCAACATCTCCAAACTCATACAGGAAGGCTTCAACCAACCCACAGTCCTACTCAGGACAGTAATGGCAACAATCAACATAAGCCAAGTCTGCCACACAGTACCCAGACACATAATCATCAGCAAAATACTAAACACAGCACATGACTTCAACTATAAAAAAATGGCTTGCCAATTTTCTTACAAGCAGACAAGCACAACTAATGCACTGCAGGAAGCTCTCACAAAAGCCACTGGACTTACCAACATCACCCAACAATCAACATAATCAAAACCTTCAACACTAACCAGATTCATCCTCTTCAACAAAATACTACAGCATACATGATTTCAACTATAAAAAATGGCTTGCCGATTTTCTCACAGAAAGTGGGGGAATCTGTTTATATTCATGTGAAGAGGGGTGGTGGCTCAGTGATGTAGAGTGGCTTCAGTATGGTGGGCTACAGAGTAGTCATGTGGAAATAGTGCTTCTGATTGTAGTGAAATTAAGCCACGGGTGTGGTTAGTTGCTGGATGGACTCTCAATATGCTTGTTACCTTCATTTTATTTGCCACGCACTGTACATCTCCACAGAAATTAAAGGCCTCAAATCGTGTACAGAATGATGGCTTGGTAAATATTGGAGCTGAAAAGGTGATTTTAAGTAGGGCATTCTTGTACCTGGCTTGTAGGATATTTTTGGGAGTCTGGGTGGGGAGAGGGTGTGAGTGAGGGATGTTGCAGTTTCCTGAACAATTGTGTGTCTATCATGTTTAGATGGTCTTCCATTGAGAGGTTTTGTTTCAGCAATGAGGTATGGCATATTAGATTTGTTTTTGTGCAGCTAGTTGCAATGCAGAGGGCACTATTTTGAACTGTTTGTATGAGTGTGCATTAGATTATACATGGTCACTGCCCAGGCTGGGGACAAGTAGTTTGGTGTTGTGTAGATCAGAGTTTCCCAACCGGGGCTATGGCACATCTGAAGGGGGCCACAGGAAATTTTTAAGCTGTTTCCTTGTTCTTGTATTCGACCGACGCCTTACCTGGGAGGCTCATATTCGCAGCCTTAGGGTCTCTTGTACCCGCGCCATGGATATTCTCCGTTCCGTGACGTTCAGCACTTGGGGCGCTGCTAGGGCTACTGCCCTACTTTTTTATCGATCCTTTGTTTGTTCGAAGCTCGACTATGGATGCGAGTTTTATGCATCCGAAGCCGAGCGCTTATTGCGGAAGATGGACTCGATCCACCACACCGGCCTTCGCCTTGCGACCGGTGCCTTCCGCACTTTCCCCATTGAGAGCCTACTAGTCGATGCTCGGGAGATGCCACTCGCTCTACGCCGTGTATAGTGCATCATTCGCCAGTACGCGCGAGCCCGGTGCCCCCCTCAGTCGCCAACAGCTCTCACTGCATTCGCAGCTGATTTCGACGTTGTCTATGCCGCCGAGAGACGCCAGTCATAACCTAAGCCCTTTAAGTTTAGGGCCAGGAAACTCCTTCGTCGGTTCGCCCCAGGTTCTGCTCAGGACACCACCCTGGAGGGTACCACATTTGGCTATTTGTCGCCACGCCTCTGCTTCCAAAGTTTGTACAGCGCCGGGAGTTTTGCGTTCGGCCTTTTTGGGGCACACCTCGTGTCACACTGGAACCGTGCCAGTGTATACGGATGGCTCTAAGTCCGAAGAGGAGGTCGGCTTCCACGTCGTATCCCCCGTGTTTGAAGTCAGCGGGGCTCTGCTAGGCGCTGCGTCTGTCTTCACGGCCGAGTTGGTGGCAATACATCACTTGGTACGGGAGATTACGCGACGTGCCCGTTTCGGAGACCAGATTGTGATCTATAGCGACTCACAAAGCGCCCTGAGTGCTCTCGGGGCATTGGAATCTCTGCATCCCCTAGTTCGCAATATCTATGATGCCACGGCTTTGGCGAACCGGGCAGATGTCGAGATTATCTTCTGCTGGGTTCCTGGACGTGTAGGAACTGTGGGGAATGAGGGCGCCAAAGAGTCCGCGAGGACTCTGCGACCAGACCAGCGTTTCGCTCTTCCTCACAACGAACAAATGGCAGGAATACGGGCCGCTCTTCGGCCTGATTGGCAAAGAAGATGGGAGACGGTTGAAGGGAACTTAAAGTTGCGGGTCATTGCGCCACGACTGTTCCCATGGACCTACCCCTCAATGCCGTGACGGTTTCAGGTTGCTTTCTGTTGTCCCCGAATTGGGCACACTCGCGGGACGCACCGTCATTTGATGGACCGCTCGCCACCGCCCTACTGTGAAAACTGCGTTGTCCCCCAGATTGTTCGGCACATTCTTGTTCAATGTTCCAGTCTGGGCGATCTTCGCGCACGTTACCTGTCCCGGTACCGGGATGGACGGGGTCGCTACCGCCTGTCCCTTGTACTCGGGACGAGTGTGTGCACATTTACTGGTGGACTTGTAGACTTTTAGGGGAGGCCGGCCTGCTCCCTTTTATTTAACTAGGTTTTTTTTTGTTATTGTTGTTTTCTTTGTAGGTCACACGCTCTCGCGCCGGGGGGAGGGGGACCTCCCCCCCGATGCCGGAGCTTGCTTCCTAATTGTTCTCATCTTCCCTTTTTATTGTTGTTTTGTTTTCACATTATTATTTTAAAGTAGCCTCGAGCTACGCTGTGTAATTGCAGCGTCTTATGCCCAAGTGGACAGTCGCCAGATAGCCTCCTAAAAAACAACAACAACAAAACCCTTTTATGTTTGTCTCACATAAGGCAAATATCTTAAATCTCTCTCTTTTAACATATTTACTATTTCCCCTATTTTACTCATCATCAGTTTGCTTTACATTTGTTCTATCATGTTCAGAGTACTCTCCCACAAGCATTCTCTTATACCTTTCACTCTCACTGATTTATCATTGGTCTCCCTTATATCCATCTTCTTCATGTCTTCACATTCACATACGAACAAATTAAACCTCACACAGCACAATCAAATAGTACAGTGGGCGCAAAGGAAATGTTAACATTAAGAATTTTTGGATAATTAAGCACAAAAGTACATTTCAAGTTTGTTTTATTGGGTCCTTTTACTTACATTTCTTTACATTTAGTACTTTGTCATGTTCCCACGGGTCTTCAACACTTCCTGGATCCTCTTGGGCATGGATGTTGCAAGATTCTCGAAGTAGGAGCCATCAATTGCCACCTACAGCTTAATGAGTTTCTCCTTCAGAGCGGGGATCGAGGTGGGCCGGGACTTAATAACTTCATTTTTCATTTGGTTCCAGGCATTCTCTATAGGGTTTAAGTCGGGTGAGTTGCCTGGCCAGTCCAAAATTTCGATGTTCTGCTCATTAAGGAAGTCTTTGACAGCTCGTGCCTTGTGTGCAGGTGCCATCGTGCCTAAAAAAGTCGCAGCCATGGAGAGCGTAGAAATGGAGCAGATGTTCCTCCAAAACCTCACTGTAATTCTTTCCCTTCATGGTGATGTTCTTGGAGAGGAAATAGAGACCACCCCTGCCCTTCTCCCCACTGAAGCATCCCCAAACCATGACGCCATTGGGGTGCTTCACGGTGTAGCGGTGGTCATATCGGCTCACATCACTCTGCCCGCGCACCACTTTCGAGCCACCCCTGACGAGCCGAAAACTGCTTTTGTCACTCCACATGACTTTCTTCCACTGCTCTGGTGTCCTATCTTGATATTTCTTCGCAAAAGCTAGCTGCTTTTTCTTCATACCCTCTGTCAGCAGCGGTTTCTTGGCGGCACGGCAAACCCACGTCTTTTTGTAGCCGGTGCTGGATTGTACAAATAGCGACATTGTGGAGCTAGTCAGGATGTTTTCCCTTCAATTCAGCCACTGTTATCGAAGGGTCCTGCTTCACCTCACGTAGCAAAACCTTGTCAGTCCGAGCAGTTGTCTTCTTCTTGCCTCCAGAGCCAGGTTTGCAAGGCGGTGCGGTGCCGGGAGGGAGTGTGGTGGCTGCTTTTTTTAGCTTAAAGAGTGACACACAGCTCACGTTCAGATCGGCAGCTACACGCTTTACTAGCACTTCCTGCTCCATTAGGGTTAGGGCACGGGTCTTCTCCTCCATTGTCAGCTTGCTACGCCCCATTGTGATGGTATGGTGGTGTCTGGTAGGGCATCAAAGTCAGCAGAAAGGTGAAAAAGATGCAGTCTGTGGGGCAGCGTAACACAGATGTACACTGTCTGAGCTCTGCGAGCACACTTAAACTGAGCCTGTCGGGAAGTTGCGAGGGAGCCCTGGCTGCAGGTACATGCGTCATACCAATCTCCCACTACCTATATGGTGGGAACGCAGTAAAAAAGTTAACCGCAAAATTTGAGTTAACATTTCCATTGTGTTTAAGAGGTTAACATTTCCTTTTCACCCACTGTATAATAGTCCCAATAAGTCCTATAGTCCTACTTTCACATCCAACACAGATTCTTTTACACCAGGGGCATATCTATCTTATTCTTATATTCACTCCTTCTTTGCCCAACTCTTGTATTGATTGTATTTTCAAGAAATCAGTGTATCATTTTTTTTGTCAATCCAGATAATGCTTCCTTTCTCCTTTCAGTCTGTCCTTTCTGCCATGAGTTTTTACTTCCGACGAGTTCTGGGTGAGAATCCATGCCAACACCCTATCATCATTATGCCCAGAGACATTCTTTTTGATGAACTCAGAAACCTTATTACATACATCTACAAGTAAGCCCTATTCTCCATATTACATATTTTTAAAAATAAAAATTTGAATATTAAAAGAAAAATTGCAATTCAACTCTGGTAGGTAAATAAAAATGCCATTGGAATGGTATCATGGAAATATGATTGATTTGGGCTCAGTTTGTAAGCTTTCCTAGACACTAAACCATAAAAGACCAGGACCATGTGAAACCATCATGGATCTTGCCATCTACTTGAATGCCTGCACAACTTCACCAAACAGGCAAACACCCTCATACAAAACTACACAAAATCAGCAATAAAATGTATGATCTCTCATGCAGAGCCCCACAAACACACTCACTTTCAATAGATCATGACTTACCCACACAATTCACCACAATAATGATATCCCAGCCATGTGACAGGAAAAAATCCTCCTTCTTCTGCCCCTGATAACATTTCTAACATGCACTTAAATCACATAGTTCTAAGAGGCATCAACATCCTCACACACATCTTCAACCACTCAATCTACCCTAACTCTAACAAAAATCTGTAATTTAGTCCTCATAAAACCTGTTCTCAGACAAAACAAACCATTTGCTGACCCCTAATCATAGCACCTACTCTTCAACTCTGTAGGGCTATGGCCAAGCTCAGCAGAAGCACCGTTTCCAATGATAGCAAAGTTAAGTCATCAAGTGTGGTTAGCTGGAAATGGAATCCCGATTCAGGTCACCATCACAGTTGCTGTTATACCATGTAGACACCTGTGGTCCAGATCCCATGTACATTCTGTAATTCCCTACTGAAAAATAAAAGGTAGTTTATGCATGCACATTGGTGGTAAAACCCTAATATTGTTGTGGATGGTCCTAGTAATCACCTGCCACAAAGGTCTGCTCACTCAGTCATGAGACACCCTTTAGATTGGATGGAGGCTCAAGGAGATGCAGATACACTTTTTAAATTAAAATATATTGCTCCACCGCCTAATCCTATCACGTATGAGAGCAAATATATGAATATATGAGATGCACAATTACAATAAATGTTGACCGAAAAAATAAATGAAATGATAATACAAATTCAATATACACATACAACTAAAGTAAATATATATTAATAATCAAAGTACATATACTTATAATATAGATCTATGGAAAAAAATGTGATGCTCTATTTACCACACCAATTATGTGTGCTCTCCTCCTCTCCAATAATTGCAGTCACCACAAAACCCTTAATTGAACCAGCTCTTTATATTCAATAGTCACTAAGTTGCCGGGGGGGGGGGATTTTTTTGCTCATTAGGGGCAATACCCTCACTCTCATTTAGTAAGTAGGCAGCAGGGGAAAGGGGTACAGTCTGAGGGTCTCTCTTTTTCTCTCATAGAGGGGGACCAGTGGGAAGGACAGCTGGGGTCTCCAAATTGTGCCACACACTGATGGGTTACAGCTCCACACCTCCCAACTCTTTCCTTCTCTTCACTTCAAGATGAGAGTAATGAGACTTTAGGGGGTGGTGGGAATTAAGCCCTACAAGCATTCTCAATGTTTTTACATATCCCCCTCTCTAGCTAATATACACATCCCCACACACACACCTGTAAGGGGCATGGCGATTTGCTTTCCTGGCCACTGTGCTGTTGGATTCAATGCCCCATCTGGCCCCAGCTTAGCCTCTCTTCCCTCCTTCACTAAGCCCTAATCTCTGTCTCATGTACCAACTCCCCATAAGGGGCACAGTGATTTACTAACTGAGTCAGCACCCCATCCGGCCCCAGCTTAGCCTCTTGTTTCTGACACCCTGTCTTCTTACCCAACTTGGTCAGTTTACATACCACCTCTCCCACAACTTTCTCTGGTCGGCCTCTAATTTCACAGGGTAGATGCCAACCATCTTCCTCTCACCCACCCATCCCAGATCGGTGCTGAGGGGGGAGGGGACAATGCCCCCTCACCCCTGAGTTCTGGTTTGTGATAGTGGGTTTTGAACAGCCTGCTTCACCCCCACCCTCACCTTCCTCACATACCCTTTCTCTCTCTTTTCACGGTCTATCAATTTTATGCCATGCCGAAGGGCTGCCTGGCCACTGGGTGGGAGGTGTGGTCTTAAATGGTGGCAGCTGAGTTTTCTGGTCCAATGTTCACCCCTCACAGAGAGGGTTATTGCCTGGGGTGATTAGCATATGCATCCTGCGATATAAATAGGGTCACCACACTCAATGATGAGTTTATTAAAACAATACACCCCCTTTCCTTACCATTGTCAGAGCTGCATTCAGGCAGCTCTACTAAAAAAAATGGAGGTCCCCACCCCCTCTGTGCTTGCTCAGAGGACCCTCCAAATTTCCTCTACCAGAGAGGAAGCTTACTCCTCTCCTAGGCCTATGAGTGCAGGGGACTCACCTCCTACTCTGTAGGCTCCTCCCTCTTTCCAGCAGCAGTGCCTCCTTTTCTTTTGCAGGGGACTGTTAGGAAAGCATGCAGGTGGCGGAATATTGACTGCTCAAGAGCGGCTCTTTAGGGCCACCACCCTTAGGTGAGCAAGGGATTGCAGGGCCCATCGGTCTGTGCCCCACAATGTCCTCCACTTGGGCGTTCTCAGATTACAGGGGATCACTGTGTGTGCCCCTCCCCCCTCCCTTCTCTTTCCAAACAGATGCTGGTTCGCCAGCTAAAGACGAATCACAAGGTCCCTCAAATGGGATCTGTGATGTCTTGGGAGGGGATGGCTACATCGAGGCCCCCATCTGAGATGGACATGGACTCTGAGGTTCTCCAGCTCCATATGGTAGGATCTTCCATGAGGTTGAACTAGGGCTCGGTGCCAAGCACAAAACTCGATTCTGCCCCTATACAAGCTCCTTCTCAGACAGCTAGGGTTCCTAAGGCTTCACAAGGAGAGGAGGGATCTCCTCCCCCAGCTCGTGCTATTGTGACAGCCAAGACCTCAATTTCAGAGAAGAGGATCTTGTTAAGGCCCCTCTATCTGGCCTAGGGGCTCCTACTGGCCAAGGAGAGAAGCGTGTTCCTTCCCTGCCCTCCTCTCCTATGAAGAAAATGAACAGAAAAAAGGCGAAGACTCGGGATGAGGGGGGGATCCTCTGCCTCTGTGGGAGGCGCGTGGATGGATGGGGCCACTGCTGTTTCAGAATGCAACCAAGCTAAAATTGGCACGTCCGCCCCGGTGCTCTCCTGGGAGTGGGGTCCCAGACAAAGAATAAAAGTGCTCAGAGTGGAGCCTCGATTACGTCAGGGCCCGTGATTCAGAGGTTGTAGCCAACCATGAATCTACGCTCTAACCCCAATCAATCCAATCCGCTTCCTACACTAATTCGGACGTGCGAAATCGGGGGAGAAATGAAATTGATTGTATGTACAGTCCTGTATTCACCAATATTATTACAATAATATTTATAAGAGATAATTAAATTTTCATATAAGAACTCAATTTTTAAAAAATGTGTGCACACAACAAAACAAGGCCAAAATTCCCCAATCAAACAAACAAGATGCAAAAAAACCCCTAGGATAGGCGAAGAGAAAATATTTGTACAATAACACCAAATGGTACTGGGTCAACTGATATGCGCAAAAAAATTAAAAGAAAAATTGAACGCTATGAGATACTCCAATCAACACCGTACGATGCTTTTAAAACAAAAGAGGGGTGCAGGGATATCACTCGCGAGTTAGGGTAAGGCTAACCAAGGCCGTATAGTTCTCAGTTCAAGATGAGGGGTGGGCAAACCAGGTGCAGTCATGGTTTCCAATGAGGTCATGTAAAACCTTCTTATCAAGGCGGGGGTAGAAGCACTCTCTGCCTCTTTCCAACTTCCAGCTAGAAGTTTGTTGTCCCACTGTTGCGTCCACATGGTCTCCACTCTATATTTGAACTCTGTAAATCTTCTGGCCAACCAATGCTCAAAATTAAAAAATTGTACATAAATATTAGGCTTTCAACCTATTAACTTTTAACTCTTTTCTCTGAAAAGAGAAAACAAACATCAATAAAAAAGAAAAAAAAGAACAAAAAAATTAAATGCCAGTTATTCACACACAGACACTCGCACAGATGGAGAGAGAGGGTATTGAAAAAGGGGTGGTAGAATGGCCCTACAAACATTGTCACATTCGTTCCACCACAAGGTTACATGAAGTTTTTGAGCCCTCTGGCTTCAAACACTTCCTCATTATTCCCTGCACTGATGGCAGTTGCCCAAGGGCAACATGATCCATCAGACAAACACTAGCTAGCATTATTGGTAAAGAGCAGAAGGTTACCTCAGAGGCGGCCATGATTAGTGCCCTTCAGACACTTTATGGCACGCTGGTGAGTGTGACACTGCACTCTACCATGAACTCAGTGAAAGGAGTGGTTTATGCGAGGGAACTCATGGAATACTCCATAGATAACATTACCTTAGAGTGGTCAAGGTCGAATGTGTGATGAGAAAACAAGGAGGGGCTACTAGACCCACGCATACACTCTGTCACGTTCGACTGTAACAAACTCCCTGAGTTGGTGTGTGTATGTTGGCATCGCTACTGCGTGCAGGCATTCGTGTACTGCTGCGGAGGTGCTACTATTGCCAACTCTTAGGCCATACAAAACGCTCCTGTTGACATGCAAAGTCAGGGTTACCCGAAGTCTATAAGTTGATCTTAGGCCACACACAAGTCCCAAATAGTGTGTGGCCAAGTGTGTCAATTGTGGAGAGCCGTACCCCACTTCTTCGAAGCAATGTGGTTCCTATCCTCTTGAGAAGGAAATCCTGGCTATTCAGCCCCAGGATCGTCTCTCATTTCGCAAGGATAAAGACTTTGTCCTGGCATGCCCAGCTCTGGCTGGGACGTCCTATGCTTCAATGCTAAAAAAGACACCCTATGCTCTTGGCCCCTCCAGGCCTATGAGCATGTTCGTTTCCGCGCCCATTCGGAACCTTTCTGCAGGTTACACCCACCACCCCGGGCGCTTCCCTGGTAAAGCTGGTGGCACAAATGGTTCACACCCAGCTCCGTCTAAAACAAGGGCTCCCACCCCATTTCCCTAGCTTGATCGTTTCCCATAAGGTGAAACGGCCCCGTGCCTCCATCGAATCGTTAGACTCACCGGAGACAAAACCCCTGAAGTTGGTCATAACGCCATCTTCCTGGGTTCCTAAAGCTCCCCCCTCCCTCCTTTGAAACGAGGACAGCACTAAAGAAGCTTCGGCTCCTACACCTACACCCATTGCTAGGCTGGCTGACTCCTAGGCGGTGGATCATCCAAAGGAGGGACCCCTGCCTTCGAAGCCTGCCCAATGTTTCGAGGCAGAGGGAGGTAAAGACTCTATGGCAAGTCCAACCTACCCGATAAGTCTTCGAAGTCATCAGCGCCTTCAGTGCATTGTCCGGCCAACAGCGCCCGGAGTTCACCCTCTGGGAAGCGTATGGCCATTCCCGTGAGGGTTTTGTTTTCAAAGAGGGCCTCCGCGTCTCAGAGCTAGGCCTGGAGGCAATATTCCTTCAATTGAATTGCCGCGGACTCCGGGCCAACTGGGAGGAGCTGCGTGCGCTCGTCTCCTCCCGTTTTCCCTTAGCTATTTTTTTGCAAGAGACCATGCTGGGCGTGTACCTCCTGCCCACCCTCCCGTGGTATAGGGGTTTTGCGACCCCACCACCACGGGATGTGGGCAGGCAAGAGGATGCGCGATTTACACCCGACATGATGTCTCAGTTCTTCTTGCTTTAGATAACTCCTTTCAGGCAGGCTGCACCTGGATAGGAAGTATACTGTTATTTCCGCGTACATTCCACCGTCAGCCGACTTCGACGCTGGGGACTTCCGCCGCGTCATGGCACAGTTGCCGATGCCCTTACTCTTGCTCGGAGTTTTGAACGGTAGACACCGCCTTGGGGAGACTACTCAATTAATCCCAGGGGTCAAGTACTTGCCTACCTGATCGACAAGTTGGAGATAGGTGTCCTAAACGTGATGAGTTTACCCACCATTGCCCGAGAACCACTTCATTTTCCTGTCCCCATCTATCTTATCTTTATGCTCTCTGGATACACAGCCTGATTTTTATTTTTATTTTTTTTTTTTGGGGGGGGGGGGGTAGTCGAAGATCTCCATGATACTGATCACTTTCCCATTCAAATATCACTTTGGGCCGCTGCTGCCTGACAGCCCGCCCGAGTAGTGCTTGGCGCAGTGGTCGGTCCCAATTTCAGGAAATAACTAAATTCTCTCGCAGTCGAGGAGTTTTGGTCTGTAGATGAAGCTGTTGAGTTCTCCGGCAACTTCATCTTCGTGGGCCTAGCTACTATTCCTAGAACGTCGGGCCGTTTTGCACGCTGCCCGCTTCCGTGGTGGTCAGCTAAGTTTGAGGCGGCCCCCAAATAGAAGCGTTATGCTTATATGCGCTATAAGCGCCGCCCGAACGATTTCACTCTCCGTGAATTTCGTCAAGCTAGGGCTAGGTTCCGGCATGTTTCGAAGCACGCCACCACTCTTCCTGGCGGACATATGTGTCTTCACATAACGTGAATACCCCTTTAGCTGAGGTGTGGAAGCGAGTCAAAAGGATTCAGGGTAAGTTTTCGCAGGACCACCCTCCCGTTCTCCAGGGAATGGGACCGCAATCTCGGACCCCGCGTCTGTGGTGGAATTCATCGCGCCCGCTTTCTCTGCATTCTCTAGCCGGGATGCTGCTTCCCCAGCATTCAATGCGCGTCGTGATGTCGCCGAATGGACTTTCCTTCCAGAGGCGGAGAACCCTTTCTTCAATGACATGTTTACATTGAGTGGATTGCGTTCCGCTCTCGCTTCGTGTGCGACACAACCCATGGTCCGTACGATGTCCCGTACGCCATGCTTCGACACCTGGATGAGCGAGGCATGGCCTTTCTGTTAGATTTGTTCAACAGGATCTGGGTAGAGGGTATCCTCCCATATTCCTGGCGACTCACTGCTGTGCTCGCTTTTCGCAAACCGGGGAGAAATCATTACCCTGGCCGTTTTCCGCCGTATTTCTCTAACCTCCTTGTGCAAGTTGACGTAGAAGTTGGTAAATGTTAGATTAGCCTTTTTTTCTGGACAGAGGACGCCACCTGATCCGCACAGTGCGGCTTTCGCAAGTTATACTCCACGTCGGAAGCTCTTCTCCGACTGTAAAATGCCGTCTGTGCTGCCTTCCTTCGCCTTCCTTCCTAGTCAGCACTACCCATGGCAATACGGTATCATGGAGACTCTCCACTCGATAGGGGCGAGGGGATGCCTTCCAATGTTTATATCTGAATTTCTTCGGTATCGTCAATTCCGCATACTGGTGGGGGGGGGGGGGAGCCCTCTCCGGCCTACTGTAACACGAAGAGGGTGTCCCGCAGGGAAGTGTCCTTAGTCTCGCACTCTTTGTCGTGAGCTTCAACGGCATCACCTCTGTGCTGCCGGAAGATGTTCTCGCTACTCTCTACATGGACGACCTTTGATCTCTTTTGGTGCAGCCCATAGGCCAACTTTAGTGTCGACTCCAACAAGCATTGAACCTCTCTCTCGCTGTGCTGAAGCGCACATGCTTCGGTTTTTCTTGGCCAAGACTAAGGTGGTGCACTTCTGTATCAATGGCTCTACCCTGACCCAGAATCGTTTTTGAATGTGGTTCGCCTCGAAGTGTTGAACACACATCGTTGCCTTGTTCTTGTATTTGACCAACGCGTCACCTGGGAGGCTCATATTCGCAGTCTTAGGGTCTCTTGTACCCGTGCCATGAATATTCTTCGTTCCGTGGTGACGTTTACCGCTTGGGGCGTTGATAGGGCTACTGCCTTACTTTTTTATCTATCCTTTCTTCCTTCGACCCCGTAAGGGGCGCGGCGATTTTCCATCCTTGCCGCCGTGCTGACGGGATCCAGCGCTCTGTCCGGCCCCAGCTTAGCCTCTCTTCCTTCTTTCAGATAGCCTGTATTTCTCACCTACTTCCTCACTTCCCCTACAACCTCTCCCACAACTTTCTCTGGTCAGCCTCTAATTTCACAGGGTAGAAGCTGACCTCCTTCTCAGCCAACCGTCCCGGATTGGGACGGGGGGGGGGATGTTTCCTAACCCCTGAGCTCCAGTCTGGGGTGGTTGGTTTTTAACAACGTGCTTCATCCCCACCCATACCTTCCTCACATCCCCTTTCCTTCTCACTTTGCAATCTATATTTTTACGCCGTGTCCAAGGTGGAGCCGCCATGCCGAGGGACTGCCAGGCAACCAGGCGGGAGTGGTGGTCCCAAATGGCGGCACCTGGCTCTGCTAGGCCTGTACGCACCCCTTGCAGGGCTGGTTACTGCGAGGGGTGATGAGCTATTGCATCCCGTAAGAAAAAGAGGGTCACCATGCCTAATGATGAACAAATAAAAAAAAAAAACAACCCTCAGCTTCCCCTGTTCCATCGACGGAGCCACCCTCGGGTAGCTCCACAGAATAAATGGTTCCCCCCATCCCTGTGCTTGCGCAGGGGACCCCCCATACCTCGAGTCACGCTGGAACCGTGCCAGTGTATACGGATGGCTCCAAGTCCCAAGAGGGGGTCGGCTTCCACGCCGTATCCCCTCTGTTTGTAATCAGCGGGGCTCTGCCAGTCACTGCGTCTGTTTTCACCGCCAAGCTGGTGGCAATACACCACTCTGTATGGGAGATTACGCGACGTGCCCGGTTCGGAGACCGGATTGTGATCCATATCGACTCACAAAACGCCCTGAGTTCTCTCGGGGCATTGGAATCTCCGCATCCCCTGGTTTGCAATATCCGTGACGCCACGGTTTTGGCGAGTCGGGCGGATGTCGAGATTATCTTCTGCTGGGTTCCTGGACATGTAGGAATTGCGGTGAATGAGCGCGCCAAAGAGTCCGCGAGGACTCTGCGACTGGACCAGCGTTTCGCTCTTCCTCACACCGGCTACATGGCAGGAATATGGGCAGCTCTTCGGACTGCTTGGCAGAGAAGATGGAAGACGGTCGAAGGGAACTTAAAGTTGCGTGCCATTGCGCCGCGACTGTTCCCATGGACCTATCCCCTAATGCTGCGACGGCTTCAGGTCGCTTTTTGTCGTCTCCGAATCGGGCACACTCGTGTGACACATCGCTACTTGATGGAGTGCTCGCTAGCTCCCTATTGTGACGATGCGTCGTCCCCCAGACTGTTCGGCACATTCTTGTCGAATGTCCCAGTCTGGATGATCTTCGCGCACGATACCTGTTCCGGTACCGGGATGGGCGCGGTCGTTACCGCCCCTCCCTTGTACTTGGGGCGGATTCATGCACACCGACCTGTGGACTTTGACTTTTTGGAGGAGGCCGGCCTTCTCCCTTTTATTTAACTAGGTTTTTTTGGGGTGGGTGGGGGTTGTTATTGTTGTTGTTTTTGTAGGTCGCACCCTCCTATGCCGAGGGAGGGGGACCTCCCCCCGATCCCAGAGATTGCTTCCTGATTGTTATGATCTTCCTTTTTTATCATTGTTTTTATATTCTTATTTTAAAGTCGCCTAGTGCTAGGCTGTCTTGATTCCGGCGACTTATGCCCAAGTGGGCAGTCGCTAGATAGGCTCCTAAATTTAAAAAAAAAATCCTTTCTTCGTTCGAAGCTCGACTATGGATCCGAGATTTATTCATCCAGCCAGCGTGTATTACGGAAGGTGGACTCGATCCACCGCAACGGCCTTTTTCTGACGACCGGTGCCTTCCGCACTTTCTCCATTGAGAGCCTACTTGTCGATGCCATGGAGATGCCACTCGCTCTGTGCCGTGCACAGTGTATTAATCGCCTGTACGCGTGAGCCCGTCGCCTTCCTCACTCGCTAACAGCTCTCACTGCATCCGCAGCTGATCTCGGCGGTGCCTCTGCCCTTTTGGTTTAGGGCCAGGAAACTCCTTCGAGAGCTAGTTATTGCTCTCGGGCAGGGGTCGCCCGTTTCTGCCCAGGACGCCACCCTGGAAAGTATCACCTTTGACTATTTCTCGCTACGCCTCTGCCCCCAAAGCTTCCACAGCGCCGGGAGTATTGCGTTTGGCCTTTCTGCGGCACACTTCGAGTCACGCTTGAACCGTGCCAGTGCATACGGATGGCTCCAAGTCCCAAGAGGGGGTGGGTTTCCATGTCGTATCCCCTCTGTTTGAAGTCAGCGGGGTTCTGCTAGCCGTTGCGTCTGTCTTCACGGCCGAGCTGGTTGCAATACACCGCTCGGTACGGAAGATGATAACGCGACGTGCCCGGTTCGGAGATCGGAATGTGATTTATAGCGACCAACAAAGCGCCCTGAGTGCTCTCTGGGCATTGGAATCTCTGTATCCCTTGGTTCGCGATATCCTTGGCGAGCCAGGCGTATGTTGAGATCATCTTCTGCTGGGTTCCTGGTCATGTAGGAATTGCTGGCAATCAGCGCGTCGATGAGGGCGCCAAAGAATCCGCGAGGACTGGGCGACCAGACCAGCGTTTCGCTTTTCCTCACACCGATTACATGGCAAGAGTACGGGCTGCTCTCCGTGCTGCTTGGCAAAGAAGACGGGAGTTGGTCGAGGGGAACTTAACCTCCAATTATGAGAATAAATGCTGTTAGTATAGCATGAGTACCACCTTTACACTATATCGGGCAGGCCTAGGGGACGCTCCGTATCCATGCCCATAAAGTGACTGTATCCAACAGACCAATCTAACTCAGATGCCAATGAAAGTGGAGATCCAATTTTTTAATCACCCCCCATCCTCTCCCTTTCTCTTCAGGTAGTATACATTGACACAGGTGATAACTTCTAGGCAGTTTTTTTATAGATTACTGTCACCATTTAACCACCCTCATTTTTTGTCAGAGGTGAAATATCCCTGCCTTTTGGAGAGTTAGGCAGTCTCCTGAAGACGGCACAGGCACTCGAGATCAAAGGACTCAATGAAAACGAAGAACTGTCGGACCAGCCTTCTGAGAACCAAGGAGTATGCCTTCGAGATTCTGTATTCACCCTTGGGCGAGAGGGAACAGATTTACGAGGTCAATCGTCAGTAGAGAAGATGCAAGAGAACTTTGATATGAATACGCTCTTGATAAAGGAGGTGAGTCTTTAAAGGATTTAGCGCTTTTCTTCATAGTTGAGTATATCACGGTAGGGAGACGAAAGGAAGGAGAAAAGAAAAGTGGATTGACGGTTTTAAGGGTGAAATGGATTCTCAGTTCTAAACTCTGATGGGGGCCCAGGCTACCTGTGCTGACTGAGCAACCTAACCGGCGATTCACTCTCTCCCCACGCTGATTACATAGCAGGGATCAGGTTAGCCCTTAGAGCTGCATGACAAAGAAGATGAAGACGGCGCACGGGAATTTAACGTTACGTGTCATTGCGCACATTGTCCTTGCCTGGACCTATCATTAATGCCTTAATGAGTATTGTCATTTTCTCATCGCCTCTGAATTGGACACACACTGGGGACAGAACGCTTCTCTGACCCCTTCTGCGAAGACTGCTTAGTACCCCATACTGTTGCATGTCCTAGTCTGGGAAAGCATCATGTACCGTAACAAGCTGGGTTGTTACCGATTGTCCCAGGTCCCGGAGACAGGCTGCACACCCGACTGTTGTGTGGAGAGTTCTTGAAGAAATAGGTGTGGGCCTCCATACTATTTTTTTTTTTAGATTGTCAGCTGGTCGCTTAGGTCCCTGAGGGTGGCACCCTCTCCCTGGAGCACCTGCGCATGGCCTTTTGTTTGTTAGTTTTTCTTGTTGGTGGCCACCACAATGATTCTTAAAACGAAAATCACCATAGAGACTCGTCAGGTGATTTCCCCCCTTCCTCCTCCTAGGAACCCTTTCCTTCTATTAATACTCTGTTGCACCATCTGCTCTTTCGCTCCTCCCCGAGACGCCACGTCCTGAAGATCAAAATAACAATCACTGGTGACCCCTCTGCGTCAGTCTTCATTGTGATTGTCCCCGGGTGCTATTGTGCATTTCTTGTCCTCAATCGTGGAAAACCCACATACCCGTTCCCATTACGGTTATGTGTATATGAGTACCGCACAGGGGGCTATAAGTACCGAATCGACACGGTTGCGGAACGGATAGAGTGCATATCTTGCGCTGTGAAGACAGAAGGGAACTTACAGAGGGGTTAGAGCCAGCCTATCAATAGGCGACTAGTGTCTCTCATATACCTATGGTATTGAGTTCAATTCAAGTTCGTGCGACCCAAAACCTCAGCGCTTGTCAGGGACTGACCGCCCTATTGGCGGATACGAAGTGCAGACCCACGCGGGGATAGTTAACGCCTTCCTACACAGATCTTACTTTCTAATAATCGCCCTAATTGTGGGAGGAGGGGGCTTAATAAATATATATTCGCATGTGTAGGGAGGGAAGGTGTTTTGATCTCAGGCAGGCCAGTGAAACTGGTTAGGCATTCTATTGTTGTTTCGGCTTAGTGAATATTGAGAGGGGAGGAGGGTGTTTTGTGGTTGGTTTTGGATTACTCTTCTTATAAAGTGGTGTGTCCGTTGGGTTATATTGTCTTCTGTTTCTGTGGAGTTGGGGAAAGGTTAGCTATTAATTGGCTGTATTGGACGACAGGAGTCGTGTATTGCGGTGGTTTTCGTGCAGCATTTGCGATATGGACCTCCCGTAAGGGGTACGGCGATTTGCTTTCCTGGCTGCCGTGCTGAGTCTCACTCAGCACGACGTCCGGCCCCAGCTTAGTCTCTTCTTTCTGACACCGTCTTCTTACCCTGCTTCCTTACTACTTTCCATTCAACCTCTTCCACAACTTTCTCTGGTCAGCCTCTAATTGCACAGGGTAGACGCCGACCTGCTTCCTCTTAGCCAGCCATCTCAGATCGGGTCAAGGGGGAGGGGACAACGTTCCCTCACTATTGAACTCAGGTCTCTGGTGGTGGGTTTTTAACAACCTGCTACATCACCACCCACACCTTCCTCACACCCCCTTTCTTTCTCATTTCCATGTCTATAGATTTTACGCCGTGCCCAAGGTGGAGCCACCATGCCGATGGGATGCCAGGTCACTAGGCGGAAGCTGGTTCTACCGGCCCCGTACTCACCCCTCGCAGAGTGGGGTGATTAGCTTATGCAACCCGTACCATAAATAGGGTCACCATGCAGAATACAACTACTCTCCCTCTACCTTTCCCTGTAATATCGTCGGAGCCGCCCTCGGGCAGCTCACTGATGAAATGGAGGTCCCCCTCCCCCCCTGTGCTTTTGCAGGGGACCCTCTAAACTACTTCTACCAGAGAGGAGGCTTACTTCTCTCCTATGCCTACGGGTGCAGGGGACTCCCCCTCATCCCCTACTCTGGAGTCGCCTTTGGGCGACTTCCTCTTCATAGTGGCTGTCCCCCCTTTGCTTTGCAAGGGGACTGCCAAGAAGGCAGGCAGGCGGCCCATTATTGTCTGCTCCCGGCACGATAGGGCCAAACCCATCAAGGGGTCGAGGGAAAGTAGGGCCCGTCAGCCCATGCCCTCCAAAGACCCGCGGGCGCGTATAAGGAGTTTAGAGGTGGTCACCGTACGTGCCCCCCCCCCCCCTCTCTTCCCCAAAGGATGCTTGTTCCATTGGCCAAAGACGAGATGACGAAAGGTACCTCACATGGGACCTGTGATGTATTGGGATGGAGCCCCCCCTCCCCCCTGAGATAGACATGGTCCTTGAGGTGACCCAGCCCCAGATGGTAAGATCTTCCACGGGGTGGAACCCGGGCTCATTGGCAACCACAGAACCCGTGTCCACCCCTACGCAGGCGCCCCTTAGACGGTTCTGGTCCCCGAGGCCTCACAGGGAGAGGAGGGATCTCTTTTCCCGGCTGGTGCTGCTGTGACAAGCAGGACCTTCTCAATTTCGGAGAAGGATCTTGCCGAAGCCGGCTCCTCTGGCCTAGGAGCTCCCACCGGCGGAGGAGAGAAGTGGGTTCATTGCTCACCCGCCTCTCTCATGAAGAAAAAGAATAGGAAAAAGACTCGGGGCTCCTCTCCCTCCGTGGGAGCTGCGAGGACGGACGAAGCCGCTGCCGTTCTGGCAAGCGACCAAGCGTGATCCGCACGTCCGGTCCCGTTGCTACCCCCCCGCCCTGACCATCACCGTGTCGTGGTGGAGGGGCTTGCGTACTTCAATTACACAGTGGGCTATGTCAGTGAAGACTGTGATGGACATTATTGTCCATCAGTCTGTCTTCAGGGGTCCTACCTTACTGAACAGGCCACTGTGGAGGAGTCAGACTAAGGATCCTCACACCCGTGTGTTGAGTACCGCTGTACGGGTTGCCGATCATGTTCACCGGAGGTATCGCCTTGAAGGCTGCACTTGTTCTGGGGCTGATAGCTGTTCACAGCGTGGGTCTTAGCCTAGCCGTCGTCAAACTTCCATTCTTGACGTTGCACTGTTTTTTAAACGACGGTTGTAGCGTGGGGGAGGGCTACCCTGAGCACGGTGTAAAGCGCCTAGTCTGGGGGCAGCTACAGTAACATGACCACTTTCCCAGGGGTACGTGTTCTTTTAATACAAATATTTATGGGTAAAAATAATAAAAACTTTTCCCAGAGGCCCCAGGCTTCTGGTCCCCGTGAACCAATGACCGTGATCTTCGTAGACTCGATTCTTTTGGTTCCGAGGACGACGATGATCTTGATTATCATGATTTGTAGTTTTAAAATCAGACAATGATACACCAATAAGTAAGGCTGACATTTTCACTGTCTATGAAGACTTTGTTGCCAAATGTGGTGAACCTGCCCAAATGTGGCCCAGGAATGATGGTTGCCCTTTTTTCGTGGAGTCCTCTTCATTTGATCAGCATCAAAAAATCAAAGTACTAGATATCTCTTCTTCAGCCCATCCTACCTTTAACACCTGCAAGGGGGTTATCAGGTCCGGGGAGCTTACTGAATATGATGTGTACCGGCTGGTTGCTAAACTGACTTCTCAGAAGGTAGTTGGTGCATACCGCGTCACTCGTAATGTTAATGGCACCAGAGTTCCTTCCGCTACTATCATATTAACTTTTAATAGGTTGGAACTCCCTAAGAATATCAAGGCTGGTTATCTGCATATTCCCGTGAAGTTTTCCGTGAAGCCCTATGTGGAGAATCCCCGTAGGTGCTTTCATTGTCAACGTTTTGGACATGTGAGTAAGCACTGCAGACAGGTGAGGGTATGTGTCAATTGTTCCTCTGATTTCCATGGAACACCGTGCCCTCGTCCACCTTGTTGTGCCAACTGTGGTAGCCATCACCTAGCCACCTCTAAGCAGTGCACCTTTTTCTTGTATGAGAGAGAGGTTGTTGCTTTTCGGAATAAATTCCGAATTACCATGAAGGATGCTAGAAGGAGAGCTAAAGAATTATGCATACAACCAGTAGTGAGTTTTGCAGACGCTCTTAGAGCGACCAGACCAGTCCGTACCAAACAGCAGAGACCATTCAGACCACTTTTACGGCCGCAGAATATCCATCAAGAAGCCCCAATAGGATCTCTGCCTCAGAATGATGCCCCTCCTTCCTCTTCAATCATTAGGGAGGTTTCGGCTTCTCCTAAACCAAGGCGCAGCAAGAGGACTCGCCGTTCCGCAGATTCCCCTCCATCAGCATCTAACCAACCATTGACATGTCCTAAAGACATGGAGGCAGATTCCGAGGGTATTCGTTTCACCTTTGGGCATCCACCCTCCTCCCACTGAATCTGCCTTGAGTCCATCACTCACAACTAGCCAGCCTATTACATACACAGTATCAGTAACTCCAGAAGAAGCTGAACGGATTTTTTTCTGATCCAGCTTTGCCTGTGGCCCTTTTGGAAGAGGAGAAACAGTCTTCTGGTGTTTCTTCACTCACCCCAGCTGACCCACCAACCACCTCTCAGGATGCCTCGGTACCATGTCTCTCGACATTACTACCTACCAGTACAGAGGACCCAATATCTTCGGAGGCATCTTTGCCATCAAAAAACACCCTGTCATATTCACAACTGACAGTTGGTTCTTTGCCATCTAATAAAAAAAGCCATCCCCCAAACATTCAAACTACCTATACCTCAAACGTTAATTACACCTAAGAATCAAAAAGGTTCAAAATCCCAGTCACGGTGCAAAGAAAAAATTAATTACTCTTAAACGATGAATATGTTTCCAATTGTTCATTGGAATCTACAAGGGATCTTCTCCAAATGGGAAGAATTCAAACTCCTTCTTCATGATTACAACCCTAGTTATATAGCATTACAGGAGACCCAATTGGGCATTCGTCGATTACCCAATATCCCCCTCTATGTGGGATATTTTAAGAATACACCAGAACCCATTCATGGTTCGGCTATTTTTGTCTGTGAAGATTGTTCTCACTAACAATCCCGTTGAGAACAGACCTTCAAGCAGTGGCGATTCGTGTGTATACCAATCGTTTATACACAGTCTGCTCACTGTACCTCCCTCCTGCTGAAGGAGTATTTGCTTCAGATTTGGCTAACAAATTAGCCAATCTCATCTCCCAACTCCCGACCCCATTCCTACTTGTTGGAGACTTTAATGCAAGACACCACCTTTGGTGAGACTATGATGACAACCCCAAGGGAAATCTGATTGTGAGACTTATGGAGACCTTGTAGGTGTCATTATTTAATGATGGCATTCAATATCCTTCCATGTCCAGACCAACAGCTCTACCTGTGTATATTTGTCACTTTGTTCCTCAGACTGTAGAGCAGATTACAGCTGGTTGGTGGATCCTGATCTGAGAAGAAGCGATCACTTCCCAGTAGTTCTGACCTCATGCCTGGGTGGCCCTCCTTCCCCACCGGGCAATAGGTGGAACACCAGGAAAGCCAATTGGCCAAAGTTTAAATACCTTTCTCACCATTCTGAACAATTCCCTCAGGGCGACATTGGCATGGTCCTGGATAACTTATATGATCATGCCATCAATAAGTATACTCGTAGCCGAGCCAGGGAAGTACACCAGCGTACCCTCCGCCAGGGTCGCCCAATTTCCTTTAAAGGGTACATCAACTCTATCAACCACCAAATTCCACCAGACAAAGTCTGGAAAAGAGTGAAAAACCTCATGGGCAGAGCCAGTGGTTTCTCTGCCCCCAATATAGTTGAAGCAGGCAAGCTTTTGGGAGACGTGGCCAGAATTTCAAATGTCCTGGTAAAGACATTTGCTGACATTTCCAGCCCTAACAATTATTCCTTAGAATTTCAATGTCAGGAAAATATAAGAGCAGTGCCTCTTGAACTTCATGGATCCCTGTATGGATAATGAACCATACAATAAGCTCTTTTCCATTGATGAACTTCGAAGTGCTCTTAAAAGATGTGGATCCACTGCACCTGGTCCTGATGGTATCTTATGATATGATCAGGAATATGCATTCAACACTCATTTCACATCTTCTCGATATATTTAACTATCTGGATTAAGGGCTGTTTCCCTTCCAATTGGATGGAAGCATTCATACTTTCCCTTCGTAAACCAGGAAAGGAAGGGACACTTCCGACCCACTATCGCCGAATTGCCCTTGTTCCCCATACAAGCTTTTTCAAAGGATGGTGAATGCCAGGTTGGTATGGTTTCTGGAGAAACACAAAGTTATTTCTCCCTCACAGTCGGGTTGTAGAAAGAAACAATGCACCACAGACCTGCTGATCAGGATGGAGGATTGCATTCGACAAGCTTTCTCAAAGAGACAACACTCCATTGCTGTCTTTTTTAATATAGAAAAAGCATATGATACCACCTGGAGATATGGTATCCTGAAGCAACTATATGACTGGGCTATCAAAGCCTATCTTCCTAGGTTCATACAGCAATTTCTTGCTGAACGCACGTTCCGTGTTAGGGTAGGAAATGTCATATCGGAGCCTGTTGATCGAATAGAGGGCGTGCCACTGGGAAGCGTTTTGAGCGCCACCTGCTTCTCGGTGGCAATCAACAGCATTATTACTGATCTTCCTGCAGAGGTAATAACAACTCTTTATGTGAATGACTTGGCAACTTTATCAGCATCGCCTCAGCTGGCATTTGTCATCCGTAAATTGCAACTGGCCATTAACATCATTGCCAAGAATGCCGCTGCAAAAGGCTTCCGACTGTCACCCTCAAAAACAAAGGCAGTTCATTTCTACAATTTTAGGCAAGTTGACTGGGAACAGCCAACCTTATCTTTGTATGGCTTCCCCATCTCGTTTGAGCCTCATTGTAAATTTCTTGGGGTTATCTTTGACTCAAAGCTCTCCTAGGTCCCCCATATAACTGCCTTGAAAAAATCCTGCTTGAAGAGAATGGATATCTTAAAACTTCTATCACATGTTTCGTGGGGAAGTCATCGCCGTATCCTGTGGCTTTTGTATACAACCTTGATCCAGTCTAAGCTGAATTATGGGTCACAGGTGTACTCTTCAGCCTCATCCTCAAACCTTGTATGGAGTCTCCATGCAGAGAGTGGGGTCCTTCCACTATCCTTTCACCGCCTTAATTTTAACCTGCAGTACCTTTTCAGGCTGCATCAGCTCCCCCCACACACCTGTATATAAGTGCACCTATAATATTCACTCGGTGGCCTCATATGACAGGTTTCCTTCGCTGACTCGCCCCTCTGCCCTGCGTATGACTGGAGATACAGGTCAACTGAGGGAATTATCAGTTATTCCATATCAGATCCCTAAATTACCCCCATGGCTATTGCCACCCGTGAGGGGTTGCAAGCTGCTGGCAGGCGAACCGAAGAGCAAGTTCTTGCCTTCGGTTCTATGAAGCCTCTTTTATGAACACTTCGTGCCACAAATCAAGCACAGATGGATCTAAATCCTCTGATGGGGTAGTAGCTTCTGCTATCTTCCCCTCCCATCATGTGTCTGTGTGCTTGCCCAATACAGCCTCGATCTTCATGGCTGAGCTTGTCGCAATACTGGCTGCACTGTATACCATCGCTTCTTCATCACCGAGATCTTATACAATATTCTCTGATTCCCTCAGCTCTTTGGAGGCTTTAATCATTTTGGCTTTCTGTTGGGTGCCTAGCCACATAGGTATAAAAGGAAATGAGAGAGCAGATGCTGTTTCCAAGGCAGCTGCATCTCTAGGAACCTCCACCCCTGCTCCTCTTCCTTTCCGTGATGTACCATACATCCGTGAGTACGTGGTCGGCCAGTGGCAGATGACTTGAGATGAACTCCCCCCAACTAAACTGTATGCCATCAAACAGTCAGTCCGCCCCTGGCCCCGCACTACTAGGCCCCGTACTCAGGATGCTATTCTATGTCGTCTGAGAATTGGGCATTGTCGTCTGACACATGGCTTTCTGCTGGAAGGCCTTCAGCAGCCTCCAATGTGCACTCACTGTGGATAATAAATTTCTGTACTCCACCTATTTGCTGAATGCCTACGTTTCCATACTCTGAGGCAAAGGCTTTTTCCTTTTATTTGCCAAGGGATGTGTCCCCAGCAGGTTCTGAGGAGCATCCTTTCCGAACATGAGTGCACCTTTAACATGAACCGAGTGAGTGTTTAAATTTTTATCAGAGACAAATCTCTTAAAGGAAATTTAATGTTTTACGATTTTTAGAACCAGATAGACGTGTCGTGTCCTATGATTTTACTTTGATTTTACAGCATTCTAGAGGGATTTATTTTTCCATGTTTTTAAAGAAAATTTGAAATTTTAATGAATCCTCCCTTTCTGAAAATGGCTGCTAGCTTGCTCACTTGGACTTACGCAGCACCCGTCTGTTTTTGTACCATTCATTCATTCCCGTTGCTACCCCGGGTGGGAAGTCCCTGACCAAGCCCAATAGTGCAAGTGCGCAGAGCGGAGCCTCGATTACGTCACGGCCCCTCATTCGGAGGCTTCCTGGAGTTGTCGAGCCCGCTGGCTTCAAACGCTTTCTAGTTATTCGCTCCACTATATGGTAGCATGTTGGTTAAGGGCAACATGATCCATTAGAGGAGGAGAGCTTTAGCTTGCGTGATTGGTAGAAAGCCGAAGGTGACCCGTTTCTCGGAAGGTAGCCTTCTGGCGAATGCGTCGAATCCCTCCGAGGCGGCCATGATTAGTGCCCTTGGGACACTTGATGGCACGCCGGTGAGTGTGACGCCGCACTCTACCAAGAACTTCGTGAAAGGACTAGTTTATACGAGGGAACTCGTTGACTACTCTATAGAAGACATCGCCTTAGAACTGGCCGACCATGGGGCGGTCAAGGTCAAACGTGTGATAAGAAAATAAGGATTAACCTTGAGACCCACCCCTATACTCTTCGTCACGTTCGCCTGTGACAATCTCCCTGAGTCGTTGCGTCCTGGTTGTTATCGCTACCATGTGAAGGCATTCGTGCCACTGACGCGGAGGTGCTACTACTGTCACCGCTTCGTCCATACTAATCGCTCCTATAGGCACGCAAAGTCGTGGTTACCCGAAGTCTGTGTAAGTTGCTCCAAGGCCGCACACGATAAGTCCAAATCGTGTGTGGCCAAGTGTCTCAATTGCAGAGTGCCGAACCCCGGTTCTTCGAAGCCATGTGTTGAGTATCGCCTTGAGAAGGAAATCGTCGCCGTTCAGGCCAAGATCGTCGACTCGGTTTTCACCTCTGAGGATGACATCGTTGAGGACCTCTCTGTTGGCGAAGAGCTCGGTGGCAGTGACCACCTACTAATTAAATTTGTAGTCAAAGTCCCGAAGGCAGGGCCTGCAACTAGTAAATCGAGGAAACTCGATTTGAGAAGAGCAGACTTTGCAGGTCTTCGTGCTGGACTGACTGACGCGAGGCTAGAAGTGTGCGATGCTGTTGAAGACTCGTGGAATAGTTTCAAAACCACATTCATGAGTCTTCAATCGCGTTTCATCCCTCTGAAATGCCCCCGTCGGTCTTCTGTTCAACCAAAGTGGTTTAATCGAGAAATCAGCCAACTGCTTAGGGAGAAGAGAACTGTGTACCGGCAATCGAAGACCTCGGGTGACTTTGACGAATACCGGAGGCTCGCCAGGAGAATGAAGTCCAGCATAAGGGCGGCTAAGCGGTCTGAGGAACTCCGAGTGGCGAGACTCTGTAAAGAGAATCCCAAGGAGTTTTTTGGATATGTGAACAGCCGTAAACCAATCCGTCGAACGATTGGCCCTTTGAGAAATGAGGATGGGACATTAAAGCATTGAGATGCAGAAAATGCTAACCTCCTCAACGACTACTTCTCTTCAGTGTTTACTGAAGAGTGTGGTCCCATCCCCCAGCCGACGGATTCCTACTCGGGGAAAAAGCTGGAGGATATGGACTTCACCGAAGGAGAAATCAAAAAGAAGATCAGTGACCTAATGACTAATAAGTCACCTAAAGTGTTGAAAGAAGTGCGCGATCAAGTGTCACGACACCTGAGCGCAATCTTCAACATGTCAATCCGGATCGAATGCGTTCCTAGAGACTGGCGTGAAGCGGAGGTGACTCCTATCTTCAAGAAAGGAGTCCGTAGCCAACCGTCGAACTACCGACCTATCAGTCTGACTTCGATAGTGAGGCGAAACGGCCGCACACCTCCACCGACTCGTTAGTCTCACAGTAGGCAACACCCCTGAAGCTAAACGTGGTTCCATCTTCCGGGGCTCCTAAAGCTGCCCCCTGAAAAGAGGACAGCACCAAAGAGCATCGGCTCCTTTGCCCACACCCAGTGGTAGGCTGGGTGGCTCGGTGACGGTGGATCCTCGAAAAGAGAGACCCCCGCCACCGAAGCCGCCATGCCTACCTAAGGTTTCGAGGCGGAGGGAGGAAAAGACTCGCATGGCGAGCACACCGATAAGCCCTCGAAGGCGACAGCGCCTTCAGCGCATTGTCCGGCTAACAGCGCCCCGAGTTCTTCCTCCGGGAAGCGTACGGCCATTTCCGTAAGGGTCTTTTCGAAGAGGGCCCCCGCATCTCCCCCTACCTAGGGCTGGAGGGTATATTCCTTCAATGGAATTTCCGCAGAATCCGGGCCAACTGGGAGGATCTGCGGAGCCTCGTCTTTCCCCGTTTCCCTTTAGCTATCTTTTTGCTGGAGATCATGCTGGCCACGTGCCCCCCTGCCCACCCTCCCAGGGTATAAGGGTTTTACGACCCCAACACCACAGGATGGGGGTCGGGCAGGAGGTTATGCAATTTGCACCCGGCGTGAGGTCTCCATTCTTCTCGTTGCTTTAGATAACTTTTCTGGCAGTAACTGTGCAGCTGCACCTCGATAGTAGATATACTGATATTTCCGCGTACATTCCACCGTCAGCCGACTTCGAGCCGGTGGAATTCCGCCGCGTCGTGGCATGGTTGCCGAGGCTCTTTTTCATTCTCGGAGATCTGAACGGTAGACACCCCCTCTGGGTAAACTACAAAATTAATCTTAGGGGTTAGGTCCTTGACGAGCTGGAGATAGGTGTCCTAAATATGGATAGTTTCCGCATCACTGCCCAAGAACCGGTTCATTTTCCGGCCTCGATCTATCTTTGTGCTTTCCAGTTGTGCAACTTGTGGACGATGGTCGATGACCTCTATGGTATTGATCACTTTCCCATTCAATATTTCATGGCTCGCTGCAGCCCGAGAGACCGCCCCGGTGGTGCTTGGCGCGGGCGCGATCGTCCGCATATCAGGAAATGACTGATTTCTCTGTCTCAGTCGAGAAATTTAGGTCGGTAGATGAGGCCGTTGAGTTCTTGTCTGGCAACCTAATTGCCGTATGCCTAACTACTATTCATAGAACGTCTTCCCGTTTTGCACGCCCACCACTCCCGTGGTTGTTAGCCAAGTGTGATCGGCCCTCAAACAGAAGTGTTATGCCTACATGCGCTATAAACGCCGCCCGAACAACTTTACTGTCGATTAATTTCGTCGGGCTAAGGCTAGGTTCCGGTATATTTTGATGCACGTCCGCGGCTCTTTTTGGCGGGCATAGGTGCCTTAGCAGAGGTGTGGAAGCGAGTCAAAAGGATCCGGGGCAAGTTCTCTTGGCACCCCACTCCCGTTTTACATGAGAATGGGACCGCAATCTCGGACCGCGCGTCTGTGGTTGTGATGTCGCTGAAGGACTGGAATTTACATCCGGAGTGGAGAAACATTCAACGACAGGTTTACTTGGAGTTACTTGTGTTCTGCTCTCGCTTCGTGCGCAGACCCTGCCCCTGGTCCAGATGATCTCCCGTCCACCATGCTTCTACACCCGGGTGAGCGAGGCATGGCCTTTCTGTTAGATTTGTTCAATAGGATCTGGGTAGAAGTTATCCTCCCAGATTGCTGGCGAATCTCTATTGTGCTCGCTTTTCGCAAACCGGGGAGAGATGATTCTACCCTGTCCGGTTTCCGCCCAATGTCTCTAACCTCGTGCGTGTGCAAGTTGATACGGAAATTGGTAAATGTTAGATTAGCCTCTTTCCTGTACAGAGAGGCCATCTCTCTTGTTCACAGTGCGGCTTACGTAAGTTCCACTCCACGTGGGATGCTCTGCTCCGACTGGAAAATGCCGTCTGTGAGGCCTTCCTTCGTAGACAACACTACACCTCGGTGTTTTTCGATCTGGAGCAGGCCTACGGTATATTGGAGACTCTCTACACGATGTGGGCGAGAGGACGCCTCCATATCTTTATATCTGAATTTCTGCGAGTTTGTCGATTCCGCGTACTGGTGGGGGGAGCCCTCTCCTGCCCAATGGTGCAGGTAGAGGGTGTCCCGCAGTGAAGTGTCCTCAGCGTCACTCTGCCCTGAGCATCAACGGCATCACCTCGGTGTTGGTGAAAGATATTCTCTCTACGCTCTATGTGGACGACCTTTTGATCTCCTTTGAAGCAGCCCAGATGCCAACTTTGGAGCGTCGACTCCAACAGGCATTGAACCGTCTCTCTCGCGGTTCAGAGGCTCCACCCTGACCCAGACTTGTTTCTAAATGGGGCTCGCCTGGAAGTGGTAGGTAGACTTGCACCGTTTCCTTGGTCTTGTATTTGGCCGATGCCTCATCTGGGAGGCTCATATTCGCAGCCTTAGGGTCTTGTCCCCGCACCATGGATATTTTTTTTTCTTTAACGTTAAGCGCCTAGGGCACTGATAATTACTACCTATATTTTTTATCGATCCTTTGTTCATTCGAAGCTACTACGGTTGCTAGTTTTATGCATCAGCAAGTGAGCGTGTATTGCGCAAAGTGGACTCGATCCACTACACCGGCCTTCGCCTGGTGACATGTGCCTTCCGCACTTTCGCCATTGAGAGCCTACTTATTGATGCTAGGGAGATGTCACTCACTCTGCGCAGTGCACAGTGCATTATTCGCCTGTACGCGCATCTGTGAATCCCTCAGTCGACAAAAGCTCTCACGGAATCCGCAGCTGATTTCGACGTTGCCTATGCCGCCGAGAGACGCCAGTCATACCCTAAGCACTTTGGGTATAGGGCCTGGAAACTCCTTCGAGAGCTAGGTATAGCTCTCGGGCGATAGCGCAACCTGTAGGATACCACCTTTGACTATTTGTCGCCAGGCCTCTCCTCCCATAGCTTCTCATCGCCGGGAATATTGCGTTCGGCCTTTTTGGAGCACACTTCGTTTCATGCTGGAACCGTGCCAGTTTGCGGATAGCTCCAAGTCCCAAGAGAGGATCTGTTTTCCTGCTGTATACCCTCTGTTTGAACTCAGCGGGGCTTTACCAGGCGCTACGTCTGTCTTCACGGCCGAGCTGGTTGCAATACACCGCTCAGTACGGGAGATAACGGTACGTGCCCCGTTCGGAGACTAGCTTGTGATTTATAGTGACTCACAAAGCGCCCTGAGTGCTCTTGTGGCATTGGAATCTCTGCATCCCCTGGTTCGCGATATCCGTGACGCCACGGTTTTGGCGAGCCAGGCGCATGTCGAGATTATCTTCTGCTGGGTTCCTGGACATGTAGGAATTGCGGGGAATGAGGGCGCCAAAGCGTCCACGAGGACTGGGCGACCAGACCAGCGTTTCGCTCTTCCTCACACCGATTATATGGCAGGAATACGGGCTGCCTGCCAAAGAAGATGGGAGACGGTCGAGGGGAACTTAAATGTTTCGTGCCATTGCGCCACAACTGTTCCCATGGACCTACCTCCCAATGCTGCAACGGCTTCAGTTTGCTTTCTGTCGTCTTCAAATTGGACACACTCACGGGACCCACGTCATTTGATGGAGCGCTCGCCTGCGCCATACTGTGAAGACTGCGTTGTCCCCTAGACTGTTCGGCACAATCTTGTTGAATGTCCCAGTCTGGGTGATCGTCGCTACCGTTTGTCCCTTGTACTCTGGACGGCTTCGTGTACACTGATTTGTTGACTTTACGACTTTTTGGAGGAGGCTGGCCTCCTCCACTTTATTTGACACTGGTTTCTTTTTTGTATGTCGCTTGTTCCTGCGCCAGGGGAGGCAGGTCTACCTCCCACGCTGGCACGTTTCTTTCTTCTAGCCTCGGCTTTGTTTTTGTTTTATCGTTATTTATATATTATTTATTTTTAATATAGTCTAGTAATGAATGGGCTTTGATCAGTACGACGACTTATTCCCCAACTAGACTGTCGCCAGATGGGCTACTTAAAAAAAAAAAGAAAAGCGATATGGACGGCACTGTTTGTTTGTATTTTAAGTTGGTGTGTATTAGACATGGTTGATGCCCATTCTGTGATAGTTAGTATAAAGGGTCGCTCCCCATCCTTCCCACTCGTGGCTCGCATGCTGCCGCAATGGCGTTTGTGACGGGTTCTTATTCCCTATGAGTTTCCGGTCGGGATGGCTACTTTATGGCCCTTCCATGGTGTTGAATCTGGATACCGAGCCTGTGGAAGGTTCTTTTGATGTGGCAAGGGCTCCCCAGTATTCACAAGGATAGGAGACTCCCCCCCCCCCTGCCCAAAACCTTCTCCATCTCGTACAAGGATATTGCTGAGGCTAGTCTGTGACCTTGGGGGCTCTTCCGTGGTGGGGAGAAATTGCTTTCGGTCCACGCCCTCTAAAAAAGAAAGCGCAAGATTAAGAAAACTAGGAGTTCCTCTCGCTCGGGTGCTCCCTCGGACGAACGGGCCCCTTACCGAAGACGAACGTTGTGTGTCGTGAGCGGAGCTTCGAGTACGCCGGGGCCTCCTCATTGAGGGATTACTTTGCATTTTTTAGCCCACTGGCTTGAAGTACTTTTTAGTTATTCGCTCCACTGATGGCAGCAAGTTGGCCAAAGGTCACATGTTCCATCAGAGGATAGCATTAGCTAAATTGACTGGCACAGAACTGATGGTCACCTGTTTCTCAGACGGGAGCGTTTTGGCTAAGACGGCGGACCTTTTCGAGGTGGCCGTTATTAGTGCTCTTCGGACACTCAATGGCTCGCTGTTGAAGGTAACAAGGCACTCTTCCATGAATTTCGTGAAAAGGGATTGTTTATCCGAATGAACTTGTAGACTACTCCTGAGAAGACATCACCGAAGAGCAAACAAGGGAAGGTTGTTCGAGACCGACACTATTCTTTCCGTTTGACTCAGCAAAATCCGGTTTACCCCAAGTCTGCACGAATTGCTCTAAGACCGTACACGATAAGTCCTTTATCTAACGTCGCGTGTACAAGTAGATGGAAAATTTCTTAAATGTTACATTAGCTTTTTTCATGTAGAGCGGAAACCACCTCTTCTGCAGTGCTGCTTCTGCGAATTCCACCTGTTGGAAAAAGTTACTGCGATGCTTTCCTTCGTCGACAGCATTACGCTACGATGTTCTTAGATCTGGAAAAGGTGTATGATAGTGCAAACCGATACGGCATCATAGAGACCCTACATAAGATGGGGGCGAGGGGACGCCTTCCAATTTTCATTTCTGATTTTTTTTGCGAGTTCGTCAAATCCTCCTACGGTTTAGGGGGCCCTCCGGCCCAAAAGGGCGTCCCGCAGGTAAGGGTCCTGTGTCACACTCTTTGCCCGGACGATTTTCGCGCAACGTGGACAACCTTTCGATGTCTTTGGTTCAGCCCAGAAACCAATTCTGGTATGTAGACGCCAAGCATTTAACCGCATCTCTCGCTATGCCGAAGCGCACAGGTTTGTTTTCTTTGGCCAAGACTAAGGTAGTGAACTTCTGTCGCCATCCACATATCTATCCCCACTTGCTCCTAAATGGGGTTCACCTATAAGTGGTGGGCTCTCAGTTTCTTTGGTTTTGTTTTTGACCGACGCCTCACCTGGGAGGCTCATATTCGTCGCCTTAGAGCCTCTTGTACCCGCGTCATGGAGTTCGGATAGGGCTACCTCTGTCGTTTTAACGATCTCTACAGTGCCTATGCCATCGATAAACGCCACTCATATACTAGGCCCTTCTAATTTAGGGTTAGGTTTCTCCAAGAGCGCTCCATGTTGCTCTTGGCCTGTGGTACCATCTCTGGTTCTGCCCAGGGCGCTACTCTTGAGGGTACCACCCTCAGAGAATCCGTCATGCTTCGAACCTGACGGATGTCAAGATGTCTTTTACTGGGTTCTTGGACACGTGAGAATGAGGGCGGTAGAATCTGCAAGGACTGGTCGACCGGACTAGTTTCTCTCTTCTTCACCCTGACTACGTGGCAGTAATCCGCCCATTCTGGCAAAGTAGAAGCGAACTTAAGTTTCCTGCCAGTGCCCCTTTGTGGCTTCAGGTCGCTTTCTGTTATCCTCGAATTGGGCACACTCTTCTTTTTTTTTTAATAGCTGAGTAATTTCTCACATATGGGGGACGCACCGCCATTTACCCTTGCACCTTACTGACGGCTTCGTTGTCTCACACTTTTCAGCATATTCTTACACAGTGTTCCATCAGTCTGTGAGATCTTACGCACTTTACTTCTCCCGATACGGGGACTAGCGGGGTCGCTACCAGTCTTGTACTTGGGACGAGTTCGTGCACACAAACCCGTTGACTCATGGACATTCTAGCGGAGCCTGGCTGCCTCCATTTTATTTGACTCGTCAGCCACATGCTTCGGTGCCGGCTTCCCTACGCCGGAGCATGGCGCCCCCTCCTTTCTTTTCTTTGATATAGTCTAATTGTTCGTTTTTTTTTAATGTAGCCTAAGCACTAATTACTGCATTTGTTTCGTTGGCAGTCGTCAAATTGGTGTTCCCCATACCTCAATCTACATATGCACCATTCAAGTACCAAATAGTGTTTCCATGCTTCGCTCTATGTAGGTGAGAGTGCCAGCTTTTCCTCCGTCTCCGACAAAGGCGAGTTGACCGGTGATCGCCAGGATTCCACAAATAGAGAAAGGGGGAGTGGTTTAGCGATAGCGGAAATTTCTCGGCCTTTGCCAGCGCTCCTAGCGCCTCTGGACGTGTTAGCCACGCAGATTACTGCAGTCTGTCAGCACATACCCTCCCCCCCCATCCCCCGATGTGGTACTTATATCCACACACTAACTTCCTAGGCAAATCACTGGCTTAACAAGGTGTCATTCTGATCGTTATCCTAATTTCTTTATGACGTTAGAGGATCTCAATCAGCAAGGACTAGATGGCACAAGTTAATCTGTAGGGACGTGGTGATTTTTTATGGCTAGTTCCATTACGGTCTATTCTATTATTTATGTTCATCTTCCCTAGGGTGAACATCTCTACTTGATAGCGTTAGTTTCATACTGCCGTCATTTAAGTATTTTTAAATGTCACCTTTAAACATCTCTTACTGCGCTTTGAATGCTGCCATGAATATTTACTCATATTTATAATTGTCTCTTAGGAAATGCTGGAGGAACCGTCATCTCAAATGGAAGGGTACCTGGCCTCACCTGATCCGGAAGCCTCGGAACCAAGCCCCAAGCGTTTTTGCTCACCCTCTCCTGCCTCTTCACCAACCATTAAGGAAGAAGCCATCACCGGATGTAATCTCTATGATTCGCTCTCAGACCACCATCTAAAACCGAAGCAGCCCACATGTTCTTTCTGCCTTCTACCTTTCCTGTCACTAGAGCGTTTACGACTTCACATGAAGTCCGAACACCAGGTGTGCGATTTCGGCGTTCCATTTTTGCAGTCATCTTTGGTCAACGACCACAAGACACTGGATTGTACTTCGAGAATATCGGAATCCAGTAACTAACCTCAAAATTTCAGATTTATTACTAGTCTGGCCCACCCACCACCCTTCTTGGGGAAATCACCGCCGTGCAGGGCATTCTGCTAACACATCCCGTGACTACCATCGTTATAGATACTAAAACATTTTTCGCTTAGGGAGGTTATTGTTGCCAGATGTAATATTTTGTCATTTTTCATTTTGCTTCTAGTCACCATATTTTATTTGGTTTTTAAGACATGCTTTCTATTCCAATTTCTTTTCTTTCATATCACTTGTTTTTATGATGTCTCTATCTGTATATTCACGTAGTTTTTTCCAATATTGTTCTTACAGCTGTCTAGTTATAAGTGCAAAAAATTAACATTTATTTCAATTATTTAATATATTCAAAGTGTAACTTTAGTGTAAAATCTATTTTATCCTAAAGTAATATTCTAAATAAGATCTAATCGAAGTGAGACGGAATCCCAACTTGGCAATACATTCTCTGTAGATCTTGCTTTAACTTGTTGCCAATGTTGTCTAGATCCTTTTGTAAATTTTTTTCGACCTAAAAAATATATATTTGTTAGAGACGAGTCAACATTATACCATTTGCGGATAGTTTTGGTGAACATGACAACAGCTTCAAATATGAAGCAGCAATCCAGGAAATTCAAACCACTTAAATCGAAATTCGCTCCTTCATAACTGTCTCCCTTAAACCATAATGCATCAATGGACAGAGGTCATCAGCCCTGAGTGTGCTTGATCACTTACTGAACAGAGGAGGTAAAATCTGAACATGGAGCGAAAGAAGAAAGCCCAGTGACTAGAGAAGCTAAGAATTAAAAATCACTCATTGAAAAATAAGGAAATTTCCCCAGGAATCCCTGGCGCATCAGCGCGATGGAAAACAAAATATAGATTCATTCACCTTGGTCTTCAATTCCTTTGAATAATGCGAGTAGACCTTAGAAATCTGGTTATATTCAAGTTTAAACGCGTCGATCTGCTGAAGTATATTCTTATAGTCAGCGTTCAGATCACCCTCAACTATCTCAATTTCTTCTTTCTTTCGTTGTTGTTCATCGAACGTTCTGACAAAGAAACGAATACAAAAAAAAGGGGGTAAAAGCTGGGTTATAACATAACATAACATAGTTCTCCGAAACAGCACAAAGCTCAAGATTTCTAATATATTTACGATTCGATGATCATATAAAATACGTGGCAATATGCAGTGTTAGTGAATATCATCATTTAGCAGTCTTTTCTTCTTTTTTTTTTTAGATTATTTTTGGTTGAGAAAAAGTTAGCTTACATGGAGTAATGGAAGCCATCTCAATATTGGAAAAGATTTACCCTACATCATGACATGTAGAGGTGCAACATTATTTTTTATTATTATTATTTTAAGAGCCCATCTGGCAACTGCCTACTAGGGCAAAAGACAACTAGTAGGCTAGATTAAAAACAACAAAATTTAAATAAACAAATAACGGATAAAATAAAGAGAAGACAAAGCACAGGCTAAAAAAGAACAAATTAAAAAGCAGAAAAGCGACAAGAAGGAAGTGTACTCCGACGCAGGAACATGCGACCTACAAAAAAAGGAAAAGAAGACGGTGAAATAAAGTAGAAGAGGCCAGTCTCCTCCAAAAAGTCAAATAGTGCACGAACCGTCATGGGTACAAGGGACAAGCAGCGGTAGAGAGCCCGCTGGTCGCGGTAACGTGCGCAAGATCACCCAGACTGACTGGAATATTCAACAAGAATGTGACGAACAGTCTGGAGGGGCAAGGCAGGCGAGCGGTGCGTCCCGCGAGTGTCCAATTCGGAGAGGACAGAAAGCAACCTGAAGTCGCGGCATTGGGATAAGTCCATGGGAACAGTCGCCGAACAATGGCACGCAACTTCAAGTTTCCCTCAACCGTCTGGCCAAGTCGCCCGGAGGGCAGCCCGTATTCCCGCCATGAAATCGGTGTGAAGAAGAACGAAACGCTGGTCTGGTCGCCCAGTCCTCGGGGATTCTTTGGCGCACTCATTCCCTGCAATCTCTACAAGTACAGCAACCCAGCAGAAGATAATCTCGACATCCGCCAGGCTCGCCAAAACCGTGGTGTCACGGATATCGCGAACCAGGGGATGCAGAGATCCAATGCCCAGAGAGCACTCAGGGGACTTTGTGAGTCGCTATAAATCTCAATCTGGTATCCACAACGAGCACGTCGCGTTATTTTCCGTATCGAGCCGTGTATTACAACCAGTTCGGCCGTGAAGACAGGCGCAGCGCCTGATAGAGCCCAGGTGACTTCAAACACAGGGGATACGGCGTGGAAACCGACCCCCGTATATACTGGCACGGTTCCAGCGTGACATGAAGTCTGCTCAAAAAAAGGTAGAACGCAATACTCCCGGCGCTGTACAAGCTTTGGGAGCAGAGGCGTGTCGACAAATAATAATAGGTGGTACCGTCCAGGGAGGCGTCCTGGGCAGAAACAAGGGCGCCACCGGCCCGAGGCCTATACCGAGCTCTCGAAGGAGTTTCCTAGCCCTATACCCAAAGGGGTTAGGGTATGACTGGCGTCTCTCGGCGGCATAGGCAACGTCGAGATCAGCTGCGGGTTCAGTGAGAGATGTTTGCGTCTGAGAGAGGCGCGGGCGCGCGCGCACAGGCACAGGCACATAATGAACTGTGAACGGGACAGTGATTGGCATCGACAAGTAGGTTCCCAATGGGGCACGTGATTTTGTCATTGTTGTAGCCCATCTGGCGACTGCCTACTTGGGCATAGGTCGCCGTACACAACAGCCTACTATTAGGTTATATTAAAAAACAAATAATATCTAAATAACACACAACGATAAAAAAGAAGGCTAAAAAAAAATAAGAAAAGCAAAATGCAAGAAGGAAGTGTGCTCCGGTGGCTCCTGCGGGCGTCCCGAGACTTTGTCCAATTCGGAGTGTAGGGGTGGATCTCAAGGCTTCAACCATGGTCCCCGGCGCAGGACCGTGCTACCTACAAAAAGAAACACAAAAAAGAGGGGGGGGGGGGACTGCCTCTTCCAAAAACTCGCAAAGTCCGCAAGCCAGTGTGCACGAATCCGTCCCCAGTACAAGGAACAAGCAGTAGCGACCCTGCTCGTCTCGGTACAGGGACAGGTAATGTGCTCGGAGATCACCCAGGCTGGGATATTCAACAAGAATGTGCCAAACAGTCTAGGGGACAACGCAGTCTTCACAGTAGGGCGCTGGCAGGCGTCCCGCGACTTTGTCCAATTGGGACATTCAACCTTGACTGACCCACGGTCGGCCAGCTCTAAGGTGATGTCCTCTATCTAGTAGTCCACGAGTTCCCTCGCATAAACTACTCTATTCACGAAGTTTATGGTAGAGTGCGGCATCACACCCACAGGCGTGCCATCAAGTGTCCGAAGTGCACTAATCATGGCTGCCTCGGAGGTATTCGACGCATTCACTTTCGGCTCTCGTCCGAGAAACGGGTCACCTTCGGCTCTACCAATCACACGAGCTAAAGCTCTTCTCTGATGGGGTCATGTTGCCCTTAGCCAACATGCTGCCATCAGTGGAACGAATAACAAGGAAGCGTTTGAAGCCAGCGGGGTCGGAAACGCCAGGTAGCCTCTGAATGAGGAGCCCCGACGTAATCGAGACAGCTCTGCGCAGTTCTAGTCTTCGTCTGGGATTCATCACCCGGGAAAGCAACGGGGCCGCACGTGCCGATATTGGCTTGGTCGCTTGCCAAAGCGCTAGCAACCCCGTCCGTCCTCAAGGCGGTAGAGGAGCCCCGCGTCGTCGTCGTCGTCCTCTTTTTAGGAGAGGAGGATGGGGGATGAACCCGCTTCTCCCCTCCGCCGGCAGGAGCCCCCAGGACAGATGGACCGGTCTCAGCAAGATCCCTTAAGATGGATAATGTCTTTGCTGCCGCAGGGGCACCAGCCGTAGAAGGAGATTCCTCCTCTTCTTGTAAAGCCTTGGATACCCGATACTCGAGTAGTCTGAGGAGGACCTTGTACAGGGGCGGACTCAGGTTCGGTGCTTGGCACCGAGCCCAGGTTCGTCCCCATGGAAGGTCCTACCGTTTGCTTCAGGGACCATGTCCATCTCATGGGTGGCCTTCATGTGGCCACCCAACACAGGTCCCATTGGTCACAAAGTCTTTTGTCGGGGAAGTGAGAGGGGCACGTACGGTGAACCCCTCTAAGCTCAATATGCGAGCCCCCAGGTCTTTAGAGGGAAGAGGCCGACGGGGCCTGTCTTCCCTCCTGCCTCTAAGGGGGTTGGCCCTATCGTGCCGCTCCCACCGGGAGCGGTCAATTATGGGTCGCCTGCCTTTCTTGGCAGTCCCTTAGAAAGTAAAGGGGGGACTGCCGCTGGAAAGAGGAAGGCACCCGAGGGCACCTCCATAGAAGTGGGTGAGGGAGAGTCCCCCTGCACCCGTAGACCTAGGAGAAGAGTAAGCCTCCTCTCCGGTAGAAAGAGTTTGGAGCGTCCCCTGCGAAAGCACAGAGGGGGGGAATGGGGAACCTACATTTTTTTTCCATATAGAGCTGCTTGAGGCAGGCTCCGCCACTGGGAAAGTGGAAAGGGAGAGGGTTTTTATTTTATCATCATCATCGGGCATCGTGACCCTATTAGTGATACTTGAAGCAAACGCTAATCACCCCACGCAGTAGCCCGCTTTGTAAGGGGTGAATACGGGGCCGGCAGAACCAGCTGCCGCCGTTTGAGGCCACTCCTCCTGCCTAGTGGCCTGGCGGCTCCACCTTATGCTCGGCGTAAAATGGATGGATAGTGAAAGGGTGTGAGGAAGATGCGGGTGGGGATGAGACAAGTGGTTAAAAAAACACCACCCCCGACACCGGAGCTCAGGGGTGAGGGAACGTTGCCCCCCCCCCCCCCAATCCGGGATAGTTGGGCGAGAGGAAGCTGGTCGGCATCTAACCTGTGAAACTAGAGTCCGACCAGAGAAAGTTGTGGAAGAGGTTGTAGGGTAGAAAACACAGGCTGTCAGAAAGGAGGAGACGAGACTAAGCTGGGGCCGGACGGTGCGCTGAGTCCCGTCAGCACGTCGGCCAGGAAGGCAAATCGCCGCGCCCCTAACGGGGTGCACGGGGGAGGGACAACCCACAGGATTCAGAATGAGAGTGTAAACGACCGTGCTCGTAGGCCTGGATGGGGCAGAGGCTGCCCCTTTTTCTTTAGAATTGAGGCATAAGATGACCAAGGCAGCGCCGGGCGTGCCAGGACTAAGTCTTTAGCCTCGCGGAATGTTCCAGAGACTGAACGGCCAGTATTTTCTTCTATAGGATATAGCCAGCACAAAGCTTCGAGGAACAGGGTGTGGCTCTCAGTAATAGACACACTTGGCCATAACCGATAAGGAAATATCGTCTACGTCCTAGGAGCTGCTTACACAGAATTCGGGTAAGCCTGACTTTGTACGTCTACATAAGCGATTCGGCAATGGTACAATACTTTCGCGAGGTAACTATACCAAACGGCATGCACAGAATCAAGGGGCATGTCAAGTTTTATCATCACACACTAAACTTTGACCGCTCTAGTGATATCCTCCATGGAGTAGCACAAGAGTTCCTTGCGTAGAACATTCCTTTCAGGAAATTGATAGTAGAGTGCATCACACTCACCGGCGTGCCATTAAGTATCATGGCCGCTTCGGAGGGATCTAACACATTTGCCAGAAGGCAAATGTGTTACTCCTGGCGTTGTAGAAGCTTTGGGAGCAGACAGAAGCGTGACGACAAATAGTCAGTGGTACCCTCAAGGGTGGTGTCCTGGGTAGAACCATATAGCTACACTGAGCTATAGAAGGAATTGCATAGCCCTAACTCCAGAGGGCTTTGAGTATGACTAGCGTCTCTTGATAGCGTAGGCACCATCGAGAAAAGCTGCGGATACCTTTAGAACTCTTGGAGATTGAGGGAGGTGCCAAGCGTACAGGCGAATAGACCTCTGTGGACGGCACAGAGCGAGAGGGATCTTCTCAGCATTGAGAAGTAGGCTCTCAATAGGAGACATGCGGAACGCACGCTCGCCTGCGGATGCAAAAAACTCGCATCAGTCTAACTTCGAACGAACAAAGAATCGATGGAAAAGTAGGGAAGGAAGGAAGGAAGGAAGGAAGGAAGGAAGGAATAGTGCCGAGAAAAGATGCTGCAAAGCCCAAACGGACTATCCCGCAGCAAATTGCCCGTCTTTGAATTTGGAAAAGTAGGGACGTAGCCCTATCAGCACCCCAAGTGTTGAACATTACGGAATCAAGAATGTCCATGGCGAGCATACAAGAAACCTTAAGGCTGCGAATATGAGCCTCCCGGGTGAGGCACCGGTCAAATACAAGACCAAGGAAGCATTTAAAATCTACCACTTCCAGGAGAACCACATTTAGAAAAGAGTGAGTCAGGGTGGAGCCATGGATGGCGGCAGAAGTGTGCTTAGTCTTGGCCAACAAAAAACGAAACTTGTTCGTCTCGGTATAGCGAGAGACGGGTTTCAATACCTGTTGGCATCGATACTCCAGAGTTGGTATCTGGGCTGACCAAAAGGGATAGAAAAGTCGTCCATGTAAAGCATAGGAACATCTTCTGGCAGCACTGAGTTGATGCCGTTGATGCTCAGGGCAAAGAGTGCGACACTCACTGAAGACACTTCCCTGCGGGACCCCTCTTCCTGCTCTATTAGGCCGGAGAGTGCTCCCCGGACCCGTACGCGGAATCGACACTCGCAAAAATTCAGAGATAAAGATTGGCAGTGTCCGGGCACAAAGCGAGAGCGGAACGCGACTCACTCAATGTAAACATGCTGTTGAAGGGTCCTCCGCCTATGGAGGTGAAGTACAGTTGGCGGATTTCAGGGATATCAGGATGCGGAATGAATGGTGGTGGAGTAGCATCCAGGCAAGAGAATGCAGAGAAAGCGATCGCCAAGGACTAAGAGTTTGTGATCCCATTGTTATGGAGAATGGGAGGGGGGTCCTGCGAGAACTTGCCCCGAATCCTTTTGACTCTGTTCTACATTTCTGCTCGAGGGGTCTTCCCGTTAAGTGAAGAGCTGTATGTAAAAGTCAGGAAGAGTGCAGGGGGTGCTTCGAAACATACTGGAACCTAGCCTTAGCTCGAAGAAAATCATCCACAGCGAAGTCGTTCAGGCGGCGCTTAGAGCACATTAGGCATAACTCTTCTGTTTGAGGGTCGTCTCACACTCGGCTGATACCAACGGAAACGGTGGTCAGCCGTGGTGGTGGGGTCACAAAACCCTTATACCCTGAGACGGTAGGCAGGGAGCATGTACCAGCATGGTCTCTTGCTGCGGACGAGCCTCCGCTGCTCCTCCCAGTTGGCCTTTGCAAGAAAGGTCTTACGCTTCGCAGAGGCAGAACTCGGGGCGCTGTTACCTTCGAGGACTTATAGGCGGAGGTTGGGCTCGCCATGAGTCTTTTCCTCCTTCAGCCTCGAAACCTTAAGCAGGCGGGGGTGCATCCTTTGGAGGATCCACAAGCTCCGAGCCACCCAACCCAGCCCTGGGTGTGAGCGAAGAGCTGAAGCTCCTATGGTGCGGTCCTCCTTTCAGGGGTCAGCTTAACGAGCCCCGGAAGACGGCCTCACAACCACTTTCAGGGGTGTGGGGGGGGGAGGCTGGAGCCCTGGTTTTAGCCGAGGCTCTTCTCCTAGAGAAGAGCACGGGGTGGACAGAACCCGTAGAAGGGTTCCGAATGGGCGCGGAAACGACCGTGCTCGTAGGCCTGGAAGGACCAGGAGCAGAGGGTATCTTTTTTTAACATTTAGGCATGACACCAGGGCAGCGCAGGGCGCTCCAGGACCAATTCATTAGCCTCTCGAAATGAGAGACGATCCTGGGTCTGAACGGCCAGGATTTCCTTCTCTAGGACATACGCACGGCGTTGCTTTGAAGAAGCGGAGCGCACCTCTCCGCAATTGCCCCAATTGGACATACACGATTTGGATTTATAATGTGCAGCCTTGGAGCAACTTACACAGACTTTGCACGTCTATAGCCATGCACAGAGTCATGACGAAGAGTGTAAGGGTGGGTCACGAGGCCCCTCCCTGTTTTCTCAACACACATTCGACCTTGACCGCTCCTTGGTCGGACAGCTCTACGGTCATGTCATCTATAGAGTATTCCACCGGGTCCCTGTCGTAAATCACTCCTTTCACGAAGTTCATAGTTGAGTGCGGTGTCTCACTCACCGGCGTGCCATCGATGTGCGAAGGGCACTAATCATGGCCGCTTTTGAGGGCTTTGACACATTTGTCAAAAGGCTCCCGTACGAGAAACGAGTCACCTTCGCATCTCTATCTATCAGGCTACTTAGTGCTTTCCTCTGATGGAACATGTCGCCCTCGGCCAACATGCTGCCATGAGTGGAGCGAATACCAGAAAGCATTTGGAGCCGGCGTACTCGAAACGCCAGGTAGTCTCTCAAAGAGGAGCCCCGACGTAATCAAGGGTTCGTTCGGCGCACTTGCAAGCTTGGTCTTTCTGAGCCTCCTACAGCTATGCTGGCCTTCTGTAACCTGAGAATACATGACTGCAGGACGTTAGGTGACACGGGCTGACTAATAATAATAAAAAGGTAGAGTAGTGCTGAGTGGGGGCAAGGGGGAAGCAAAACTTTTACAGACCTCATCAGAGTTCACCTCCTCTTTTTTTTGTCCTGTTTTTTTCAAAAGAGCTCATCTGGCGACTGCCTACTTGGTGAGTTCACATCAACCCAGGGACTCCCTAATTTTCACTCAGGCTGGGAGGAAGTGCAGCTCTTCCGGATATCAAGTGTAACAGGCTACACAAGGTAACCTCTTGCAGGATGGACATTTCTGAAGGAGCCGGTTTCTCTGATTCTGGCGACTCAATCGAGACACGCGACCATTTCGGCTTATGCAAGTGGTTGCATGGGGGAGAAGGGGTCTCTCTGTCCTTTGAAAGGTCCTTAGTCTCAAGGTATTAAGTCAAACCTTTGGAAATGTGAGAGGGCGCCGAGGTTCCTTTACGCAGCATTAGGGTGGACCCCGGGAGAGGTAGAGCCAGCAGAAGGTTTCTGAATGAGCATGGTGGTGGCTCTGCTTGTAGGGGTTGAGCCCCAGCAGCAGAGTTTATTATTTACCTGAAAAGCGTAATAAGTTCTGGGTCGCGCAGAGGACAACATGATCGATTAATTCATTGGCCTTTCAGAAAGAGATTTGGTCAGCAGCTTGAATAACCAAGACCTCTCATCTCTCTAGAAGATACAAGCTACATTGCTGCCAAGAAACCGGGTGTAGCTACAGCAATTCAATCATTTGGGGGTACATGACAGACTTCTCACGTGAGGCCGTTACACAAAACGCACATATTTCGGTTTGACCCAACTTGGCACATCTACAAAAGAGATTTGTATGGCCAAAGCATTGGCAGTAATATCACCTCCAAGGTTGAGGTACGTATGCCTTGATGCAGTAGCGATACCACGCAGCACGCACCAACTCAGGAAGCCATTTACAGCTGAAGTGACGGATTAGTCTTGAGGCCTTCCCTGTTTCCTCATCCACACGTTTGACACCTTAACCCACCCTAGTCGGCTAACTCTTCTGTGATGGCTTCCTCTACCGAACAGTAGACGATTTCTCTCATGTAAACTAATCTTTTTTTTTCCAAATTTATGGTAGTGTGTGATGTTACTGTCACCAGAGCGCCCTTGTGTCTGAACCGAACTTATCATAGCCGCCTGTGCAGACTCAGCAGGAGGGTCCCATCCGAGATATGGGTGACCTTTGCTTCTTACACTGATGGAACATGTGCCCTTTGAACAGTATCTTGCCATCACTGAATGAATGACAAGAAATCGCCTGCAGGTGGAATTCTTGTAGACACCATGGTTTATGAAGAGGCATCCTTAATAGCATAAAAGGATCGAGTAGGATGGCTACTTTATGTGGCAATGATGCAAACAATCACACTTATTTTAGTGTGAGAATGATGTATCTGATAAATAGCTGGTCACCAGAGAATTAAATAGGACATGAAATAGGAAAATTAATGCAAAGAAAAAAAGCAGTATGTGAAAAAGAATGCAAATGAGTGTGTGAAGCAAATTTCAAAAGCCAAAATGGGAGTGAGAATGGACTCCAAGCTAGAAAGCTCGAAAGTAGGAAAAAATTACTTACTGCTTGAGTCTTCTGATTTCATCTTCAACTCCTTTCTTCTTAAGCTCTGACGACTTCTGCGCCTGTGCACAATTCTCTTCAAGGAGGGCGATGTGTTCCTTGAGCATTGGCTCTGAGCGTAAAAGTTCCTCTGCCTTCTCATGGAGCTTGGCCTTTTCTTTATCCTTCTCATTATTGAGTGCAAATATCTCCCTGGGATTCGCATTTAATTATCGTGAAAAAAAAATTATTATCCCTGTGGTGGTGTGTTGGGGGAGAGGATAATGATATTAGCACAATAGTGTTAGCTGTGTCCAGTATGTGCAGAAGCCTTATCTTTTATAATAATCCTATAAAAGCATTAAATTACCTATGATTAATTTTAAAAGTTCACCAGCCCCAACATACCATACTTTTCACAGGGGTGTTCTACTAGTATTTTTTTTCTAAACTTACCTCCTACATTATTTTTTCATTCAATGGTATAGACAAACAAATAAATGGACTATACAGTTGAATTAGTATCCTTTCCTCAGTACACATTTCCTGTAGTAGGAGGCGCTGGTTAGGAATCTGCCACAAGTACATCTTAGGATTTTTTTTAAAATTCTCTCTCCTTTAGCAGCGACCAGGAGAGGTACAGCTGCTGAAACCACAAAAACCAATCTCTAGGCCAGGTAATTTAAACCTAAAATAATACAAAGAAAAGAAAAGAAAAGAAATACAAATATAAGAAAAGCAAAAGGATATCAGAGAACAACTTAGCTCAGAACAACAAAAAGGATCTAAGAAAAATTCTTTTGCCATTAAAAAAATCAATAGCAAATCTTGCAGGATAAAATAGAGCCTAATAAATATAAATGGACTATAAAGGAATCTTCTGAGGAAATATTTGTGGTAATTAATACTAATTTTGCTTTGTTTAGTATTTACATAAGACTGAATAACTTAGATTATGTTGTAATTCAGGGCAGATGTTATACCATTAATGTAGATAGGGAAATCATTAAAAGATATAATTGAAGGATGTTGACAGTGGGGTGCCTCAGGGATCAGTTCTGGGTTTAGTAAATAGCAGTGTCAATTTTTGCAGAGGACACCAAATTGATAGATTCAGAATCTGTTAATTTATGGTTTTCACATGCTAAAAATAATGTTAGCCCATCTATGCCAGTACCTAAAAATGATCTAGCAGACCAAATTTGCAAACAGTCATGCTTATGAAACGTTTAGTAATGAATAATCTAACAATAACTGTGAAAGAACTAAAAATTAATATCCTATGTTTCTGAATGAACTATCCAGGAACGGCTACAAAAAAAAGCTGGATTACCATCTCGCCATTCATTAATGAAAAAATGCGTAACATACGTCTAGCATTTTGTAAAAAAAATACATTCATTGTACTATTGGGGAGTGGGAAAAAAAAAGGTTTTATTCAGTGATGAGTCAAAATTTTTAACATTCAGAAACAGGCCTAAAAAGGTTATTGACTTTTGGCTCAAATAGAATGGACCCTAAATACAGCGGAAAGACAATGAAACACCCTACAAGTGTGATGATTTGGGGTTTGTTTCAGTTTCTAAGAGAGAAGCAGTATATATTCCCTTCCTAAGAACACAACTAGGAATGGCACACAGTATTTAGCAATGTTACAGGAGAAACTTCCAGTGGTAATGACAATCCATGAGGCAGAAACATTCATGCATGATGGGGACCTTCTCACAAGGCTAAAATTGTGACAAAATGGCTTGCTGACAATAAAATTAATATTTTGGATAGGACGGGTAATAGCTCAGATCTCAATCCCATAGAAAATTTATGGTTAATAATAAAAAATAAGGTTGAAAAATTAATAGAGGCCATCATAAAGGTATGGTGCAACAAAATATCAGTGGAAGTTTGTCAAACCTTGATCAAATCCATGTTGAAGCATCTACAACAAGTCATTAAATCCAAAGGACAGATGACAAAATACTAATATAAGGTTAGTCAATATTAAACATGGTTTATTTTTTTATGTTAAAACTTAAAACTACCAATTTCGAGGCTAATCAGATACTTTTCACAGGCACTGTAAATGGCAGATGACTTTTAACCTTGAAAAATGCAAAGTTATACACATGGGAAGAAATAATAGAGAATAGCTATGGAATGGATGGGCATTGGATGAGGTGAACTCAATTGAGAAAGAAAGAAACTTAAAAGATTACATAGTAATAAATTATTACGCGTTTGTAAGCAGTGTATTGAGACAAAAAAATAAAGAAAATGGTGTTGGGCTTCATTAAGAAATATTAGTTACAAAAATAAGACTAGCCTTAAACTATATAACTTATATGTCAGGTCACATTTAAAGTACTGTATATAAACATGATGCTTGTACTTTAGACATGATATAAACCTGAGGATATAAAATAAATTCTCATTTCAAAAGTGTATGAGAGGGAAAATGATTGAGCTTTCTAAAATTAGTTCCAGGATAGAAAATTGAGATTTGGGAAATTAGATTTGAGGGTAGTAATAGGACTAGGGACGCCAAATGAAACTGAGAAAGCGGAGGTGTAGGTTGGAAGTATTTTTTTTTTTCTAATTTGGGAGCCTATCTGGCGACTGCCCACTTGGGCATAATCACAACAGCCTAGCACTAGGCTACTTTAAAATAAGAATATGAAAAGGTAACAATGATAAAAAGGGAAGATCGCAACAATTAGGAAGCAATCTCCGGGGTCGGGAGGAGGTCCCCCTCACTCAGGCGCAGGAGCGTGCGACCTACAAAGAAAACAACAATAACAAAAAAATAAAACCTAGTTAAATAAAGAGAAGAAGGCCGGCCTCCCCCCCAAAAGTCTATAAGTCTACCAGTCAATGTGGACGAACTCATCCAGAGTACAAGGGACAGGCGGTAGAGACCCCGCCCATCCGGGTACCGGGACAGGTAACGTGCGCGAAGATAACCCAGACTGGGACATTCGACAAGAATGTGATGAACAGTATGGGGGACGACACAGTCGTCACAATAGGGCGCTGGCGAGCGCTCCATCAAATGGCGATGCGTCACACGAGTGTGCCCTATTCGGAGACGACAGAAAGCGACCTGAAGCCGTCACGGCATGAGGGGGTAGGTCCATGGGAACAGTCGCGGCGCAATGGCACGAAACTTTAAGTCACCTTCGACCGTCTCCCATCTTCTTTGCCAAGCAGTCCGAAGAGCTGCCCGTATTCCTGCCATGTAGTCAGTGTAGGGAAGAGCGAAACGCTGGTCTGGTCGCCCAGTCCTCGTGGACGCTTTGGCGCCCTCATTCCCCGCAATTCCTACATGTCCAGGAACCCAGCAGAAGATAATCTCGAAATGCGCCCGGCTTGTCAAACCCGTGGCGTCACGGATATCGCGAACCAGGGGAGGCGGAGATTCTAACGCTCGGAGAGCACTCAGGGCGCTTTGTGAGTCGCTATAGATCACAATCCGGTCTGCGAACCAGGCACGTCGCGTAATCTCCTGTACCGAGTGGTGTATTGCCATCAGCTCGGCCGTGAAGACAGACGCAGCGCCTGGCAGAGCCCCGCTGACTTCACACAGAGGGGATACGGCGTGGAAGCCGACCCCCTCTTCGGACTTGGAGCCATCCGTATACAGTAGCACGGTTCCAGCGTGACACGAGGTGTGCTCCAAAAAGGTCGAACGCAATACTCCCGGCGCTGTACCAGCTTTGGGAGAAGAGGCGTGGCGACAAATAGCCAAATGTGGTACCCTCCAGGGTGGCGTCCTGGGCAGAACTAGGGGCGCCACCGGCCCGAGAGCTATACCTAGCTCTCGAAGGAGTTTCCTGGCCCTAAACCCAAAGGGCTTAGGGTATGACTGGCGTCTCATGGCGGCATAGACACCGTCGAAATTAGCTGCGGATGCAGTGAGAGCTGTTGGCGACTGAGGGAGGCGCCGGGCTCGCGCTTACAGGCGAATAATGCACTGCACACGGCGTAGAGCGAGTGGCATCTCCCCAGCATCGACAAGTAGGCTCTCAATGGGGAAGGTGCGGAAGGCACCGGTCGCAAGGCGAAGTCCAGTGTGGTGGATCGAGTCCACCTTCCGCAATAAACGTTCGGCTGCGGTTGTATGAAACTCGCTTCCGTAGTCGAGCTTCGAACGGACAAAGGATCAATAAAAAAGTAAGGCAGTGGCCCTATCAGCGCCCCAAGCGCTGAACGTCACGAAAGGGAGAATATCCATGGCGCGGGTACAAGAGACCCTAAGGCTGCGAATATAAGCCTCCCAGGTCGGGGTGGAACCGTGGATGGCGGCAGAAGTGTACCATCTTAGTCTTGGCCAAAGAAAACCGAAACCTATGCGCTTCGGCATAGCGTGAGGCACGGTACAATGCCTGTTGGAGTCGACGTTCCAGAGTTGGCATCTAGGCCGCGCCAAGAGATCGAAAGGTCATCCACGTAAAGCGTAGCGAGAACATCTTGCGGCAGCACCGAGGGGATGCCGTTGATGCTCAGGGCAAAGGATATGACACTGAAGACACTTCCCTGCGGGCCGCCTTCTTTCTGCTCCATTGATCCGGAGAGGGCTTCCCCCAACCCGTACGCGGAATAGACGATCTCGCAAAAATTTTAGATATAAAAATTGGGAGGCGTCCCCACGCCCCTATCGTGTGGAGAGTCTCCATGATACTGTTCGCCATACGGTATCATAGGCCTTCTCCAGATCGAAAAACATCGTGGCATCAGAGACGGCATTTCCAGAGCATCAGACGTGGAGTGGAACTTGCGGAAGTCGCACTGTCTAGAAGACAGATAGCCTCCGCTGTCCAGGAAAAAGGCTAATCTAACATTCACCAATTTCTCCATCAACCTACACACGTAAGAGGTTAGAGAGATTGGGCGGAAATTGGCCGGAATAGAGTGATCTCTCCCCGGTTTGCAAAAGGCGAGCACAGTAGCGATTCGCCAGGAATGGGGAAGGAGACCCTCCACCCAGATCCTGTTAAACAAATCTAACAGAAAGTTCAAGCCTCGCTAACCCAGGTGTCGAAGCATGGCGTACGGGACATCGTCCGGACCATGGGCGATACCGAACATGAAGCAAGTGCGGAATGCAACTCACTCACAGTAAACCTGTCGTTGAAGGGTTCTCCACCTCTGGAGGTCCAGTCCAGCGGGCGGCCTTCCGCGACATGACGACGTGCATTGAATGCTGGTGGAGCAGCATCCCGGCTAGAGAATGCGGTCGCGAAGGATTCCGCCACGGACGCGGGGTCCGAGATTGCGTTCCCATTCTCCTGGACAAAAGGAGGGGGGTCCTGCGAGAACTTGCCCCGAATCCTTTTAACTCGCTTCTACACCTCTGCCAGAGTGGTCTTCCCGTTAAGTAAAGAGAGGTATGCCCGCCAATAAGAGCGGCGGGCGTGCTTCGAAATATACCGGAACCTAGTCCTAGCCCGACGAAGTGATGCATAAACTCATCCACATTTAGGACACCTATCTCAAGCTCTTCGATCAGATCGGCAAGGACTTGTCCCCTGGGATTTATTGAGTAATCTCCCCAGAGGATGCCTGCCGTTCAGATCTCCAAGCAAGAGAAAGGGCCTTGGCAACCGTGCCACGACGCGAAAGAAGTCGCCCACGTCGAAGTCAGCTGACGGTGGAATGTACGCAGAATTAATAGTATAACTCCTATACAGGTGAAGCTGCACAGCCACTGCCTGAAAGGAGGTATCTAGAGTGAAAAGAAGAACGGAGACATCATGCCGGGTGTAAACCGCGCATCCCCCAGCGCGGCCCTCATCTCGTGTGGTGGGGTCGCAAAACCCTTATAACCAGGGAGGGCGGGTAGAGGGCACGCGCCTAGCATCGTCTACTGAAGAAAAATAGCTAACGGGGAACGGGACGGGACGAGTAAGAGCCTCCGAAGGTCCTTCCAGTTGGCCAGGAGTTCACGGCAATTCCAGTGAAGGAATATGCCCTCCAGGCCTAGCTCGAAGACCCTCACAGGAATGGCCGTACGCTTCCCAGAGGCAGAGACCCGGGCGCTGTTCGCCAGCCAACCGCTGTCGCCTTCGAGGACTTATTGGGGGAGGTTGGGCTCGCAATGCGAGTCTTTTCCTCCTTCCGCCTCGAAACCTTGGGCGGAGGTTGTGGCTTCGGGGGCGGGGGGACCTCTTTTCGAGGATCCACTGTCACCGAGCCACTCAACCCACCACTAGGCGTGGGGGAAAGAGCCAAAGCTCCTTTGTTGCTGGCCTCCTTTCGGGGGACAGGTTTATGAACCTCGGAAGATGGCCTGGCGACCAACTTCAGGGGTGTTGCCTCCTTTGAGTCTAACGACAAGGTGGAGGCGCGTGGCCGTTTCGCCTTACGGGGAAACGGTCACGCTGGGGAAAGGGGAGGGGAGCCCTGGTTTTAGCCGGGGCTGGGTGTGAATCCTTTGGGCCGCCAGCTTTACCAAAGGAGCTCCCGGGGTGAGTAGAACCCGCAGAAGGGCTCCGAGCGGGCGCGGAAACAACCGTACTCGTTGGCCTGGATGGGCCAGGAGCAGAGGGTATCTTTCTAACCATTGCGGCATAAGACGTCCCAGGCAGAGCCGGCGCACCAGGACCAAGTCCTTAGCCTCGCGGAATGAGATTCAATCCTGGGCCCGACTTTGCACGTCTACATGAGCGATTCGTATGGCCGAAGCGGTGACAGTAATAGCACCTCCGCGGTAGTGGCACGAATGCCTTCACGCGGTAGCGGTACCAACCGGCACGCACCAACTCAGGGAGTTTGTCACAGTCGAACTTGACGAAGAGTGTAGGGGTTGGTCTCGAGGCCCCTCCCTGTTTTCTCATCACGGGTTCGACCTTGACCGCCGCATGGTTGGCCAGCTCTAAGGTGATGTCCTCTCTGGAGTAGTCAACGAGTTCCCTCGCATAAACTATTCCTTTCACAAAGTTCATGGTAGTGTGGCGTCACACTCACCGGGGTGCCATCAAGTGTCTGAAGAGCACTTATCTTGGTTACCTGAGAGGGATGCGCCGCATTCGCCCCTGGCTACCGTCCGAGAAACGGGTCACCTTCAGCTCTCTACTAATTACACTAACTAATGCTCTCTGATGGATCATGTTGCCCTTGGCCAACATGATACCATCAGTGGAGCGAATAACGAGGAAGCGTTTGAAGCCAGCGTGCTCGAAAACGCCAGGTAACCTCTGAATGAGGGGCTCGATGTTATCGAGGCTCCGCCCTGCGCTCTTTTCGTCTTAGTCATAGTCAGGGGCTCCACACCCGGGGGGGCAGAGGGGCCGGATGTGCCGATCTTGGCTTAATCGCTTACAGAAGTGGCAGCAGACCCATCCGTCCCCGCAGCCCCCGCGAATGGAAAGGAGCCCCGAGTCTTCTTAGTCTTTTTCTTATTTTTTTTCTTTTTAGGAAAGGGCGAGGAATGAACCCGCTTGTTCCCTCCGTCGGCAGGAGCCCCCAGGCCAGAGGAACCAGCCTCAGCCAGGTCCTTCTCCGAGATGGAGAAGGTCCTGGTAATCGCAGGGGCACCGGTCGGAGATCTCTCCCCTCCTTGTACTGACTGCATTGGAAACCCGGGCCGTTTGAGGAGGACCTTGCATAGGGGCGGATTCGGGTTCGGTGCTTGGCGCCGAGCCCAGATTTCTCCCATGGAAGGCCCTACCGTGTGAGGCTGGGTTGCCTCAAGGACCGTGTCTATCTCAGGATGGGCCTCCAGTTGCCCCCCCCCCCCGAACATCACAGGTCCCGTTGTCAGCGTCATTAGTCATGTCTGGGGAGGCACAGGCCTTGACCCCGGCAAGGTTCAGTATTCTTGCCAGCAGGTCTTTTGAGGGAAGCCACCGAAGGGGCCTGGCTTCCCTCTCTCCACTAAGGGGGTTTGCCCTACCGAGCCGCTTTAATGGGGAACGGTCGGCTATTGGGTGCCTGCTGGCTTTCTTGGCAGTCCCCTTGGAAAGAAAAGGGGGGACTGCAGCTGGGAAAAGGGAGGTGCCCCAAAGTACCTCCAGAGAAGGGGGTGAAGAGGAGTCCCCTACACCCGTAGGCGAAGGATAGGAGTAAGCCTTCTCTCCGGTTAGAGAAGTTTGGAGGGTCCCCTGCGCAAGCACGGAGGGGGGGACCTCCATTTTTTCTGTGGAGCTGCCCGAGGGCGGCTCCGTCGATGAACAAGGGAAAATTGAGGGTATATTTTTGATTTTCTCATCATTGGGCATGGGGACCCTAAATTTGTCACGGGATGCATATGCTCATCACCCCTGGTAGTAGTCCGCCCTGCAAGGGGTGCGTACAGGCCTGGAAGAGCCAAGCGCCGCCATTCAGGACCACCCTTTCCACCTGGTGGTCGGGCAGTCCCTCGGCATGGCAGCTCCACCTTGGACATAGTGTAAAAAGAAATAGATGGTGAAGTGAGAAGGAAAGGGGATGTGAGGAAGGTATGGGTGGCGATGAAGCAGGTTGTTAAAAACCCACCACCCCAGACCGGAGCTCAGGGGTTAGGGAACGTTGTCCCCTCCCCCCTCAGCCCCGATCCGGGACGGTTGGCTGAGAAGGTCAGCATCTACCCTGTGAAATTAGAGGCTGACCAGAGAAAGTTGTGGGAGAGGTTGTAGTGAAAGTGAGGAAGTAGGGGAGAAATACAGGCTGTCTAAAAGAAGAAGAAGAGGCTAAGCTGGGATCGGACTGGGTGCTGAGTCCCGTCAGCACGGCGGCCAGGATGGTAAATCACCGCGCCCCTTACGGGGGGTTGAAAGTAAGAAAATATTTTATCCCAAATAGTGGTGGTAGATTTCTGGTATGATTGACCACAGGAGGTAATGGAATAGAAATCTACATATTTGCAAGCACAGGTTGGATGAGTATGAGTATATGGGGAAGGAAGTTATTGTGGTTTTTGAGTTTTGTCGTGGGGTATGAATTGCACATATTTTAATGTTGATATTATTATATTGGAGTTGCATGGTGGAGCTTTTGATAAGTTATGAATAGTGATAACTCCAAAGGCTGGGTTATGGACTATCATTTGGATCTAGTTTATTGGAGGGATGTCGGGGTGAGGATTGACTTGGATGCCCTTTGATAGGTCCTTCTGGCATTTCTTATCCATGAATATGTTATGTACTTACTAGGCTAGCAAGAACTACAAGCAAAGGTAGTCTCAATCGGGTCTGAGACTACCTGGGGCAGGAGGGCCATATGACAGGTGTAAGTTTACAGATTGCACCCTATTGTGTGGGATATATGGAAGAGAAGACAATGATATTGCCAAGAGGGATAGGATCCCCTTTAGAATGCAGGTGTAGTATCTAAAGCTGGTTAGTATAATTTGTTTGAAAGACCATGAACTCAAATTGACACTACTAATCAAATTTCTCCAATCAAGAAAAAAGAATTGCTCACATTTTCTTAGTATCAATTACCCTGTATTCCTCCAGAGCAGAAAGTAACGACTCCCGATGAAACAGCTCTGACTTCTTGATCAGCTGAGGAAAGAGAGGGGAGAAGTGACTAACATGGACATGGCATCTAATGGCAAAAGAAAGGAAAGGAATGACATGGCAGCAAACCTGATCAGCACTATAATTCCTGAGAGATTGGAGGAGGGAGGGGGGGGGGGGATGATTATTTAATGGACCTCCCTTGCAAAACCATTCCCCAAAACATTGTAATACAAATGTATGAATTGAGTTATTTGAAACTTCAATAAACCACTTTACCACATAGTGGAGGTGTGGTGCATCAATGCTACTAAGAAATATCTATCCCATCCCACTGCTTTATGCCCTAACAAGTGCAAGACTACCCACCATGTTTTCCACCACTGCAGCCCTTCTTATTAACAGGGTGCTGTGCTAATTTTGTTTAAGAGGAAGGATTTTATCTAAAATTTGCCCTCATTTAAGATGACTTCATTTCTCAGTGAGGACCTAATATTAATGTAGGATGCGAACCACGGGTATTTATAGCATATGGCAGCTGCTGGGAAGTTGACCCAAATCAGGACTCATTCTGGTGAATAACTACACACAATATGGCTCAACTTAACTAAAATGGAAGCAGTGTTTTCACTTGTTAAGCCATAGCCCAACTATGTGCTAGAGCATCTTATTGAGCTACAGATCATCGCAGGGTTGAGTCATAAGCATGCCTCCACACATACCCTAGCAAATATAATATCATCCACTTGTCCCTCAACTACTCTGTTCTTTCACAAAGATTTAATGAATTTTAGGCCACCTTCTAACCATTACACTCACTCTATAGATATGGAAATGTTTTGTAGTTACTTTCCATCACTGCTTCAGATTATATGATTCTACAGGATAGGAAGCTGCATGCTAGGAAGAGAGAGCACTGTGGCTCATGCAATGCCAACCCTCGTGTGCTGGTGGAAGGTGGCGTTTCTTTTTTACTCTGCATGTGTTGTGCTTAAAAACAGGTTTATATTCTTGAATGTGATAAAGTGTAGAATTTAATTCACATTTTTTTCCGGTTATTTTATTAATTAATTGAGCTGCTGAAATTTATCTTTGAAAATAATCTAGATGTTGTTTTTAGTGAAATTACAAAACTGATTAAAATCCTCTTGGCAATTCCCATGACCACAGCAGAGGCAGAATGCTGATTTTCAACACTGAAAAGGATAAAAACTTTTCTAAGGACCACTATGAATTCAGAAATTCTGAAAGATCAAATGCAATTGCAGTGCTTTCAATGGAGAAAAAAAAATAATTAATCTTTTCGCGCAAATTAAAACAAGAATGGATTTTGTTATTAAATGAATGGAGCAAGCTTGAACTGTAACAATTTAGGATATTAGTAAGTAAAAAAATGTTTGATTTTGTTCTATTTAGGATTTTATCAAGTTTATCTATGAATTTTCTTTTTCTGTTTATTTCCTTTTACACAATATTAAAACAATGCTAAAAACTTTCTGGTGCAGCCACCCCCACTGACCTTGAACCTTCATGCAAATAAGCAAATAACTCTAGGATACATTATTTTTTTAAATTTGCCCATCTGGCAACTGCTTTCAAGGGCATAAGTCACAGTAATTAACATTCTATCCTAGTATTAGGCTATTCTAATATTCACAAAAGAACAAGAAGGAAGAGGCTAGCCTCCCAAAAGTGCGACAGTCCACAAGTTGTGCACCTAATATTTAATTTAACTTACAAGACAAAATTTAGAATTGTCAAATTATGATTCTATACGAGACACAAGTAGACAGCAATGAGGACTAATCTTCCTACAACCGAGTTGATTGGTTTTTTTTAAGGAACCTATCTGGCGACTACCAACGTGGGCACAAGTCGCCGCACTCACGACATTCTAGCACTAGGCTACTTTAAAATAAGAAAATGCAGCAATAAACAACAACAATGAGAAACAAGGAAAATGGCAACAAGAAGGAAGCAAGCTCGGGCGTCGGGGGGAGGTCTGGCTCCTCCCAGGCGCCGGAACGTGCGACCTACAAAGAAAACAACAAAAAAAACCTAGTTAAATAAAGGGGAGAAGGCCGGCCTCCCCCCCAAAAGTATATAAGTCCACCAGTCAATGTGCATGAACTCGTCCCGAGTACAAGGGACAGGCGGTAGCGACCCCACCCAACGTGCGCGAAGATCGCCCAGACTGGGACATTAAACAAGAATGTGCCGAACAGTCTGGGGGACAACCCAGTCTTTACAGTAGGGCGCTGGCGAGCGCTCCATCAAATGGCAGTGCGTCCAATTCGGAGAGGACAGAAAGCAACCTGAAGCCGTTGAGGCATGGGGGGTTAGGTCGATAGGAACAGTCACGGCGCAATGGTAAGCAACTTTAAGTTCCCTTCGACCGTCTCCCATCTTCTTTGCCAAGCAGTCCGAAGAGCTGCCCGTATTACTGCCATGTAGTCGGTGTGAGGAAGAGCGAAACGCTGGTCCGGTCGCAGAGTCCTCGCGGACTCTATGGCGCCCTCATTTCCCGCAATTCCTACATGTCCAGGAACCCAGCAGAAGATAATCTCGACATCTGCCCGGCTCGCCAAAACCGTGGCGTCACGAATATCGCGAACCAGGGGATGCGGAGATTCCAATGCCCCGAGAGCACTCAGGGCACTTTGTGAGTCGCTATAGATCACAATCCGGTCTCCGAACCGGGCACGTCGCGGAATCTCCCGCACCGAGTGGTGTATTGCCACCAGCTCGGCCGTGAAGACAGACGCAGCGCCTGGTAGAGCCCCCTGACTTCAAACAGAGGGGATACGGCGTGGAAGCCGACCCCCTCTTGGGACTTGGAGCCATCCGTATACACTGGCACGGTTCCAGCGTGACACGATGTGTGCTCCAAAAAGGTCGAACGCAATGCTCCCGGCGCAGTACAAGTTTTGGGAGCAGAGGCGTGGCGACAAATAGCCAAATGTGGTACCCTCCAGGGTGGCGTCCTGGGCAGAACCAGGGGCGACACCGGCCCGAGAGCTATATCTAGCTCTCGAAGGAGTTTCCTAGCCCTAAACCCAAAGGGCTTAGGGTATGACTGGCGTCTCTCGGCGGCATAGGCACCATCGAGATCAGCTGCGGATGCAGTGAGAGCTGTTGGCGACTGAGGGAGGCGCCGGGCTCGCACGTACAGGCGAGTGATGCACTGCACGCGGCGCAGAGCGAGTGGCATCTCCCCAGCATCGACCAACAGACTCTCAATGGGGGAAGTGCGGAAGGCACCGGTCGCAAGGCGAAGTCCGGTGTGGTGAATCGAATCCACCTTCCGCAATAAACGCTCGGCTGCGGAAGCATAAAACACGCATCCGTAGTCGAGCTTCGAACGAACAAAGGATCGATAAAAAAGTAGCCCTAGTAGCAGTAGCCCTATCAGCGCCTCAGGCGCTGAACGACACGGAACGGAGAATGTCCATGGCGCGGGTACAACAGACCCTAAGGCTGCGAATATGAGTCTCCCAGGTGAGGCGTCGGTCGAATACAAGACCAAGGAAACGGTGCGACTCAACCACATCCAGGCGTACCCCATTAAGAAACAAATCTGGGTCGGGGTGAAGCAGTGGATGGCGGCAGAAGTGCACCACCTTAGTCTTGTCCAAAGAAAACCGAAACCTGTGCGCTTCGGCATAGCGAGAGACGCGGTTCAATGCCTGTTGGAGTCGACGCTCCAGAGTTGGCATCTGGGCCGCGCCAAAAGAGATCGAAAGGTCGTCCACGTAGAGCGTAGCGAGAACATCTTCCGGCAGCACCGAGGTGACGCCGTTGATGCTCAGGGCAAAGAGTGTGACACTGAGGACACTTCCCTGCGGGACACCCTCTTCCTGCTCCTTTGGGCCGGAGAGAGCTCCCCCCACCCGTACGCGGAATCGACGATCTCGCAAAAATTCAGATATAAACATTGGGAGGCGTCCCCTCACCCCCATCGTGTGGAGAGTCTCCATGATACCGTATCGCCATGCGGTATCATAGGCCTTCTCCAGATCGAAACAGACCGTGGCGTAGTGCTGTCTACGAAGGAAAGCCTCGCAGACGGCATTTTCCAGTCAGAGCAGAGCATCCGATGTGGAGTGGAACTTGCGGAAGCCGCACTGTGCGGAAGACAGATGGCCTCCGCTGTCCAGAAAAAAGGCTAATCTAACATTTACCAATTTCTCCATCAACTTGCACACGCAAGATGTTAGAGATATTGGGCGGAAACCGGTCGGAGTAGAGTGATCTCTCCCCGGTTTGCGAAAGGCGAGCACAGTAGCGATTCGCCAGGAGTCTGGGAGAAGACCTTCCACCCAGATCCTGTTGAACAAATCTAACAGAAAGGCCATGCCTCGCTCACCCTGGTGTCGAAGCATGGCGTACGGGATATCGTCCGGACCATGGGCGGTGTCCGCGCACGAAGTGAGGGCGGAGCGCAACTCACTCACAGTAAAGTTGTCGTTGAAGGGTTCTCCGCCTCTTGAGATAAAGTCCAGCCGGCGGCCTTCCGCGACATCACGACGTGCATTGAATGCTGGCGGAGCAGAATCACGGCTAGAGAATGCGGAAAAAGCGGTCGCTAAGGATTCCGCCACGGACGCGGAGTCCGAGATTGCGGTCCCATTCTCCTGGAGAACGGGAGGGGGGGCCTGCGAGAACTTGCCCCGAATCCTTTTGACTCGCTTCCACACCTCAGCTAAAGAAGTCTTCCCGTTAAGTGAAGACACGTATGCCCGCAAAGAAGAGCGGCGGGCGTGCTTCGAAATATACCGGAACCTAGCCCTAGCCCGACGAAATTCAGCGAGAGTGAAATGGTTCGGGCGGCGCTTATAGCGCATGTAGGCATAACGCTTTTGTTTGAGGGCCGTCTCACACTCGGCCGACCACCATGGGAGTGGTCGGCGTGCAAAACGGCCAGACGTCCTAGGAATAGTAGTCAGGGCCACGGCGATGAGGTTGCCGGAGAAGAACTCAACGGCCTCATCTACCGACCTAAACTCCTCGACTGAGATAGAGAATTCAGTCATTTCCTGAAATGCAGGCCACCGCGCCCGCGCCAAGCACCACCGAGGTGGTCTCTCAGCCGGCAGTTGCCCTGAAAAAGATATTTGAATGGGAAAGTGATCACTACCATGGAGGTCATCGACCACCCCCCAATCAAAATCAGGCTGTGCATCCGAAGAGCACAAAGATAGGTCAAGGCAAGAATATGAAGCGGTTCTCGGACAGTGATGCGTAAACTCATCCACGTTTAGGACACCCATCTCAAGCTCTTCGATCAGATCGGCAAGGACTTGTCCCCTGGGATTTATGGAGTAATCTCCCCAGAGAGGATGCCTGCCGTTCAGATCTCCAAGCAAGAGATAGGGCCTCGGCAACCGTGCCACGACGCGGCGGAAGTCCCCCGCGTCGAAGTCAGCTAACGGTGGAATGTACGCAGAAATGATAGTATACCTCCTATCCAGGTGCAGCTGCACAGCCACTGCCTGAAAGGAGGTATCTAAAGAGAAAGGAAGAACGGAGACATCATGCCGGGTGCAAACCGGGCATCCCCCAGCCCGGCCATCCCGCGGTGGTGGGGTCGCAAGACCCTTATACCCCGGGAGGGCAGGCAGGGGGCACGCGCCTAGCATGGTCTCCTGCAAAAAGATAGCTAACGGGGAACGGGACGAGACGAGCCTCCGCAGCTCCTCCCAGTTGGCACGGAGTACACAGCAATTCCATTGAAGGAATATGCCCTCTGGGCCTAGCTCGGAGGAGACGCGGGGGCCCTCATCGAACTCAAGACCCTCACGGGAATGGCCGTACGCTTCCCGGGGGCAGAACCCCAGGCGCTGTTGGCCGGACAAAGCGCTGAAGGCGCTGTCGCCTTCGAGGACTTATTGGGGGAGGTTGGGCTCGCCATGCGAGTCTTTTCTTCCCTCCGCCTCGAAACCTTAGGCGGGCGTTGCGGCTTCGGAGGCGTGGGGCCCTCTTTTAGAGGAACCACCGTCTCCGAGCCACTCGCTCCAACTCGGGGCGTGGGCGAAGGAGCCGAAGCTCCTTTGTTGCTGTCCTCCTTTCGGGGGACGGCGTTAGGAACCCTGGAAGATGGCCTAGCGACCATCTTCAAGGGTGTTGCCTCCTGTGAGTCTAACGACTCTGTGGAGGCGCGTGGCCGTTTCGCCTTACGGGAAACGGTTACGCTGGAGGAAGAGGGGGGAGCCCTGGTTTTAGCTGGGGCTGGGTGTGAACCCTTTTTGCCGCCAGCTTTACCAGGGGAGCGCCCGGGTGTAGTAGAGCCGCAGAAGGGCTCCGAATAGGCGTGGAAACAACCATGCTCGTTGGCCTGGATGGGCCAGGAGCAGAGAGTGCTTTTCTAACTATTGAGGCATATGACGTCCCAGGCAGAGCCGGGCGCGCCAGGACCAAGTCCTTAGCCTCAAGGAATGAGAGTCGATCCTGGGCCTGAAAGGCCAGGATTTCTTTCTCAAGGAGATATGCACCACATTGCTTCGAAGAAGCAGGGTGCGGCTCTCCGCAATTGACACACTTGGTCACACACGATTTGGACTTATCGTGTGCGACCTTGGAGCAATTTACACAGACTTCGGGTGACCCCGATTTTGCACGTCTACATGATCGATTCGTATATCCGAAGCGGTGACAGTAATAGCACCGCCGCGGCAGTGGCACGAATGCCTTCACGCGGTAGCGGTACCAACCGGCACGCACCGACTCAGGGAGCTTGTCACAGTCGAACGTGACGAAGAGTGTAGGCGTGGGTCTCGAGGCCTCTCCCTGTTTTCTCATCACACGTTCGACCTTTACCGCCCCATGGTCGGCCAGCTCTAGGGTGATGTCCTCAATGGAGTAGTCAACGAGTTCCCTCGCATAAACTACTCCTTTCACAAAGTTCATGGTAGAGTGCGGCGTCACACTCACCGGGGTGCCATGAAGTGTCCGAAGAGCACTTATCTTGGCCGCCTCGGCGGGATTCGCCAGAAGGCTCCCGTCCGAGAAACGGGTTACCTTCGGCTCTCTACCAATTGCACTAGCTAATCCTCTCCTCTGATGGATCATGTTGCCCTTGGACAACATGGTGCAATCAGTGGAGCGAATAACGAGGAAGCAGTTGAAGCCAGCAGGCTCGAAAACGCCAGGTAACCTCTGACTCATGGGCCCCGATTTCATCGAGGCTCCGCCCTGTGCATTCTTGGTGTTATTCTTAGTCAGGGGCTCGGCACACGAGGGGGTAGAGGGGCCGGATGTGCCGATCTTGGCTTGGTCGCCTACCAAAGTGGTAGCAGACCCATCCGTCCCCGCAGATGGAGAGGAGACCCGAGCATTCTTCGTCTTTTTAGTCTTTTTCTTTTTAGGAGAGGAGGGCGGGGAATGAACCCGCTTCTCACCTCCGCCGGCAGAAGCCCTATGCCAGATGGGCCGGCCTCAGCCAGGTCCCTCTCCGAAATGGAGAAGGTCCTGGTAGTCGTAGGGGCACCTGTCGGAGGAGATCCCTCCCCTCCTTTTACTGCCTCGGAGCCCTCGGCCGTTTGAGGGGGACCTTGCATAGGGGCGGATTCGGGTTCGGTGCTTGGCGCCGAGCCCGGATTCTCCCCCATGGAAGGCCCTACCGTCTGAGGCTGGGTCTCCTCAAGTACCATGTCTATCACAGGAGGGGCCTCCAGTTGGCCATCCCCTCCCAGGACATCGCAGGTCCCCTTGGCAGTGTCGCCAGTCTTGTGTGGGGAGGCACAGGCCTTGACCCCAGCAAGGTTTAAAATTCTTGCCAGCAGGTCTTTTGAGGGAAGCGACCGAAGGGGCCTGGCTTCCCTCTCCCCCCTAAGGGGGTTTGCCCTACCGAGCCGCTTGCACGAGGGGCGGTCGGCAATGGGCTGCCTGCTGGCTTTCTTGGCAGTCCCCTTAGAAAGCAAAGGAGGGACTGCCGCTGGAGATAGGGAGGTGCCCGAAAGCACCTCCAGAGAAGGGGGTGAGGGGCAGTCCCCTACACCTGTAGGCGTAGGAGAGGAGTAAGCCTCCTCTCCGGTTAAAGAACTATGGAGGGTCCCTTGCGCAAGCACAAGGGGGGGACCTCCATTTTCTCGGTGGAGCTGCCCGAGGGCGGCTCCGTTGATTTTCTTGGGGAAGTTGGGGGTTGGGTTTTTTGTTTTTTTTTGTCATACATGGGCATGGTGACCCTCTTTTTAATACGGGACGCAATAGCTCATCACCTCTCGCAGTTGCCCGCACTGCGAGAGGTGCTTACAAGCCCGGCAGAGCCAGGCGCCGCAATTCGGGACCACCCCTCCCGCCTGGTGGCCTGGCAGTCCATCGGCATGGCGGCTCCACCTTGGACACGGCGTAAAATTGATAGAATGTGAAGAGGAGAGGAAAGGGGATGTGAGGAAGGTATGGGTGGGGATGAAGCAGGTTGTTAAAAAAAAACATCCCGAACCGGAGCTCAGAGTTAGGGAACAATGTCCCCTCTTTCCCCAGCCCAGATCCGGGGTGGTTGGCTTGAGAAGAAGGTCAGCATCTACCCTGTGAAATTAGAGGCTGACCAGAGAAAGTTGTGGGAGAGGTTGTATGAAAAGCAACGAGGTAGGGGAGAAATCGGGCTATCTGAAGAAAGGAAGAGAGGCTAAGCTGGGGCCGGACGGAGCGCTGGATCCCGTCAGCACGGCGGCCAGGATGGCAAATCGCCGCGCCCCTTACGGGGTTCTGCTAGAGGGGTCTTCCCGTTAAGTGAAAACACGTATGCCGCCAAGAAGAGCGGCAGGCGTGCTTCGAAATATACCGGAGTCTAACCCAACGGAATTCAACGACAGTGAAATCGTTCGGGTGGCGCTTATAGAGCATGTAGGCATAACCTTCTGCTTGACGGCCTTAGAGCAACTTACAGATTTCGGGTAACCCTGACTTTGCACGTCAACAGGAGAGATTAGTATGGGCGAAGCGGTGGCATGAATGCCTTCACGCGGTAGCGATACCAACTGGCACGCACCGACTCAGGGAGCTTGTCACAGTTGAACGTGACGAACAGTGTAGGGGTGGGTCTCGAGGCCCCTCCCTGTTTTCTCATCACCTGTTCGACCTTGACCGCCCCATAGTCAGCTAGCTCTAAGTTGATGTCCTCTATGGAGTAGTCCACGAGTTCCCTCGCATAAACTACTCCTTTCACGAAGTTCATGGTAGAGTACAGCGTCACACTCACAGGCGTGTCATCAAGTGTCCGAAGGGCACTAATCATGGCCGCTTCAGAGGGTTTGACGCATTCGCCAAAATGCTCCCGTCTGAGAAACGTGTCACCTTTGGCTCTCTACTAATCACACTAGCTAAAGCTCTCCTCTGATGGATCAAACATGCTGCCATCAGTCGAGCGAATAACGAGGAAGCGTTTGAAGCCAGCGGGCTCAAAAACACCGGGTGGTCACTGAATGAGGGGCCCGATATAATCGAGGCTCCGCTCTGTGCACTAGCACGTTTGGTCTTAATCAGGGGCTCCAAACCTGGATGTGCCAATCTTGGCTTGGTTGCTTACCGAAGTGGCAGCAGACCCATCCGTCCCAGCAGAGAGTAGGGCGGGAAATGAACCTGCTTCTCCCCTGTGCCTGCAGGAGCCCCCAGGCCAGATGGACTGGCCTCAGCAATGTCCTTCTCCGAGATGGAGAAGGTCCTGGCGGTCACAGCGGCCCCAGCCGGAGGAAGATATCCATCCCCTTCTTGTATTACTATTATTATTATTCCACAAGATGAGACAGGTAGAACGGGAAAAGTGCAAGCACTATAGATTGCAATTAGCAATCCTCACACACCTGCAACATCGAAGAGGAAACGATGGTAAGAAGAAAAGGAAGTACTGCCCTGGAGACTCAAGCCATTTGAGGAGGACCTTACATAGGCCCTACCGTCTGAGGCTGGGTTGCCTCAAGGACCATGTATATCTTGGGGGGGGACATCCATTTGGCCATCCTCCCTCAGGACATCACAGGTCCCATTAGCAGCAGTTTCACTAGTCAAATATGGGAAGGCACAGGCCTTGACCCCTGCTAGGTTACGTTAGATTCGAGCCAGCAGGTCTTTTGAGGGAAGTGACCGATAGGGCCTGTCTTCCCTCTCCCCTCTAAGGGGGTTTGCCCTACCTAGCCACTTCAATGAGGGGCAGTCGGTTATGGGCTACCTGCTGGCTTTCTTGGCAGTCCCTTTGGAAAAAAAAGAGGGGACTGCTGCTGGAAAGAGGGAGGCGCCCGAAGGCACCTCCAGACAAAGGGGTGAAGGGGAGTCCCCCTACACCCATAGGCGAAAGAGAGGAGTAAGACTCCTTTCCAGTCAAAGAGATTTGGAGGGTCTCCTGTGAGAGCACAGGGGAGGGGGGGGGCTCCATTTTGTCTGTTTAGATGCCCGAGGGTGGGCAAGGGAAAATTGAGGGGATATTTTTTTTTTGTCATCATTAGACATGGTGACCCTATTTTTTTACAGGATGCAGACATAATCACCCCTTGAAGTAGCCTGCTCTGCAAGGGGTGCGTACAGAGGTGGCAGAGCCAGGTGCCGCCATTTAAGGCCACTGCCTTTCAACATGGCGGCTCCATCCACCTTGGGCATGGCATAAAATTGATAGACTGTGAAGTGAGAAGGAAAGGGAATGTGAGGAAGGTATGGGTAGGGATGAAGCGGGTTGTTAAAAAACCCACCATCCCAAACCGGAGCTCAGCGGCTAGGGAACATTGTCCCCTTCCCCCTCAACCCCGATCCGGGATAGTTGGCTGAGGTCAGCATCTGCCCTGTGAAATAGAGGCTGACCAGAGAAAGTTGTGGGAGAGGTTGTAGAGGAAGTGAGGAAGTAGGGAAGAAACACAGTGTTTTGAAGGAAGGAGAAGAGGCTAAGCTGGAGTCGTAAGGGGCGCTGAGTCCTGTCAGCACGGCTGCCAGAAAGACAAATCGTCACACCCCTTACGGGGACTACTGTGTTGAGTTTAAGTGAATCTTTGTTTTTTGTTTAATATCTTTCTATTTGTTTAGCATTTAACCCTTAGTCTATCTGATTGCTCGTCTCATATTGAATTCACTCCTTTATTCCATTATTCACCCCTCTCTAATACAAACCAGATTGGTACCCCAAATATTGGCTACCCCATCACTGACCTGAAAGTCATGCTGCAGAAGCTTCATGGATTCACGAAGTTGATCAATGGATGCTTTGAAAGATGCAAGATTTTCCTCATCATTTTTTATCTTTTCAAACTCAGATTCATGCACCACATGAGCTTGGAGGGTATTCACCTTCTCTGTTGCCTTAGGAAAGGTTATATAAAAGTGAATTAACCAAGGGCATGCAGAGATTTACATCAATGAATAGGAAGATAGGTTCAGGAGAAATGAATACTCTCCTGGGACTTAGTTAGCATCCTATGTACTCTCCTCTTTAGGAAACATAAGTTATTCATCTTCCAAACAATTTAAAACTGAAAAATGAGAATAATACAAGAAATACTGTCGTACTTTTCAATCCATATATGTATTATGTTCTGGGCCAGCAGATTATGCTCCAAAATTAAACCTTAATCCTTGCCCTCAAGACTAAAGGCCTCGTACATTCAGAAGTTTTGTTGATTTGTGTGAGCTCCATTTTATTAACTACCTTAATTATCAACAAGCCTGCTTTTCCTTCAACTTTCACGATACTTTGATTCATTACTTTCCTTCTTCATTTATATTTCATTATTGACAACCATTAAGTTACATCCTATCAGATTTAAATTAAATATCAATGTGCCTTCTAGTGCTGTTAATGAGGGAAGGGAGCCATACAGAGAAAGACAGACAAAACCACTATGACCGATGTTGTCAGGTGAGTTATTTTTCTTTCTTTTTATTTCAGCCTCTTTTGGCAACTAACAGTGAGGGGACAGCTACTGAAACCATAAAAAAGGTCCTAACTTTACTCCAGTACAAAAAAACTAAAAAGGAAAAGTCACCATCAACCAAAACTGGAATAAACACAAGAAAAACAAATGATAAAAAATATCAAAAAACATACCCAGATTCTGGAGGGCCACAACACACAGTCTACAATTTAAATGGTGAAATACAATGTAACCTTGACTTTGCATGTCAACATGAGAGATTAGTATGGCCGAAGCAGTGACAGTAGTAGCACCTCAGTGGTAGTGATACCAACCGGCATGCACGGATTCAGGGAGCTCATCACAGTCGAACATGACAAAGTGTAGGGGTGGGTCTCAAGGCCCCTCCCTGTTTTCTTGTCATGTGCTCAAACTTGACCGCTCCATGGTCAGCCAGCTCAAGATGATGTTGCCTATGGAGTAGTCCACGAGTTCCCTCACATAAACCACTCCTTTCATGAAGTTCATAGTAGAGTGCAAAGTCATGCTCACCAGTGTGCCATCAAGTGTTGGAAGGGCACTAATCATGGCCGCATTGGATGGATTCGATGATTTCCCCAAAAGGCTCCAGTCTGAGAAACGGGTCACATTCGGCTCTCTACAAATCACACGAGCTAGAGCTCTTCTCTGATGGATCATGTTGCCCTTAGCCAACATGCTGCCATCAGTGGAGTGAATAACAAAGAAGCGTTTGAAGCCAGCGGGCTTGAAAATGCCAGGTAGTCTCTGCGCACTTGACCCGATTGGTCTTGGTCAGGGACTCCCCACTCGGGTAAGCACTGGAGCCAGACGTGCCGATCTTGGCTTGGTCGCATACCAAAACGGCAGCAGCCCCATCCATCCCTGTGGCTCCCACGGAGGGAGTTGAGCCCTGAGTATTTTTTGTCTTTTTACTACTCTTCTTTTTCTTGGAGAGGAGGGTGGGGAATGAACCCGCTTCTGTCTCTCGGCGGTAGGAACTCCTAGACAAGATGGGTTTTCTTCAGCAAGATCCTTCTCTGAAATGGAGAAGGTTCTGCCTGTTACAGGAGCACCAGACGGGGGCGATCCCTCCACTCCTTGTGAGGCCTGGGTGACCTGTCCTGTCTGAGTCTGCATAGGGACAGATATGGGTTCTGTGCTTGGCACCAACAATGGGTTCGACTTCATGGAGGATCCTACCATCTGGGGCTGGGTCACCTCAGGAACCATGTCTATCTTAGGGGGGGGAGGGCTCCATGTGGCCACCCCCACCCCCACATAGACATCTCAGATCCCATTCGAGGTATCTTTTGTCATCTTATCTTTGGCCAGTGAACTGGCATCCTTGGGGAAAGAGAGGGGGCACATACAGTGACCCCCTCTAAGCTCTTTTATGTGCACCTGAAGGTCTTTGGAGGGCATGGACCGACGAGCCCTGCCTTCCCTCGCTCCCCTAAGGGGGGTTGGCCCTATTATTGACTAGGAGGGGTCAATAATGAGCTGCCTGCCTGCCCTCTTGGCAGTCTGCTTGGAAAGCAAAGGGGGATGCCAGTGTGAAGAGGAGGTCACCCAAAGGTGACTCCAGAGAAAGGGTTGATTGGGAGTCCCCTGCACCCATAGGCATAGGAGAGGAGTAAGCCTCCTCTCAGGTAGAAGTAGTTTGGAGAGTCCTCGGTGAAAGCACAGGGGGACGGGGGAGAAGGCTTCATTTTTTCCTTGGAGCTGCCTGAAGGCGGCTCTCACTGGCTCTCATGGGGCTCCATGAATGCTTGGCATAAAATCAAAAGAGATTGAAAGGAGAAAGAAAAAGGATGTAAGGGAGGTGTGGGTGGGGATGAAGCAGGTTGTTAAAAACCCACCACCCAAAATAGGAGCTCAGGGGTGAAGCAACGCTGTCCACTCCCTCCTCAGCCCAGATCCAGGATAGTTTGGTGAGAGGAAACTGGTCAGCATCTACCCTGTGAAATTAGAGGCCAACCAGAGAAAGTTGTGGGAGAGGTCATAGGGAGAGTGAGGAAGTAGGGTAAAAAAGCAGGCTGTCAGAAAGAATAAGAAGGGGCTAAACTGGGGGTGGACAGAGAGCTGAGTCGAGTCCCATTAGCTTGGCAGCAAGGAAAGCAAATCGCTGCACCCCTTGTCCCCAAACTGTGAAAGATAACAGGCATAAAGACTTCCTCAGACTCAGGCACTTAACAAAAATGGGACAGATAGCTGGGGAGGGGAACATTATTTTAATACCATCATATAGCAACTACGCCAGTCATAAGTTGCAAAACAAAAATTCAAAAACAACCTAATCTTAAACTATTTATCTAAAAACCCTGAAAAAGAAAACAAAAAAAGCCTAATGAGGAACTAAACACAAAAAAGAAAAGGCATGCTCCACATGAGAGGAAGGCCAGTTTCCCTCAGCATCTGAGCGCACATCCAATATCAAAACAAGCTGAATAAAATAGAAGCCATCCTCCTCCAAAAAAGGCAGTCAATCCACAGGTCTGCTGGCAACACAAATCTGTCCCATGTACAAGGGACAAGCGGTAGCAGCCCCTCAACTTGGTAGTGGGATAGGTAAATGACACAAAGATGCCCCAAAATGGGACACTAAATAAGAATGTTACAAAGTCTGGGTAGCGATCAATGCCATTGCTGCAGAAGGAGCACTCCATCATCAAATGGTGATGCAACACCTGAGTTTGCCCAATTCAAAAGTAACAAGCAACCTGGGACCACTGAAGCATTCAAGAGTAAATCCCTGCAACAGTCTTAGTGATGATACACAATTTTACTTCCAATGGCAGCCTGGAGGAGCAACCTGACTCATGCAATGCAGTCAGTGTGAGGGAGAAAAATGGTGGTCTGGGTACCGAGTCTTCATGGACTCTCGGTGGCCCCCATTTCCTGTAGACTTTACCTGTCCAGGAACTTGACATCCATCCAGCTCATCGGAGCAGAGTTATCACAGATACCAAAAACCAGGAGGTGCTGAGATTACAATACTCCAAGAGTCCTTAAGGCGCTTTCTGACTCACTAAAGATCATGACCAAAGCATGATGCATCATCTCATCTACTGAATGGTGTATTGACCTAGTTTATCTGTGAAGATAGATGCAGTCTGATAGAGCAAAGATAACTTCAAACAATGGGAAAATGGCATGGAAACCACTGCAATCTTCACATTTGGGGCAATCCCTATATACTGGTACAGCTCCACCATGACAGAAATTGTGATCCAAAGAGGTTAAATGCAATACTCTGTGCTGTAGGAACTGGGAAAAGAGGCGTGGTGACAAATAATCAAAAGTTTGTACCTCCTAGAGTGACACCAGGGCAGAAACAGAGGCACCACCACCCCAAGAGCTACAGTGAGCTCCCAAATGAATTTCTTGACCCTAAGTTCAAAGGGTATGGGGTATGATTAGCATCTCTCTGGTGGATAGGCACTGTCAGGATTGCCAAAGATGGAATGAAAGCCATTAGAGACTGAGGAAAACACCAAGACAGGGTGGAGAGATGGATGGGGTAAGGAGTGCAAAAGGAAAACTGAAACCTGCATGGTTTGACAAAGTGAGATAAGGTTCATTGCCTGTTGAAATCGACACTCCAGCGTTTGTATCTGATTTGCACCAAAAGAGGAGGAAAAGATGCCAACAGAGCATGCTCAAGGCAAAGGGTGTAACAATGGAGACTTTCCTGCAGGATACCATCTTCCTGCCCTATTGGACCAAAGAAGGCACCTCCCACCCATACTACACAAAATCAATGATCTCATAAGAAATTAGATATGAAGATGAGTTGTCCCCACACCCCCCATGATGTGGAGAGGTTCAAGATACTGTAATGCCATGCAGTGGCATAGGCCTTCTCCTAATGAAAAAGATGAAAAATTCTATCTACAGCTTGGCTTTCAAAGTAGTGATGAGAACAAACCTACATTCACACCTTTTTAACAAGACTCCATTTACAATATAAAGAAAGGTGTCCTCTTTTGCAGAAATGCAATCTCAGGATGAGGAAATATCCTTTCAGTAGGCTGCTTCTTTCAAAAGTGGATAAAGGAGTTTGGTTGGGGATAAGGCTGCTTATCCTGTGTTCTTCTTTGTCTCATAGGACCTAGGATCAGTCCTCTGAAGGACAGCGTATATATAATAAATAAATAAATAAATAAATAAATATATATATATATATATAATTCAAAATTACATTTTTTTTTTCAAGAAATGAATGCTACTTATCATTCTTTTATTCAAAATGCATTTTTATGTTTATAATTTCAACAAATATGTATTAAATTAAGATTATTTCTATGATACTGACTCATAATTTATCTCTCCTTCTACAGGTTATGGCTATCATGGGTACCCAAAATTATTATAAAAATAGAGATAGGTATTCTTTTTCTATGTTGTTCTAATGCTTGGTGTTTGTTTTTAAAAAAAACCCAAGATTTGAAAAAACTCAGAATAAAACCTGGGTTTTGGGGGGCTTTTTCAAAATTTGGGGGGGTTTGCCAACCCTGCCCCACACACACACAGTGTTGGAAATTTTTCCCTTTTGAGATCTAATTAATAAGTTGAATATTTATAAAGTTCAAATAGGTCAGTTATACTTTTATATTTATAATTTTCATTGAAATTTCAGCAAAGTTTAAGGGTGCAAGGACATATTACTTTAAATTTATACTAGAACAAAACCAAGAAAATTTTTAGATTAAATAATTTGCCATTAAAAATAGCAAAGATTTTCATCCTAAAAACCACAAACAAAAGAGGAAATGGACAGACTAAAGTAAAGTGGTAAAACTTCCTACAGAAAATTGGTTTCAGCTTGATGGGGCAAAAGGGTGTGGGTTCATTATTCTACTTGACATTGATGCAAGTTACCCCGACTTTTTACGAAAATGGGGTTTGATGAACAAGTGGGAGTATTTCATGACTAAAAGGGAGTATTCGTAGTTCACCATCCTGTCTTAAACAAATAGACATAAAGGTAAGTATGCCAATCGCTGGTGAGCAGGAGGGCACCAGGGGGTGCAAGTATTCTTTGGGAAGGGATGCCAGGAAATATTGTTTTGACACCAAACAGTGTATGGGTAGGAACATTCACTACCCCGGAGTAGAGGGATCTGTACCGCATCAGCGGTATGTGGATAGAGATACTCATTGTCATGATTCCTTGGAGCAGTGTGTGTGTTGTGATGTGAAGATGAGAGAGGAAAGTAAGCAGTGTTGTAATTAGCTATGTGTGATGAGAAGTGTAAGATCTACCGACCCTACTAAGAAAATAAGCGCAGTACATCCACCAAATGGTAGCCAGATCTCTGCATGTGCTGATGTTTGTGTCCACTCATACCTACTGAACCTGGTACCCCAATGTTAGAAGATTAATGTCATATCCACTTGGCTAGCAAGAGCTCTACCAAAGGAGAGTGAAATGATATGGTAAAATTTAAAGAATGCATGGAATTAGGCAACATATGTATATTGAACCTACGGTGAAAAAAGTGAAGGAGACTAAAGGTTATCAACTTAGTCATAGTTGCAATACATAACTGAAAGAATTAAGAGAAACATCCATAGAAAAATGTACAAGAAAAACTAAAACAATTATTTATTATTCTCATAAGACTCAAAATTATTTAGACTTTATTACTTTCCTCAGTGACTAAAAAAAATACTCACTTCAAGGATGGCAAGTTCATTTTCTTTGATTTTATAAACTAATTCTTGGATACTAATTTTGAGACCCTCCAATCTCCCTTTGAGGCGGTTCTTTCTCTCTTGGCTTGTCTCAAGAGTCTCCTTCGCAGCCTCAATCACCTTCTGTGACTGTAAAACATAAGGAAACAACTATTGGTATTAATTATTCTGTGTACAGCCATTACAAAACTAGTTTTTCTCAGGGTATCAAAGCTAGACTTACTCAAACGAAAATTAGCAGGTAGCAATGCGGGAATAGGTCTTAAGAGGAAAAAGAATTAAGAAAAGAGTTGTAAAAAGAAGAATAAGAGCACAAATAAAGATCAAGATGATCAAATATCAAGAGAACAGCTCATCAATACCATGAACTTTTGGAAAGGATAATCACTCATTTCCAAACAAATCTGAGGGATAAGCAAAAACAAGAGCATGAGGGTTTAATGGTACAAACTTGAAAGCTACAAAATAGTATTGAAATGAAAAGAAGAGAACTGGCTCCCATAAAATAACATACAAATAGATTTTAAGAAAGAAAAATATAAAAATGCAACAAAATACATAGGATATATGTATAAGGGAGGTTGAAGTTAGTTTATAGGGGGTCTTGAAGTTACCGGTTTGTGGGTGCATGGTCAGTAATTATAAGGGTGTGTATTGAACAGTCCTCATTGTTATTTCAGTTGATGGGTGATGAGGACGTTAGGCAGTGGGCCTACTTTATGCCTGTCAAATTGGTTCTGACTCCTTATAATTTCTCACAAGTTTTATGCGTTAGGCTGGGCTTACCGAAGGTGGTTCGGCAATCAGGGTAAGTGAAGGACTTGGAAAGGATGCAGCAATGAAAATATAATTTTATTCCTTAAATTGTCCTGCAGAAACGTCTTGAGTTTCTTGTAGTCAATGTGTAGGCTTTCTGTTTCATGCAAAGTATCAAGTCTACTAAGGAAATGAATTGAGTTAATGAACAAGGAATAATGATTCTAATCTATTGACCCATGAGTGCGCCTCAATATATATAGATATACGTGTTTCATCTCCAAAGGGTGTGACCTTGACTTGTCCATGGGGCAGACCCAGTGATCTATTTTATTTATTATTTCTACCACTTGGGTGGTTTCCAACAGTTGTGTACCAATTGTGTCTACATATTTCCCATAGATTTAGCATTATTATAGGGAATCGCTTGTTGCAGGTCTGTGAAATTTCTCTGTTCAGAGCTTATATTTGTTCAGCTGCTGATAAATGTTACCAACATACGTATGTTTGTTTGTGTGCAATCCCTGTATCTTTGTATGTTTGTGGTTTTTCAGGCAACTCTAACAACCGCTTGTCTCAGATCTATTTGTACACTTTAACATATATATATTTTCTTTTCCTAATTCTCTTTGGTTCTTTATTTATTAAACTTGGCATATTATTTCCTTAATTTACACACATAGCAATTTTTAGGATTTGATAAATCCACCAAGTGTCCATTTGTGGAGTTCCTCACTGGGCCTAAAAAATCCTGCAATTTGGTGCCAGAGGCTTAGCTATTTTATAGAAGGAGCCAAGAATATGTTTGACAAGGGCAACGATTGTTTTAAACTTAAGAATACACGAAAGTGTCAGAAGTTATGGGAGAGCAGTATGTACTAGAAATAGTGGGCAGTGACACTGTACCATTACAGTGGCGGCAACAAAAAAAGTGACATGTGACAATTCAGAGAAAATGAAACAGAAAAATGTAACTTACATATTTTATTATGAATATTTCATGAAAGTTAATACTTGGTCATGTTGCCCTTGCACTTGATGATCATCCTGAGTCGATTGGGCATTGATTCAGTAAGGTTTGCGAAGTAGGTGGGGTCGATCGTAACCCAGATCTTCTTCAGTGATTCTATCAGATCCTTGATGCTGCCGAGTGCTGGCTCTTGAACTTTGGTTTTCATCAGATTCCAAGCATTCTCAATAGGATTTAGGTCCGGGGAATTACCAGGCCACTCCAAAACACTAATATTATTATCATTGAAGAACCTTTTCACTAACTGGGACCTGTGAGCAGGGGCACCATCATGCATGAAAAATTCACACTGATGAATTTCCCAAAATGGCAGCATGTGCTGCCTCAAAACTTCCAGATAGTTAGTCCCCCTCATGGTTACATTCTTGGGAAGGAAGTACAGACCCCTCTGCCCTTGTTTCCACTAAAGGCACCACACACCATCACACTATCAGGGTGCTTCACAGTTTTCACGGTATATTTTGGTTTATACCGAGACACATTGCTGGGACGACGCACGATCTTTGACTCTCCTCTGACCAGCCTAAAGGTGTTTTAATCACTGAACATAACCTTCTTCCAATGGGCAGCTGTCCAATGTTTATAGGTCTTGCACAAATTGAGCCTTTTCATCTTCATAGTCTTGGTAAGAAGTGGCTTCTTGGCAGCGCGGCGAGCCGGTAGGCATAAGTCCTTCTGTAAGCAATGACGGATGGTCCTGAGGGCGACGTTCTGGAGGAGGTCTGGGTGTTTTTTCTTGATTGAAGCGGAGGTTACAGAAGGGTCTGACATCACTTCACGCCTTAGGATATTATCAGTCCTTGGAGATGTCTTCCTAGCTGCACCAATGCCCTCCTTCATCTTTGGTATGGTACCTGGTGGCAATAACTCAGCTGCCCGTTTTAGGCGATGAATCGTATTTTTTGAGGTTCCTAAATCTGCTGCTACATCAATAAAAGACTTTCCCTGCTCTAATAGGGTCAAGGCACGGCTTTTCTCTGTCATAGAAAGCTTTTTCCGCCCCATTGTATCCATTTGCACAGAAGTTATAGCACGTCAAATGTAGGCACGAATGCAGGAAATCAGCACGCTGGAGTGCCATACACTAAAGCCTAACTGTACGAGCTCAAACGAGACACTGAGTTCCAGTAAAGCGCAGTTCTCTTGTCTTAGCTCAGGAGAGTCGTCCACTTGCGGCATAAGCCCCGCACCTTTTCATTGGCTAGTTGGCAAGTAAAATCGTGAAAACGATTTTGTGTATCGATTTCTGTTGCCAATATTAAATGTCACTTTTTTTGTTGCCGCCACTGTATATCATGGAAATACTACAGACCTGTATTAGTTGTGACCTGACATCTCATGGGTCAGTGTAAACTCTTGCTATGCTGCTCATGGTGTAAAGCAATATGAATTATAGGAGTTCAGACAGGAAATGGTAAGCGCCATTTTATTCAGGATATATCCTGGAAACTGGCTGCATAGTCATACATCACTGTAAAGGAAATACTTAGCCTATTAACTAGGCTATATTAAAATTGGTCCATGGGCCTGAACCACAGCACATGTACCAAGCACCACCGGGGCGGGCTGTCAGGAGGCAGCAGCACAGAAAATGACATTTGAATGGAAAAGTGATCACTACCATGGAGGTTATCGACCACCTCCCACCCCAAATCAAGCTCTGCATCCCGAGAGCACAAAGATAGATTGAGGCATGGAAATGAAGCGGTTCTCGGGCAGTGATGCGTAAACTCATCTACGTTTAGGACACCCATCTCCAGCTCATTGATCAGGTCAACAAGGACTTGACCCTTGGGATTAATAGAGTAGTCTCCCAACAGATCTCGGACTAAGAGCAAGATCTCCAAGCAAGAGGAAAGGCATCGGCAACCATGCCACGATGGGACAGAAGTCCCCAGCATCGAAGACGGCTGAAGGTGGAATGTATACAGTATACCTCCTAACGAGGTGCCACTGCATAGCTACTGTCTGAAAGGAGGTATCTAAAGCAAAGAAAAGAACAGAGACATCATGCCCGGTGTAAATAGTGCATCCTCCAGCCCAGCCCCCATCCCATGGTAGTGGTCATAAACCCTTATACCCCTGGAGGGTGGGCAGGGGGTACTTGCTCAGCATCGACTCCTGCAAACAGATAGCTAACAGGGAACGGGAGGAGATGAGCCTCCACAGTACAACTAACTCTGGGCGCTGTTGGCGGGACAATGCTTTGAATGTGCCATCACCTTCAAGAACTTAGCAGGGGAGGTTGGGCTCACCATGCAAGTCTTTTCCTCCCTCCGACTCAAAACATTAGGCAGGCGGGGCAGCTTCAGAGGCGGGGGGGGGAGGCTCTTTTCAAGGATCCACCGTCTCCTAGCCCTCCAGCCTACCACTGGGTGTGGTCAAACAAGCTGAAGCTCCTTTGGTGCCATCCTCTTTTTGGGAGGCAGCTTTAGGAGCCCCGGAAGATGGCCTCATGACCAACTTCAGGGGTGTTGCCTCGTGTGAGTCTAACGCCTGGGTGGAGGGGCATGGCCAATATGACTTACAGGAAACAGTCACGCAATGGGAAGAAGAGGGAGCCCTGTTTTGATCCAGCGGTGGGTGTTAACCTTTTAATGTGCCAACTCTACCAGGTGAGCGCCCGGGTTGAATAGAACCTACAGAAGGGCTCCGAATGGGCGCGGAAACAACCGTGCTCGTTGGCCTGGATGGGACAGGAGCAGAGGGTGTCTTTCTAAGCATTGAAGCATAATATGTTCCGGGCAGAGCCAGGTGCACCAGGACCAAGTCCTTAGCCTCGCAGAATGAGAGTTGATCCTGGGCCTGAACGGCCAAGATTCTTTCTCAAGGAGATATGCACCTCATTGCTTCGAAGAAGCAGGGTGCACCTCTCCGCAATTGACACACTTGGCCACACACGATTTAGACTTATCGTGTGCGGGCTTGGAGCAATTTACACAGACTTCAGGTGACCCTGACTTTGCGCATCTAAATGAGCGATTCGTATGGCCGAAGCAGTGACAGTAATAGCACCTCCGCGGCAGTGGCACGAATGCCTTAACGCGGCAGAGGAACCAACTAGCACACACCGCCTCAGGGAGCTTGTCACAGTCGAACGTGACGAACAGTGTAGGGGTGGCTCTCGAGGCCCCTCCCTCTTTTCTCATCACAAGTTCGACATTGACCGCCCCATGGTCGGCCAGCTCTAAGGTGATGTCCTCTATGAAGTAGTCAACAAGTTCCCTTGCATAAAGTACTCCTTTAACAAAGTTCATGGTAGAGTGCGGCGTCACACTCACCAGGATGCCATCAAGTGTCCAAAGAGCACTTATATTGGCCGCCTCGGAGGTATCCGCCGCATTCGCAGGAAGGTTCCTGTTCGAGAAACGGGTCACCTTCGGCTCTCTGATGGATCATGTTGCCCTTGGCCAACATGCTGCCATCAGTGGAGCGAATAACTAAGAAGCATTTGAAGCCAGCAGGCTTGAAAACACCAGGTAACCTCTGCAAGAGGGGCCCCGACGTAATCGAGGCTCCGCTCTGCGCACTTTTGGTCTTATTTTTGGATTCCCCACCCAGGCAAGCACCGGGGCCGGACGTGCCAATCTTGACTTGGTATCGTTCAAGGATGTTAGTGGCCTCATCCGTCCTGCGGCCCTCGTGGAGGGAGAAGAGCCCCAAGTCTTTTGGGTGTTTTTTTATTAGTCTTTGTCTTTTTATGAAAGGAGGGTGGGGAATGGACCGCTTCTCCCCTCCCCCAGCAGGAGCTGCCAGGCCAGATGGGACGGCCTCTGCAATTTTTTATTTTTTTTTTAAGGGGCTATTTGGCAACTCCCCACTCAGGCATAAGTCGCCGTAAACAAACAGCCTAGTTCTAGGCTACTTTAAAAAATTTGAACAGAAAACAACAATAAAAAAAATAATTAGGAAGCAATAACAAAACAATAACAAAAGCAACAACTAAACATAGTTAAATGAAAGGGAGAAGGCCGGCCTCCCCCAAAGTCAAAAAGTCCACCAGTCAATGTGCACAAACTCATCCTGAGTACAAAGGACAGGCGGTAGCGACCCCGCCCATCCTGGTACCGGGACAGGTAACATGCGCGAAGATCACCCAGACTGGGACATTCGACAAGAATGTGCCGAACAGTCTGGTGATCAACGCAGTCGTCGCAATAGGGCGCAGGCGAGCGCTCCATCAAATAGCAATGCGTCACGCGAGTGTGTCCGATTCGGAGACGACAGAAAGCGACTTGAAGCCATCGCCGCATTGGGGTATATTTCCATAGGAACAGTCGCGGCGCAATAGCACGCAACTTTAAGTTCCTTCGACCGTCTCCCATCTTCTTTGCCAAGCAGTCCGAAGAGCTGCCCGTATTCCTGCCATGTAGTCGGTGTGAGGAAGAGCGAAACGCTGGTCCGGTCGCAGAGTCCTCGCGGACTCTTTGGTGCGCTCATTCCCCGCAATTCCTACATGTCCAGGAACCCAGCAGAAGATAATCTCAACATCTGCCCGGCTCGCCAAAACCGTGGCATCACGGATATCGCGAACCAGGAGATGCCAATGCTCCGAGAGCACTCAGGGCGCTTTGTGAGTCGCTATAGATCACAATCCGGTCTCCGAACCAGGCACATCGCGTAATCTCTCGTACCGAGTGGTCTATTGCCACCAGCTCGGCCGTGAAGACAGACTCAGCGCCTAGCAGAGCCCCGCTGACTTCAAACAGAGGGGATACGGCGTGGAAGCCGACCCCCTCTTCGGACTTGGAGTCATCCGTATACACTGGCACGGTTCCAGCGTGACACGAGGTGTGCTCCAAAAAGGTCAAACGCAATACTCCCAACGCTGTACAAGCTTTGGGAGCAGAGGCGTGGCGACAAATAGCTAAATGTGGTACCCTCCAGGGTGGCGTCCTGGGCAGAACCAGGGGCGCCACCGGCCCGAGAGCTATATCTCCCTCTTGAAGGAGTTTCCTGGCCCTAAACCCAAAGGGATTAGGGTATGACTGGCGTCTCATGGCGGCATAGGCACCGTCAAGATCAGCTGCAGATGCAGTGAAAGCAGTTGGCGACTGAGGGAGGCGCCGGGCTCGCGCGTACAGGCGAGTGATGCACTGCACACGGCGCAGAGTGAGTGGCATCTCCCCAGCATCGACTAACAGGCTCTCAATGGGGAAAGTGCCGAAGGCAACGGCCTCTGCAAGGTACTTCCCTGAGATGGTGAAGGTCCCAGCAGTCATGGTGGCACAGAATGGAGGAGGAGATCCCTTCACTCCTTGTGATGTCTTAGCAGTCCAATCCATCGGACGAGGGCCCGGCGCAGTAACAGAATCAGGCTAAGTGTTTGATGCTGAGCACGAATCTGCCCCCATGGAAAGCCCCACCTTCTGAGGCTTGGCTGCATCACAGAGCATGTCTATCTCAGGGAAAGGCCTCCATTTGTCCATCCACTCCCCATGACATCACAGGTCTTGTCAGTTTTGTCAATGTTCTTTGGGGGGGGCATAGGCTGTCACTCCCGCTAGATTTAATATTTTGGCTAGCAGGTCTTTAGAGGGAAGTGGGCCTTTCTTCCCTCTCCCCCCTAAGGGGGCTTGCCCTACCAAGCCGTTTCAACTGGGAGCAGCTGGTTATGGGCTGCCTGCTGGCTTTCCTGGCAGTCCCCTGTGAAAGCAAAGTCAGGCTTGCCAGATTTGAGATGGAGTCACGTGGTGACTCCAAGGAAAGGGGTGAGGGGGAGCCCCCTGCACCCTATGGAGGGTCCCCTGGGAAACCACATGGGGGGAACCTCCATTTTTTCTGTGGAGCAGCCTGAGGGCGGCTCTGTTGTTCTTAAAGGGAAAATTGGGAGAGATTTTGGTTTTGGAAAGTTTTCATTCATGGGCATGGTGACCCTTTTTTTTGTAGGGGATGCAAATGCTAATCACCCCCTGCAGTGGCCCGCTCTGTGAAGGGTGAGCACAGGCCTGCCATTTTAGACCACTCCTTTCGCCTAGCGGCTCCACCTTGGACATGGCGTAAAATTGATATAGTGTGAAGAAAGAAGAAAAAGGGATGTGAAGAAGGTATGGGTGTGGATGAAGCAGGTTGTTAAAAACCCACCATCTCAAACCGGAGCTCAGGGGTTAGGGAACATTGTACCCTCCCCTCTCAGCCCCAATCCGGCGTAGTTGGCTGAGAAGGTCAGCATCTACCCTGTGAAATTAGAGGCTGACCAGAGAAAGTTGTGGGAGATGTTGTATGAAAAGCGAGGAAATAGGAGGGGGGGGGGGAACAAGTGTTCTGAAGGAAGGAGAAGAGGCTAAGCTGGGATAGGACAGGGTGCTGAGTCCTGTCAGCACGGCGGCCAGGATGGCAAATCGCACACTGTCATCCCATATTTTGCTTGCAGGGCAAAATATGGGATGAGTGTGCTGTCACCCAAATATGTCACAATTCATAGGTCAAAGAAAGGGGACAGAGCCCAATGGGGTCTGCCACCTGTAATGCCACCACTCACTGAGTCTCTACAAGCTCTCTAATGCTACTTTCATAAGAAGGGTTGGGAGGGAAGCCCCTGCAATAATTAACGGCATGCTATTATTTTCCTTCCTCCAGAGGGCAACCAGGTGGGATGAGGTCACATTTGTTGGGGGCATTTCTTCTGAGAGTACTGTTGTATTACTCTTGTTTGGGACATGTAGTATTTTTAATAGAAAAAAAGGCAAGGAAAAAAAGATACAATAGCCTTATAATGTCTTGGGAGGTATAGAATAATTCGCCACAGGACCAGAAAAAACTAGAATATGATATTTTACACATACATGGCCTCGGGTGTGAGCTAGGATGTAGTTTGACAACCTGAACAAATTTGTTCTTGAGCTTTGTCCCATAAAGAATGAAGTTGATGTAGACAGCAAATATATGCACTGGAAGAGGTGAAGAGAGTAGGCAACCTAGTATACTCCTACCTCACATCCAAATCATTAAGATTTCAGTTGCTTCTAGACTTGGTTAAATACAAAGCTGGAAGTGCACCCAGTGATCAGCTCTAAATTCAACAGAAAATGTAAGGTGTAGAGTTGGATAGATAATAAGAAAGAATAGTGATGACTGCACTCATGTTAAACTGGGAGCCCCCCATCCCCCTCAATAAATAATGGCATGAATGCATTCAATGAGTTGGGGTCAAGTGAATCATTTTCTCTGACCTTCCTTATGGCATATATTCTAGCTATCAAAAAATGTTTTCCCTAGTTCCATCTCATATCATTTAGTTTTCTTTAGCCAATGGAATAACCCATGTTAACAGATTCTGTGTGCACAGTGATGATAATGAAGATAAAGAATTGTAGTGATGAGGATGATAAAAGAATAAAAGTCTTGATTTTTACCTTCTCAAGGCAGATTTCCTTTTCTGCATTCTCTATTTCACGTTTTTTTATTTCTCTTTCTATAAATTTGATGTCTTCTATAAGCGTTTCATGAAATTCCCTCTCTAAATCAACCTGAAAAGAGTTAAATTGTTTAGATAACGACCAGTCATATATTTTTGGTAAAGTTTATTCTTTCTTTCTCACAGGAGGCAACATCCAGGAAAAAATATGAGTATCATAGAAGGCACCTGTCATCACACATGAGTATTAAGTGGACAAAAAAAATGGTATGGCAAGCTGCTTTTATATAACAATCCTATGCATGGATTCAATGACCTTTGGTTGGGACAGAGGGCTCACCAGCCTAAACCTTAACACATCCAATTCTCTCATTCTACTACTACCTCTCCAACTTATAGCCTCTACTCTCTTTATTTCACTCTATGGAAATGATGTATGCCAAGTGAATGGGAGGGGGCAGGGGGTAGTTAATATTTACTCTTTATTTATTATCCAGGTTATGAACAAACAAAATGGAAACACATTCTCACATGAATTAGGTTCATTCAACATCTACCACATCCCCATAATATGTAGTAAGAATGTATCAATGCCACTAAAACCACCCTCATGTATGACCTATAAATCACAAAGCTACCCATCATTTTGTCAACAATGAAGTGGTACTTCATACTAATTGGTTGGTATGTGCTGCATCATCTCATCTAGGCAGGGTTCATCCCGAGGCAAAGGACCACAGGAATGTCCCTTCATGGACATCCTACATACCCATCTATTATACACAACATCATCCCTTTCTCTCTCAAACACTCATATAATGAACCTTTTACATGATCATCCAATCCTTTCCACACCCTGACACTTCCATGTCTATTTCCATACAAGCTTCTTATATGCCCTCACCACATCAAAACACTGGCTAAAAATCATGTTAATACCATAAACATCTATTACACAGTCAATCACACTATCTAGCATTTGGACATAAACCATCCCTCTCAAGATGTTCCTTTGCAATGCTCTCAGGAAAGATCTTTCCTTCTCCTTCCATACTAGAATGCCTGCTAAAAGTATCTGGTCACCATCAAAATTTGTTTTACTTTTAATTATATTCACAGTCAATTAATTGACTTAATTTGTTCTAGTGACATTTTTTTTTAAGAGCTCATCTGGCAACTGCCTACTTGGGCATTAGTCTCCGTATTAAAAACCTGCCTGGTACTAGGCTACTTTAAGATCAGATTAAAAAAACACAAAAAACAAATAAACCCAACACTAAATTTTTTTTAAAAAAATAGGAAAAGGCAACAAGAAGGAAGCAAGTGTCGGGGGGAGGTCCCCCTCACCCCGGCGCAGGAACGTGCAACTTATACGGAAAAAACAACAACAAACAAAACAAAAAAAAGGGAGAAAGCCGGCCCCCAGAAAAGTCTACAAGTCCATCAGTCAATGTGCATGCACTTGGCCCAAGTACAAGGGACAGGCGGTAGCGATTCCGCTACCACGACTCACAGTAGAGCGCTGGCAAGCAGTGCATCCCACAAGATGACAGAAAGCAACCTGAAGCCTTCGTGGCATTGGGGGGTAGGTCCATGGGAACAGTCGCGGCGCAATTGCACACAACTTTAAGTTCCCTTCAACCATCTCCCATCTTCTTTGCCAAGCAGCCTATATTCCTACCATGTAGTCGGTGTGAGGAAGAGCAAAACGCTGGTCTGGTCACAGAGTCCTCGTGGACTCTTTGGCACGCTCATTCGCGGCAATTCCTACATGTCCAGGAACTCAAAAGAAGATAATCTCGACATCCAGCTGGCTCACCAAAACCATGGCTACACGGATATCATTGTAAATATTATTGTATTTTTTTGTTAGTAAAGGACTGTACATACAATCCATTTCATTCTCCTTCAATTTCTCACATCCGGATTAGTGTAGGAAGCGGGTTGGATCGATTGGGGTTAGTCTAAATTTTTCGGCCCACTACACAATCATCCCCACTTTTCTCCAAGACATCAATCACAATACAAGTACCTGCCAAGGAATTGGGACAAGCAGTAGCGACCATTCCCAAGACATTACTGGGACAAGTACCACTGACAAAGCTTCGTCAGATAACTAGTATATTAACCCCTTCACTACAATGACGAAACTGCTTTCATCACGCCTACTGTCGCCATGTCTCCAATGATGAAAGGGTTATTGACATGAAATAAATGATGGTTTTCTGTTCTGTAATTTTGCCGGAGTACACTATGAACATTCCTGAGCATTACTCAAGGTGTCTGTCTTATAATCACGTCATTCTCAACTGACCAATAGAAACACTTTGTGGGCAGGGTTTGTTTATCCCCTCAAGGTGAAACCATGTTCTATGCCAGTTGGAAATTACTTGTGATTAATTGTTGTATATTTTGATGATGTTTTCAAGCAATAGTGATAATTATGAAGATAGTGACTTCCAACCCAGGCAGTGACAATGAATCAAATGATAGTAGTGATAGTGACACATATTTCAATCAGTAATGAAGAATGTTTCATAGTAGGCCTACTAAATAAACATTGCATTTAGGTGAGTAAGCAATATGTAATTTTTTTTATTTAATTATTTGAAAGATATTCTCAACATGAACAAATATCATAAGAATAGGCAAAATTTAAACATGACAACATAAATAATGCAATAAATGCAAAATTTAAATTTAAATAAAATGTTGTATACAGCCACTACAGACTCGTGCGTAAGGGGTTAAACTAAAAAGGGTCTTACTGTTTGGGGGACCAAATCTTGACAAAATGGTTTAGGGCAGAAATCCATAAGGGAATCTGAAACTATCAAAGGATTTGGGGAGGTAGGCCCATAGAAAATTTTAGGGTGCAATGATGCATTACTAGTAAAATTTCAAAGTAAAATTACAGAATGGCCGCTCAGTTGAGTTTTAAGATTTTTCCCATAGTGAACCATCCATTTTCATTATTTTTTGTTGATGATGATCACTTCTTATTATTTTATAATCCTTTGTTTTTTCCTTCAATTTTCAGCTTACTAGTTTATGAAACAAAGGGAGGCTTTGACTCAATATTTCCCTTTTTGTGGCAGGTTCTAACCATAAACCCCCCCTTTTTTTAATAAACTCATAGTAAACATAACTCTCAAAAATAAACAATTATAAGATACCCTCAAAAACTAAAAACAATAAAACTATTAGATAAATTATTATTGAATATTAATTAAAAAATTATACTTAACTAAATAACAATACATAATAATTGTCTCAAAAGGAGTATATTTGAAGCCTTTGTACAATATGTATTGGGCAAAAGGATAATTTATTATGGGGAAAATTTCAAATATCAACTGACAAGCTAATCTGTACTTTTACAAAGGTCAAAATTTGTTGATCACACGAAACTTGGTACATGGGCAAAATAGTGACTGAAAACTTGCAAAAAGTCTTAGATTAAAGAATAAAATGGCCAGAAAGATGGCAAATGGAAAACTAAATGACAAAAAGGAAATGCTTACCACACATCCATATTTCTCTCTAAAATATTTTATTCCCAAATGACCTAAATTTTTAAATTTTAATTTTAAGAGCTCACCTGGCAACTGCCTACTTGCGCATTAGTCGCGTATTCAACACTGCCTAATACTAGGCATCTTTAAAATGAGATGCAAAAAAAAACAAAAGTTAAATAAAGGAAAAAGGCAATAAGCAGGAAGCAAGCTCAGGCATTGGGGGGAGAGGAGGTCGGCCTCCACCTGGCACAGGAACTTGCAACATACTAAAATAACAAAAAAAAACAACTAGTTAAATAAAGGGGAGAAGGCTGGCCTCCCACCAAAAGTCTATAAGGCCCCCAGTCAATGTGCACAAACTAGTCCCGAGTAGAAGGACAGGCGGTAGCAACCCCGCCCATCTTGGGTACCAGGACAGCTAATGTGCGCAGAGATTACCCTTACTGGGACATTCAAAAAGAATGTGCCGGACAGTCTGGGAAACAATGCAGACTTCACAGTAGGGCGCTGGCAAGCCCTCTATTAAATGGTGGTGTGTCCCACCTGAAGCCCTCGCGGCATTGGGGGGTAAGTCCATGGGAACATTCACGGTGCAATGGCACACAACTTTAAGTTCCCTTCAACCTTCTCCCATCTTCTTTGCCAAGCAGCCAGTAGAGCTTCCTGTATACCTGCCATGTAGTCGGCGTGAGGAAGAGCGAAAAGATGGTCCAGTCACCGAGTCCTCGCGGACTCTTTGCCACCCTCATCGGCGGCTCATACCCTGCAATTCCTACATGTCTAGGAATGCAGCAGAAAATAATCTTGACATCAACCCGGCTTGCCAAAACCGTGGCATCACGGGTATCGGTAACCAGGGGATGAGGAGATTCCAATGCACCAAGAGCAGTCAGGGCATTTTGTGAGTCACTATAGATCATAATCCAGCCTCCGAACCGAGCACATCGCGAAATCTCCTGTACCAAGTGGTGCATTGCAACCAGCTGGGCCGTGAAGACAGATGCAGAGCCTGGGCAGAGCGCCAATGACTTCAAACAGATCGGATACAGCGTAGAAGCCAACACCCTCTTGGGGCTTGGAGCCATCCCTATACACTGGCACTGTTCCAGCATGATATAAGGTGGGCTACAAAAAGATTAAACACAAAAGTCCCGGAGCTGTAGAAGCTTTGGTAGCAGAGGCATGGCAACAAATGGCTATAGGTGGTAACCTCCAGGGTGGCGGCCTGGGCAGAACCAGGGGCACCACCAGCCTGAGAGCTATACCTAGCTCTCGAAGGAGTTTCCTAACCCTAAACCCAAAGGGGTTATGGTATGACTGGCGTCTCTCAGCGGGATAGGGCGAGTGGCATAAAACTCGGATCTGTAGACAAGGATCAATAAAAAGGTAAGGCAGTAGCCCTATCAGAGACCCAAGCGCTGAATGTCACGGAATTGAGAATATCCCATGTTGCGGGTACAAAAGAACCATAGGCTGCAAGTAAAAGCCTCCCAGGTGAGGCGTCGGTCAAATACAAGACCAAGGAATTGGTGCGATTCAACCCATTAAGAAACAAGTCTGGGTGAGTGTGAAGCTGTGGATGGTGGCAGAAGTGCATGACCTTAGGCTTGGTCAAGGATAAGCGAAACCTGTACGCTTCGGCTTAGTAAGGGAAGGGGTTCAATGCCTTTTGGAGTTGACGCTCCAGAGTTGGCATCTGGGCCGCGCCAAAAGAGATCGAAACTTCGTCCATGTAGAGTGTAGCGAGAACATCATCTTGTAGCACGTAGGTGATGCCATTGATGCTCAGGGCAAAGAATGCGACACTGACGACACTTCCCTGCAGGACACCCTCTTCCTGCTCCATTAGGCCAGAGAGGGCTCCCCCACCCGTACACAGAATCAACGATCTTGCAAGAATTCATATAAAGATTGGGAGGCGTCCCCTCACCCCCATCGTGTGGAGAGTCTCTGTGATACTGTATCCTCATGCGGTATCATAGGCTTTCGCCAGAGCAAAAAACATTGTGGTGTAATGCTGTCTACAAAGGAAGGCCTTGCAGACGGCATTTCCCAGTTAGAGCAGAGCATTTGATGTGGAGTGGAACTTGCAGAAGCCGCACTGTGCAGAAGACAGATGGCCTCCGCTGTCCAGTAAAAAAGGCTAATCTACGAGGGGCAGTCAATAAGTTTTGCAATTCAGATATAAGGAAAAGTGTTTTATTATTTTTCAATATAACTATCCTTGACTTCAATGCACTTGCGCCACTTGTCCCTGAGGCTTTGAATTCCTGACAGCCAGAAATCTCCCGACTGCTGTTCAATCCACTCTTAGACGGCGAGGTGGACATCTTCATCAACTCCAAACCGGCATCCACGCAGTGCAGCCTTGAGCTGGCGGAATAAAAAGTAGTCGCTAGTGGCAGGATCTGGACTGTAGGGGGGATGGTTGAGCTCCTCAAATCCGCACTCGCGCAGGGCAGCTTTGTGCAACTCTGGCCTTGTGGATTTTGACGGCGTTAAAGTCAACCATGGGACGTGATGTTTCTAGGGACCCAACGGGCAGAGACCTTGGTCATGGCTAAATTGTCGTGTATGATGTTGATAACACTTTCCATGTGATATTCCTGGTTCTCGCTCAATTTCTTCGACCTTCACCTGTCGATTTTCGAGGATCATCCTCTCCACACGGGCCACATTGTCCTCGTTGGTTACGTCTGACAGGAATCCTGGATGGGGGTCATCTTCGAGGGACTCACAACTATGGCAGAATTCCCTATTCCAGCGAGCAATGGTTACATAGGAAGGGGCGGTGTCGGTGTACACTACAACCATGTGTTCATGGATCTCTTTCGCATTCTTGCCTTCTTGGTCAAAAATTTGATCACTGCGCGGTGCTCAACCTTCTCCATTGTTGAAAAATTTGACTGATGATCTGCGATCAGCTACTGTTTCTTAAATAGACGAGGCAGGAGCGTGCGGCTGCAGGTCCTGACTTGTCATAACTTGTCCTAACACCCTCACAAACAGCCATCCCCTTTCCTCTGTTTTGCCCTACCGATTTGCAAAACTTATTGACCACCTCTCGTAACATTTACCAATTTCCCCATCAACTTGCACACGCAAGAGGTAAGAGAGATTGAGTGGAAACTGGCCAGAGTAGAGTGATCTCTACCCAGTTTGCAAAAGGTGAGCACTGTAGTGATTCGCCAGGAATGCAGGAGGAGACCCTCCACCCAGATCCTGTTGAACAAATCTAACAGAAAGGCACTCGTCTCCTCTTGTTCCCCGTAAGCTATCATTTTGCAGACCATGCTGGGCGCATGACACCTGCCCACCCTCCCAGCGTATAAAGGTTTGGCGACCCCACCACCATTGTATGGAGGCCGCTCCTCCCAGTTGGCCCGGAGTCTGCACCAATTTGATTCAAGGAATATGCCCTTTTCACAGAGAAGACCCTCATGAGAATGGCCGTACGCTTCCTGTAGGCAGAACTCCGGGCTTGAAACTTTAGGTGGGCAGGGCGGCTTTGGATGCAGGGGGCCCTCTTTTCAAGGATCCACCCACCCACCATTGGGCATGGGCGAAGGAGCTGAAGCTCCTTTGTTGCTGTCCTCCTTTCAGGGGGCAGCTTTAGGAACCCCAGAAGATGGCCTGGTGACCAACTTCAGGTGTGTTGCCTCTTGAGTCTAACAACTCGGTGCAGGCACTGGCCAGGGGAAAAGGGAGGGGGGAGCTGGTTTTAGCCGGACCTGGGTGTGAACCCTCTGTGCTTTTGTCGCCAGCTTTACCAGGGAGGCGCCCAGGGTGGGTAGAACCCGCAGAAAGGTTCTGAATGGGCGCGGAAATGACCGTACTCATAGGCCTGGAGGGGCCAGGAGCAAAGAGTATCTTTTTCAACATTGAGGCAGAGGACATCCTGGGTAGCACCGGGCACACCAGGCCAAGTCCTTAGCCTTGCGAAATGAGAGACAATCCTAAGCCTGAATAGCCAGGATTTGCTTCACAATGAGATACGCACCACATTGCTTCAAAGAAGCCGGGTGCAGCACTCCTCAATTCACAAAGTTAATGCTAGAGTGCGGCATCACACTCACAGGCATGCCATCAAGTGTGCGAAGGAAACTAACCATGGCTGCCTCAGAGGGATTTGACACATTCGCCAAAATGCTCCAGTCCAAGCAATGGGTTACTTTTGGCTTTCTACCAACCACACTAGCTAAAGCTGGATCATGTTGCCCTTAGCCAACATGCTACCATTAGTGGAGCGAAAAACCAGGAAGCATTTGAAGCCAGCGGGCTCAAAAATGACAGGTAATCTCTGAATGAGGGGCCCTGATGTAATCGAGGCTCCGCTCCACACACTAGTAGTTTTGGTCTTAGTCAGGGGCTCTGCACCTAGGGAAGCAGAGAGGCAAGATGTGCTGATCTTGGCTTGGATCCTTACCGAAGAGGCAGCAGACCCATCCATCCCTGCAGCCATCACGGATGGAGACGAGCTCCCCTCCCCCCCCTGAGTCTTTTTAGGAGAGGAGGGCAGGAAATGGCCAGATGGACCAGCCTCAGCAAGGACCTTCTTGGAGATGGAGAAGGTCCTGGCGGTCGCAGGGGCACCAGCCTGAGGAGGAGATCCCTCCCCTCCTTGTACTGCCTTGGAGACTCGAGCCATTTGAGGAGGACCTTGCATAGGGGGCAGATCAAGTTCAATGCTTAGCACCAAGCCCGGGTTCATCCCCATGGAAGGCCCTACCATCTGAGGCTGGGTTGCCTCAAGGACCATGTCCATCTCTGGGCTACATTTGGCCATCCTCCCTCCAGGACATCACAGATCCCATTGGCAGATGTGTCACAAATCGAGTATGGGGAGGCACAAGCCTTGATTCCCGCTAAAGTAAGTATACGAGCAATCAGGTCCCTGGAGGGAAGCGGTCAATGAGCCCTATCTTCCCTCTCCCCCCTAAGGGGGTTTGCACTACCTCATCGCTTAAATGGGGAGCAGTCAGCTATGGGCTGCCTGCTGGCTTTCTGGGCAGTCCCCTTGGAAAGTAAAGGGAGGAAGAGGCTGCTGCTGGAAACAGGGAGGTGCCAGAAGGCACCTCCAGACAAGGGGATGAGGGGGAGTCCCCTACACCCGTAGGTTAAGAAGAGGAGTAAGCCTCCTCCCCAGTTAAAGGGATTTGGAGGGTCCCTTGCGAGAGCACAGGGGGGATAACCTCCATTTTTTTTCTGTGGAGCTGCCCAAGGATGGCTCCAACAGTGGACAAAGGGAAATTGAGTGGGTTTTTTTATTTGTCATCATTGGACATGGTGACCCTAATTTTTTTACGGGATGCAGATGCTAATCATCCTTTGTAGTAGCCCGGTCTGCAAGGGGTGCATAGGGGCCTGGCAGAAGCAGGTGCTACCATTTAAGGCCACCCCTCCCACCTGGTGACCTGGCAGCCCTTCAGCATGGCAGCTCCACCTTGGACACGGCGTAAAATTGATAGAGTGTGAAGTGAGAAGGAAAGGGGATGTGAGGAAGGTATGCATGGAGATGAAGCAGATGGTTAAAAATACACCATCTCAATCCGGAGCTCACAGATTAGGAAACATTGTCCCCTCCTACCTCAGCCCCGATCTGGGATAGTTGGCTGAGAAGGTCAGCATCCACCCTGTGAAAATAGAGGCTGACCAGAGAAAGTTGTGGGAGAGGTTGTATGGGAAGTGAGGAAGTAAGGGGAGAAACACAGGCTGTCTGAAGGAAGGAAAAGAGGCTAAGCTGGGCAAATTACCTAAAAAGGTAACATTTGGGGAAGACTTTTGACCCCTAAATTAGACCCGAGATTCAGTACATATCTAGATGAGAATTTACAATTTAATGTGAGTTCTGAACCACAGAGAAAAGACGCACTCTTGGCAGTTCTCAAACTCATTAGATTAAATTAAATCCTGGTTAATGGGCATGAAACTAGTTGTATGGCATAAAGGAGCTAACAATTCATATTTCTCTCTACTTTCTTGAAAACCCTGTCATTTGATGTTACAAGGTTAACCAAATGTTTATAAAATTTCTTATCACAAGTTCACATTGGAAAAGTAAACTATGATATTTCTCTTACATTTTTTTCATTTCATTTCCTTATAGATTTAATGTGAGTTCTGAATCACAGAGAAAGATGCAATCTTGGGAGTTCTCAAACTCTTTAGACTAAATTATATCCTGGCTAATGGGAATGAAACTAGTTGCATGGCATAAACGAGCTAACAATTCATATTTCTCTCTACTTTCTTGAAAAATCCTGTCATTTGATGTTACAAGGTGTTTATAAAATTTCTTGGAAAAGTAAACTATGATATTTCTCTTACATTTTTTTTTATTTCATTTCCTTATAGACTTTCTTCTTCTTTTCTTTAAATAATTTTAACTATTCCTGCCTATGTTTGTGTGTGTCTCCAATGATTAGCTTGCTGCAGTCATCATAAAATAAATTATGGTATTTCTTACTTTTAAATTTTCAGAGTAGACATAATGCATTAATATTCCTATTATTAGGATGTTAGAATGTAACCCTCAGCCCCTCAGAGTTTGTGTCAGTTGAAAATGATTGATGTAGGATTATTGATTACAAAGTTGTGCTACTTTTGAAAATAATTTTGAGTGTCATCAAGTAATACTGATAATTATAAAGATAGTGACTTTGAATCTCATTCTATTAGTGATAGCAAAAGTTATGATTCCATTAGTGAAGATAAATGCAAATCAGATTTATTTGGTGGATGGAAAACTATGAAATATTTTCACATCTTATAGTGATGTGATTCGAGAAATTCAATTCAGGAAAAATAGGTATATGTGTATACAAGTGTTTTAAAGAATTTATAACAGATGATGTAGTAACATATTTGATGCAGTGTATAAATCAACAAGGTTTTTTTAAAGAAAAACAAAAGAATTAACCACCTGAAATGCAAAGCCAATTCTTATACCATTCAAGTATTCTTAGCTTTGAATTTGCAAATCCCAGTATAGAAAACTAATCAGATGAAACCATTTGAACCAAGTATTCATTTTATATTCGTTATTATGAGCAGAAATAAATATTTGTCAATAATGAAATACTTGCAATTTATTCAAGTAAATGATGTAAAAAAGGGGCAATTCATCTTTCCATTTTATTACTTTTTGTGATATGCTAACTGACATTTCAATGAAAATTGTGGATGCTTGGTAAGCACATTGCAATTTAAGAAGCGCTTGCTCTATAAAAGGTTTGGGTTTTTAACAGTTTATAGGTACCAAAAGGGCTTAATTTTGCAAAAATTTATTTGTATTTGCAACAGTGAAAAAGTGGATATAACTGGAACTTTTGTATATATTATGGTAGGATAAATTTACTTTTGCTGAAAGTTTAGATATAAGAACTTTCTTCAGGTGAATGAACAGTTGCTTATTTAGTAAAAGATTTGTTTAGATAGGAACATCATATCATTGTTAACAGTTGGTACAGTTTGATTAACTTTATTTGGAGAAAAAATGACACCCTGATGACCAACTATTTGACCAAATAAAGGATGGATTGCATGAATCCCTAGGCAATCACTGCAAGTGGATTGTACCATGACCAAATAAAGGCCTACTTAAAAAACTAATATAAGTAAAAATGCATCAATTGTAAAATGGGAGGATAATAAGACTCGCAATGTGCTTACCTCTAAATATACTGATGGATTAGTTGAAACAGACAAAACATTTTAGTGACTATCATAAAATATTCAAAAGACTTTCTCAGTAAAAAAAGGTATGAATATATGGGTGGAGTAGACATTGATGATCAGCAGTTGGGAGCCATAGGATTCAAGTAGAAAGTTGCATGCTTAGTTCAAGATACTGGGGTTGTATCTTATGAGAATAGTCCTCACACCTATTTAGTTTATAAAAATACAGCGAATGCAACCTCATCACTACTATTACTGTAGTTCAGTCTTCCAGTGGCCACCATTTATATCACTGTGAATGGCATTGTCACATCATGGCATCACATAAGGATTCTGGCATATGGAGCCATTTCAAATTACGTAGAGATTTGACTGGGAATTCCAAGGCAGTCTGCAAGCAATGTGGTGTTTTATATCAGCCCCCAAAATTGTAAGTTTGAACCTTCACAAACATATGAAGATAAGTTAGAATACAACCGTACAAGTATTACTGGTCAGGGGTGCCAAATAGGAGGAAGCTTACATGGTAAAATTACGTTTGATTGCTGGGTGGAAGCTATTTGCACGTGATCTTCTCTCCTCTTTATCTCATCCATATTTGCTTCAATAATAACCCACTTTGGTGTATTTTTGTATGTTACGGTGATCAAATAATATAACCAAACCCAATTGGATAAATTTATTGAGGTTACGCCAGGGTTGGCAAATCATAAAACCCAGCCCTAAAAAAACACAGGTTTTATTACCAGGTTTTGGGGGGCTTTTTCAAATGAAATTTGAAAAACCCGGGTTTGGGTGTTTTTTTTTAAATTAAACTCTTTTTCAAGAAATGAATGCTACTTATTATTTTATTCAAAATTCAGATTTATGTTTATAATTTCAACAAATATATCAAATTAAAATTATTTCACTGATACTGAATCATAATTCATCTCTCCTTCTACAGTGATCTGTTCTTACTATAATATAATTATTAAACTAAGTAATTATTAATATTATATAAAAATCGAGATAGCTATTCCTTTTCTATGTTATTATAATGCTTGTAACTTTTGTTTTTTGGGGGGTTTTTTAAACCCAAGATTTGAAAAAACCCAGGTTTTATTGGGCTTTTTCAAAATTTGGATTTTTTTGCCAACCCTGGGTTACGCAGCCTAGGGTATGGGAATGACCTTTGCTATCAATAAGGGGGATTTTTTTTTTTTTTAATTAAGGGGCTATCTGGCGACTGCCGACTAAGGCATAAGTTGCCGTAAACAAACAGCCTAATTTAGGCTACTTTAAAAAATTAAACAGAAAACAATAAAAAGAAATAACAATAACAATAACAAAGCAATAACAAAACAATTACAAAAACAACAACAACAATTAAATCGGGTTAAATAAAAGGGAGAAGGCCGGCCTCCCCCAAAAAGTCAATAAGTCCACCAGTCCGCCCATCCCGGTACCGGGACAGGTGTCGTGCGCGAAGATCACCCAGACTGGGACATTCGACAAGAATGTGCCGAACAGTCTGGGGGACGACGCAGTCGTTGCAATAGGGCGCAGGCGAGCGCTCCATCAGATAGCGATGCGTCACACGAGTGTGTCCGATTCGGAGACGACAGAAAGCAACCTGAAGCCGCCGCGGCATTGAGGGATAGGTCCATGGGAACAGTCGCGGCGCAATGGCACGCAACTTTAAGTTCCCTTCGACCGTCTCCCATCTTCTTTGCCAAGCAGTCCGAAGAGCTGCCTGTATTCCTGCCATGTAGTCGGTGTGAGGAAGAGCGAAACGCTGGTCCGGTCGCAGAGTCCTCGCGGACTCTTTGGCGCCCTCATCGGCGGACTCTTTGGCGCCCTCATCGGCGCGCTCATTCCCCGCAATTCCTACATGTCCAGGAACCCAGCAGAAGATAATCTCGACATCTGCCCGGCTCGCCAAAACCGTGGCGTCACGGATATCGCGAACCAGGGGATGCGGAGATTCCAATTCCCCGAGAGCACTCAGGGTGCTTTGTGAGTCGCTATAGATCACAATCCGGTCTCCGAACCGGGCACGTCGCGTAATCTCCCGTACCGAGTGGTATATTGCCACCAGCTCGGCCGTGAAGACAGACGCAGCGCCTGGTAGAGCCCCGCTGACTTCAAACAGAGGGGATACGGCGTGGAAGCCGACCCCCTCTTGGGACTTGGAGCCATCCGTATACACTGGTACGGTTCCAGCGTGACACGATGTGTGCTCCAAAAAGGTCGAACGCAATACTCCCGGCGCAGTACAAGCTTTGGGAGCAGAGGCGTGGCGACAAATAGCCAAATGTGGTACCCTCCAGGGTGGCGTCCTGGGCAGAACCAGGGGCGCCACCGGCCCGAGAGCTATATCTACCTCTCGAAGGAGTTTCCTGGCCCTAAACCCAAAGGGCTTAGGGTATGACTAGCGTCTCTCGGCGGCATAGGCACCATCGAGATCAGCTGCGGATGCAGTGAGAGCTGTTGGCGACTGAGGGAGGCGCCGGGCTCGCGCGTACAGGCGAGTGATGCACTGCACGCGGCGCAGAGCGAGTGGCATCTCCCCAGCATCGACCAACAGGCTCTCAATGGGGGAAGTGCGGAAGGCACCGGTCGCGAGGCGAAGGCCGGTGTGGTGGAGCGAATCCACCTTCCGCAATAAACGCTCGGCTGCGGATGCATAAAACTCGCATCCGTAGTCGAGCTTCGAACGAACAAAGGATCGATAAAAAAGTAGGGCAGTAGCCCTATCAGCGCCCCAAGCGCTGAACGTCACGGAACGGAGAATATCCATGGCGCGGGTACAAGAGACCCTAAGGCTGCGAATATGAGCCTCCCAGGCGAGGCGTCGGGCGAATACAAGACCAAGGAAACGGTGCGACTCAACCACATCCAGGCGCACCCCATTAAGAAACAAATCTGGGTCGGGGTGAAGCCGTGGATGGCGGCACAAGTGCACCACCTTAGTCTTGGCCAAAGAAAACTGAAACCTGTGCGCTTCGGCATAGCGAGAGACGCGGTTCAATGCCTGTTGGAGTCGACGCTCCAGAGTTGGCATCTGGGCCGCGCCAAAAGAGATCGAAAGGTCGTGCACGTAGAGCGTAGCGAGAACATCTTCCGGCAGCACCGCGGTGACGCCGTTGATGCTCAGGGCAAAGAGTGTGACACTGAGGACACTTCCCTGCGGGACACCCTCTTCCTGCTCCTTTGGGCCGGAGAGAGCTCCCCCACCCGTACGCGGAATCGACGATCTCGCAAAAATTCAGATATAAACATTGGGAGGCGTCCCCTCGCCCCCATCGTGTGGAGAGTCTCCATGATACCGTATCGCCATGCGGTATCATAGGCCTTCTCCAGATCGAAAAAGACCGTGGCGTAGTGCTTTCTACGAAGGAAAGCCTCGCAGACGGCATTTTCCAGTCGGAGCAGAGCATCCGACGTGGAGTGGGACTTGCGGAAGCCGCACTGTGCAGAAGACAGATGGCCTCCGCTGTCCAGGAAAAAGGCTAATCAACATTTACCAATTTCTCCATCAACTTGCACACGCAAGAGGTTAGAGAGATTGGGCGGAAACCGGTCGGAGTAGAGTGATCTCTCCCCGGTTTGCGAAAGGCGAGCACAGTAGCGATTCGCCAGGAGTCTGGGAGAAGACCTTCCACCCAGATCCTGTTGAACAAATCTAACAGAAAGGCCATGCCTCGCTCACCTAGGTGTCGAAGCATGGCGTACGGGACATCGTCCGGACCATGGGCGGTGTCCGCGCACGAAGCGAGGGCGGAGCGCAACTCACTCACAGTAAACTTGTCGTTGAAGGGTTCTCCGCCTCTGGAGGTAAAGTCCAGCCGGCGGCCTTCCGCGACATCACGACGTGCATTGAATGCTGGCGGAGCAGCATCAAGGCTAGAGAATGCGGAAAAAGCGGTCGTTAAGGATTCCGCCACGGACGCGGGGTCCGAGATTGCGGTCCCATTCTCCTGGAGAACGGGAGGGGGGTCCTGCGAGAACTTGCCCCGAATCCTTTTGACTCGCTTCCACACCTCAGCTAAAGGGGTCTTCCCGTTAAGTGAAGACACGTATGCCCGCCAAGAAGAGCGGCGGGCGTGCTTCGAAATATACCGGAACCTAGCCCTAGCCCGACGAAATTCAGCGACAGTGAAATCGTTCGGGGGAGCTTATAGCGCATGTAGGCATAACGCTTCTGTTTGAGGGCCGTCTCACACTCGGCCGACCACCATGGGAGTGGTCGGCGTGCAAAACGGCCAGACGTCCTAGGAATAGTAGTCAGGCCCACGGCGATGAGGTTGCCGGAGAAGAACTCAACGGCCTCATCCACCGACCTAAACTCCTCGACTGAGATAGAGAATTCAGTCATTTCCTGAAATGCAGGCCACCGCGCCCGCGCCAAGCACCACCGAGGTGGTCTCTCAGGCGGCAGTTGCCCTGAAAAGGATATTTGAATGGGAAAGTGATCACTACCATGGAGGTCATCGACCACCCCCCAATCAAAATCAGGCTGTGCATCCGAAGAGCACAAAGATAGGTCAAGGCAAGAAAATGAAGCGGTTCTCGGACTGTGATGCGTAAACTCATCCACGTTTAGGACACCCATCTCAAGCTCTTCGATCAGATCGGCAAGGACTTGTCCCCTGGGATTTATGGAGTAATCTCCCCAGAGAGGATGCCTGCCATTCAGATCTCCAAGAGAGAGATAGGGCCTCGGCAACCGTGCCACGACGCGGCGGAAGTCCCCCGCGTCGAAGTCAGCTGACGGTAGAATTACACAGAAATGATAGTATACCTCCTATCCAGGTGCAGCTGCACAGCCACTGCCTGAAAGGAGGTATCTAAAGAGAAAGGAAGAACGGAGACATCATGCCGGGTGTAAACCGCGCATCCCCCAGCCCGGCCATCCCGCAGGGGTGGGGTCGCAAGACCCTTATACTCCGGGAGGGAAGGCAGGGGGCACGCGCCTAGCATGGTCTCCTGCAAAAAGATAGCTAACGGGGAACGGGATGAGACGAGCCTCCGCAGCTCCTCCCAGTTGGCCCGGAGTCCACGGCAATTCCATTGAAGGCATATGCCCTCCAGGCCTAGCTCGGAGGAGACGCGAGGGCCGTCCTCGAACTGAAGACCTTCACGGAAATGGCCGTACGCTTCTCGGGGGCAGAACCCCAGGCGCTGTTGGCCGGACAAAGGGCTGAAGGCGCTGTTGGCCGGACAAAGCGCTGAAGGCGCTGTCGCTTTCGAGGACTTATTGGGGGAGGTTGGGCTCGCCATGCAAGTCTTTTCTTCCCTCCGCCTCGAAACCTTAGGCGGGCGCTGCGGCTTCGGAGGCGGGGGGCCCTCTTTTCGAGGAACCACCGTCTCCGAGCCACTCGCTCCACCTCGGGGCGTGGGCGAAGGAGCGGAAGCTCCTTTGTTGCTGTCCTCCTTTCGGGGGACAGTGTTAGGAACCCTGGAAGATGGCCTAGCGACCATCTTCAAGGGTGTTGCCTCCTGTGAGTCTAACGACTCTGTGGAGGCGCGTGGACGTTTCGCCTTACGGGAAACGGTCACGCTGGGGGAAGAGGGGGAAGCCCTGGTTTTAGCCGGGACTGGGTGTGAACCCTTTTTACCGCCAGCTTTACCAGGGGAGCGCCCGGGTGTAGTAGAGCCCGCAGAAGGGCTCCGAATGGGCGTGGAAACAACCATGCTCGTTGGCCTGGATGGGCCAGGAGCAGAGGGTGCTTTTTTAACTATTGGAACATATGACGTCCCAGGCAGAGCCGGGTGCGCCAGGACCAAGTCCTTAGCCTCGCGGAATGAGAGTCGATCCTGGGCCTGAAAGGCCAGGATTTCTTTCTCAAGGAGATATGCACCACATTCCTTCGAAGAAGCAGGGTGCGGCTCTCTGCAATTGACACACTTGGCCACACACGATTTGGACTTATCATGTGCGACCTTGGAGCAATTTACACAGACTTCGGGTGACCCCGATTTTGCACATCTACATGATCGATTCGTATGGCCGAAGCGGTGACAGTAATAGCACCGCCGCGGCAGTGGCACGAATGCCTTCACGCGGTAGCGGTACCAACCGGCACGCACCGACTCAGGGAGCTTGTCACAGTCGAACGTGATGAAGAGTGTAGGGGTGGGTCTCGAGGCCCCCCCTGTTTTCTCATCACACGTTCGACCTTGACCGCCCCATGGTCGGCCAGCTCTAGGGTGATGTCCTCAATGGAGTAGTCAACGAGTTCCCTCGCATAAACTACTCCTTTCACAAAGTTCATGGTAGAGTGCGGCGTCACACTCACCGGGGTGCCATGAAGTGTCCGAAGAGCACTTATCTTGCCCGCCTCGGCGCGATTCGCCAGAAGGCTCCCGTCCGAGAAACGGGTTACCTTCGGCTCTCTACCAATTGCACTAGCTAATCCTCTCCTCTGATGGATCATGTTGCCCTTGGACAACATGGTGCAATCAGTGGAGCGAATAACGAGGAAGCGTTTGAAGCCAGCGGGCTCGAAAACGCCAGGTAACCTCTGAATCAGGGGCCCCGATGTCATTGAGGCTCCGCCCTGTGCATTCTTGGTGTTAGTCTTAGTCAGTGGCTCGGCACACGAGGGGGTAGAGGGGCCGGATGTGCCAATCTTGGCTTGGTCGCCTACCAAAGTGGTAGCAGACCCATCCGTCCCCGCAGCCCCCGCAGATGGAGAGGAGCCCCGAGTCTTCTTAGTCTTTTTCTTATTAGGAGAGGAGGGCAGGGAATGAACCCACTTCTCACCTCCGCCGGCAGAAGCCCCCATGCCAGATGTGCTGGCCTCGGCCAGGTCCCTCTCCGAAATGGAGAAGGTCCTGGTAGTCGTAGGGGCACCTGTCGGAGTAGATCCCTTCCCTCCTTTTACTGCCTCAGGGCCCTCGGCCGTTTGAGGGGGACCTTGCATAGGGGCGGATTCGGGTTCGGTGCTTGGCGCTGAGCCCGGATTCACCCCCATGGAAGGCCCTACCGTCTGAGACTTGGTCTCCTCAAGGACCATGTCTATCACAGGAGGGGCCTCCAGTTGGCCATCCCCTCCCAGGACATCGTAGGTCCCCTTGGCAGTGTCGCCAGTCTTGTGTGGGGAGGCACAGGCCTTGACCCCAGCAAGGTTTAAAATTCTTGCCAGCAGGTCTTTTGAGGGAAGCGACCGAAGGGGCCTGGCTTCCCTCTCCCCCCTAAGGGGGTTTGCCCTACCAAGCCGCTTGCACGAGGGGTGGTTGGCAATGGGCTGCCTGCTGGCTTTCTTGGCAGTCCCCTTAGAAAGCAAAGGAGGGACTGCCGCTGGAGATAGGGGGGTGCCCGAAAGCACCTCCAGAGAAGGGGGTGAGGGGGAGTCCCCTACACCCGTAGGCGTAGGAGAGGAGTAAGCCTCCTCTCCGGTTAAAGAATTATGGAGGGTCCCTTGCGCAAGCACAAGGAGGGGGACCTCCATTTTCTCGGTGGAGCTGCCCGAGGGCGGCTCCGTTGATTTTCTTGGGGAAGTTGGGGGTTGGGTTTTTTTGTTTTTTTGTCATACATGGGCATGGTGACCCTCTTTTTAATACGGGACGCAATAGCTCATCACCTCTCGCAGTTGCCCGCACTGCGAGAGGTGCTTACAAGCCCGGCAGAGCCAGGCGCCGCCATCCGGGACCACCCCTCCCGCCTGGTGGCCTGACAGTCCATCGGCATGGCGGCTCCACCTTGGACACGGCGTAAAATTGATAGAATGTGAAGAGGAGAGGAAAGGGAATGTGAGGAAGGTATGGGTGGGGATGAAGCAGGTTGTTAAAAAAAAACATCCTGAACCGGAGCTCAGGGGTTAGGGAACAATGTCCCCTCTCCCCTCAGCCCCGATCCGGGGTGGTTGGCTTGAGAAGAAGGTCAGCATCTACCCTGTGAAATTAGAGGCTGACCAGAGAAAGTTGTGGGAGAGGTTGTATGAAAAGCGACGAGGTAGGGGAGAAATCGGGCTATCTGAAGGAAGGAAGAGAGGCTAAGCTGGGGCCGGACAGAGCGCTGGATCCCGTCAGCACGGCGACCAGGATGGCAAATCGTAAGGCAGCACTAATGTCAACACTCCTGGGACTAGTTAGTAAAACATGGAATGCTTTGTTACAGATTCAGACCCAAAGAAATATGCTACCCATGATGATCAAAAGCAACTTGATGATGCGCTAGTACTCTTTGTGCCTCTTTTTGTTGTAGACAGCCCATACTATTGTGGTTTATTTAGTGCAGCTGACCCTCCGCTACCAGATGACAACACGCAAACACTTAGTGAACAGACTGCCACAAGACAAATTCATACAGGTGAAAGAGGAAGTTAAAAAAAATTTGGGGGGAGTGCAAAAGGTATCTGATCCAGCCGTCAAATGAGATCTTACTTAGGAATCACAGTTCACTATATCAGAAACTGGACTTTAGAAAATGTGGTACTAGCTTGCAAGCACTTCCATGGGTGCCATATTGCATGCAGAATTATGGAGGAGTACCACAAGATTATCAAGGATTTTGAGATAAGCTCCAAGATCACAAATGTCATCAGACAATGCTGCAAATATGATTTCTGCCTTTTTTCTGCCAGGATTCTCTGATATCACTACTGATACAGATGATGACACTGACTTGGAAGATGATGATTTTGATGATGCTGATACTGTTGAACTATTTGAAGTGTTACCAAATGAGCAGAATTCCTGCTTTGCTCATACATTGCAGTTGGTGGTGAAAGATGGCCTACAAGAAGCAGGACAGCTAAATATTTCACTCAGCAAAGCATCAAATTGTTATCTTTTGTGCATGTCAACAATAGCCACTGATGTTGTGGAAGGAGGAATAAAATGGAATCAGGTTGTGCCACTCGCTGGAATTCACAAGTGAAAATGATCAGATCTATTTTGCGAGTGCCAGAAGAAAGGTTAAGTAGTTTTGATGGTGTCCCAACCTTTTGAGTTTATGATCAAAATATTCTTCAGGATATACTGTAAATTATTTAGCCCTTTAAGGATGCCACTAACTGCGCCCAATGACAGAATTCTGTTTCATCAAGTCTAGTTATTCCTTGTGTACGGCGGCTCAAGTTTTACCTAGAGTAGATCTTACTTAGGAATCACAGTTCACTATATCAGAAACTGGACTTTAGAAAATGTGGTACTAGCTTGCAAGCACTTCCATGGGTGCCATATTGCATGCAGAATTATGGAGGAGTACCACAAGATTATCAAGGATTTTGAGATAAGCTCCAAGATCACAAATGTCATCAGACAATGCTGCAAATATGATTTCTGCCAGGATTCTCTGATATCACTACTGATACAGATGATGACACTGACTTGGAAGATGATGATTTTGATGATGCTGATACTGTTGAACTATTTGAAGTGTTACCAAATGAGCAGAATTCCTGCTTTGCTCATACATTGCAGTTGGTGGTGAAAGATGGCCTACAAGAAGCAGGACAGCTAAATATTTCACTCAGCAAAGCATCAAATTGTTATCTTTTGTGCATGTCAACAATAGCCACTGATGTTGTGGAAGGAGGAATAAAATGGAATCAGGTTGTGCCACTCGCTGGAATTCACAAGTGAAAATGATCAGATCTATTTTGCGAGTGCCAGAAGAAAGGTTAAGTAGTTTTGATGGTGTCCCAACCTTTTGAGTTTATGATCAAAATATTCTTCAGGATATACTGTAAATTATTTAGCCCTTTAAGGATGCCACTAACTGCGCCCAATGACAGAACTCTGTTTCATCAAGTCTAGTTATTCCTTGTGTACGGCGGCTCAAGTTTTACCTAGAGTAGATGCAGTCAAAGTATAATAGTGCTCTGGTATTTTGATTAAGGAAGTCAGTACAGAAATGCCTAGAGCTGTATGAAGATAAAAAAAAAAATCAACTGGCAACTGTATTGGTGCTCTGAAGAGGAGGAAAAGGCAAACTTGAAGTCCTCTAACATAACTACAGGGTAGTTTATGGCCAAAGAAATTACAAGCACTACAAGCATGGATACTGGCACAGAACTTCCACAAGATAATTCAGGGCCCGGGACAGGGAATTCAGAATCAAAGAGGAAGAAACTTTAGTTTTATAGTTTTTTAATCCCACCAATCAACAGACATAACACAAGTGCAGGAGTCTATTAATACTGAACTTTAAAGATATCTGAGTCAGCCATGCATTTCTGATGAAAGGCATGTACTAGCATACTGGAAGGAACACATGGACACATTTCCAACTCTAGCAAAAATAGCACAAAAAATACCTAGTTATAGCCATTTCTGCACCAGTGGAAAGGATCTTCAGCATCACAGTAAAAGTCTTCCATCCAGACAGATGACGGCTTATGGACAAGAATTCTGAATCCGCAATGTTTGTAAAATACTGTATTAGCTACAAATAGCTAATACAGTATCAGTATAGAAGGTGAAAGGGATTTTTAATATATGTATATGTAAATAATAGGATGAGTAAAAAAATCAAAAGTGTTTGGACTATAAAGTGGAACCAGGCGGTTCATGCATATTGATGAGAAAACAAACAAAGTCTAAGTCTTGTGGCATGACATCTTGATGTCGCCCAGATGCAACAAAAACATGGTCCCGCTTCGTACAGTTTTGCAGTACAAGAAGTGGTTTCAGTATTGTTTTATGTTATTGAGAGATCTCTGTCTTATTCTCCTGTTTATTGACTCATTTTTCTTTTTTACAGATGTCTTCTACGAGGTCCTCTGACAAGTTATGGCTCCTAGGAGCCCAGCAACTAAACAGTTGCTATCAAGTGTTCTCCGAACCATGAGGAAGTAAATAGTGTTTTGCAGTACCACACAAAGCTAAACCCATGTGATTTGACATTCTCAGTTTGGCAGATGGCACTCAAAGTTCAACATCAGTACTCCCAAGGCAAATATTCCAACCATTGATCCATATGATTCCTCAAGAAAGTACTGCGTCTGCAAAAGAGTACAATGGATTAAATAAATCAAAATCCTGGACAATGCAAGCTGAGGAAAACCAAGCCAATTGCATTGCTTCCCTGAAAAATTTGTTTGATGTAGCACATCACAACACCATGTACTTGATCAAGATCAAGGAGGACACCGAGTTCCTTGAAGCTCAGAGGAAGCAAGGCAGGCAGGGAAGATGGGCGGTGTGGATCCGGCCTGGGTGAAAAAATGGAAATGGACACATCAGCTGGGGGATGATGAAAGAAGTCTAGCTGCAAAGGAAAGTCAAGCGTTTGCAGAGAAAGGCAGGCCACCATTGAACGAGTCTCTGACCTCGCCCGCTTTGTCTCAAGAGCAAGGTGTGATAGTAATTCCTCCACTAAAATGACCCTGCCATGCAACATCGTAGAATAAAAATAATCTCTCCTCAAGTTTCTGCTGTTCTGGACGGGACCAACATAAGTGACCAGCAAGCTGGACATGTGCTGCATCCATTCGCCGAGGAGCTGGGAGTGAACACTGGAGAATTATCATTGAGCGTAAGCACGATCAATCGGCAGTGAAGATGTCATCGCAAGGAAAAGGCTGCAGAGCTGAAAGAACTTTGCTCCTGATGTACCCCTCACACTCCCCTGGGATGGAAAACTTATGCCCTTCCCTCACAAATGAAGGTGTTGTGCACCGAGTGCCGATCCTCATTTCTGGAAAAGGCCTGAAGAAGATCCTCGCAGTTCCCATCACTGACAGCAAAGCGGAGCCTATGGCAAACACCATCCATTCCGTTATATCTGAGTGGACTATTTCCAATCGAATTCAAGCGCTGTGCTTTAACACAATAGCGATGAATATGGGATCCAAGGTTGGAGTGTGTGTTCAACTGCAGCAAATCCTTGGTAGAGATGTGCTGGAAGCTTTTTTCTCGACCCTCATCCTAGAAGCATTTCAAAGTCCAGATATCACTGCCTTTGTCTGTTTCCAAGAGTTCTGGCAGTTTGTTGATCAAGACCAGTAGAGGACAGCAAACGAAGAGCTCAAGGAGGACTGGGTGGACAATGTCTTCAAACTATGCAAAGGCTTCCTCCGACACTACCACCCACGTGATGACTACTGAGAACTGCTAGAACTAGCCATTATGTTCCTTGCTGGAATCCCTCATGGACTCAAGAAAGAAGATCTCTTTCCACAAGTCTGAAGCAGTCCATTAGGTTCAATGGATGGCAAGAGCGATTTAAGCTCTGAAAATGTGGATCTTCACACCTCACTCAGTTCGCAGAATACAACAAACAGCAGCTGCCCACTTTACGCACAGTCAAGGCCGCAATTCCTCCAAAGCTGGGCAAGTTCTGCGCCTTTATCATACACTAATACATTGGAGAGTGGTTCTCAGCTGTGTGTTCAGCAAAAGCCCCAAGAAACGACCTTGACCTTTACAAAGCCCTAGCAAAAGAGACGAACAAGGCGATCAGAGAGTCGAGGCAGAAAGTATTAGGAGATCACATGTGGTACCTGTTAGAAGAGAAGTGACAGTTGGTCTTGCCCTTTTTGATGATGAGCTGTCCCTGGAGGAGAAGCAGCAACCCCCGAAGCATGGAGAGATCAGAGGAACCTCTATCCATGGTTCATGTTGAGGAGGCTGACTTAGACAACAAGACCTCCTTCATCACAAAAAATACTGAGAAATGCTTGGATCTGCTGGAAATCGACAAGATGAGTAGGTGGCCTTCTCGTTGTAGCAGGCCGAAAATCTAGACTAACCCCAATCGATCCAACCCGCTTCCTACACTAATCTAGACATGAGAAATCAAAGGAGAATGAAACGGATTGTATATACAGTCCCTTTACTTACAAAAAAAAGTACAATAATAATGAAAAAATATGGGGTAAATATGCACACAAGCCTATTTATATATAAATAAAACAATCCTATCTTGAAATCCTACCAATCGAAAATATATACACAATTACTAAAGAACAAACAACAAATACAAAAAGAAGAGACAACAAAAGAGGAGTTATCTTACATGGTACCACAGTTTACGATTTGCCCCCCCCCCCCTCCCGCTGGGGAAAATCTTGCTGGCAGTCACTCTTGTGACAAAAATTGGGTATGCGGGTCTTATGGGGCCTGGCGCCTCTGAGCTCAAACTTCTTCAAGATCCAGTCACTTCTTTAGGCTATTAAAGCTCTCTGCAATCAACTACTATTAGAAGACTTATCAAATTTTATTTAAATTTCTTCAAAGTATTTTTATTCCAGTCGCTCTTACAAAATGCAGGCAATGTTTATTTATTTCTTTACTTAAGTGCTGTCTCAGAAAAATATTTAACATTTAGTAGTTTGTTTGCAATATAAAGATATATGAAACTAAGTCTGCATTTTGTAAGAGTGACTGGAATAAAAACATTTTGAAGAAATTTAAATAAAATTTGATAAGTCTTCTAATAGTAATACTTTGTACTTGTACTTTGTTTAAAATAAAAATCTTTTATTAAAGTGCCATATTCTGAAAAGCTAGACTGACCAAATAGAATATTTCCTCTGTATCAGAAGCAAACTATTTATCATTGTTAATGTAGAAAGGCCTCTAGTATTTTACAAAGTTCCAAGGCCGTGTTTTTCTTGTAAAGTGTGTCTGACTTTGTTAAGTTTGAAATAGTTTGGTATTTAAAGAAAGAGGGCTTATGATAGCCACGCAAGTGTGACAAGGTTGCTTATCTTATACCGAGCTCGGAGGGGCCATTTTCTTTGTAAGTCCTAGGCACTTTGCCCGCTCGAGTGGCAGCTGGCAGGATGCCCCCTCCCCTTTGTACCATGTGAGGCCTTATCTTTTTTTTTGTTGTTATTGCCCCGGCAGATATTTTCTGGTTGTTGACTATGCCTATTTTCCTTTTGTATCGTCTAATTGAGCATTTTTTGTATAAATCCTTTTGCTAGTATTCATAAGTAGGATTTTTTTTTTGTGTATATAGGAAAATTAGATATCTATTTTTGTGTGCATAAGTAACAAGACCTCTTGTAAATATTATTGTATTTTTTTTGTAAGTAAAGAACTGTATATACAATCCGTTTTATTCTCCTTCGATTTCTCACGTCCGAATTAGTGTAGGAAGCGGGTTGGAACGATTGGGATTAGAGCATAGATTTTCGGCCCGCTACATCATCACCATGACGCCGCAAAATGAGGGGTCGTTCTGGTGCAGTATTTCACTAAGAACACTCATGCGAAGTCGGACTAGCTGCAATGCCTCCTGCATGTTGTTGAAGAGTACCAGAAAATGTATCTGATGGCCAAGAAAGGAAGCCTGACAAAGTCAAAGCACTGATTTGTGTAATATGATGCAATTTCTCCCCTCCATGAAGAAAAGTATGGTGACTGCGCGACATAAAGGTATCGTCCAATCAAAAAGAAATTTCTCTCATTTTGTTTCTGTTGGAAAAGGCAAAGAATAAAGAGTTCGGCATTGACATCATTTAATTTTGAAATTCCATCCCTATTGACGTGACTCAACCTAATATATACACCAATATTATTTAGAATAATCATTAATTTCAAATTAAGGGAATTCCAGTTTTCTTACTTATTTTCTACAATTGCAAGTATCACTTTTCATTTGTACTGGAAGTCTACTCTGTATTATTTTGTATTATGAATTAAACTAGAATAATCAACAATTTCAAAATAATGAAATTTTAATTTTCTTACATATTTTCGACAATTCTAAGTACTGTATTACATTTTTCCATTTGTATCTGAAATCTACTTTGCATTACCAGCGTTTTGTATTATGAATTATGCTAGAATAATTATTAATTGCAAACTAAGGAAATCTTAATTTTCTTACATATTTTCTACAATTGCAAGAATCACACTTTTCATTTGTATCATAAATGAAAAGATATATGAATTAAACTAGAATATTTGCTAGAATTTGCATCATTACTTTTACCTGGGGATAAAAGATAGATAACCTATTGAAATGTACTTGTACTTAAGTATATTGTCAGATACTTGGACTTAAGTACTAGGCATATCTTCTGTACTTGTACTTGAACTTTTCTTCAGTACTTATACTTGTCTACAAGTACTAGCAGGTGTACTTGGACCCAAACCTGATTGTGTGGAAAACCTTGTCCAGTAGCTTAATGTAACTCACTATTCAGAAGGAAGGGCTAGTATAGAGAAATACATAGTTGATAATCCTCTAGAAGGAAGGATGTGAAGCAGTTGTGCACAACTTGGTGCAAATTCCACAGGTTCCAGATAGGTCAAAGCAACACCAAGTGAAATGATGTTGAGTTTGCTATCCCAAATGGAAAAACAAAAAAAGTTGCAGTGGGTGTCCTGATAGACCTCTATTATGCTCACAAGCATTTTTCAAGCTTACAGAAAGAAAATCTCCCAAATTAGGAGTACAGTAATGTGTTTTATCATAAAACATTTCATAAATAACCAAAAAATTGAGTTTTATATTGTACCATATATCGCTGCAGTCAAGTTGTACAGAAGAGTTAAACTAGATTTTTCAAATCTATAAAATGTTTAATTATGTAATCAGTTTTTGTGCTTTAAAGTAGCAACAAACGGAAAAATATTTCAGTGGTTTTACCACTGATTTGCATGCTTTTAGGTTTTTTATTTCTTAGTGGGGACCTACAGTTTATCAATGGCAGCCATTGTGAAGTCAATCTGAATCTGGACCTGATGTGACTTAACTTTGCTGTAATTAGAAGCAGCATTTCCACTCAAGGCTGTAGCCAATTGCAAAGATGAACATAGTATTCAATGGATATAGGATAAGAGGAGTAAGAGATAATTACAAATGAAAGTGGATATCAACTATTAAGAATCTCATTATAAATCCTTGCAAAGGTATTTTAAAAGACACCCCAGCCAAGCCAATAATACTCACTTCTTTTTCCATTTCATCATAATGGGTGATTACTTTCTTTATGTGGCAATAAAACTCAATAAGCATTGAAAAAAAGCGCCTTGTTCGTACTGGGTCTGAAACAATAGCCTGATATTATTGAAAAGGAAACAATCAGACTTTATGAGTAAAGCATGAGTAAGCAAAACAATGGTTAAAGACACCACAGATAAAACTTTCTTCCATATTGGCCATAATACCCTGAAATATAAGAATAATAACTAGGAGAAAATAAATATTGCTTTATTGTTCTATTTTAAATCAATAAAGGTAATGATAATAGCTAGTAAAGGACATTAGTAATTTAAGGAAAGTTCCTAAAAAAAGAATTTAGCCTCAACTCTTTTTTGTTTCTTAACAACTACAAGTAAGTATAGCAAAATTTCAGTAATGCAGTGGAATTTGCTTATTATGGTCACTTTTGGGTCATTGCTTTTTAATAAGATTAAGTTGCTAATGACATTAAGCAAAGGATATAACAATTAACTCTTGTTATAAACAATTTTTAATAAGAAACAAGCTAGTATTTATTTAAAATACTCATTTTTTTTGGGGGGGAGGGGTTGTGTTGTTGTTTATAGTTCCCCAGGAACAGATGGTATCTCTGCTCCCTTCAACCAGTTAGGAGATTTAAGGAGAGCTTTGATCCTACAGCTTGTGCTGTAGACCCCACCAATGTTACCACAATTATGTAGGATGCACCTTCTGTGAGACTGCCCTGTGGGAACAGGTTAGAGTGGAGGGAGCCTGTTGCATGCCGTGGGAATTTTATAGCATGCTTCTGTGCTAGTGGTACATGCAACAGCTAGGAAGTGGAAGTTCTATGACAACTTAACCTGATGTACAGAATACATCCTAGAGGGATGGTCACGCTCCAGAATTAAATCCAGGAATTCTCACACAAATCTCTCAGTAATAATTAGGATTTAAAAGTTTGCATGATACCTTAGTCAAATGGTAGCATTTGAAGGCAGGAAGATCCCTTTGATGTTCTTTAATAAAAAATTGTTTGTGTGTACCATGCATTATTCACTATCAAGACAATTTTTCACTTTAATTCAAGAATTAGATTACCTAACAAATTATTGAAAATGGCACTACTCATCCAAGCATTTGGACTAAAAGAGCAATCAATAAGCAAACTTTTGTCATCTTTAAAACAAAGGATTTTTACTTTTTCCAATCAGTAAAAGTTCTTTCTTCTCACCTTTCATATTAGCACAACAAAGATCCATCACAGGACACTTCCAAGATTTAAATCACTAAGCACATTCATTTATAAGCAAATCAGTATGGTAAGAATTTGTCTGGTTTAAAATAAGATTCCTGGAGGATTAACAGTCATATTTTGACAGTTTTGGGTAATTAATGTTTAAAGTCATTAATCTGGCATTGCAAAACAACTAAATACTGGAGGAATTTAATAATAACCAGAACTTTGAGAATAATAGATGGATTGTTTTTAATGGGTTTAAATAGAGGTGAGACAGTGGTTTTATAACAATAGCCTATTAATAACATTATCTGTGGATTAAAATAAGGAGATTCCAATCTTATATATATTGAAGGACTAATTATATAACAAAAATGGTTTTAAAAAGAAATATTCCTTACCAGGCTGAAATATGTCAATAATTTTAAAGTCATTGCAGTCAAAAGTAAGCTTTAAGTAAGACTTGATACAATGTCCCAACTGAAGAGGAAAAACTGCATTTCTGTACATATCAGGATATTGTTGCATATTTTGTGGTGCATCTATTGACAGCTGAAAAAAAAATATATAAATAGTGATTAATGTAAAACCTAATAGTTAACTTGGCAAATGCAATGCAAAATTATGAACTCCTAAAAGTTCCTTAGATAATATAACTACATATATAAACCACCCAGCAGGCAAGGCTGTAGTTTTTAAACTAGCTACCATGTAAGGAAAGAATAAAGTTGTAGAGTGAAGTAGATAAGACATGACCACTCCACCTGGTTAAGTTAGGTGGGAGAACACACAACTTGGATGCAATCTGGGTGAGGTAAAGCTACAATTGAACTCCTACTTCCTAATTTGCATGGACCAATAAAACAATCAAGTGTTATAAAATTCCCTTATGACACAGCCTCCATCCACTCTAACTTGGTCCTGCACAAGTCTCACAGAAGGTGGAGCCCCACTTAATAGTGCTAAGGTTGATGAGACCTAAAAAAATTTTTTCACCAGACCCACAAGGGTATAAGTCACCACAATTAAAATTACAGTGTAGTGTAGTACTAGGTGACTATAAAATATCCATGGCAAAACTAAACAAAGAGAAACCAAACAAAAAAATTAAGAAACAGAAAGGCAAGAAGACAGGATCAAAAGACTAATACCAAAGAGTCAAATAAAATGGAGGTGAGCCTGCTTAAAAAAATCAGTCCAGAAGTCTAGGTTCACAAAGCCATCTAGAGTACAAAGGACAAGAGGTAGCAAACCCGTTCATCCTAGTACTAGGACAAGTAACTTTTTTTTAGGAGCACATCTGGCCACTGCCTACTTGGGCATAAATCACCGTATTCACTACAGCCTATGACTAGGGTTATTTAAAAACAAATAACTAGGATAAAAAGATCATAGACTAAAAACAAAAAGCTAACAAGGAAGCGAGCTCCAGCGTAAGGGGTAGGCCAGCCTCTCCAGGCACAGGAAAATGCATCACACAACAGACAGTCAAATAAAGTGGAGCCAGCCTCCTCCCAAAAGGTGTATAGTCTGTAAGTTGGTGTGCATGAATCCGTCCAGAGTACAAGGGATAGGCGGTAGTACCCCCCGCTCGTAACATGCGTGGAGATCACCCAGACTGAGACATTAAACACAGCACATCAAATGGCAGTGTGCACAATTCAGACAAAAGCAACCTGAAGCCGGCGTGGCATTTGGGGGTAGGTCCATGGGTACAGTCGCAGAGCAATGGCACATAACTTTAAATTCCCCTCAACCATCTCCCAGCTTCTTTGCCAAGCCACCAGTAGGGCAGCTGTATTCCTGCCATGTAGTCTGTGTGAGGAAAAGCAAAACGCTGGTCTGGTTGACCAGTCCTCAGACTATTTGGTGCCTTCATTGGTGTACTCATTTCCCGCATTTCCTACATGTCCAGGAACCCAGCAGAATATAATCTATACATCCGCCCAGTTTGCCAAAAGAGTGCCGTCACAGATATCGTGAACCAGGGGATGCAGAGATTTCAATACCCCGAGAGCACTCAGGGCACTTTGTGAGTCGCTATAAATCACAATCCGGTCCCCAAACTGGGCACATTGCGTTATCTCCAGTACCGAGCAGTGTATTGCAACCAGCTCTTGGCCAAGGAAAACCCATGCCCATACGCCTGGCAGAGCTCTCAGACTTCCAAAAAGGGGATACAGCGTGGAAATCAACCCCTTCTTGGGACTTGGAGCCAGCCGTATACATTGGCACGGCTCCAGCATGACACAAAGTGTGCTCCAAAAAGGCTGAGTGCAATAATCCAGGTGCTGTAGATGCTTTGGGAGCAGAGGCCTGGTGACAAATATTCAAAGGTACCCTCCAGGGCAGAACCAGTTGTGCCACTGGCCCTAGAGCTATACCTAGCTCTAAACCTAAAGGGTTAGGGTATGACTGCTGTCTCTTGGCAGCATAAGCACCAGGCTCACACATACAGGCTAATAATGCACCGTGCATGGAGAGCTTTGAATGAAGAAAGGATTGAAAAAAAAGTAAGGCATTAGCCATATCAGTGCCCAAGGCGCTGAACGTCACAGAGCGCAGAATATCCATGGTGGGGGTACAACAGACCATAAGGCTGGGAATGTGAGCCTCTCAGGTGAGATGTCTGTCAAATACAAGACCAAGGAAACTGTGCGAGTCACTACTTCCAAGCGCACCTCATTGAGAAACAAGTCTGGGTCAGAGTGGAGGCATGGATGATGGCAGAAGCGCACCACCTTAGTGATGGCCGAGGAAAACCTATGCCTGTGCGCTTCAGCATAGCGAGAGACGTGGTTCAATGCTTGTTGGAGTAGATGCTCCAGAGTTAGCATCTGGGCAGTGGCATAGCGAGAACACCTTCCTGAATCAGCTCGGTGATGCCATTGATGGTCAGGGCAAAGAGTGCAACAATGAAGACACTTCCCTGTGGGACACCCTCTTCCTGCTCCATTAGGCTCAAGTCAAAGCACAGCATCTGACCTGGAGTGGAACTTGCCAAAAGACAGATGGCATCCTCTGTACAGAAAGGATAATCTAACACTTACCAATTAGTCGATCAAGTTGCCCAAGCAGGAGGTTGAGATTGGGTGGAAACCAGGCTGGGTAGAGTAATGATTCGCCAGGAATCTGGGAGCATACCCTTTACCCAGATCCTGCTGAACAGAAAGGCCATGCCTCACTCATCCAGGTATCAAAGAATGGCATACAGGACATCGTCTGGACACGGGCCAGTGTCTGAGCACAAAGTGAGAGTGGAATCCAACTCACTCAAAGTAAACCTATTGTTGAATGGTTCTCCCCCTCTGGAGGTAAAGTCCAGTCAGCTGCCTTCCGCGACATCATGCTTAGTCGCCGTATTAAAACTGGCCTAGTTCTAGGCTACTTTAAAATAAAATTAAAGAAAAAAAACAAAACAAAACACCCCAAAATGGGGAAAGGAAGCAAGCTGGTGCGTCGGGGAGAGGTCCCCCCGGCGCAGGAGCGTGCAACTAAAGGAAAAAAAACAAACAAAAAACAAAACAAAACACAAACCTTGCTTAAATAATAGAGAGAAGGCCGGCCTCCCCCCAAAAGTCAGCAAGTCCACCAGTCAAAGTGCACGCACTCGTCCCGAGTACAAGGGACAGGCGGTAGCGACCCCGCCCATCCCGGTACCGGGACAGGTGTCGTGCGCGAAGATCACCCAGACTGGGACATTCGACAAGAATGTGCCGAACAGTCTGGGGGACGACGCAGTCGTTGCAATAGGGCGCAGGCGAGCGCTCCACCAGATAGCGATGCGTCACACGAGTGTGTCCGATTCGGAGACGACAGAAAGCAACCTGAAGCCGCCGCGGCATTGGGGGATAGGTCCATGGGAACAGTCGCGGCGCAATGGCACGCAACTTTAAGTTCCCTTCGACCGTCTCCCATCTTCTTTGCCAAGCAGTCCGAAGAGCTGCCCGTATTCCTGCCATGTAGTCGGTGTGAGGAAGAGCGAAACGCTGGTCCGGGCGCAGAGTCCTCGCGGACTCTTTGGCGCCCTCATCGGCGCGCTCATTCCCCGCAATTCCTACATGTCCAGGAACCCAGCAGAAGATAATCTCGACATCTGCCCGGCTCGCCAAAACCGTGGCGTCACGGATTTCGCGAACCAGGGGATGCGGAGATTCCAATGCCCCGAGAGCACTCAGGGCGCTTTGTGAGTCGCTATAGATCACAATCCGGTCTCCGAACCAGGCACGTCGCGTAATCTCCCGTACCGAGTGGTGTATTGCCACCAGCTCGGCCGTGAAGACAGACGCAGCGCCTGGTAGAGCCCCGCTGACTTCAAACAGAGGGGAAACGGCGTGGAAGCCGACCCCCTCTTGGGACTTGGAGCCATCCGTATACACTGGCACGGTACCAGCGTGACGCGATGTGTGCTCCAAAAAGGTCGAACGCAATACTCCCGGCGCAGTACAAGCTTTGGGAGCAGAGGCGTGGCGACAAATAGCCAAATGTGGTACCCTCCAGGGTGGCGTCCTGGGCAGAACCAGGGGCGCCACCGGCCCGAGAGCTATATCTACCTCTCGAAGGAGTTTCCTGGCCCTAAACCCAAAGGGCTTAGGGTATGACTGGCGTCTCTCGGCGGCATAGGCACCATCGAGATCAGCTGCGGATGCAGTGAGAGCTGTTGGCGACTGAGGGAGGCGCCGGGCTCGCGCGTACAGGCGAGTGATGCACTGCACGCGGCGCAGAGCGAGTGGCATCTCCCCAGCATCGACCAACAGGCTCTCAATGGGGGAAGTGCGGAAGGCACCGGTCGCAAGGCGAAGGCCGGTGTGGTGGATCGAATCCACCTTCCGCAATAAACGCTCGGCTGCGGATGCATAAAACTCGCATCCGTAGTCGAGCTTCGAGCGAACAAAGGATCGATAAAAAAGTAAGGCGGTAGCCCTATCAGCGCCCCAAGCGCTGAACGTCACGGAACGGAGAATGTCCATGGCGCGGGTACAAGAGACCCTAAGGCTGCGAATATGAGCCTCCCAGGTGAGGCGTCGGTCGAATACAAGACCAAGGAAACGGTGCGACTCAACCACATCCAGGCGCACCCCATTAAGAAACAAATCTGGGTCGGGGTGAAGCCGTGGATGGCGGCAGAAGTGCACCACCTTAGTCTTGGCCAAAGAAAACCGAAACCTGTGCGCTTCGGCATAGCGAGAGACGCGGTTCAATGCCTGTTGGAGTCGACGCTCCAGAGTTGGCATCTGGGCCGCGCCAAAAGAGATCGAAAGGTCGTCCACGTAGAGCGTAGCGAGAACATCTTCCGGCAGCACCGAGGTGATGCCGTTGATGCTCAGGGCAAAGAGTGTGACACTGAGGACACTTCCCTGCGGGACACCCTCTTCCTGCTCCTTTGGGCCGGAGAGGGCTCCCCCCACCCGTACGCGGAATCGACGATCTCGCAAAAATTCAGATATAAACATTGGGAGGCGTCCCCTCGCCCCCATCGTGTGGAGAGTCTCCATGATACCGTATCGCCATGCGGTATCATAGGCCTTCTCCAGATCGAAAAACACCGTGGCGTAGTGCTGTCTACGAAGGAAAGCCTCGCAGACGGCGTTTTCCAGTCGGAGCAGAGCATCCGACGTGGAGTGGAACTTACGGAAGCCGCACTGCGCAGAAGACAGATGGCCTCCGTTGTCCAGGAAATAGGCTAATCTAACATTTACCAATTTCTCCATCAACTTGCACGCGCAAGAGGTTAGAGAGATTGGGCGGAAACCGGTCGGAGTAGAGTGATCTCTCCCCGGCTTGCGAAAGCCGAGCACAGTAGCGATTCGCCAGGAGTCTGGGAGAAGACCTTCCACCCAGATCCTGTTGAACAAATCTACCAGAAAGGCCATGCCTCGCTCACCCAGGTGTCGAAGCATGGCGTACGGGACATCGTCCGGACCATGGGCGGTGTCCGCGCACGAAGCGAGAGCGGAATGCAACTCACTCACAGTAAACTTGTCGTTGAAGGGTTCTCCGCCTCTGGAGGTAAAGTCCAGCCGGCGGCCTTCCGCGACATCACGACGTGCATTGAATGCTGGCAGAGCAGCATCACGGCTAGAGAATGCGGAAAAAGCGGTCGCTAAGGATTCCGCCACGGACGCGGGGTCCGAGATTGTGGTCCCATTCTCCTGGAGAACGGGAGGGGGGTCCTGCGAGAACTTGCCCCGAATCCTTTTGACTCGCTTCCACACCTCAGCTAAAGGGGTCTTCCCGTTAAGTGAAGACACGTATGCCCGCCAAGAAGAGCGGCGGGCGTGCTTCGAAATATACCGGAACCTAGCCCTAGCCCGACGAAATTCAGCGACAGTGAAATCGTTCGGGCGGCGCTTATAGCGCATGTAGGCATAACGCTTCTGTTTGAGGGCCGTCTCACACTCAGGCGACCACCATGGGAGTGGTCAGCGTGCAAAACGGCCAGACGTCCTAGGAATAGTAGTCAGGCCCACGGCGATGAGGTTGCCGGAGAAGAACTCAACGGCCTCATCTACCGACCTAAACTCCTCGACTGAGATAGAGAATTCAGTCATTTCCTGAAATGCAGGCCACCGCGCCCGCGCCAAGCACCCCCGAGGTGGTCTCTCAGGCGGCAGTTGCCCTGAAAATGATATTTGAATGGGAAAGTGATCACTACCATGGAGGTCATCGACCACCCACCAATCAAAATCAGGCTGTGCATCCGAAGAGCACAAAGATAGGTCAAGGCAAGAAAATGAAGCGGTTCTCGGACAGTGATGCGTAAACTCATCCACGTTTAGGACACCCATCTCAAGCTCTTCGATCAGATCGGCAAGGACTTGTCCCCTGGGATTTATGGAGTAATCTCCCCAGAGAGGATGCCTGCCGTTCAGATCTCCAAGCAAGAGATAGGGCCTCGGCAACCGTGCCACGACGCGGCGGAAGTCCCCCGCGTCGAAGTCAGCTGACGGTGGAATGTACGCAGAAATGATAGTATACCTCCTATCCAGGTGCAGCTGCACAGCCACTGCCTGAAAGGAGGTATCTAAAGAGAAAGGAAGAACGGAGACATCATGCCGGGTGTAAACCGCGCATCCCCCAGCCCGCGGTGGTGGGGTCGCAAGACCCTTATACCCCGGGAGGGCAGGCAGGGGGCACGCGCCTAGCATGGTCTCCTGCAAAAAAATAGCTAATGGGGAACGGGAGGAGGCGAGCCTCCGCAGCTCCTCCCAGTTGGCCCGGAGTCCACGGCAATTCCATTGAAGGAATATGCCCTCCAGGCCTAGCTCGGAGGAGACGCGGGGGCCCTCCTCGAATTGAAGACCCTCACGGGAATGGCCGTACGCTTCCCGGGGGCAGAACCCCGGGCGCTGTTGGCCGGACAAAGCGCTGAAGGCGCTGTCGCCTTCGAGGACTTATTGGGGGAGGTTGGGCTCGCCATGCGAGTCTTTTCCTCCCTCCGCCTCGAAACTTTAGGCGGGCGTTGCGGCTTCGGAGGCGGGGGGCCCTCTTTTCGAGGAACCACCGTCTCCGAGCCACTCGCTCCACCTCGGGGCGTGGGCGAAGGAGCCGAAGCTCCTTTGTTGCTGTCCTCCTTTCGGGGGACAGCTTTAGGAACCCCGGAAGATGGCCTAGCGACCATCTTCAGGGGTGTTGCCTCCTGTGAGTCTAACGACTCGGTGGAGGCGCGTGGCCGTTTCGCCTTGCGGGAAACGGTCACGCTGGGGGAAGAGGGGGGAGCCCTGGTTTTAGCCGGGGCTGGGTATGAACCCTTTTTGCCGCCAGCTTTACCAGGGGAGCGCCTGGGTTGGGTAGAGCCCGCAGAAGGGCTCCGAATGGGCGCGGAAACAACCATGCTCGTTGGCCTGGATGGGCCAGGAGCAGAGGGTGCCTTTCGAACTACTGAGGCATATGACGTCCCAGGCAGAGCTGGGCGCGCCAGGACCAAGTCCTTAGCCTCGCGGAATGAGAGTCTATACTGGGCCTGAACGGCCAGGATTTCTTTCTCCAGGAGATATGCACCACATTGCTTCGAAGAAGCAGGGTGCGGCTCTCCGCAATTGACACACTTGGCCACACACGATTTGGACTTGTCGTGTGCGACCTTGGAGCAATTTACACATACTTCGGGTGACCCCGACTTTGCATGTCTACATGAGCGATTTGTATGGCCGAAGCGGTGACAGTAATAGCACCGCCGCAGCAGTGGCACGAATGCCTTCACGCGGTAGCGGTACCAACCGGCATGCACCGACTCAGGGAGCTTGTCACAGTCGAACGTGACGAAGAGTGTAGGGGTGGGTCTCGAAGCCCCTCCCTGTTTTCTCATCACACGTTCGACCTTGACCGCCCCATGGTCGGCCAGCTCTAGGGTGATGTCCTCAATGGAGTAGTCAACGAGTTTCCTCGCATAAACTACTCCTTTCACAAAGTTCATGGTAGAGTGCGGCGTCACACTCACCGGGGTGCCATGAAGTGTCCGAAGAGCACTTATCTTGGCCGCCTCGGCGGGATTCGCCGCATTCGCCAGAAGGCTGCCGTCCGAGAAACGGGTCACCTTCGGCTCTCTACCAATTACACTAGCTAATCCTCTCCTCTGATGGATCATGTTGCCCTTGGACAACATGGTGCCATCAGTGGAGCGAATAACGAGGAAGCGTTTGAAGCCAGCGGGCTCGAAAACGCCAGGTAACCTCTGAATGAGGGGCCCCGATGTCATCGAGGCTCCGCCCTGTGCACTCTTGGTCTTAGTCAGGGGCTCCGCACACGAGGGGGTAGAGGGGCCGGATGTGCCGATCTTGGCTTGGTCGCCTACCAAAGTGGCAGCAGACCCATCCGTCCCCGCAGCCCCCGCGGATGGAGAGGAGCCCCGAGTCTTTTTCGTCCTTTTAGTCTTTTTAGTCTTTTTCTTTTTTGGAGAGGAGGGCGGGGAATGAATCCGCTTTTCACCTCCGCCGGCAGAAGCCCCCAGGCCAGATGGACCGGCCTCAGCCAGGTCCCTCTCCGAAATGGAGAAGGTCCTGGTTGTCGTAGGGGCACCTGTCGGAGGAGATCCCTCCCCTCCTTGTACTGCCTCGGAGCCCTCAGCCATTTGAGGAGGACCTTGCATGGGGGCGGACTCGGGTTCGGTGCTTGGCACCGAGCCCGAATTCCCCCCCATGGAAGGCCCTACCGTCTGAGGCTGGGTCTCCTCAAGGACCATGTCTATCACGGGAGGGGCCTCCAGTTGGCCATCCCCTCCCAGGACATTGCAGGTCCCCTTGGCAGTGTCGCCAGTCTTGTTTGGGGAGGCACAGGCCTTGACCCCGGCAAGGTTTAATATTTTTGCCAGCAGGTCTTTTGAGGGAAGCGACTGAAGGGGCCTGGCTTGCCTCTCCCCTCTAAGGGGGTTTGCCCTACCGAGCCGCTTTGATGGGGAGCGGCTGGCTAAGGGCTGCCTGCTGGCTTTCTTGGCAGTCCCCTTGGAAAGAAAAGAGCGGACTGCCGCTGGGAAAAGGGAGGTGCCCGAAAGCACCTCCAGAGAAGGGGGTGAGGGGGAGTCCCCTGCACCCGTAGGCGAAGGAGAGGAGTAAGCCTCCTCTCCGGTTAGAGAAATATGGAGGGTCCCCTGTGCAAGCACAGGGGGGAGGGACCTCCATTTTTTTGCTGGAGCTGCCCGAGGGCGGCTCCGTTGTTCTTGGGGAAGTTGGGGGTTGGGTTTTTTTGGTGTGATTTTCATCATTGGGCATGGTGACCCTTCTTTTAATACGGGATGCAATAGCGCACACCTCTCGCAGTAGCCCGCACTGCGAGAGGTGCTTACAGGCCCAGCAGAGCCAGGCGCCGCCATTTGGGACCACCCCTCCCGCCTGGTGGCCTGGCAGTCCATCGGCATGGCGGCTCCACCTTGGACACGGCGTATAAATGATAGATTTTGAAGACGAGAGGAAAAGGGATGTGAGGAAGGTATGGGTGGGGATGAAGCAGGTAGTTAAAAACCAGCCACCCCAGACCGGAGCTCAGGGGTTAGGGAACATTGTCCCCCACCCCCTCAGCCCCGATGCGGGACGGTTGGCTGAAAGGAAGGTCAGCATCTACCCTGTGAAATTAGAGGCTGACCAGAGAAAGTTGTGGGAGAGGTTCTGTGAAAAGAGAGGAAACAAGTGTTTTGAAGGAAGGAAGAGAGGCTAGGCTGGGGCCGGACGGGGTGCTGAGTCCCATCAGCACGGCGGCCAGAATGGCAAATCGTCGCGCCCCTTACGGGGGAATCCACATAAAGCACTCCGCCACTGAGGTGGGGTCCAATATTGCGGTCTCATTCTCCAGGTGAGCGTAGTCCTGCAAGAACTTGTCCCAAATACTAAGGATAGAACGAGATAGGAAAATGAAGCAGTTCTCGGGCAGTGATGCATATACTCATCCACAATTAGGACACATATCTCGAGCCTGTCAATCAGGTCAGCAAAGACTTAAGCCCAGGGATTAATCAAATAGTCTCCCCAGAGGGGGGTGTCTCCCGTTCAGATCTCAGAGCAAGAGAGAGGGCCTCAGCAAATGTGCTACAACACGGTGGAAGTCCCCAGCTTTGAAGTCGGCCGATGGTGGAATGAAGGCGAAAATAACACCTCCTATCCAGGGGCAGCTGCATAGCTACTGCTTGAAAGGAGGTATCTAAAGCAAAGAGAAGAACTGAGACATCATGTGGGGTGTAAATCGCGCATCCTTCCGCCAGGTTGCCTTCTTGTGGTGGTGGGATCACAAGGAGGCAGGGGCAGATGCCCAGCATGGTCTCCTGCAAAAAGACAGCTAACAGGGAATGGGAGGAGATGAGCCTCCGCAGCTCCTCCCAGTTGGCTGGCCTGGAGTCTGCAGGAATTCCATTTTAGTAATATGCCCTCCAGGCCTAACTCGGGGGAGATGCGGGGGCCCTCTTTGAAGAGAAGAACCTGACAGGAATAGCCATACGCTTCCCAGAGGCAGAACTCCAGGTGCTGAAGGTCTTTTCCAGGACCAAGTACTTAGCCTCAAGAAATGAGAGACAATCTTGGGCCTGAATGGCTAGGATTTCCTTCGAAGAAGCAGGGTGCGGCTCTCCTCAATTGACACACTTGATTTGGACTTGTTGTGTGTGGCCTTGGAGCAACTTACACAGACTTCAGGTAATCCCAACTTTGCACTTCTACATGAGCGATTAGTATGGCTGAAGCGGTGACAGTAGTAGCACCTCTGCGGCAGTGGTACAAATGCCTTCACTCTGTAGCAATACTAACTGGCATGCACTAACTCAGGGAGCTCGTCACAGTCAAATGTGATGAAATGTAGGGGTGGGTCTCGAGACCACTCCCTGTTTTCTCATGATACGTTCAACCTTAACCGCCCATGCATGGCCAGCTCTAAGGTGATGTGATCTATGGAGTAGTCGTGGAGTTCCCTTGCATAAACTACTCCTTTCACAAAGTTCATGAGAGTGTGTGGCATCACACTCACAGGTATGCCATCAAGTGTCCTAAGGGCACTAATCATGGCTGCCTTGGAGGGATACAACGCATTTGCTAAAAGGCTCCAGTCCAAGAAACGGGTTACCTTCAGCTCTCTACCAATCACCCTAGCTCGAGCTCTCTTCTGATGTATCATGTTGCCCTTTTCCCTTCTCCAGAAGGGACACAGGGTCCCAGATTGCGGCTGCATTCTCCTGGAGAATGGGAGGGTGGTTCTGCGAAAATTCCCCAAATCCTTTTGACTCTTCCACACTTCTGCAAGAGGGGTCTTCCCATTAACTTATAACATGTATGACCACCAGGAAGAGTGGCAGACATGCTTCAAAACATACCAGAACCTAGCCCTAGCTCTATGAAATTCACTGACAATGAAATCATTCAGGCAGCACAAAGTGCATGAAGACATGATGCTTTTGTCTGAGGACCATCTCACAATCAGCTGACCACCAAGGAAACAGTCGATGGGCAACAAAACAACCAGACGTTCTAGGAAAACTAGCTAGACCCACACCGATGAGAGTGCCACATAAGGACTCAACTGGCCCAAACAGTCATTTTGTGAAATGCAGACCACCACACCCATCCAAAGCACCACTGGGGTGCTATTTCAGGCAGAAGTGGCTCAAAAAATGATGGTTGAATGGGAAAGTGATCATTACCATGGAGGTCATCAACTACCTCCCACCCAAAATTATCCTGTGCATCGGGAGAGCACATGGAGAGATCAACCCCTCAACCATCTCCCAGCTTCTTTGCCAAGCCACCAGGAGGGCAGACGTATTCCTGCCATGTAGTCTGTGTGAAGAGCAAAAAGCTGGTCCAGGCGCAGAGTCCTCAGGGACTCTTTGGCGCCCTCATCGGCGCATTCATTCCCCACAATTCCTACATGTCCAGGAACCCAGCAGAAGATAATCTTGACGTCCGTCCGGCTCGCCAAAACCGTGCCGTTACACACATCGCGAACTAGGGGATATGGAGATTCCAATGCCCCAAGAGCATTCAGGGCGCTTTGTGAGTCGCTATAGATCACAATCCAGTCTCCGAACCGGGCACGTCGCGTAATCTCCCGTACCGAGTGGTGTATTGCCACTAGTTTGGCCGTGAAGACAGACGCAGCAACTGGCAGAGCCCCGCTGACTTCAAACAGAGGGGACACGGCGCGGAAGCCGACCCCCTCTTGGGACTTGAAGCCATCCGTATACATTAACATGGTTCCAGCGTGACATGTGTGCTCCAAAAAGGTCGAACGCAATACTCCCGGCGCTGTACAAGCTTTGGGAGCAGAGGCGTGGCGACAAATAGCCAAATGTGGTATCCTCCAGGGTTGCGTCCTGGGCAAAATCAGGGGCGTCAACGGCCGGAGAGCTATATCTAGCTCTCAAAGGAGTTTCCTGGCCCTAAACCTAAAGGGCTTTGGGTATGACTGGCGTCTCTCGGCGGCATAGGCACCATCGAGATCAGCTGTGTATGCAGTGAGAGCCGTTGGCGAACGAGGGAGGCGCCGGGCTGGCGCGTACAGGTGAGTGATGCACTGCATGCGGTGCAGAGCGAGTGGCATCTCCCCAGCATCGACTAGGCGAAGGCCAGGATGGTGGATCGAATCCACCTTCCGCAATAAATGCTCGGCTCTGGATGCATAAAACTCGCATCCATAGTCGAGCTTTGAACGAACAAAGGATCGATAAAAGAGTAGGGCAGTAGCCCTATCAGCGCCCCAAGAGCAGAACGTCACGGAATGGAGAATATCCATGGCGCGGGTACAAGAGACCCTAAGGCTGCGAATATGAGCCTCCCAGGTGAGGCGTCGGTCAAATACAAGACCAAGGAAACAGTGTGATTCAACCACATCGTGGCGCACCCCATTAAGAAACAAATCTGGGTCGGGGTGGAGCTGTGGATGGTGGCAGAAGTGCACCACCTTAGTCTTGGCCAAAGAAAACCGAAACCTGTGCACTTCGGCATAGCGAGAGACGCGGTCCAATGCCTGTTGGAGTCAACGCTCCAGAGTTGGCATCTGGGCCACACCAAAAGAGATCGAAAGGTCATCTACGTAGAGAGTATCGAGAACATCATCTTTTAGCACCGAGGTGATGCCTTTGATGCTCAGGGCAAAGAGTGTGACACTGAGAACACTTCCCTGCAGGACCCCCTTTTCCTGCTCCACTAGGCCGGAGAGCCGGAGAGGAAATCTCCACCCATACACAGAATCAACAACCTCCCAAAAATTCAGATATAAAGATTGGGCGGCGTCTCCTCACCCCCATCATGTGGACAATCTCCATGATACCGTATCATCATACGGGGTATCATATGCCTTCTCCAGATCGATAAACCCTGTGGCGTAGTGCTGTCTATGAAGGAAGGCCTGGCAAACGGCATTTCCCAGTCGGAGCAGAGCATCCACGTGGAGTGGAACTTGCGCAAGCCACACTGTGCACAAGACAGATGGCCTCTGCTGTCCAGAAAAAAACATCTAACATTTACCGGCTGGAGTAGAGTGATATCTCCCCAGTTTGCGAAAGGTGAGCACAGTAGTGATTCACCATGAATCCAGCAGGAGAACCTCGAACCAGATCCTGTTGAACAAATCTAACAGAAAGGCAATGCCTCGCTCACACAGGTGTCGAAACCTGGTGCAGGGGAAACGGTCCAGACCATGGGCGGTGTCCATGCACGAAGCAAGAGCAGAACGCAACTCTCTCAGAGTAAACCTGCCGTTGAAGGGTTCTCTGCCTCTGGAGCTAAAATCCAGCTGGCAGCCTTCCGCAACATCACGACATAAATTGAATGCTGGCAGAGCAGCATCCTGGCTAGATAATGCAGAGAAAGCGGTCACGAAGGATTCCGCAATTGCAGTCCCATTCTCCTGGAAAATGGGAGGGGGGTCCTGCAAGAACTTGCCCAGAATCCTTTTGACTCACTTCTCCACCTCTGCTAGAGTGGTCTTCCTGCCAAGAAGAGCAGCGTGCGTGGTTCAAAATATACCGGAACCTAGCCCTAGCCCATGCGAAATTCATCAACAGTGAAATCGTTTGGGCGGTGCTTATAGCGCATGTAGGCATAGCGCTTCTGCTTGAAGGTTGTCGCACTCGGTGACCACAATGGGAGTGGTCAGCATGCAAAACGACCAGACCTTCTAGGAATAGTAGCTAGGCCCACAGCGATGGGGTTGCATTTACTAACCTAAACTCCTTGACAGAGATAGACAATTAAGTCATTCCTGAAATGCAGACCACCGCGCCTGCACCAATCACCACCAGGGCGGGCTCTCAGGCGGCAGTGGCCCAGAAAATGATATTTGAATGGGAAAGTGATCACTACACTACCATGGAGGTCATCGACCACCCCCAAATCAAAATCAAGCTGTGCCTGCAGAGAGCACAAAGATAGATCGAGGAAGGAAAATGAAGAGGTTCTTGGGCAGTGATGTATAAATTCATCTACATTTAGAACAACCATTGTCATGGTATAGCTCTAAATACCATACATACGTCTATTATATTTGATTTTAGAGTATGCAGGGATTTCCTTTTAATAACTTTGGGTCGGCCAAGGTCCAGGTACGAGGGCGGATCCTTGTAAGGGAGGGCTAGTCCAATAGAGCTACTTAAAACTTTGTATTGGCTGAGAGTTCCAAATCTCACTTGGTTACAGGCTGTTACAAGGCTATGATGAGCTCAAGGGTCGGAAAGTAAAGGAGTCGACAAAAAAATAGTCTTTAATAAATATTAATAATTTAGGTTAAATGGTACAACAATAAACAGACATATAATAAGACAAATAGATACAGTGGTCAACAGGCCAGTAAGAAGATTAGGTATTTAAAATGCAATAAAATGGGGTAGTCTGGATGGAATTAAAATAGAGCTTTACACAGGGACATGGTAAGCACACAAATGATAATGGGGGAACGGTAGATGGCAATTATAAATTTGGGGAAGCTAAAATATTGTTACCAATACCTTGTACAAAAATGGAGGGGGGGGGGGGAGATGAAAGTTTTTTCCAGCAAAGCTGTGAGATGATGGTTGGGTCACTTCAATGGGGTCCAAGGGTCAACTTGCTTGCAGTTGAAGTATTCCTTTGAGATGATGGGGGGGAGGGGGAGAGCAGAGCCTTCGAGAATGGAGGCTGGGAATTCTTCCGGGGAAAGTTCCTTTGAAGATAACGGAGGGTGAGTTTCTCTGAGACATCAAACGGTTTGTTTGGGCGACTATGCGTAATTAAAGGGTTATTATGCTAAGATTAATCTTCACTGAAGCTTTTTGGGACAAGACTTGGTTCTTGTTTGGAGATAACATCATTGCGCAGAGTCAGACGGGTATTCTTACAGGGAGAAGAGTTCTTAACTAGTTCTAGGGTGGATATTTGTTTTATCCAAGGAGGGATACTAGGTTTTATCCAACAACGTTTTCTTGCCTTCGGCATATGACAACCTGAATCGAGGAGTAAGATTGTCTGCTCTCATGAGCTTCTTTCACACAAATCTCTCTTGATTCCTCCTCACACAGGTACATATGTACACCTGGAGTGAAGGAGGTTACCCCATAGAAGGGGGGGACTATTGCCCATGGTTTGAGTAATGGCGAATGAGGCATGGCTAGCGTTTGTCTCAGCCGCTCCCAGTGTGGCGGGAAAGGGGTGGGGGAGACTCCTTGTTTAAATACACAGATCGATAAGGGCTGCATTCCATGAGCCCGCTCCTATTCTTTCTTACGCTTTTGAGCTTCAAAAATTGCTTGTAAGCGACAATGAGGCCCATCACTTGAAGGCAATGCTTAAAAGCGATGTTATTTCTCCCATTATGTACTTGTTCCCTCAGACCCATCTCAAACTCTTCAATCAGGTCAACAAGGACTTGACCCCGGGGATTAATCAAGTAGTCTCCCCAGAGGGGGTGTGTACCGTTTAGATCTTCGAGCAAGAGAAATGGCCTCAGCAACCGTGCCACGACGCGGCGGAAGTCCCCAGCATCAAAGTCGGCTGATGGTGCAATGTACGCGGAAATAACAGTATACCTCATATCAAGGCGCAGCTGCACAGTTACTGCCTGAAAGGAGGTATCTAAGGCGGAGAAGAATGAAGACATCATGCCGGGTGTAAATCACACATCCTCCAGCCCAGCCCCCATCCCGTGATGGTGGGGTTGCAAACCCCTTATACCTCGGCAGTATGGGCAGGGGGCATGCACCCAGCATCGTCTCCTGCAAAAAGATAGCTAACAGGGAACAGGAGGAGACGAACCTCCACAGCTCATCCAAGTTGGCCTGGAATCTACAGCAATTCCATTGAAGGAATACACCCTCTAGGCCTAGCTCGGAGGAGACACAGGGGGCGCTCTTCAAAGAGAAGACCGTCATGGGAATAGCAGTACGCTTCATGGAAGCAGAACTCCAGCCACTGTTGCCTTTGAGGACTTATTGTGGGAGGTTGGGCTTGTTATGCAACTTTTCCTCCCTCTGCCTCTTAACCTTAGGCAGGCGGGGAAGATTCGGAGGTGGGGGGGACCTCTTTTTGAGGATCCACCATCTCCAAGCTACTCAGCCCACCAGTGGGAGTTGGCGAAGGAGCTGAAGCTCCTTTGTTGGTGTCCTCTTTTTGGGGACCAGCTTTAGGAACCCCAGAAGATGGCCTGGCACACAACTTCAGGGGTGTTGCCTCCTGTGAGTCATTAGACATGGGAGAAATGGTCACGCTGGGGAAAGGGGGGGAGCCCTGGGTTTAGCCGGGGCTGGGTGTGGATCCTTTGTGATGCTAGCTTTACAAGGGGAGCGCCCAGAGTGGGTAGAACCCAGAAAAGGGTTCCGAATGGGTGCAGAAATGAACATACTCATAGGCCTGGAGGAGCCAGGAGCACAGGGTGTCTTTTTCAACATTGAGGCAGAGGATGTCCCGGGTAGCACCAGGACCAAGTCCTTAGCTTTGCGAAATGAGAGAGGATCCTGAGCCTGAATGGCTAGGATTTCTTTCTCAAGGAGATACACACCACATTGCTTTGAAGAAGCGCGGTGTGGCACTCCACAATTGACACACTTGGCCACAAATGATTTGGAGTTATTGTGTGGCCTTTGAGCAACTTACAGAGGTTTCAGGTAATCCCGACTTTGCACATCGACAGGAGCGATTAGTAAGGCCGAATTGGTGACAGTAATAGAACCTCCTCCACAGTGGCACGAATGCGTTCATGCAGTAGCGATAACAACTGGCATGCACCAACTCAGGGTACTTGTCATAGTCGAATGTGACAAAGAGTGTAGGGATTGGTCTCGAGGCCCTTGCCTGTTTTCTCATTATATGTTCAACCTTGACCACCCCCATGGTCGGCCAGCTCTAAGGTGATGTCCTCTATGGAGGAGTCCACAAATTCCCTCGCATAAACTACTTTCACGAAGTTCATGGTAGAGTGCGGCGTCGCACTCACAGACATGCCATCAAGTGTCCAAAAGGCACTATTTATGGCAGCCTATGAGGGATTCAACGTATTCACCAAAAGGCTCCTGTCTGAGAAATGGGTCACTTTCGGCTCTCTACCAATCACACTAGCTAAAGCTCTCCACTGATGGATCATGTTGCCTTTAGACAACATGCTGCCATGAGGGAGTGAATAACCAGGAAGCATTTGAAACCAGCGGGCTCGAAAACATCGGGTAGTGTCTGAATGAGGGGCCCCGATGTAATAGAGTCTCCACTCCAGGCACTAGCACTTTTGGTCTTAGCCAGGGACTCTGCACCTGGGAGGGTCAGAGGGGTGGGATGTGCCGATCTTGGCTTGGTAGCTTACCGAAGTAATAGCAGACCCATCTGTCCCCACAGCCCCTGTGGATAGAGACGAGTCCCGAGTCTTTTCAGTCTTCTCTTTTTAGGAGAGGAGGGCGGGGAATGAACCCCCTTCTCACATGTGCCTGCAGGAGCCCCCAGGCTGGATGGACCGGACTCAGCAAGGTCCTTCTCCGAGATGGAGAAGTTCCTGGCAGTCGTAGGGGCACCAGTCAGAGGAGGAGATCCTTACCCTCCTTGTACTGCCTTGGAGACCCGAACCATTTGAGGACCTTGCATAGGGGTGGGCTTGAGTTTGGTGCATGGGCCGAGCCTGAATTCATCCCCATGGAAGGCCCTACCATCTGAGGCTAGGTTGCCTCAAGGACAATGTCTATTTTAGGAGGAGGGGCTCCATTTGGCCACCTATCCCCCCAAGACATCACAAGTCCCATTGGCAGCGATATCACGAGTTGAGTATGGGGAGGCAGAATCCTTGACCCGTGCTAGTCAGTATATGAGCCAGCAAGTCTCTGGAGGAAAGTGGGCGATGGGCCCCATCTTCCCTCTCCCCCCTAAGGGGGTTTGCACTACCTCGTCGCTTCAAAGGGGCGCAGTCAGCTATGGGCTGCCTGCTGGCTTTCTTGACAGTCCCCTGGGAAAGTAAAGGGGGGACTGCCACTGGAATGATGGAGGTGCCTTTGGGCACCTCCAGACAAGGGGGTGAGGGGGAGTCCACTACATGTGTCAGGGTGGGCAAATCTAAAACCCAGCCCTCAAAAACCCGGGTTTTATTCCCAGGTTTTGGGGGAATTTTTCAAGTGAAATTTGAAAAAACCTGGGTAAAAAAAAAAATCCACAAAATGAATGCTACTTATCATTATTTTATTCAAAATTCATATTTATGTTTATAATTTCAATAAATATGTATCCAATTAAGGTTATTTCTCTGATACTGACTCATAATAATTCATCTCTCCTTCTACAGGTTATTATGGCTATCATGCGCCATGGGTACCCCAAATTCTCGATCAGTGATCTATTACTCTGATCTATTCTTACTATAATATAATTATTAAAGTAAATAATTATTAATATTATATAGAAATAGAGATAGCTATTCTTTTCTGTTATTCTAATGTTTGCAGCATTTGTTTTTTGAAAAAAACAACAAAAAAAACTGGGTTTTATTGGACTTTTTCAAAATTTGGGGGTTTTTTGCCAACCCTGACACCTGTAGCTGAAGGAGAGGAGTAAGCCTCCTCTCCGGTAAAGAGATTTGGACAGTCCCCTGCGAGAGCACATGGGGGAGGGGACCTCCATTCTTCCTGTGGAGCTGCCCGAGGGCAGCTCCGACAGTGGATAAGGGGAAAGTGTGTGGAGATTTTTTATTTTATCATTATTGGGCATGGTGACCCTAATTTTTTTACCAGATGCAGACACTAATCACCCCTCGTAGTAGCCCGCTCAGCAAGAGGTGCAGACAGGACTGGCAGAGCCAGGTGCTGCCATTTAAGGCCACCCCTCCCGCCTGGTGACCTGGCAGCCCTTCAGCATGGTGGCTCCACCTTGGGCACAGTGTAAAATTATAAGAGTGTGAAGTGAGAAGGAAAGGGGATGTGAGGAAGGTATGGTTGGAGATGAAGCAGGTTGTTAAACACCCATCATCCTAAATCGGACCTCAGGGGTTAGGCAACATTGTCCCCTCCCCCCTCAGTCCCGATCTGGGTTAGTTGGCTGAGAAGGGCAGCATCTACCCTGTGAAAATAGAGGCTGACCAGAGAAAGTTGTGGGAGAGGTTGTAGGGGAAGTGAGGAAGTAGGGAGAGAAACACAGGCTGCGTGAAGAAAGGAGAAGAGGCTAAGCTGGGGCTGGAGGGGACGCTGAGTTCCATCAGCACAGTGGCCAGGAAGGCAAATCGCTGCACCCCTATCCCGGGGCACCAAAATGGTAAAGAGGAATCATCATTCCCCATGGTTTAGATCAGGTTTTTCCTACATGCTTGAGGTGGATGTTTGATATGTTATCAGGGACCGTCAGGGGAGTGCTTGGTATTTGTTTATCTTAGGTATGTCTGTGGCTGAGTAAGAAGCTGGAGATGTCATAGTGTTTCATGATGATATTACAGTGTTGTTTTGGGATCGCTATTTGGTTGTTCCTGATGATCAATGTTTTGTGTGTGAGGGAGGAAGTTGCATGCGGTGTGTGGATTTACTTTAGGGTTCTCCACAGTTGGGTCATGTTTGTTTTGTGGTCAATTGTGCTTATGTATTGATTCCAGTTTTCTGTTTGTTGTTTTGCATTTAGACATGTAATGTTGGTGTTGAGGATTCAATATCTTGTAATCCTTGTTGTAAAGGGGCCCAGTTTTGTTTTAGGTCTTAATACAGTCAGAGATTCTTGAGTAAAGTTATGGTTATATATTTTTCTCCAGCCGTGTGGCATGTGTTTTGTGCTGGTGATATTGTTTTGTTGATTTGGGAGAGGGCTTTGTCTCGGGAGGTGTAGTCATTTATGGAGAACTTTTGTAGTTTTTCTTCTATATGCTTTGTGTAGTGTAACCAGTTTGCTTTTTGTAGTGAGTGATGTGGTTTTGTGGGAGTTTGTGGAAGGGTGTGTGGTTTAGGAGGTTATGCAAGGGGCTACAGTTTAGAAGTTTGTGATAATGGGTAAATGGTTAGAGGGAAGGTGAGCTATTGTGTTCTAGGTTGTTCTCATGTGAAGGTAGTGCGAGCAGAAAGGTTATGTTAGGGGAAGTGCTGTTTTGAGTGTGGTGAGGAGGTCATCTGGTTGATTGTGTGGTATTATTTAGAATGGCTAGTGTCTGTAGCTGCTCTGCAATAAGTGTGCCTTTGCTGTCAACTTGTGTTAATAGCCATGCTGGGTAATGTGCATTGAACTCATCATAGATGAATAAGTTTGGAAGTTGTGTGAGTGGTTCTAAGGTAGGTTTATAGTTTGGGTGTAATGTATAAGTTTACTAGGTTGTATTCAGTGTTAATGATTTTAACTCTGATGGAATGTATTTTTAGATTTGCATCATTGGGCAGGAGTGTTTTGATGTGGGTGGTGGTGTTTGTGAAGAGAATTGTGCTGTGTATGACTGTTATGAGTCTGTGGGCTTTGGGTGTGGTGTCAAGTCTTTGTGCCATGTATTGGTAGATTGGGTGCGGTTTTGGTGTAGGGTTAAGTGTGTATTTCCTGGCTGAAAGATGTGTATATTATGCTAATGTAGGAAATCTTGTAGTTGTTTGTTTGTTGATGATAGAGTGTATATTCAGTTGTATGTTAAAGGTATGTTGTTTTGTGGTGGTTGTTGCAAGTGTCAGCACCTTGCTTTTCTTTTACCCTAAACATTTTCAAGTTTTCTAAATGTGGGAATCTTTTTGAATGGGCCAAGTTTCAATAATTTTATAACACTACACAGAGCTCTTACTTATATTTCTGGCAAATGTCCATCACAATAAAAGAGTTCCTGATTTATTTTCTTGAGTAGATTTTATCATTTATATAATCCACATTTTCTGGTTTTGTTACTTTAAGAGGGGATCTACCACTACCTCGCCTGCTGGTGGTGGTTCTTATATCACAAAGCTTCTTTGAAACTATCTAGTAAAACTTCTCTTGCACATTTCTATCTTTTGTTAAAATAGCAGAATTTAATAAGAGGAGTCTTCTAACAATATCATGATTATTACTGAAGGTCATGTACTCTATGAACTCAAACCTCAAACAAGTTTAGCATACAAATGGCATATTTTTTTTTTTTAAGAGCCTATCTGGCGACTGCCCACATGGGTATAAGTCGCCGGAATCATCATGACAGCCTACCAAATGGCATAAAAAATACCAAACATCCAAGGGTAGACAAATCTATAATTGTTTGAAATTATTATTTTTGCAAATTAAGAGAAAGATATGATTTAGTTTTCACATTATAACCATAATGAACAATACTGTTGTAAGTTGTATTAAAATATCCTCACTAATGGTCTATGGGTTACTATAACACTAAACTAACTTAACACACAAATTCCTATCTACAAAACATGGAAAAACATGAAAGTAACCATTCCCAAAACAAATATGCAAAAACTATCAACTATATAAAGTAAAAACAGACAAAATAACCAACTTACTATATTAAATCTTTTTATAGCAGATCCAAAATCTCTACAGAAAATTGTATAGATTTGCTGAACCAATTCTGGATTATATTTTGCCATTTCAGATTTTGATATATCAATATCCAAAAGGTCCTTAAAAATTACTAACATTTCTTCCTCTGGGTAGATTTTCATGGTGGAAAAACTAAATTCAGTTGAAAATTAAAAATCACTAAACCTATAACAAATAGACCTCATTAATACAAGTGAAAAATTCCTAATATTTTAAGTTAATACATTGAAACCATTCTAATAATAATTCTTTCACCAAAGGATCTTTGTTACTGAAAACATAATAAATGTGTGAGATCAATTTTAATTAATATATAGGATCCTCCAAGGAAAAGATAGATTTAGAAAAAGGTAAAAGAAATGCCATGATGGTAAAAGATACATAGATCTCTGGGAGTGGGAGGGGGGGAGGGGTTCACCCACAACAATTATGCCGAGTTTGAGGGACTATTAATCATGCAGGAAATGTAATGAAAGAATGAGCTTTAACCTAATAGTGCCAATCCTCTCTCAGGCTACCAAAACTTCCTTTTATAACTGGGATAATTACCTATATTGGCAGTCACCCCTTTACAATAAATAAAACAAAAAAGAAATGCACAGAATTTATTCTGAAATCTTGTTTCATACATCAAATTTTTATTTTCAATATACATATATTAATATTATGTAAATATGATCTACGGGTCTCATCAAAATAAGGTGCACTCTCCCTAACAGCGAATAAAAGTTAAATACTCAATATTCTTGATGGAACAATATAATGAGACTAAAGTATGAAGTCATGGAATCCTAGTACTAATGGTAGAAACAGTTACCGCTTTAATTAATGGTCTATCACCTTTCCATTAAGAGAATTTACATTTAATCTCCGAATTTGCATGTGGTCTTCAGTGCTTGTAATGGTCCATATTAAGGGCATTCAGTGAAATATGTTTGCGATTAGTTATGTTTGAAGCAGTTGTAAGAAGTATCTATACAGGCAAATAGGGAAGAGGTGTTGGTACACTGGTCCCCATGAAAATCCAACAAATGGTAAGGTAACAAAAAGTTAATTATAATCAAGTCCATGTGTGACTGAAGAAAATTAGGGAAAGGTAACCCTGATGTGTTTGGTGAGAGTATCTTCAGCCATAAATCTATTCAATCTATTCTTAAAACTTCCCAGGGAGGATGCTTATATCACCTGACTACTGAGTCCATTGCATTAATCTACTACTTTATTGGTAAACCAATTTCTACCACTCTCTTTTCTAAACCTAAACTTGATAGAGGTGAGGGAAATATATGAGGACATAACTGTACCGAAGGTAGACAGGGTGAGGTAGGGAAGGTGAATAGATGTAGAGGTGATAGAGGTGAAGTTATTCAGGATAAGAGATGATTCAGGGATAATCACCATTGGCTCCAGGTTGTATCAGAGCATTGGTTTAGTTGTGGGTTATCTGGTCTCCTCAGCTGATGTTTGCCTGGATGAATTTACTTTGAGAAATAGTAGCTGTGTGATGGCTATGTGTACGCACTTGGCCAGTAACCCATCCACATTGGCTCAAAACATTGAGACATGCGGTTTCTGTGAGGCTGGTTGCATCAGGCTACTAGGTTCTTGGTCTATCAAGGCCCACCTTTGTCTGATGTTTACAATAGTAATTATAGAAAACGTTAGAATGTCTAAAAGAAAAAAATGATCACGAAAGGAGATACTTTAGAAAATGTAATAGGTCAGATTGCCTAAATCACATTGTTTGACTTAGGCAGTATGGTCTATTTGCCCAAGTCACAAGACTGACTTAGGAAGTGCTGGGAATAATGCCTAAGTCACCTTGTAATTTAGGCAAAATATTTACTGTGAATTCTCGACCACTCATACTCAACAAATGAGTTAGGCAAGTATATCAAAAGGTGAACCACATCTGGAAGAACTGATTTAGGCAAAAATCCAGATATCGCCAAAAAAAGACAGGCAATAATTTAAAATAAGGTGATGATATTTATTTATTTTCAATGTTAGGCTACTAAAATGAATAATATCTAACACTATTCAGTAAAAATAAGTTAAAGTATTATAAATAAATGCATATTAATATATTAACTATTTAATAATTGAGATTTACGAGCGCCGAGCACTGATGTCAACAGATGAGTTAGCCTATAAAGGATGAAAACATTAGCCTTGGTTAGCCCACGGCAATGATTAGGTAAATGAAGTTTCGTAGCATATGCAAATCATATTAGGAATAAATTACTATATATATTAACTGTTTAAAAATTGGTCATATACATGATTAGAGAATCATATAATTATTATGCCCAATTATTTAAATCTGGATTATGTTATACACAAGTTTATAGTTATTTTTGTAATGCTAGGCCTAGGGGGACTAGGAAGATGACTGAGGGTGCTTGTGATGGGTGACTCTCAGATTAGATATTTAGATAGGAAGTTGAGTGCAAGCAAATGGAAGGGAGAGTTTGTTTGCCGGGTGCTAGTGTAAATGATGTGTCCAAGAGGTATGATTGTCTGGTGTCCGGGTGTGAGAGGGATGGGGTTGTGATTATGCATGTGGGAGTAAATGATGTAAAGATGGTGGATTCATGTGAGTTACGAGAGAGGTACAAAAGTTTAGTTGAAAGGATGAGTGAAAGTAGAGTGAAAGACATTGTTTCAGGTGTACTTCCGAGATTGGATGTTGGGATGGAATGGTTGTCTTGTGCAATTGGACTGAATGAGTATGTGAAAGGTCTGTGTGAGGAGTCAGGATTAGTATTTGTAGATGTTTGGAATGGGTTTTATGGGAATCAGGCATTGTATGGATTGGATGAACTCCATCTAAGCTGGGCTGGGGTTGACGTGTTGTGGCAGGTGTTAGATAGTGCTGTTGGGTCTTTGCAGGTGGGAAACTAGTTACTGATAGTGGTCAGGGAAATATAAGAGTACAGGGTGGGGCAGAGATGCAGAGGAGATAGAGTGGAAGGTATACATTCTAAAAGAGGTGCTTCAGGGATAGGAGGGCTGAGTTGTCTTTATACAAATGCTCGTAGTCTTAAAAATAAGAAAGATGAGTTATTTAGTTATATTATTGATGAAGATATAGATATATGTGTAATAGAATCATGGGTTAATGAAAATAAATTTAATGACAATGTGAGTGAATTTGAACTACAAGGTTATGATATGTACATTAGTCAAAGGGGTAAATATGTAGATTGGCGGCTCAAACGATGAGCCGTAAACTATTTCATCCGTGTTCCAATATGTTTCACATTTTGGGAGTAAATTTAAGGGAACGGCTCATGTGGGGGTAAACACAATGGGGGGACCACCCTACGATGATCCTGAATGCTTACCTTAGTGAAAATAAAGAGGCACGAGAGTCACAGGTCATAAGGGGTGCCTCTTCTCAAATTACGTTGTCTCAAACTGGTCATATCTATTTTTAAACATGTTAACACTTGTGCTACTGACTACACTCTCACTGAGACTGTTCCATTTATCTATTACCCTAGAACTGAAAAACTTGTTCCTGTTTGACGTCTTGTGACGTGGCTTTATGAGTTTCAAGCTGTGTCCTCTAGTCTGGATGTTCTGGTCTCGAGGAGCTAGCTGTAAGTAGTTACCATCACCAACCTTGTCAAAGCCCTCAGGATCTTGAAAGTTTCAATCATGTCTCCTCTGGTTCTCCGCTCTTCAAGCATTGTGAGACCCAGCTGGGCAAGTCTCTCTTCATATGGCAATTCCGCCAGATTCAGGACTAGTTTGGTCGCTCTTCATTGAACTTATTCAAGTTTCCTTATGTCCCTTCTGGCATATGGTGACCAAGCCTGAATACAGTACTCAAGGCGTGGCCTAACTAGTGACTTGTATAGGCTTAACATCATCTCTGAGTCAAGGCAGGTCATGGTTTTGTTTAAGAGTCCAAGCATCGAGTGGGCACTCGCTGCCACCTTTGTTATCTGTTGTGATGGTTTTATGTTGTTAGTAATGATGATCCCCAGATCCTTTTCTTCATCAGTTTCCTCAAGTGCTGTTACTCCTAGATAATATTCATAACCATGGTTACTTCTGCCAATATGCATGACCTTGCATTTATCTCCATTGAATTTGAGTAACCAATTCTGGCTCCACTCTGCCAATTTGTTAAAGTCCTGTTGTAGGGCCACACCATCTTCTGCACCCCTGATCCTCTGATAAATTTTAGCATCATCCACAAACAGTTTTCCCTCAGACTGAGTAGTCTCCAGCAAGTCATTCACAAAAATTAGGAAAAGAACTGGGCCAAGAACATTACCCTGTGGGACACTACTCCAGACATGTAGCCATTCTGAAGTTACTTCTAATATTCACTCTTTGTCACCATCTTTCAAAAATCCCTGGTAAACAGGAAAGGGGCATGGTTCTTGCAGTATGTCTACACTAGGTCCTCACCCAGGCAAAATGAGTAATACCAGTGAGTCAGATGGATGTCATTACCCTCGTTACACTTGTTAGGTTGCAATTGGAGATGAGGACTCGCTGGAGTGTGAACACTGTTCCATCTGGACCCATGGTACAAAGAAATGCTCTGGTCTCCCTTATAAAGCTTTTACGAATATAGTTGATTATTCTGACCAGGGCGTATGTTATGTCTGCCCCTCCTGTCGTCTAAATCATAATAATAGTCAATCTTCTAACAGTAAAGACATATCTCAACTTTTTGAAACGGTCAAGGGTCTAGCTAGTGCTGTGGCCAACTTAACCATAAAAATAAGCAATCTCAAATCTAGCACTCAGAATCTTCCCACCACTTATCATCAATCCTCACTACCCACTCCAGTTGAAATTCGCACCATCCTACATGAAGAAGCCTTAGAAATTAGGGAGAGAGAGAAAAGAGGGTTGACTCTGTAATTATAAGAGGATTTAGGTGCAGATGTGGATTCTCTTCCACATAAGTTGGATGAGGTTATCAGCTTTCTTCTTGGGAGAAATACATCCATTGCCCTTGAGCAGGTGGTACCCATCAAGCCTGATCTGATACGTGCCAAGATTAAAGACACTTACTCACGGCGATCCTTGCTTGAAGCTGCTAAGCGGTTAAAAGGTTCTACTTTCAACGATGTTTACATTACGAGGGATTTGACTTTCAAACAGAGGTTGGCTCTAAGGAACATCAGTCTTCTCGCGTCTCTGGTGCAGCACCCAGAGCTCCCATGCTCAGTGTTCCTAATGCCAGTGGTGGTGCTCTTCGCACCCTTAGTATCTCAAGGGTGGAGCCCAGTGGTTGGGATGACAGCAGCTCCCATGGTGTCGGGGCCCCGGGTACAGATGGTACTGGTGACCCTGTGGTACCTCCTGGCGGTGTCCGCATGGGGTGCCCCTTTACCATATGTCAGTAGGGCAGAGGCACATGTCCCCACCCATTAACTATTAATCATTTAGAGCATCTAGTTTCCCCTGTTAACACTGGATTCAACCTATTGTATATATCTCTTTCTAACTTGAACTCCCTATCAAATAAGGTTAGCTATGTCAGAAACTTTTTTTCTGAACATAAAATTTCAATTTTTTCTGTTACCGAGTCTTGGCTCAACCCAGTTATCCAAGATTCGGTTGTTAATATTAATGGATATTCCTTATTTTGCAATGATTTTGTTTCACATATTCCTAAGTTTGGTGTTTATACTTATATTAAGAATAATATTAAGGCTGTTGTTTACAATGACTCAGAGTCCTTCCCTAACACACTGACTTTATTCCTTCCAACACTTAACCTGTACATATTAACTGTATATCAGCCTCCCTCTTACTCTCATGACACAAACATTGCACTTATTAATTACATCTACAATATTAGCTTGGGTAAGGAACTTATATTGATAGGTGACTTCAACCTACCTTTCATTTCTTGGAATAGTGTAGTTCCTGACCTCAATACTAGTGCTACCGATGCTATGTTCTATGACCTCTTCCAAACTCTCAGTCTTGGTCAATTTGTATTGGAACCCCCATTTGTTAGCTCAGGCAATACTTTAGACTTCATCCTATCTACTGATCATGACAGAATTCAAGAAGTCCACACCTATCCCCCATTTCACCATTGTGGTCACTGTGTTATCAAGGTCTCACTACTATACCAGAGCAATATCCTCCATGACAGAGCTACCCCTCCCCTATTGGGCTGGGATAGGGGTAAGTATGACAAGATTTGTAATGCTCTCAACATTATTGATTGGGACTTTGAACTTATGCTTCTTGATGTTGATAGTGCCATTATTTTGTACAGCTTCTTTAAATAAGCTTGTTAATATGTATGAGGGGCGGTCAATAGGTTTTGCGAATCGGTAGGGCAAAACAGAAGGGGAATGGCTGTTTGTGGGGCTGTTATGACAAGTCAGGACCTGCAGCCGCATGCTACTGCCTTGTCTATTTAAGAAGCAATAGCTAATCGCAGATCGTCAGTCACAAATTTTTCAACAATGGAGAAGGTTGAGCACCGCGCAGTGATCAAATTTTGACCAAGAAGGCAAGAATGCAAAAGAGATCCATGAAGGCATGGTTGCAGTGTACACCGACACCGCCCCTTCCTATGCAACCATTGCTTGCTGGAATAGGGAGTTCCACCATAGTTGTGAGTCTCTTGAAGATGACCCCCGTCCAGGACGCTCATCAGCTGTGACCAACGAGGACAATGTGGCCCGTGTGGAGAGGATGATCCTCGAAAATCGACAGGTGAAGGTCGAAGAAATTGAGCGAGAACCAGGAATATCACATGGAAGTGTTATCAACATCATCCACGACAATTAACCATGACCAAGGTCTCTGCCTGTTGGGTCCCTAGAAACCTCACGCCACATGATCGACTTCAATGTCGTCAAAGTCCACAAGGCCAGAGTTGCACAAGCTGCCCTGGGCGAGTGCGGATTCGGGGAGCTCAACCATCCCCCCTACAGTCCAGATCTGGCCCCTAGCAACTACTTTTTATTCCACCAGCTCAAGGCTGCACTGCATGGATGCCGGTTTGGGGACGATGAAGATGTCCAGCTCGCCGTCCAGGAGTGGATTGAACAGCAGTCAGGAGATTTCTGGTTGTCAGGAATTCAAAGCCTCAGGAGCAAGTGGCGCAAGTGCATTGAAGTCGAAGGTAGTTATATTGAAAAATAATAAAACACTTTTCCTCATATCTCGTTTCCTTATATCCAAATTGCAAAACTTATTGACCGCCCCTCGTATTAACTGTATATCAGCGTCCCTCTTACTGTCATGACACAAACATTGCACTTATTAATTACATCTACAATATTAGCTTGGGTAAGGAACTTATATTGATAGGTGACTTCAACCTACCTTCCATTTCTTGGAATAGTGTAGTTCCTGACCTCAATACTAGTGCTACCGATGCTATGTTCTATGACCTCTTCCAAACTCTTGGTCTTGGTCAATTTGTATTGGAACCCACATTTGTTAGCTCAGGCAATACTTTAGACCTCATCCTATCTATTGATCACAACAGAATTAAAGGAGTCAACACCTATTCCCCATTTCCCCGTTGTGGTTACTGTGTTATCAAGGTCTCACTACTATACCAGAGTGATATCCTCCATGACAGAGCTACCCCTCCCCCCTATTGCACTGGGCTAGAGGTAAATATGACAAGATCTGTAATGCTCTCAACCTTATTGATTGGGACTTTGAACTTATGCTTCTTGATGTTGATAGTGCCACATATTTTGTTACAGCTTCTTTAAATAAGCTTTTTAATATGTATGTTCCTATTAAGAAACCCAAAGGTAAGACTGTCCCATGGGAAAAGAGTATCCCTCGTAACTTAACTAAACAGCGTAGTAAACTATCGAATCAGTACAAACTATTAAGACAGACCTATGGAAGGCTGTACCACCTAACCCTACAAAAACTCTTTCAATTTAATGAAATTAATGTTCAACTTAGATATTTAGTTCACCAGTCCCAAATGAAATATGAATCTAATCTCATTGATCAATGTTATACTAAACCCAAACTTTTCCACTCATATATTAAGAATAAAAACTGATCGTCCTAAAGTTAGCCCTCTTATGAACAATGGTTTCCTCACAGATAATCCCAGCATAATGTCTGAATTGTTTGAGGAGGCTTTCTCATCAGTCTTCATTTTTGAGACTCGGGTAGACATCTTCCCTCATCAGATTGGTCATAGCAATCTTACCTCAGTCCAGTTCTCCCCCAGGGACGTTGAACTCCAATTGAAAGGCCTAAAAGCGGATAGTGCGATGGGACCTGATCCTCTCCACCCTAGAGTCTTAAAGGAATGCGCCTCTGAGCGCATGGAAACTCTCACATGTCTTGCCCATCTTCAAGAAAAAGTCTTGTAGTGAACCCTTAAGTCTTATCCCTATACCATGCATGCAAGACAATGGAGAGGATCATTACTAAGTCCTTATTCACTTTTTTGGATGACAACCAGCTATTTGACAACCCTCAATTTGGTTTAGACCCAATAGATCTGTTACTGACCAGCTCCTTCTGACATACAATTATGTTACCTACTGGTACAACAAAGGCCATATAGTAGATCTCATCTTATTTGACTTTAAAAAAGCCTTTGATCGTGTCCACCACAGTATTCTTTTGGACAAACTTGCCCCCATTGGGATCTCTGGTAACCTTCTTAGCTGGATTAGGAGTTTCCTTGTTGGTCGTTATATGAGTGTCTCCATTAGTGGCAGTATCAGCTGTCCTAGACCGGTCCTAAGTGGGGTGCCTCAGGGCTCTGTCCTGGGTCCACTTCTATTTCTCATATTCATTAATCACACTTGCTCCCATCTTCAGTGTCAATACAAGATGTTTGCTGATGACCTAAAGTTGTATCTCCACTTCTCATCTTCTAGTTATTACTTGCCTTCACCTGATCTACAACACAGTATTTACACACTGTCTGCTACTGCCTCTTCCTGGGGTCTTAAATTCTCTGTAGACAAGTGTCCTCACCTCCATTTTGCTAGACATCTCATTGATAGAAACTCAAATTCTTGCTATTTCCTTGATGACACACCCTATACCTCTGCAATACCTATAAAGCCCTTGGAGTCATTGTTGATGACAAGTTAAAGTTTCATCACTACATCAGAAATTCTGTAGGTAAAACAGGAGGCTTGGCTTCTAATTTGCTAACTGCCACTGTTTGCCGTTCTCCTGAGTTTATGTCCTCTCTTCTTGTCTCAGATATTAGACCCGGTTTGGCACTCTGGGTATCTTGGGGATCTAAAGCTCCTAGATTCTGTTCAGCAGAGGTGGATAAAGCAAGTATCAGGCTTAGCTGACTTGCCCTATATTGACAGACTAAACTCTCTAAAGTTTTTCTCCATAAAGGGTAGGCTACTTAGACATGACATGATTTATTATCACATTTTCCACAATCTCTGCTCTATCTGTCCTTCTGATATTTTCACTTTATTCCCAGATGTAGGCACTAGAGGTCACATATATAAAATTCAAGTTCAACACTGTCAGTCTGAAGCTTGCAAACGTTTCTTCTCTTCAAGAGTGGTGGCAAGATGGAATTCTCTGCCCTCAGAGGTAGTTGATGCTCCCAGCCTTCCAGTGTTTAAATCCAGACTGCAACTTTTCTTACACAAGGAACTAAAATCCCTGTAGCAATCAGTTGCCACTCATCTGTCCTAGTTTCCAGTAACCTCACAAGTTCTTTTTCCTGTTTTACTCCATAGAAAGATACACTCAACCAGTCACTTTTGTAATTTTTTCTTTAGTTATTACTCATTGGCTGACTGGAGTATCTGTCTGTGACTGCGGGGCCCGCCCCCCCTCTGCCCAGCTCTGATTGAGCAATGGTGGTGAGGCCCTACCAGGTAAGAATCCAGTTGTAGAGTTTTCCTTTTACTCCCAGGGCTTCAGTTTTGCCAGTAGTCGGTTGTGGGGAACTGTATCAAAGGCCTTCCGACAGTCAAGGTACACTACATCAACATTGATTCCATCATCCATCGCATTTTCCAATTCCTCAAGGTACTCCAGCAGCTGAGTGAGGCAGGATCTCCCAATCCTAAAACCATGTTGATAGTCTTTGAGCAGGTGATTATCCTCCAGATGACCTACTATGACCCCTCTCAAGAGCTTTTCCATGACTTTACATGGCACTGAAGTGAGGCTCACTGGTCGATAATTAAGTGGATTTGTTCTGTCTCCTTTCTTGAAAATGGGGCAAACATTGGCTTTGGTCCAGTGACCAAGCAGTTTCCCTGTGTTTAGTGAATTCCGGTGAATCATCCAGAGGGGATACGCCAGGACATCTACACACTCTTTCAGCACTGTGGGATGTACTCCATCAGGACCAGGTGCTGATTCTGCCTTGAGACTTTTGATCATGGTCTTGGCATCTCCTATGGAAAATTCACACCCCTCTAGACCCTCTCCCTGATACACATTGTTTATTATTGGTACAGGCACATTACTTTCACTTTCCTTGGTGAATACTTTCTGGAACTCCTTTTTGAGGACTGAACTTGCTTCCTTTGCATTTAAAGTTAAGGAGCCATCTGGATGTTCAAGTTGAAGTACTTCCTCCTTGATTTTGGCTTTACTTCGTGCATATGCAAAAAATGCTCAGGGGTTTTGTTTCACCTCTTCGGATAGTCTCTTCTCAAAGTTGTACTTCGCCTCTCTGACTGCATGGGTTGCATCATTTCTCTTCCTGCAGTATCGAGCATATCTGACCCTAGATCTTCTCTCCCTATAGTTTATCCAGGCTTCTTCCTTTGCCTGAATTTTACTAAATACTCTTGGAGTCATCCACTTAGGCTTAGGTTTTGCTCAAGGTGATATGGTACACATACGTCTATTACAGTATTGTAATGCTGTAAGAAAACATTCCATTTGTCCTTGAATTCTTCTTCCCAGTTGACAGCTCTAAACAGTCTTCTCGCAGTTGTGTAGTCTCCCTTATAGAAACACCTTTTAGAATTCAGTTGGTCTTCATTTGGCCTTCCTTCCACCAGATAGTTGAAAGTTATCACACTGTGGTCACTATTTCCTATTGGGGCAATGTAATGAATGTTCTCTACCTCTACTTCTTCTTTGGTAAAAATGAGATCAAGTAATGAAGGTGTGTCACTTCCTCTTGCTCGAGTGAACTCTCTGACATGTTGATAGAGAAAAGCATCTTGTGTAGCATCATGAAATTTTGCTTGTTCACTTACCTCACTTCCCTCCACAAAGTAATCCTCCCAGTTTATTTCCTTAAAATTAAAGTCCCCATATAATAACACTTTATGTACTTGCATATTTCCTATTACTATAAGTGTCTGCCTGATGCTTCCATTGCACTCATGTGTTGCATTCAGCGGTAGTCTGTAGCTGCATCCCAATAGAATTTTGTTTTGCCCAATTTCTGCAACACAGGTAACAGTTTCTGTATTATTCCATGCCTCATTTGTGTACTCTGATGATGGAATATCTTTCCTTACGAGCATAGCTACACCACCACCATGGCTAGTATCTCTATCCTTCCTGAATACTGTATACGAGTCACAATCAAAGCACTGAGCAGACAAATCCTGTGGCCTTAGTTTACTTTCAGAAATAAAAATAATATGAGGTCTCACCTTATCAACAATTAAAGCTAGTTGATCACTTTTACGGGTAGTGTTGACACGTCTGTATTAGTGTAAATGCATTTAAGGGCATCAAGTATTACTGCATGTTCATCGTTTTCCCGATCTGACTCTGGTTTATTGTGCCTTCGGTTTGGCTCTGTTCAACTCGATCTGTCAACACTACACTTGCTTCTTGGTGGTTCATGTTTCTCTGTGGGGTGGATTGGTGTCTTGGTGCTCCCTGATGCCGTTTTGTTTTCCCCTGCTCTGAGGTTATTTGGTTCAGTCTTCCTCAAGTTATTACCCACTTTTTTCCCTTGTTTTCAGTCACCTCAATGTTCTTGTTTCTTTCATCACATTCTTTGGCTAAAATTACATACTCTTGCCTCTCCTTGAAAGAACGATCTGGCATTATTTGAAGTCCATCCTTAGCAGATGCTGCATTTCCACTAATTTCCTTGTGTTTTTTCAGTACTTTCCATTTCAATTCATCACTTCCAAGAACTACTTTGAGAAATCTTGGTTTGTTACATCGTACATCCTGTGGTTTCCAACTCTGTGGTGGGTTTAGGCGGGTTGTTGACCTAATTTCAACTGGATCATCAATACCCAGGTTCTTTATCACCTTACTCTTTGACTATTTTCAGCTTTCTTAGCCATAGGTTCAGTAACCTGTGCCTCATCCATTCCCTTGATTATGAGACTTGACTTTCTGTAGGCTTTCTCTTCATCTGATTTGAACTCATTTATCTGCTTCCACAAGGCCTCTTTAAACTCTTCATTTACTTTATAGTCAGTTTTTTCCTTTTCCAGTACCTCTACTCTAGTATTCACAGCTTCCATTTGTTTTTCCATTCTGTCCATTTTATCGCCTAGACCCTTCAAAAAATCCTTAGCTTTAAATAGGCTTGCACATCTCTTGAACATGGAATGCATAAGAAAGGCTTATTTTGGCATTGAAAATAGGATAGTACTTCTTTGGTCATGTCCACACATTCACAATGAAACCATTCAACACATCCGTCGCATTTAATCCAGTCACATAGTTCTGAATGTTCATCTGACTCCCCCTGGACATTGATCATCTCCAAAGGCATTGTGACTATGGTTGTTATCATCATCCTGCTGGCCTACTTTCTTGACAGACTTGTCCTGAGGCTGAGTCTGACTCATTTCTGTTGCTGCTGTTTGTTTGAAATCACTTATTCTCTTAGACTGTTGTTGGTTAAATTGCTGTGTTGGGTAGTAATACCTTCTCCCACCTTGTTTATTTAATGTAGTTATTTTGTTAGTGGTTCTACTGCTTGGTTTCTTCTGATGTGATTGTGGGCTAAACACTCTCAGCCTGCCTATGTGTTGTACCACTCCCTCTAGAAGAGCACCTTGTTGTCATATATCTCTGAGACATTTTAGATATTCCCTTATACATATGACCAGTACACCCCTATAAGCAATACAACTCTGCCTCAAATACTTCACCAGTAAGCATAAAAATACCTTCTCAGAACCATGAGCTCGCCATTAACACGTCCGATCACCAGGAAAGTGCAGCAAACCAATTTAGAAGGGGGGGGGGGTCTAGAGGGCCCAGCCCTCCAGTATAGCATTTTTTGTTTGGTTAGTTTCAGGCATTCTTATAAAAAAAAATGGTGCTGGATATATTTCAAATATGACTCCAACGTGCATGAATATTCAGGCAAAGGTGAATGAAATATAAACAAACAAAAATCCACTTTTTCAGCCAAGCCGCCAATCTACATGTTTACCAAATTGGGCCTATTAGATATGAAGGGATTTTGAAAGAATCTGATGAAGAAATAGTAGAGGTTCTTAATGATCATTTTTCAGTAAACATGTAGATTGGCGGCTCGGCTGAAAAAGTGGATTTTTGTTTGTTGTTATTTCATTCACCCGTGCCTGAATATTCAGGCCCTTAACAAAAAGTAGTTCCTTTAAACGATCTAGCTAAGTATATTTAAATGTATAAAAAAAGGTAATAAAAATAGTAGAATGGGGGCAAATATATTGACAAATAAAAATGACTCCAAATCAGGATAATAAAAAGATATAGTGAAAAAAAAAATAAAAATTTAATTCAGTCATTTCTGATGTCAGACCCCACCCCCATTATAATTCGCAAAACGATTTAAAGGCACAGAAATGATTTGGTTAAATCATTCACTTCTGTAAATGTTAGAACATTATTCTATAAACAATTCGGATTATATACTGGGGGCTGTGCTCCCCAGATCCCCCAATTGATTGAAACTCAGGATCATCGTAGGGTGGTTCCCTCATTGTTTACCCCCACATGAGCCATCCCCTTAAATTTACTCCCAAAACGTGAAACATATTGGAACACAGATGAAATAGTTTATGTCCCATCGTTCGAGTCACCAATCTACATACTAACCCATTTTTCTTCAGTATTTATACAAGAGAATCAAGATAGATTAATTGATGATAATTATAGCTCAAGGGAAGTAGTGTTGAATACCGTTAATGTGAACAGGGAAATAATTAAAGGGCTTATATTGGACTTAAATACCAGTAAGTCATCTGGCCCAGACAACATTCATTCTAAGTTACTCAAAGGTGTAGATAGTATTGCAGTAGCTCTTGAGAAGATATATACTAGATCACTAGAGTAACCTAGAATGATTGTTGTCTAAGCCAGATGACTTACTAGTATTTAACTCCAATATAAGCCCTTTAATTATTTCCTTGCTCACATTGAGCCATTGAGGTAGGTGGCGTGTGGTGGACATGCTGCTTGTGCTCTCTTGAATTCATGCCTTTGAGGTTGTTTGCTGCTATACAGTATCATCTTTAGACACCACAAGCTTGCTTGAGATATATTTGAACACAAGGCATACTTTAAATTTGCATTTATATTGGTGATCTAGCGAAATATGGCGAGTAAACAGATGGACTCTGGTGGAGGAAGATGAAAAGCAAGTAGAACAACAACAGAAGCGTCTTCAAGGCAAACAGAAAATGCAGGTGATTGCTGTGGGAGATGCAGTGGACTGGTAAGAGATAATGATATGGCACTCTTATGTGATATTTGTGTAACTTGGTATCATGCCAAATGTGAGAGGATGTTTATAAATTTATGGTGGAAGACAAGGCAGGATCCCAGTTTACATGGCACTGTCTTTCCTGTAAGAAAGGATGTGCAAAATTAAAATCTCATATTGAGAAACTGGAGAAGATACAAGCAGACTTAATTGAGAAACAAGATGTACTGCAGGAAGAGGTTAAGGAGATACGAGAGACAGTCAAAATGGATAAAGAAGATTTTAACAACATTACTGCTAGAGTAGCAGTACTGGAGGCTAGAGCAGTGGATACTAATGAACATATGAATGGGGACAGGGAGACTGTACAAGAATTGAGTTCACGGATGGAGAGAGCTGAAATCAATATACTTGAAATAAAGGAATCAAGTACTGATGAAGTAAATGTAGTACATGGGGCAATTGGAGGACATCAGGCATCTCAGAAAAAAACAGGAGGTAATGGATATGATTACAGTTTTGGAAGAACTAAATGATAAGAAGAAGAGAGAAAACAACATTGTGGTGTACAATGTCCCTGAAAGCAATTCAAAAATGTTCCAGGAAAGAATTAATTATGACAGACAGATTGTTAAGAAAATTCTGAATACATGTGAGGTTCATGAGGATAATATGATGAGAGTGATAAGGCTTGGGAAAAAGGCTAGAAGGCCGAGATCGCCCAATACTGGCTGCACTCATTGACTCAGAAGTGAGAAATGATATATTCAGAAAAATAAAAGAATTGGGCAAGGATGAAAACTGAAAAATTTTAGAGTGGCCTATGATTTAACCAAGAGAGAGAGAAATGGACAAAGAGCTGTTAAAGAAGGCAAAAAACTTAACAGATATGGAAGAGGGGAAGCATGTAGTCAGAGGTCCACCCTGGAACCGAAGGGTCGTCAAGGTGGAGGATCTAAGACCACAGCCACAGTAGATATTGACTCAAGTACATCATGTGCTGAGAATGTAAATAATGTAAATAGAAAGTTTAGCATATATTTACAATGTGGATGTATATACTTTTGATAAGTTTTTAGAATTAAGGTCGTTACTTGATACATTAAGTGATAAGCCAAGCATTATTGCCCTCTCGCAAGTTAAACCTAAGCACTTTAGATGTCGAAGAGAACTTGAAGAATACAACATCAAAGGGAATGAGATAGAAGAAAGTAATGTTTTGGGTAATGAAAGTAGAGGTCTCTTGATATACGTGAAAAGTGGCATTAAGTATAACAAGGGGAATTTGGTTTCATGTTTCTGTGAGTATTGCTGTCTGGAAATTATGCTTCAAGGAGAGAAACTTAACCTAACTCTAGTATATCGGAGTCCAAACAGCCAGGAGGAAAATGACCAACTGTTGCTGGATTTATTGCAAGAGGTAATTGAGATGAAGGCTACATTTAAGATTTTGATGGGAGACTTTAATTTGCCACAAATAAATTGGCAAAATTCCACTACTAACACTGGAATGAATGATTTTGAAACAAAGTTTGTGGAAAAGGTGCATGATTGCTTTTTGACCCAGCATGTGGAGGAAATTACCAGAATAAGGGGTGAAAATGTGGGTAATACACTAGATTTATTTTTCACAAATGAAGATTCAATAGTTGAAGAGGTCATGATTGGAAATCCACTGGGAAGAAGTGATTATGCTGTGATACAAGTTACATGTAATATGGAGGAGATTGTGGCTCATGATAGAAAAACTATGTATTTGTATGAAAAAGCAGATTATGAGTTGCTGAGAAGGGAACTTAATATTAATATTGACTGGGTGAAATACCTATCCGAGGCTACCAATATTGAGGAAATGTGGAGTAAATTCAAGTCAAAATTGTATGTTGCAATAGATAAGAGTGTACCCACAAGAAAGATGGGAAATTTAAATCAATCGAGGAAAAGGACAAATAGCAATCTACCAATGAATAAGAAATTATGGTCTAAGATAAAGAAGAAACAAAGGTTGTGGATGAGAATGAAATCCTTGAAGAGTAATCATAACATAACATAATTTCATGGATGACAAAAGCCACAAGGGCCTATCGAAGGTCATCCGCATCTGTCAAAACCCACCCACATAGGACTATATCAATAATCGCCAGGGTAAGACAAAATCAAAGTCCTCACAATATAATATAACAGATGACAAAAGCCATAAGGGCCCATCGTAAGTCATCCAAGTCAAACTGCCTCTTTTTTAAGGCACCCAAACTCCCAATAAAACTACATCCAGAGGATTGCGTCCAGAAACAAGGGTATCACCAATCGAGGCTTGTCAAGAACTAAATCATGCAGCTATAGATATATACAAACAATATTAATATATACAAAACTTAGGAAGCATTACAATCTTCCCTCCCCATAAACTCATCCAACCTAATCTTAAATACATTTAAATTTGGACTACCTACTACCCTCCGCGGCAATTTGTTCCAGAAGTCTACCACTCTATTGGTGGAAAAATATTTTCTTAAATCCAACCTACACTCTTGCTTTTTAATTTTCAAGTGGTGACCTCTAGTCCGATTTCCATCATCTAACTCAAAAAACTTGCTAACATCCAATTTATCGATCCCAGAAAAAATTTTAAACAGCTCAATCATATCCTCTCTCACACACCTCCTTTCGAACGAGAACATATTTAATACCCTCAGTCTATCTATATATTCAAGGTGCCTCAGGGAAGGAATAATCTTTGTTGCCCTCCGTTGCACTGACTCAAGAAGGTTAATATCGTGTCTAAAATGTGGGGACCACGCCTGTATATAGTACTCTAGATGTGGCCTAACATAAGAGTTATAGAGTTTAAGAATAACCTCCTTACTTTTGTAACTGACATTTCTCTTAATGAAACCCAGCACTCTATTTGCCCTATTTCTTGCTTCAATACACTGCTTAGAAAACCTTAATGACTTATCTATTACTACTCCTAGATCTTTCTCATCCTCTACTGAGCTCAGCCAATGCCCATCCATTTCATAGTTAAATTCTCTACTATCTTTTCCCATGTTAATAACTTTGCACTTATCAAGGTTGAAAGTCATTTGCCACTTATGTGCCCAGGATAACAATTTATTTAAATCCCACTGCACTTTAAAATTATTATCAATATCTTTAACTACAGCTGCTAATTTGGTATCATCCACAAAAATTGACACTTTATTATTAACTGCCTCCCCAAGATCGTTTATAGATGACAAATAATAATGGACTGAGAACTGATCCCTGAGGAACCCCACTGATAACATCCCTCCACTCTGACTTTACACCATTTAGCACTACCCTTTGCTTCCTATCTTTCAGCCACTCAGCTATCCAATTTGAAACACCCCCACATATCCCAATCATTTTTAATTTATGAACTAGTCTCCTATGTGGTACCTTATCAAATGCTTTACTAAAATCCAAGTAAATTACATCTACATTCTCTCCCCTATCTACTTGATTTGTTACAAACTCCAGAAAGTCTAGTAAATTAGTCAAACATGATCTAGCTGATCTAAACCCATGCTGAGCATCGCTGATTAACCCATCCATCTCTAGATGTTGGCAAATCCCTTTTTAACTATTTTCTCAAGAATTTTACAGACTACAGGAGTTAGGCTGACCGGTCTAAAGTTATTTGGATCCTCTTTACTACCCTTCTTGAAAATAGGGACTACATTCGCTCTCTTCCAATCATCGGGTATTTCTCCATATTCCAGTGACCTAGTATACAACTTCTCCAGTGCTATTGAGATACTTTCTACCCCTTCTTTAAGTATCCTAGAATGAGTATTATCAGGGCCGGAGGCCTTGGTAGTATCTAACTCACCTATTAGTCCTTTTATCATCCTCCGATCCACACTAATGTTAGTAAACACCTCTTTCCTGACCCATGAGTACTATACATAAGACTATTTAGTTTCTCCTTTGTAAATACTGATGCAAAATGACCATTTAGTACCTCAACTATTTCCTCATCAGATTCTCTCACAACCCCTTCATATTTGATAGGCCCTATTTTAACTCTGCCAGACGTTATTAATTTTAGAGTAACTAAAGAACTTTCTAGGATCTTTGTTACTATCCTGAACATAACATAACATAATTACATGGATGACAAAAGCCACAAGGGCCTATCAAAGGTCATCCGCCTCGGTCAAAACCCACCCACAAAAAGCACCATCACCAGGGGAAGACAAAATCAAAGTCCCCCACAATATAATATAACAGATGACAAAAGCCACAAGGGCTCATCATAGGTCATCCGAGTCAAACCGCATCTTTTTTAAGGCACCAACACTCCCAGGAAAACTACATCCAGAGGATTGCATCCAGAAACAAGGGTATCACCAATCAAGGCTTGTCAAGAACTAAATCATGCAGCTATAGATATATACAAACAATATTAATATATACAAAACTTAGGAACCATCACAACCTTCCCTTCCCATAAACCCATCCAATCTACTCTTAAATACATTTAGATTTGGACTACCTACTACCCTCTGCGGCAATTTGTTCCAGAAGTCTACCACTCTATTGGTGAAAAAATATTTTCTTAAATCCAACCTACACCCTTGCTTTTTAATTTTCAAGTGGTGACCTCTAGTCCGATTTCCATCATCTAACTCAAAAAACTTGCTAACATCCAATTTATCTATCCCAGAAAAAAATTTAAAGAGCTCAATCATATCCCCTCTCACACACCTCCTTTCGAACGAGAACATATTTAATACCCTCAGTCTATCTTAATATTCAAGGTGCCTCAGGGAAGGAATAATCTTTGTTGCCCTCCATTGCACTGACTCAAGAAGGTTAATATCATGTCTAAAATGTGGGGACCATGCCTGTATACAGTACTCTAGATGTGGCCTAACATAAGAGTTATAGAGTTTAAGAATAACCTCCTTACTTTTGTACTGACACTTCTCTTAATAAAACCCAGCACTCTATTTGCCCTATTTCTTGCTTCAATACACTGCTTAGAAAACCTTAATGACTTATCTATTACTACTCCTAGATCTTTCTCATCCTCTACTGAGCTCAGCCAATGCCCATCCATTTCGTAGTTAAATTCTCTATTATCTTTTCCCATGTTAATAACTTTGCACTTATCAAGGTTGAAAGTCATTTGCCACTTATGTGCCCAGGATAACAATTTATTTAAGTCCCCCTGCACTTTAAAATTATCATCAATATCTTTAACTACAGCTGCTAATTTGGTATCATCCGCAAAAATTGACACTTTATTATTAACTGCCTCCCCAAGATCGTTTATATAGATGACAAATAATAATGGACCGAGAACTGATCCCTGAGGAACCCCACTGATAACATCCCTCCACTCTGACTTTACACCATTTAGCACTACCCTTTGCTTCCTGTCTTTCAGCCACTCAGCTATCCAATTTGAAACACCCCCACATATCCCAATCATTTTTAATTTATGAACTAGTCTCCTGTGTGGTACCTTATCAAATGCTTTACTAAAATCTAAGTAAATTATATCTACATTCTCTCCCTTATCTACTTGATGAAAGTAGATAATTTAGCTAATTTAATTTCTGACACCCTTTTGTTCTTCTTTATAATCTTATTTAACTCATTCCTAGCCATTCTATAATCACTTAAATTTTGAATAGTATTTTCTACATGTAATTTTTTGTAGGCCCTTTTCTTCTCTGAAATTTTTCGGCAAATATGTAGATTAGCAGCCCGGCTGAAAAAAAAAATTTGTGTAAATATTATCGTTCACTTGTGGGCGTTTGATTCCTTTTCGAATTATTATTCTATAAACAATTAGGATTATATACTGGGGGGCTGTGCCCCCCAGACCCCCCCCCCAATTTAATGAAACTCAGGATCATCATAGTGTAGTCCCCCCTTTGTGTTTACCCCCACACAAGCTGTCAACTTAAATGTACTCCAAAAATGTGAAACATTTTGGAACACGGACGAAATAGTACGTCCCATCGTTCGCGCCGATAATCTACATATTTACCAATTTTTCTAGCTATCTCCTGATTCCACCATAATGGTTTCCTACTTTTGTTCCTAATGGCCTTCATTGGGATACATTGCTCTTGGACTACATTTATTATATGCTTGAAAGTATCCCACATCCCACCTTGTTGGCTCATTAACAAATTGGTCTTACTTTGTGATGTTACAGGAGCTTTATTACTGTGCGTTGGATTATGATATATAGCAGAGTAATCCGGGTAGGTGTTTGATTTCTCTGAACCAGAAGTTGATGGCTGTGAAGAGAAACGCGAGACAGCTTGGTCAGTCTCTTTGATCACTTTGTGTAGTTGTTTTAGAGTAGGATCAACGTTAGGTGATTCGAGATCAGTATTAGAATTAGGTCGTTTTAGTTTAACTCGAGATTTGTCCTTTTGAGACATCTCAAGGGAAGAATGCCCCCGGCACGGGCGACTTTCATTAAGAAAAAGGTCTTAGGTTATTAAGGCAGTAGATATAAGGAGATAACCTAGGTTAAGCAAAATTCTCACTAAAGTGCCTAATGATTTATCACTTATATCAAACAAGATTTGGAAAGCGTGGAGCAATACAACCTTTCGGAAGAAAGTCTACAGAGGGTGATAATATAGATCTGGAGTCACAGGCGTAAGCCTCTTCCATGAAGTCTTCTGTAAGTATTAATAGTAACATATAACATAATATTCAACACTACTTCCCTTGACCTAGAATTATCATCATCAATAAATCTATCTCGATTCTCTTGTGTAAATACCTACTGAAGAAAAATGATCATTAAGAACCTCTACTATTTCCTCATCAGATTCTTTCAAAAACCCTTCTTATCTAATAGGCCTAATTTTACCACTGTTAGATTTGTTATTAAACTATAATAGCTAAAGAATTTTCTTGGATCTTTATTATTATTTTGAGCTAATTTAATTTTTGCCGCCCTTTTGCTCTTCTTAATTATCTTATTTAGCTTGGCTGGGCTTACCGAAGGTTGTGATCGAGAAAGGATTGAGAGGAATCCCGTAGAAGAAATAAATGTTTAATTCCAACAAACAAAACAAGCAAAGCAAAAGAGGGCTCGCTTTTACACGATTACAGTCAGAGAAAATTTCACTACGAGTCAGGAAAGCGAGTATTACGAGAACAAGACTTAGGCTGCTAAAACAGGGGCTTCGCTACGCAAAAAGAACCGTAATTAGTTCTTTACTATCTTTCGTCTATCTGACTTAACTGTCTACCCAAATGTGAATGAATCTTATTGACCCGAATTCTCCATTTTTCTTCTATAAATAATATAAGAGGTGTGGTCTCTGAGATCACAATGTTCGTGGACGGTATGTATGATGTAGTGCGGAGCCGATGAAAACCAACGAGGGTTGACAATTCTTAGAATAGTTTGGATTCGAACTGGGTGCCTATGTAGCTTACAACATAGAGCCACACACCAAATCTGGACATCCACCCATTTAGGAAGGCCAAAGCAACCGTTGTGGCACTTATTTCCGGTATCGGTATTTCATCTGTAGGGGTGCCAAGATGTATCAGAGAAAAATTCCTTCCAAATCGATAATATAAATAGCCCATTAAATTACCAACCCAGAACGGGCTAAGCCGTGGCCTAATGGCTAAGAGCATCGGCGTTTAAATGTATTGGTACCGAGTTCGAAACTCAATAGTCCCAAAACTTTTACGAAGAAAACGGAAGTCAAGGAAAACGTTGAAGGACCAACTCAAGAAGACTCAAGATAAAATGGATCGCCTCAAGGAAGAAAACAACTTCAAGGACTAACTCATCAAATCATCAAGAAGCAAGAAAGAATCATCAACTCAAGACTAAATGCAATAAAATTGAAGATGCATCAAGAAAGGAAGAAGACTCAAGATAAAATGGATCGCCTCAAGAAAGAAATCGGAAGAAAACTACTTCAAGGACTAACTCATCAAATCATCAAGAAGCAAGAAAGAATCATCAACTCAAGACTAGATGCAATAAAATTAAAGATGCATCAAGAAAGGAAGAAGACTCAAGATAAAATGGATCGCCTCAAGAAAGAAAACGGAAGAAAACTACTTCAAGGACTAACTCATCAAATAATCAAGGAGCAAGAAAGAATCATCAACTCAAGACTAAATGCAATAAAATTAAAGATGCATCAAGAAAGGAAGGATAAGAGGGGCGGTCAAAGTTTTGCAATTCGGATATAAGGAAACGAGATATGAGGAAAAGCATTTTATTATTTTTCAATATAACTACGCTCAACTTCAATGCACTTGCGCCACTTGTCCCTGAGGCTTTGAATTCCTGACAACCAGAAATCTCCCGATTGCTGTTCAATCAACTCCTGGACGGCGAGCTGGACATCTTCATCGTCCCCAAACTGGCATCCATGCAGTGCAGCCTTGAGCTGGCGGAATAAAAAGTAGTTGCTAGGGATCAGATCTGGACTGTAGGGGGGGGGGTGAGCTCCTCGAATCCGCACTCGCGCAGGGTAGCATGTGCAACTCTGGCCTTGTCCTCGTTGGTCACGTCTGACGGGCGTCCTGAACGGGGATCATCTTCAAGGGACTCACGACCATGGCGGTACTCCCTATTCCAGCGAGCAATGGTTGCATATGAAGGGGCAGGTTCGGTATACACTGAAACCATGCGTTCATGGATCGATCTCCTTTGCATTCTTGCCTTCCTCGAATCCGCACTCGCGCAGGGTAGCATGTGCAACTCTGGCCTTGTGGACTTTGACGACGTTGAAGTTGATCATGGGGCGTGAAGTTTCTAGGGACCCAACGGGCAGAGACCTTGCTCATGGCCAAATTGTCGTGAATGATGTTGATAACACTTCCATGTGATATTCCAAGTTGTCGCTCGATTTCTTCATCCTTCACCCGTCGATTTTCGAGGATCATCCTTTCCACACGGGCCACATTGTCCTCGTTGGTCACGTCTGACGGGCGTCCTGAACGGGGATCATCTTCAAGGGACTCACGACCATGGCGGTACTCCCTATTCCAGCGAGCAATGGTTGCATATGAAGGGGCAGGTTCGGTATACACTGAAACCATGCGTTCATGGATCGATCTCCTTTGCATTCTTGCCTTCCTTGGTCAAAAATTTGATCACTGCGTGGTGCTCAATCTTCTCCATTGTTGAAAAATTTTTGACTGACGATCTGCGATCAGCTAATGCTTCTTAAATAGACGAGGCAGGAGCGTGCGGCTGCATGCAGGTCCTGACTTGTCATAACTTGTCCTAACACCCCCATAAACAGCCATCCCCCTTCCTCTTTTTTGCCCTACCGATTCACAAAATTTATTGACTGCCACTCGTACGAATATCAAGAACCAACCCAGCCAACTAGAATATTAAGTCAAGATAAATGGAACCAATGTTTGAAGGGCCAACTTAAAGATAAAGGAATTTCACTCAAAGAAGAAAAAGAAAAAATGCATAATGAAAATCAAGATGAAAAATAATATGGATAAATAAATAAAGTTATAATAAGAAAAATGTCCCCCCCCATACATATATCCATCTTGAGGCTAGGTCGATACACGGAAGTAAATATCGATGGTGCGAGGGGAAGGATTGACCCGGAAGTGGGCATGGAGGGCGCGGTCCAACTATATCACTATGCACAGTTTCGAAACCTTGAAGATGGAATGTCAATGGGAAGGATCGGAGATATCGTGTGACGGCTAATCTTCGAGGATTGACATGCGAAGCCCTCCCTTGTCTAGGAGGGAGTATCCCTGTCCATATTGGGCCAGAAGAATCGTGCTTTGATCAGACCAAGCAAAGCCTTTGTACAGGCTCTAACTAATGCATAGCGCGAACGACGAGTTGAGAAGTGTGACGCAGTGTTTGCGTGTCTTCATCTTGTTCCTGGGCTAGCGCTATGGTTGCATAATCGATGAGCGCAGTGTGAGAGAGCTGCGTGCCTGAAATCGCGGCAATGCGGGAAAGCGCAACCAGTAGGACGTTTGAAGAACCAGGAACGTAGCGAATATCATTTACCATCTGCAGGGTGAAGTCAAGATGACGAGCGTTAACTGCAGTGTGAACTGACCAAGTACTACGAGACGAACAAGCACCGACCAAAGGATTATAGTCCGTAAAAATAATGAAGTCACGTCCTTCTAAGTGATGGCGGAAGTGGCGGATTGCGAGGTATATTTCGAGGAGCTCACGAGAGAACGTACTATACCTCTTTGGGGAGTCAGAAAGAGCGTGAGAGAAGAAAGCAAGAGGTTGCCATTGGTCACCAATCTTTTGTTGTAAGGTTGCACTTGCATTAGTCGAGAATGCGTCTGAGGATAAGCTGATGGGGGCTCCTGAATAAGGATGAGCCAACTTTACAGCGCGGGCAATAACCTCTCTGGTGCGAGAGAATGCATCGCACGCCTCAGTAGACCATTCAAGAGAATAGTTCTTTTTGGTCTTAGTGAGCATAGAATTGATAGGTTGCTTGACCTGGGCACAGATTGGAATGAATCTGTGGTAGAATTTGATCATACCACAGAAACGTCTGAGCTGTTTGCGTAATATGGGTCGAGGAAAGTTGCGCATCACGGTAACTTTATCTTCGAGTGGGCTAATCCGGGCACTTGAGGCATGGTGTCCTAAGAAGGAAAGTTGCGAGACACCAAAGAGACACTTGGAGGTATTGAGTACGATACCTTTGTCTTAGAGACGAGAAAAGACCTCACGAAGGTTGGAAAGGTGTTCCTCCAGCGAGGATGATGTTATTAGAAGGTCGTCGATGTAGAAAAATACAAAAGGAAGACCTTCTTAGACTTGGTCCATAAATAGCTGGAAAGTTTGACCAGATTTTCGCAATCCATATGGCATTTTGACCATTTCAAAACATCCAAATGGATCGGTGATGTTAGTCTTTGGGACATCGTCTGGGTGAAGAGCAATCTGGTTAAAAACACGAACCAGATCCAGGCGAGAAAAGAGAATACAACCAAAGAGAGATAAGGTGAAATCAGCTATGAAAGGCAATTGATATCAGTCAGGGATTGTAATAGCGTTAAAGCCCTGTAGTCCCCAACGTCTCTGAATTCCCCCGGCGTGGATTTGGATACAATGTGGACTGGGAGAGGAGGGGGCACGGAGAAGCGGAAGGCCTACAAATCCTTGCCTCCATCATGAATTGAAATTCAGCATGCATAGCAGACAGTTTATCTGGAGCTAGACGGCGTGGACGGCAAAATACAGGACCTCTTGTTTTCTCTATTAGATGCACCACACTATGTTTTATGGGCCTATACTTCGAATTTTGAAGGGTGATTTCAGGAAACTACTGAAGAAGGCGTTGAAATGGTAACTCGGTGGGAGTGAGACGAATAGAGAGGAGGATACTCTGAGAAGGTGAATACGAATTTTATTGTATGTGCGCCATATTTGTTGTGGTAGCAGAACTATTGAGTACATTGGGTTAAAATTCCATTATGCTTTGGGAGACTACTAGGCCCAATGTGGAAAAAAGCACAATGTTGGTTACAAGGCTGTGTACAACGTACAGCGTTGTTAACATACCTTGATGGTACCAGCATAAGCCCTGATGGTGTGGAAAGTTATGAGAATAGGCGGAAAAAGGAGGTTGAAAATTCCGCTGCTTCTCCCCTTTTGCGTGGGGATGCCCTCGTTGGTTTCTCACTTGGGAACCACAGCGGGACCTACGCCTCCTATCGCTCTGTGATCCTCGTTGAACTTTCAACCGCTTGATGTCGGCTTCCATCCTCCGTATTTAAGCTTCAAGGTCACTCGATAGAGAAGATGGAACCATTGAAACATGCGACCTGACGCCAGAGGAGCACGTCGTTCCCCGAACCCTGATAAATGGAAGTGTTGTTAGTTAGGTCATGATTTTGGCCGTTACCCCCAATTCCCGTAGGGATTAAAAAATAATTTATCGACGGCTATGGTTATCTGCTCTATATTCGAGGGGTTTAAGTTTAAAATAAGTAGCCTGATCCCCTCTGGGACTCCCCTCATGAAAATCTCTGTGAGGAGAGGGCTAAAAAGGTCGGTTTGTGCACCTTTTACCCTGATAATGTCCTTTAGGTGCTTTAAGAAGGTCAAAGAACTCCTATCACCCATTTCCTGAGTGTTCAGGAGCTCTCTCAGGTCATCTACTTGGGATCTGCCGTACTTCATGTGAAAAGCCTCTCTCAGGTGGTCCAAAACGCCAGCCTGTCCCCCGTTAATTAAAATCTCCCTGAAATCAACGAATGTACTTATTGGTAGATGCCGGATGACAGCTGCTGTCTTTTCTTCTTCTGTAATCTTATGGGGGTTGAGAAGGAGGGTTGAGACTTCTAGCCATGCGATTGTATTTTTTTAATCGAATACGGGAAGCGAGAGATATGCATGTGGCTGCCTGTGCGTGGACTGAAGATTAGATGCAGGCGCTTGATTGTGTTGATCATGTGAGCCGCTAGCCGATGTTCCTTGTTGATTATCTATCATAGTCTGTACTGTATATTTATGTGGAAACGTGATGGTTGAACTAATGTATTTCTATGCGTGAAGGAGCTATGGTTGTTAAGCGTGCACGTGTGAGTGTGTGTATGAGCGCGTAAATAACACAAGTCTGTGATCGTACCAGATTAAATTCTGAGAAATTAAAATTAACGAAATTAAAGAGATTAAAGAAAATTTTTCGCTGCATTTAAGGGATGTTAGTAAATACTAATTAACTTGTTATAGTGAAGCTAGAAGCTAGGATGCATTAACTAACACGAGATTGAAAATGGGGTGCATGCTTCGTGAATGGCAACGTGAGTTCCAAAATCCCACGTTTTCGTACGATTGTATTTATTTTTGATAATTAAGCGAGTGGGAGCTATTAAACTCTGGTCACCATTTTTATGTAAAGGTTCCAACTAATACATGAAATACTTTAGCCTTAGATAGTAAATACAATAGTCAGTACGTAGATAAATTTTATTGTTTTGGTTTTGACTGATTGTACCGTAACGATAATGTGGATTTGAACTCTCCTAGCTATCATGAAAATGCAATGATTCAATTTAATAAAAATAGGATATATCATAATCTTACAATAATCTATGACTTTAAGTTATTATTATTATTATTAGAAAAAAGTGAATTGAATGACGGAGAGAATATTTAAGGGATACAAATATTGGATATTGAGAATATTGAAGAACACATTAATGATTAAGTGCAAAGTTATTAACATGGGAAAAGATAATAGAGAATTTAACTATGAAATGGATGGGCATTGGCTGAGTTCAGTAGAGGATGAGAAAGATCTAGGAGTAGTAATAGATAAGTCATTAAGGTTTTCTAAGCAGTGTATTGAAGCAAGAAATAGGGCAAATAGAGTGCTGGGTTTCATTAAGAGAAATGTCAGTTACAAAAGTAAGGAGGTTATTCTTAAACTCTATAACTCTTATGTTAGGCCAAATCTAGAGTACTGTATACAGGCATGGTCCCCACATTTTAGACACGATATTAACCTTCTCGAGTCAGTGCAACGGAGGGCAACAAAGATTATTCCTTCCCTGAGGCACCTTGAATATATAGATAGACTGAGGGTATTAAATATGTTCTCTTTCAAAAGGAGGTATGTGAGAGGGCATATGATTGAGCTGTTTGAAAAATCTTCTGGGATAGATAAATTGGATGTTAGCAAGTTTTTTGAGTTAGATGATGGAAATCGGACTAGAGGTCACCACTTGAAAATTAAAAAGCAAGGGTGTAAGTTGGATTTAAGAAAATATTTTTCCACCAATAGAGTGGTGGACTTCTGGAACAAATTGCCGCGGAGGGTAGTAGGTAGTCCAAATTTAAATGTTGTTAAGATTAGGTTGGATGAGTTTATGGGGAGGGAAGATTGTAATGCTTCCTAAGTTTTGTATATATTAATATTGTTTGTATATATCTATAGCTGCATGATTTAGTTCTTGACAAGCCTCGATTGGTTATACCCTTGTTTCTGGACGCAATCCTCTCGATGTAGTTTTCTTAGGAGTTTGGGTGCCTTAAAAAAGAGGCGGTTTGACTCGGATGACTTATGATGGGCCCTTATGGCTTTTGTCATCTGTTATATTATATTGTGAGGACTTTGATTTTGTCTTTCCCTGGCGATGGTGCTTTCTGTGGGTGGGTTTTGACAGATGCGGATGACCTTTGATAGGCCCTTGTGGCTTTTGTCATCCGTGAAATTATGTTATGTTATGTTTATGATTTAAGTTGAAGTGGAATACAAGTTATGCGTTTGGAAAGTTAATATTTGAAAGCACGTGACGAGAATGGTGTGTTCACAGGTGTATATAAATATGTAATTGTAATTATGCAAGTACACGACTAATGATGGGATGTGAATAGGAGTCTGTAAATGAGAGCGGGGAACAGGAATTAAGACGACTATCTCGTGTGAATTGTTTGCAAAGAATAAGTGTGTTTTGTGGGTGGGTTTTGACAGATGCGGATGACCTTGATAGGCCCCTGGGGCTTTTGTCATCCGTGAAATTATGTTATGTTATATTATGTTAGGTGAAAGTGGATTTTTGACTGACCTTTCTTTTAAGCAACGCTGTGCACGAATGAACCTTGAAAAACGATTCCAGGCAGATGGCGAAAGGCGTATGCTTGTATGTGTGTTCGTGTAAGGGGAAATCTTGTATAAAGGGATTTTGTCGTATTGGTGTGATATTACATAGAAATAATTTATCCTCATCACAGAGTGATTGATTGATTAATTATTTTTGATGCTAGTTTTACACGCACACATACACACACACACACACACATAATATATATATATATATATATATATATATATATATATATATATATATATATATATATATATATATATATATGAACATAATTTCTCCAGGAATAAAATTAAAGTTTGCTGGCTTTAGTCTTCATATCAAGCTATGTAGCTTCTCAAGCGGACGTCAGCTAGGGGAAGCCCCAACTCCCCATCGTGATGCACGGTTACGGTGGTAATATCCCTTAGTAAATAGTGTCAGCTTAAAAAGAATTCGGATGGAGATTCGAACTGCCGACCCAGATACTGCCTTATTATTTATAAGAATGCCCCAGAGGACATTGCTTTACCTTGATTCTCTGGTGTGACAAACTTCGTAGTTGATTGTAAATCGTCGTCCTACACGCCATAGGCACGAATTGTCGTGGGTATCTTAATATAATTTCACATAGCAGAGCTTCCCCGGGAAAAGGGAAGATTTTAACTGCGGGCACAGTTCCTTGGATTCTTCGTCATCTCTCTGTGCTGCTGCCAAGGCTTGGAGTTCAAAAGAGTCAATTTGGATTTAGTTGACGTCCTTTCAAAGGCAATCAGGGATTACGTTGTCCTGACCACACACGTAGATGATATCGCTGATGTACTCTAATAACTTTGCTGCCGATCAGTTTTGGCGCTCAATGGCGACGAAAAGGGATACACTAATGGCTTGTGATCCGTGCACAAGGTTACGTGGTGCCCTTAATTTAGTTGCTTGAAGTGGACGACAGCAAGATACCCCACTAGAAGCTCTCTGTCGTAGGTGAAGTATGCTTGCTGCATCCGGCTTAGCTTGCTCGAGAAGAAAGCAACTGGTCGTGGGGATCCGTCAACCATTTGATGCAAGGCAGCATCTGCCGCGAACTGGGAGCAATCTGTCACCAGCTGGTATGGGGAATCGTTGGGCAACAGGGGGTGGAGTTTAACGGATCCAATTAAAGCTGACTTGATCTCCTCAAACACTCTATGTGCTTCTTCAGCCCATTCGAGCTCACGAGCCTTAGGCTGTAGGCGCATAAGCTCGGTCAACGGGGCTGCAAAATTGGGGGTAATTCTGCGGTAATATCCTTAGGCCGAAAAGAAGCTTGACGAATTCCCACAGACCAAGAGGAGTTGTGATCGTGGTCTTCTCCATATCCGCCGGATTCATGGGGATCTAATGGGAGGCACGGACCAGATCCAGCCTTGAAAAAAGGCAGCCGAAGCCACCCTCTCCCTTAGTGAACCGCAGCTGCCCGACTAACACACATCCAGGAAACAGCACAGCATCCCCAGTGCAAGGTTTGACACCACAGCCGGGCTTTGCTGCGGATAGCAATGGGAATCTTTTAGGGGTAGTAACAGGCCTGAGGATGGACATGAGGAACCTATTGATGGCAATGGAGCCACATACCATGCTTGCTACTGTCTAGCCTCACAAAGGAAATGAACAACAAATTGCTGTGGCCAGCCTCACACCCACAGCAGTGTCTAGCTCTCCCTTGGCTCGGTGCAGTCGCTCACCACTAGAAGCCATCATGATAGGCAACATTCAAGGCCTCAATCCGAAGACGTACCAGAGTAAAGTGCCTTTTCTGAAAGAACTCGTAGAGGAGGACGACCACATTTTTACTGCCCACACAGAAACACACCTAAGAAGCGAGGTGAGATAAGCAGAAATTAATGTTAATAACTACACACCATTCAGAGTGGACAGAGAAACCTGAAGGCATGAAGGCGTCATAATTTACATATGAAACGACCTTGCAACAGATGCCAAACAAATCTTGTCGGTCATAAATAGGCAAGTAGAATTAACAATGGTTCAACTATCCTCCATTTAAATGATGTTAATAAAGTGCTATCGCCCACATCAGTGCTATACAAACAACTTTACATCTGTAATGAACAAGGTAAAGGATCTCTTAGAAGATCTCCCAAGACCCATGCTGGACGAAATCATATGTGGAAACTTTAACTTCCCACACAGCATGTGGCCCGAGAGCATAGTGCGTCGTGGTACAGCTGAGAAACAAGTGTAAGCCAAAGCGTTAATTGAACTCAGCGACAGAGTATTCCTCACACAACAAATCATGCACCCCACCAGGCACAACAACATCCTTGACCTCTTATTCACAAACAACCAAAATTCAATAAGCTTCCACCGAGCAGAGAAGACCATATTTTCAGACCACAACCTCATTAATCTCAACACAACATACAGGAGGAAGAGTACAATTAAAAGTGATGAGAACAACATCGCAGGTTCTTCTCCTTTCGCAGCCTACAATTTCTACAGCGAAAGCATCGAGTGGGAAGAGATACAATACAGTATGAAAGAAACGAACCTGAGACAAGTTCTGGCTGGGGACAACCCCAATATCATGTTGGAAGCATTTACTGCCAAGCTATTGGTGGTATGTAGTGCCTACATCTTTGTGAAGAAGAGGCTAACCAGTAAACGCTCCCGTATACTCAGGGATAAAAAAAATACTAATGAGGAAGCGAGCTTTCCTAAATAATTTAATAGGGAGAAAGCAAACTGAGGAAAGAAAGAGAACATTAAGCACCAAAGTAGAATAAATAGAACGGAAACTAAGGCAGTCCCACACATAGCAAACGGTACAAAAAAAAAAATGAGGGCAGTGATAACTAGAAAGTAGAATCCCATACTTCTTTGGGTACTGCAAACGCTACTCCCAAATAAAGTCGCAAATCAGCCCTCTGCGTAACACAGATGGTAGTCTAGCAAAAGACCCCAAGACAACGTGCTAGCTACTACTGCACCAGTACAGTCAAGTCTTTAGCGAGCCGAGGCAGGACAAAATTGTTCAAAGCCCGTCCGAATTCCTCATTGAAGATAGATCAAGCGAGCAGGCACAACATACGGATATTACCATCTCAATGGAAGATGTGAGGAGGGCCAACAGAGAATTAAAGCCCAACGCTGCAGCAAGACCAGACGGGGTGCCAGCAATTCTCCTTTCCAAGGGTAGCAAGGTTCTGGCACTGCCTCTCTACATTATGTGGTACTGCTCAATGGATGAAGGAGTGGTACCAAACCAATAAAACTAAAGAAAGCAACCGTGTAGCCCATCTACAAGGTGGAGATAAGAGCTTGCCAAAGAACTATAGGCCAGTTGCCCTCACATCCCACCTAATCAACATTTTTGAAAGATGCATCAGAAATAGGATCACCAAGCACACGGAGGACCATCACCTACTCAGCATTAACCAACACGGCTTCAGGAAAGGAAGGTCCTGCCTGTCTAAACTCGTGGAACACCATGAGAGTGCTGTACAGACTGGCTGAGGGTAGGGATGTAGATGTAGATGTCGTGTTTCTAGACCTTGCAAAGCTTTTGACAAGGTGGATCGCGGCATGCTACTACACAAGATAAAGTGCGTTGACATATCTGGTGAGCTGGGCGTCTGGATCTCTGACTTCCTAGCAGGACGAGAGCAAGCAGTTGTGATAGAGAAGATGGAACCCTTGAACGCTCGGCCCGTTCGTTAGAGGAGCTCGAAGTGATTCGAACCTGATAAATTGAAGGATTGTTAAATGGGCCGTGAGTTTGGCTGTTGCCCCAATTCACGTAAGGACTCTTATATAATTTGTCTGCGGCTGCAGCAACCTCCTCAATGCTCGTGGGGTGCGAGTTTACGATTAGTGGCCTGATTCCCCGGAAGACTCCGCTCATGAAAATCTCAGTGAGGAGAGGGCTAAAAAGTTCGATTTGAACACCTTTTACACTGATAAGGTCCTTCAGATGAGTAAAAAAAGAAGTAGGACTCTTATCTCCCATTTCCTGAGTATTCAGGAGCTCTCTCAGGTCGTCTATTTTGGACCTACCGTATTTATTGAGGAAAACCTCCTTGAGGCAGTCTAGAACACAGCCTGTTACCGTTAATTTGCACTTCTCTGAATTGAATAAAGGTACTTATGGGCAACCGCTGGATTATTGCTAAAACTTTCTCTTCCTCGGTGATGTCCTGAGGTTTAAGGAGGAGGGGCGAGACTTCCAACCATGCAATTGGGTTTGCAGGATCATAAACGGGAAGCGAGAGGTACGCATGTGGCTGTTTATGCGTGAGCTGGTGGTGCTCGAGGTAGACGGTTGGGCATGATGATCGGGTTGGCCGCTAACAGATGTCCTTATTTGGTGTGTTTGATCCATCATAGTCACTATGTTTTATGTGTACTTGTGCTGGTTGAATGAATGTGTTGACGTGAGTGAAGTAGCTGTGGCCGTATGCACGTGTGTGTGTGGAAATTATTCACGAGCACAGGAATGTGAAGAAATGAAAAATAATTATGAGAAATAAATGAAATTGTCCACTCGTTGAATATAGGGGATAGTATTAAATTTAAATGACATGAATTATGACAATTGGAAAAAGGATGCTAAAGATAACATGTGATATAAAAAAACGAACACGTGAATCGAAAATGCTCAAGCAAGGCTTTCAGAAAATTGACGCGTGGAGTTCAAGAATTATTTTGACGTTTAAACTTATTTATTGATTGACGGGAGATTATTAAACTTCGAGTATCACTTTATAGTATTTGGTTATTAATGGGATTTATTTCTGGTTAATAAATCAGCCTAAATAGCTATTAGAAAACCATTACTATAAATTTTGAGTTTAGATGGAATCGTCGTCTGTTAGTTTTTAGGCATACGACTAAAGTGAAATAAATTTTGAACTTTTTAAGTAGGTTTGTAAGAAAAACAATTAAACAAATATAAAGATATTCACAGAATTAACGAATGCACAATGATAATTGAATCAGGAATACAATGTAAGATGAGGTAAAGTAAATATAATAAAGTAACTGATCTAAAGTAACAAGATGTAAAGTAACAAATATATCAAATGAATATGTTGTAAAGTAATATGTGGTGTGAAAGTGAAAAAGAAGGAGACTATGATGGACTGAATTGGGGTCTGCAATACGAGAAGTAAATAGAATCACGACCTACTCTCGTATGGCAGTTATAGAGAATAATTGTGAGAGGGTGAGGAATTAAACTAAGTATGATTTGTTTGGAGGTAAATGACTAAATATAGAAGGAATAATTGCCGACATTTATGCTAAGAAGGGTGAGAGACGAATATGGAATACTCGTGTTCAATTTGGTTGAGCTGAAAGCGTGTGTTTGTTTGTGTGTGCGTAAAATTTTTAAGAGATGTTGTTTGAACCAGTAGTACGTTAAATGAATTCAGTTTTTCGCCACAGGGTATTTGAATTATTAAAGGTTACATAAATTAAATGAATTGCAAAAAGCTATTGATAAATTAACTGAATGATTGTATTAAAAATAAGTTAATTAAAATAAATGAATGAATTATTAAGTTGTACATAATTTGCATGAATAATTTAATTGACAAAAGTTAAGTAAAAAGAATTGAATGATTTGAATTTTATACATGATAAATGATGATATATATATATATATATATATATATATATATATATATATATATATATATATATATATATATATATATATATATATATATATATATATATATTTAAGTTTCCCAGTAGTATTTTATTATAGGAATGCCCAGAGGGTATTGCTATAGGGGGACACGTAATCGCACCACAACCTCACGTCAAATGCCTAGCAGTCACACTCAGTGAGGATTGCTCGTTCTAATACCACATCGGCGTGTCAATCAAGAAAGCTAAGACTATGGCCGGCTGGGTGCTGAAGACCTTTACCAGTAGGGAACCGGAGACACTATTAACCTCGTAGAAATCCCTCTTATTGCCTCTACTCGACTACTGCATCCAGCCCCACGCACCCCACAGAAAGGGAGACATCCAGCAGCTGGAGGCAATGCAGAGGTCCTACACCAGGTAGATACGGGGCATAAGTAACCTCAGTTACTCGGACAGATTGCGGGAGAGCTGGGTCTGTACTCTCAACAGCGCAGGCGGGACAGGTACCTGGCCATCTATACCTGGAAGGTTCTGGGGGGCAGGTGCTTGGCCCACCAGCCCAAGTACTGAAACTCTACACCATATGGAGGAAGGGGTGCCAGTGAAAGAGACGCAGCCGGCCAACAACAGTCCCAGAGAAGATTGAGACCCTGTTGACAACCAGCTTGACTTATGAAGGTCCCACAACTTTCAACTCACTTCCAAAGGAAATCAGAAGCATGTTTGATTGCCCAGTATGGAAGCTCAAAGCGGGACTGGATAAGTTCCTGAAAACAATACAAAATGAACCTCCAGTGCCAAGGTACACAACCCAGTGCAGAACCTTCAACTCGTTACCTGTCCAAATAGCCCTGCGAGAGAGGGAGACCAGATTGGACAGCAGCGGCGGACCACCGTGACTGTGAAGTAGTTTCTCAAGACAACGGCAAGAGTGACAAGAGAGAAAGGTTATATTGTGGTGTTGGAACAACGTTATAGAATCATATTTGAATCAAAGGTACCTCATAGATGAGCATTTTGTAGTCCTATGAAATTTTATAATGTGATTGATCATTTTTGTAACGCTTATGTCTGAAAAAATCTGGTGTATTCAATAGTAGAAGATTTAGATAGTAGTAGGAGATATATGGTAAAAGATGGGTAGGGTTAGCCCTAGTTTGAGGGGCATCGCAGGCATTTGTATACTCTAACTACTGATTTTCCTTTTTTTTTGTTTTATTATTGTTGACTTGTGTTTGTTTCTGTGTGCGTTCTTATTTATGTTCTTCTGTGCATTTGTCTCCTTGTTTTGTTTATTCAGTCTTCGTGTATTTTTAAGCTTTCGAGCCTTTATTAGTGATCAAATTTAATGTATTACCTCGTGTTTTGTTCAGGTTGTATTTATTTATTCTTCATTAATTGTGAGTTTAATTTATGTTTTATATTTGTTGTGTCGTACTCTGTGTTGTTTATGTGTAAAGTGGTATAGTGTTTTCCTCGGCGCAGAGTCTAGTGCTTGTGAAAAGTCGGTTTCGAGAGACCTTCCCACGCAATCTGGCAGGAATGTTTATTCTGCCACCCGTTCTTTTTAGCTCTGGGATGATATCATTGTCCATTGTTAACCAGACCTTTTTGGCCAGCTTCTGGGTTGCGACATTAATGGGCTCCAAACGCTATCTGCAGTGCAGGTCCCTTTGGCGAAGATACTCTCTTCGTCTGGTTTTGTTTATGCAAAGGATTGCAGAATTCTGCACTCGCTGGAGCCTCCTCATAGCGGCCTTGCTATGAGTATTTTTAGAGTGTTGTTAATGTTCTCCATGTTTTCTTGTTCCTGTGTTTTTTGTTCTTTTGGTGAGTCTTAATTGTTGTGGGGTTTGCCGTTTCTAATTTTTTTGTACTCTGCATCACTTAGGGCGATACAGGAGTCTTTGAGCAGTTTCACGGTGCCTTCATGAATCGCTTGTTCAATATTTGATTCTCGGCCTGGAGCTTAGTAGGTCTATTTGATTATTTTTTCCGGGATACCCTGATATATCTCCTTGGGGGAGAGCTTCTCGGGGTATGGGGTCTGCTCATTTGTTATTATTTTGATGTCGATCTCCTGTCCATCCTACTTGTAAGTACGTTTTGAGGTCTTCGCCCTACTTCTTGAGCTTACGGGGCTCTTGGTCGCACTGTTTTCGGCCTCCTCATCATCATATTCTGAGGACGATGAGTTCGCGAGGTTGCCCTCTGCTTCTTTGATTCTTCTAGCCACTTTACTCTTCTTCTTCTCACGGCACCTTTGTGCCTCCAATCTTGGGTCTTTCCTGGTTGTTTTTATGTTCCCGGTCGTGGCGTCCGCTGCTTTTTCAGACTCTGATGGTCTTTCTTCTGGGGAAAATGGAATCGCCGGTGCTTCTAGTGCACCCTTTAACATGAATTGCAGCAGCAATACGTCTCTCGATGGTGGGTCGTCCTGAAACCACATCTCAGACATGCCATTCTTTTAAAACATGAGATTAAGTGTTTTCGCGAATGATCTTGGGTTCGTAAGATTGTTTACGTGCGTAAATAAGATGCACGTAGGAATCTTTGTCGAATTCTGATTCAGCTAACGTAAAGCTTATGTCTGAACAATCAGTTAACGTAAACTTTCCCTTAAAATTTCCTTAACGCTGAATGATCATTTTTGTAGCGTCTATGTTTAAAAACCCGGATAACGTTAGTTTGACGTTAAAAATTTCCTTAAGATGATTAGTCAATTTTGTAGCGCCTATGTTTGAACCCCCAGCTAACGTTAGTTTGCTCTTAAAAAATTTCCTTAACGCTGATTGGTTCTTAAGGTTCTTAAGTTGTATGAAGTTAAAACAATTTTTTATCGCCTATGTTTGAAAACCCGGCTAACGTTAGTTTGCCTTGAAAAAATCCCTTAAAGATGGTTAGTCAATTTTCTGTGGTTTATGTTTAAGTTGAAAACTAGCTAACGTTGGTTCCCCTTAAAAATTTTCTTAACGATAATTGGGCAATTTTGTAGTGCTTATGTTTAAGTAGAAAAACTATATATAGTGTAGCATTTTGTCAATCAAAAATATATTTTCTGTTCATTCCCTGAAAACTAGTCCACGCTCCTGCTGAATAAAGACGTTTGAATCCAGCTGTAAAGTTCCTTTTGCCTTTGGATGAAGCTTCGATCACCCAATTTACCCAGCCTACTAAGGAAGAAGAGAGCTTTCTTTTTGAAGTCGTACCCTTGTGAATACAAGGCATTCACTGAGGAAGCAACTAGGCAGCCGCCCAGCCGAGTCAAGCAAACCATTTGGCTGCCCCAAACGTGATGCCAAACTTAGGTGACAACCCCCCCCCCCCTCTTAGTAATTCACTTCAGTTACCACTGCTCAGCCCAACTCACACCCCATAATAAAAACGTGGTAACAACATAAACAAAAAACAAAATAGTAGAAATAACCAAGAAATAGCCTCCTAAAATCGCTGAAAAAACGTAGGCACGCTTTCTTGTAAATTATCATAAAAGATAATTTGCTCAATGATAATTTGTTAAATAAAGTTAAGATTGAGAAAATAATTGAAGAATTGATTAGAGGAAGGGAATTTTTTAAATGTCAAAGTTATCATTGAAAAATTCGATTCCTTGGAGAAAGAAAACCAAGCTAATGCGCTTCTTTAAAATGGAAGACCTTGTTAAGGTAATTTTAGGAAATTGAAATTAAATTTATATATCACGCTGTTATTTGTTGCTCTTATTTATTTATATTTCTTCATATGTATTCATGTTACTAATATTTTGCTTTGTTTCTTTTCTAATTGTATTATGAATGTAGTTGATTAAACCCTATGAAAAGCGGCAGTTGGAATATACCTTACTACTCATTAGTATCTTTACAATATAAGCCTGCAAGGCATCTATGCTCTCCAAAATTCATAACTATCATTTCAATTTAATCAATTATTATCGGTAAAGTCATATGACTTGAGAAGTTTGATGTCCCTTTTTAGTATCCTCACACGGGCAAATTATGGAAGCTTTGGTGTAGAAATTTTTGATACTTCCTTTCTACAATATCTGATCATTCTCCAGACAAGTTAGAAGTACTCCACTTTTACATTTGTCCTCATGTCGCGGATATAATAGAGGGCTGTGCGAATTATTTGAAGGCTATCGAATTGTTGAAAGCTGCTTATATTAAGGCTCCCAGTGAAATTCATGCCAAACATTTGCTGTCTACTCGAATTCAACTTCCAGAAGAATCGACTGACCAGTATTTCAAGTACTCAATTGTCTTGCTGTGGATTGCAACTTCCAGGAAGTTACTGCTGCAGGATACCATGATGAGAGTATCAGGGATTCCTTCAGACAAGGGTTAAAATCTTCGAAGATTCGTGCTCGACTTCTTGATAATCAAAGGCTTGCAAAACTGATACTACTCAACAAGCTCGAGCATAAGAGCAAGCATTACTGAAATCTGAATCATACTTATTTACACCCGGTTATGTAAAGAAGTTAACCTTCCAATTACAGCAGGTGTGAAAAAAAAGAAAAAAAAAAGCAAACATGCTACAATTGTGGTGGTGGTCGCCATACTGAGGATGTAATTTGTCGTAAACGTGGGAAGCTCTGGCATTTTGCAAAAGTTTGTAAGTGAAAATCCAAACGTCCTGTTACACTATCTTTTGTCACGCTTTCTTCCACCTCCACTACCAGCGGCTTGCTGTTGCCTACTGTTCCTGTTCTATTGAACGGAGATCCTCGATTACTACAAGGTTTGATTGGCAGTGAAATTTCAGAGAATTGTATAAATGAGGCTGTAGTACAAGCTATGCATCTCCCACTTCACGAACGATAGTCTGTTGTTTCAATGGCACCTCCTTCTTTCTCAGTAAATCTTAAAGGTTACTGTATTGTTAACGTTTAGATGAATGGTCACACTTATGAGAATGTCCAAGCTACTGTACTTTCAAACGCTTATGCTGATATTATTCTTGGCTTACCATTTTTAAGAGTGCATAAAAGCATTAGCTTGAATTATGTGGGCACAGAACTATCACTAACTGTGTGTGGACTGTCTAAACTAAAGATTCCCCCAGTTAAATTGTTTAGAAACTTATCCTCGGATTGCTCTGCAATTGCTACCAAGTCTCGCCATTACAGCTCCGAAGATGCTGATTTCGTCAAAAATGAAGTTAACTGTTTACTTTGTGGGAGGATTATTGAACATAGTAATTCTCCTTGGCACGCACAAATGATAGTGTCATCAAACGCAAATAAGAAAAAAAAAGAATGGTGGTAGGCTTTTCTAGAACAATAAATAAGTACACCCCTTTGGACGCATACCCGCTACCCAGGATTGAAGATATTATAGTTGCAAAAATCACTAAAAATAACTATTTAGGCATTATTGATCTATCCAATGCATATCATCAGATATAAATATACTCAGTGGACCAACCGACCTTACACAGGCCGGGAACAGTCTTTATCAATTCAGACGAATATCTTTTTGTGTTACGAAGGGGGATTCCGCTTTCCAACGTTTTATGAATCACTTTATAACCTATAACAAACTATGTAACTCCTATGTCTATCTCGGCGACATAACAGAATGCGGAAAAACGAAAGAAGAACATGACAGCAATCTAAAGCGTTTCAAGTAAGCTGCTTCTAAATACATTCTCTCCATGAATTCTGAGAGATCAAAGTTTTCTCTAACCTGCATTAATATTCTCGATGAGCAAATTTCTGACGGCAATCTGAAACCTGATCCTAAACGGATGAAATCTTTGTTAGAATCACCCGTACCATCTAGTAAAAAATCCTTGCAGCATTGTTTGGGGTATTTGCATACTACTTTAGCAATGCCCTCTGGGCATTCTTATAATAAAATCCTCCTAGGAAACTTAAATATATATATATATATATCATCATTTATTATGTATAAAATTAAAATCATTCAATTCATTTTACTTAACTTTTGTCAATTAAATCATTTATGCAAATTATGTACAACTAAATAATTTATTCATTCATTCATTTATTTTAATTAACTTTTTGAAATTCAATTATTTTATGTAACCTTTAATAATTCAAATATCCTGTGACGAAAAACTGAATTCATTTAACATACTGGTTCAAACATCTCTTAGAACTTCACGCACACACAAACAAACACACGCTTTCAACTCAACCAAATTGAACGCGAGTATTCCCCCTTCGTCTCTCGCCCTTCTTAGCATAAAGGTCTGTAATTATTCCTTCTAGATTTAGTCATTTACCTCCAAACAAATCATACTTAGTTTAATTCCTCACCCTCTCACAATTATTCTCTGCAAACTGCCACACGAGAGTAGGTCGTAATTCTATTTACTTCTCGCATTGCAGACCCCAATTCACAGTCCATCATAGTCATTTTCATTTCATTTTTATTTCACTCTTACTTCAATTTCACTTCACATCTTAATTTACATCTTGTTACATATTTTTCCATATCTTACATTGTATTCCTAGTCCAATTTATCTCATTGTGCATTCGTTAATTCTGTGAATATATTTATACTTGTTTAATTGTTCTTCTTAAAAACCTGGTTCAGAAGTTCATAATTTATTTCACCTTAGTCGCAGGCCTAAACATTAGCAGACGACGATTTCATCAAACAAATTTATGGCAATGGTTTTCGAAACGCAATTTAGACTGATTTATTAACCAAAAATAAATCCCATTAATAACCAAATACTATACTACACTATGTAGGTTCGCAACTATTCAGAGATAGTACGGCCTCTTGTAGATTGCTGCAGATTTCCTTTATCTCTCCAGGCTATTTTCAGGCATTTAAAACTTTAGAGAATGACATCGCCAAATTTTCAGTAAAAGTTATTAATGAAGACACTCCCTTTTTCCATAGAAACGAATGCATCAGATAATGCAATCCTGGCCCCACTGTCGCAGTGCGGAAGACTAGTTGCTTTCTTCTCACGCTCATCGATCCGGTAAGAAAAGAGACACCATATCGTTGAAAAAGAAGCCTATGCAGTGGTAGAGAGCATACGTAAATGGAAACCGTTTTTGGCTGGTAGACATTTTGACGTAGCAACTAAGTTCTGGAGACAAATACAAAAACTTAAGGGAATAAAGACACGGGAAAAATACGCATTAAGGAGGACGAATCGTACATCGAGGAACCAGAAGAACTCGAAGTACGATTGAGCGATAACTGGAGAGAAGTCTTCTCGATAACACCAGAGGACAATGAAGACTTCGACCTAGGGTTTGAAGGTGAAGTATTTGACGAGTTGAATGACGTTATTGAGGGGACCTACCATGCAAGCATGTCTCAAAGCAAAGGTAGATGACTGGACACCATAAAGCAATAACCACAAAGGAGCTCGTTGATACCATCAAAAGCTTCAAGCAAAAGGTTCCAGGATGGTCTGGAATAACAAAAATTCATATAACCAAAGCACCACCGCAAGTGAACCTGAGAGTAACAAACATATTTAACGCAGCGTTTAACACCGGCTACTTCTCCGATGCGTTTAAAGTTGCAAAAGTTATACTCATCACGAAAAGGAATAGACCTCCCGACCAGCTTTTGCAATACATGCCCATCTCCCTCTTGAAATTCCTTGCAAGATCTTCGAGAAGATCAATTTCAACAGTCTGCAAAGCCAGCTTGCCGAGAGTGAAGCGCACATTTCCAACAACACGGTTTCCGTAGAGAAAGAGGAACCGACACCGCTCTTGCTCTCCTCTCCGAAAAGCTAGCCAAATCTAGGGCAGATGGAAAGTACGTCAACGTCGTCCTCAGAGACGTACAAAAGGCCTTTAGCAAGGTTTGCCTGGGAAGGGTTGCAATTCAAGATTGTAAGCATTTAGCTGACCCCTATCATCGAAAGGATCCTCTGCGACTACGTGATGGAAAGAAGAGTGCATATACAGATAGAGAAACACAAGGGGCCCGAATTTGTCCTTGAGGCGAGCGTACAATATGGCAGCTGTCTCAGCCCTCTACCCTATAGCATCTTCACTATAAAACTTCCATCACCAGTATGCTCAATTCGCAGATGACATCATGCAGATTTTCCCGAGTACATACAATAACGATATAATTCAGGCCGCGGAGACGGCGACAGAAATCGAAAACATAAATTCTTTCGAACGAAAATGGAAGATAAAGACAAAAACACAAAAGTTTGTCATTATCTACAAGACGACATTTATATTGGCGATCAACGCCACCACTACTTTCTGAAAGGCAAATTATTCGGGCTCAAGCTGACCAACGGCGGGTATAAACAGCACATCGAGAACAGGATCCGCCTAACAAAGGTAGAGCGTTCCGCAACCTGAGCAGCAGTACTCAAAGAAAGATCTACTTTTGCTTCGTCAGGTCCAAGCTGATATATCCTTGGGCGGTAACCCAAACCGCAGGAATCAAGGTTCTGAGGTCAATGCAGAGGATTCAAAACAAAGCCTCCTTGATCATAAACCATACAAGAAGATGCGATCGCATATCACAACGGAGATTAGACCACTAAGCACAAATACTACCTATAAACACATGCAAAAAATACCTGTGACAGAATAGAAACAAAAATCTTACCAGGGCTAGACCACAACTTAGACATCGACCTGACGAGACTAAAAAGAAAAGTTTCAAGACGGACAAAATTTTCAAGTGGCAGACTTACTGCCGCGATGGCAATGACAGAGATGTACACGTGACACGGCTTTTGTCTAAATTTTGTAGTGAATTATTATTGTTGTATGCTCTTATATTATTAGATATATAGACTAGTAGATGTCAATATATACATTTGCAATTATTTTCGGTTAACTTCAATTATATACATAATTCAAAACAAAAAATGTTCAGCGAAGCAATACAATAAAGGCTTTAGCGCCTAATAGATTACGAATAATAATAAAAGTAGAGTAGGTATATCAATGACAATAGATTGGGACTAGTTATATTGTATTTTTTTATACTGTTAGGTTTTCCTATTAGCTAATAGATACCATTTTATTTTGTTATTCTCAAAATATTAACAATAGATTAGGACAATTAATGATCGTAGATAGGACTAGATGTAAGAAGAATAATAAATAACAAAACAGAACAAAAAATAAATAAATATATAAATAAAAAAATATACAAATAAAATAAACAAATTAATTTAAAAAACAACAACAAAAACAAATTAAAAGAAAATTAAAAGAAAATAAAAATAAATATAAAAATATATATTAAATTTTTTATCAAAAAAAAGAATTGTTAATCTAAAAAGAAAGTGATAAAAAACAAGGGACAAAGTTAAGAGCTTACAAGAGATGCCTTCGAAACCAGGGCACACTATATTGTGTATCTTCACACACATTTTTTTTATATCATTATCATATTTTCACCAATCTTTTTCCATCATTATCATTGTCTTTATGAAGAGCAGAAGAATCATTCCGAAAGAGAGAACTGCATTTCTTCGTGAAGAATCGTCAAGAAAAGAAGACCTTCTTTCAAGCTTCCAAGCAGAAACAGGAGCGAGCCTTCAACTCTTGGAAGAAACTATTTCTTCTAAATATACACTTGCCACAATATAAGACACCCTCAGCGACACGTCTGACTGGCATCGTTTACAATGTAGATGCCGTATTGCAAAGAAACTCCCTACGGAACTCACCGCTGAAGCAATCAAATGCAGAGGAGGCACCTAAACTACTCTCATGACGCCTCGTCTTAGGAACGCAGCCAAACAACTGAGAGAAAACAACAATATTGTCGAGTAGATAAGTCTTTAATTTATGTCCCCCGTAACAAAGAAGATTACCTATCCAAAATCAACATAATCCAACCGTATCATAACTCGAAATCCTACGAGCTACTTAGAAAACAAATTAAATAAGCTCATCCGCAAGCACAACAGTGAAAATACTCCTCTAAAAAAATGCAGTTAATTAAAGGAGACTACAAAATCCGGATACGCTTACGGAAATGTTAATTCCCACAAACCTGGCTACCCGCTCCGACCCATCATCAGCCAGACACCTACGGTCACATATAATCTAGCCAAAGTCGTCAACTCGCTCATTACCCCATATGTCCCATCTAACTTCATATGGCGTTCAACGGAAGACTTTTTTAACATCCTCGAAATCTCCAAACCAGCCCGGTTGATGTTTTCAATGGACGTCAAATCCTTATTTACGAACGTTCCGGTGGTTGAAACCATCGAGCTCATTTGGCAGAAAATCGACCACACTGAGGATAATACCTCCCTCACGATCTCTGAAGAGATTCTAAGACAACTCCTTAAGGCTTGTACCAAAGAGGCTCATTTCTACGGCCCTGATAGTCATATGTACGTGCAAGTCGACGGAGTGGCGATGGGATATCAACTGGGTGTTCTATACGCCAACTTCTACATGGGAACAGTGGAAAATGCCATTTTCAAGAACAATCCTTCCTTGAAACCCCTGATCTTCGCCCGATATATTGATGACATATTCATCGATGCAGATAATCCTAGCCTGTTCCATTACTCTTATTCAAACTTTCAAGGAAAAATCATCCCTCAACTTCACTCATGAAACAGAAAACAACTCTACTTTACTATTTCTCGACATCCTCATCCAGTTTCAACGAACATATTTTACGACCGAAGTTTACGTCAAATCGACAAACCTGAGCTTCTGTAAAGAGCGGATCGTCCGAATGTCCTACCCGATACAGACACTCCGAAATAAACCCCTTCGTCAATAGAGCCTTCTCTCATTCTTAAAACTAGACAGCGATTGATAGAGAAATAAAGAGAAGAAGTAAGCTGCTCGTCAACAACGGCTAGCCACAAACATCAATCGATAATATCATAAAGCAGAAGATGATTTCATACTACAACCCCCAAAATTAAAAACAGGTACAATAGACCATTATTATCAAGCATTCGTGAACACAGGTTTTAAGGAGGATGAAAAAGTCTTCAAAGCCATCATATACCTGATTGTTATCCTCACTGATCAAACAAGCCAAATTAAATTATTAATTTATTACAGATCAAAGAAAACTCGCACCCTTCCCATAAAAAAATAGCTGCCTTCCCGCGAGTTTAATCTCTTGTACGAATATAAATGCAACGTCAGGGACTGTGAGCATCGTACTTCCTCGTACATTGGAATGACTTCTACAACCCTGTCTCGGCGACTAACAGCGCATCTCCAAGATGGAGCCATCAAACGTCATACTGCAAAGCATCGGACGATCCTCACTTGAGAAATGTTAAATAAGAATACAACCGTCATTCTCTGGGGGAGTGATCGACGACGACTGCGCATGGCTGAGGCCGTCACTATATGGAAATGAAAACCACAAGTAAACATCTAACTTCACCTAGAAACCAGTTTGCCCACCACGCGAGTTATTAATTCCGCCCACATTGCATCATATTCCGCCTTCCGTTTACCTTGCCTCCTTTGCTGATCATTACAAATGCAATTAATGTTAAGTGTGTATATGTGTGTGTCAGAGAGAGAAAGTTATCCCCACCCCTAGAACCCAACGTCTGCCCGTGGCACCGAAAAAAAGATGCACATGCACGCCCATACAGACCCAAGGGTGCAGCGAGAATACGCACGGTCGGATGACCCCGGCCGGCGCTATTATCAAGAATGTTCGGGTCAGTCAAACCCAAAGAGCCGCCCACCACGCGAGTTCTTAATTCCGCATGCATTACATCATAGCCCGCCTTCCGTTTACCTTGCCTCCTTTGCTGATCATTACAATTGCAATTAATGTTAAGTGTGTTTATGTGTGTGTCAGAGAGAGAAGATTACCCCCACCCCTAGAACCCAACGTCTATTCGTAGCGCCGGAAAAAAAATGCACATGCACGCCCGTACAGCCCCAAGGGTCAGCAGAATAAGCGCGGTCGGAAGACCCCGGCGCTCTTATCAAGAATGTTCGGGTCAGTCAAACCCAAAGAGCCGCCTCAAGATTGTCGCACGGCCGTGTGATCCGTGTTGGGTTCCCTTCTTCCCCGTCGCATCGCCTGATCGGCGCCAGACCTACAGGCCGAGGACTTTCGCGCGAACCTGTGATGCTCGCTGAGAATATCCCCCCGCCAAAGTGCGCTAAGTCTAATGAGGTCCCCGTCCCCGTTTGGGGGGCTTCTGGCAAACCGTTTCCACCGAGGCAGTATAAATACTTCGGAAAACGCTTTGAGAAATTAGTACCATACAGCCCCGCCTTGGCTAGCAACCACGTACAGTCTCGTACGCCCTGCTCCACCTCCCAATGGCTTCCAGCTACGAACGCAACGCGTCACCTCTCTACACGGCCTCGTTCGTACCTAAGGCTAGAGTTCCCGCACAACAGACGATTGACATGGACAGGCATCTATCACTCGGTTATCGACTTCAGTCTGGCCTGAAGTAGTTCCTCGTTCATTTTTCGGCGAGATTAAAGGAGAAATTTTGCAAGTGGAACTTTGCAGCGCCCCGCTTCCTCGTCATTTCTAAAGCCTAAAGTCAATTAGGCTTTACGTGAGTGTCCCCGATATTTGCACTCTCCCACTTTCCCTGGAAGCAATCATCGTACAGCCTCTCTCGGACTCTCGTCCCCATCGAGTCAGTTGTATCCCTTCCCCCCACCTGGTTTGGTACCCCGGGTTTCATATTATTTATTGTCATTTATTTACTTTTGCTAATAATATTTTCTTTGTACATAGTTAAGTTATTTTTCTACAATCAGTTTCTCTAAGCCCAGAACCTCTAAGAATTGATAATTTAGGCTAACCACACTCGATTTTGATTATTTAACCCTAGCGTGACCCCTTCCCGCGTCACCGCAGAATCAATCCTCAGACAGCATCGACGTTCGACTCTACGACAGTGTGTAAGGGGCGGGGGGAGGTGTGTTGATAGACAGAAGAAATAAAAGTGTTAAAGAGAGAAAGTAGTGGGGATAGTTGCAAAGTTATATGCTTAGTGTTCCTTGTTATTATTTATTTTACGATGCGTGTACTTTGTGTTATTTGTTTTTTCTTTCTTCTTTTTTTGATGTCTTGTTCGGTTTAAAAGTCTTGATCGGTGAAATTTTTGTCAAAGTTGGGTTTTTTCATGACCCGGTGAATTCTCGTTTTAATCTGTTATCTATCATTTTCTTAGGTAAATTAACATTTCCTTTATGCATAGCACGGAGCTTCATCTCGGGTCAGTCACTAGGCTACCGGAGCTTAAAAATATGGCGCGACTTATCGTTCTTCTATTCTGGTTAATCATCTGAACGATTTCATCGTTCAATTCTCGATTAATCAGTTCTTGAATTTTCCTTGTCTGTTCTTCAATGGCAATGTTAATGGGACTTAACCGCGCCTCCCAATGCAGCTCTTCTTGACGTCTTCTTTCTCGCCTTTGTATACTCGTGATTAGATGCCCTCATTTGTTCTGCACGACGTGTAGTCTCCTTTTTTTGCGTCCTCAAGACACAAGGGAGAGTGGAAGCGGGGTACAGCAACGTAGATCTTACAATTACATTTTAGATATTTTTCTTGTTGCTTTCACGGAGATTTCTAAACATGTATAGAGTCTTGACTGCGGTCGATGCTTTGGAAATTCTATCTGCGACGTGATTCCTTGACCAAGATAAAATAACCTTCATTCCGAGTACATTGCTATCCGTGGTCTTGGGATAGCGTCTATCCCCCACCCTGACATCAAAAGGTAGTCTCCTGCCAATGGGGACTACTTTGAATATCTCTTGATTCGTTTGAATCTTCCATTGTGCCTCTTGTCAGTACACACTGCAGTTGACATTCGTCATCTTGACTTCATCCTGCAGATGACGAACGATATTCGCTACGTTCCTGGTTCTTTAAACGTCGTACCGGACGCGCTCTTTCGCATTTCATCGATTTCGGGCAAGCAACTCTCCTACACTGCGCCCATGGATCATGCAACAATAGCGCTTGCCCAGGAAAAAGATGAAGACACGCAAACACTGCGTCACTCTTCTCAACTCGTCGTTCACGAAATCGACTTGTTGGACAGTCCTTCCAGGCGCATCCTGGTTGACTATTCAATTCCTGACTGTCCTTGTCCTCTCATTCCTCTCGCTTACCGTCGGCACATCTTCGACCAAATTCATGGCCTCTCTCATCCTGGCGTCAATGCCACTCGCAAGGTCGTTGCACAACGCTTTGTTTGGCCAGGTATGAATGCTGACGTGGCCAAATGGACTCGCTCATGCCTGCCATGCCAGCGTGCTAAAGTCCACCGCCACACAAAAGCTCCTCTAGCCCCTTTTCCTCTTCCTTCGTCACGTTTTGACGCCGTTCACATCGATCTAGTAGGTCCTCTTCCTTACTCACGTGGTTGCAATTATCTTCTCACCATGATCGACCGTTTTACTCGCTGGCCAGAGGCGGTTCCTATCTCGGACATCAGAGCTTCCACTGTCACTCGAGCTTCCGTCTCAGCATGGTTTGCTCGTTTTGGTGTTCCCTCAACGATCATGACTGATCGTGGCAGCCAGTTTGAATCCCACCAATGGGATGCACTCATATCAGTCCTTGGCTCTCGCCTTTGTAATACAAGCTATCACCCCAGAGTAACTCTAAGGTAGAACGTCTGCATCGGACCACCAAAGCAAGCTTACGCTCCACCGATCCAAACATAACTTGCGTGGACAAGCTACCTTTGATTCTCCTTTGCATTCGCTCGTCCTTGAAAGAGGATTTGGCTTGCTCTGCAGCGGAATTAGTTAACTGTACTCAACTTCGTCTACCTGGTCAATTCTTTTCTTCCTCTGACCGACCTCTACCTTCTCACCTAGATCCTTCTCCATACGTACATAACCTTGTACGGGTGATGGCTGAAATTAAGCCAACTGCCCCTAGAGTGCCTGCTATTTATAAAACCTTCGTGCCGAAGGAAATAACATGCTCCCATGTTTTCGTCCGTCGCGATTCAGCTCGCACTTCGTTACAACCAGTCTATGGCGGACCCTTTCTCGTTATCTCCAGGAAGCCGAAATTCTTCGTTCTAAAGCTTGGCACCAGGCAAGATACTGTCTCTATCGACCGCCTAAAACCTGCTTATACCGAAAATATTCGTCTAGAAACCTAATCACCTCATTCTCCACCTAATATACCCCTTTATGGTACAGTAATCTCCCAAAACAACCTAACCTAACCTTTTTAACTATTACTGCCTCTCCAACCCCACCTTCTGTTTTGCTGCCTCCTCCTCCTTTGTTGCAGGAACCCTCGTCAGCAGAAGTGGTTGGTCAGGAGCAAATCTCCCCCCCACTGGTCACTCCGTCAGCGGACAACGGGACTCAAGACTCCCACATCCTGCTTGACGCCATCTCGGAAGGAACCAGCAATCGGATCACCTTCGCTCCATCGACCTTCTCTCGTGCCAGTGCCTCGTTCAACGCTAATGCCACTGCCACAGCAAATCTGTGTCCTAGTACCCGCAGCCAAACCAATGGTACTCTCACACGCTCCGGTCGCGTCGTCAGGAGGCCTCGTCGGTACTCGGACTTGTAATCTCAAAATAGTAAAAAGGGGGGGGTAACCTTCTTAGGGGGAGAGTGTTATAGCAATGCCTCTGGGCATTCATATAATAAAAACCTCCTGGGAAACTTAAATATGTATATACATCAATTAATATGTAAAATTCATATTATGCATTCCTTTAACTTTGTCAATTTAATCATCCAATTATTTTACTTTGACTTTGTTAATTTAATCATTCAATTATTTTACTTTAACTTTGTCAATTTAATCTTCCAATTATTTTACTTAACTTTTGTAAATTAAATCATTTTATGTAAAACTTAATAATCAATTAATTCATTTATTTTACTTGTCAATTCATTTAACGTAATACTGTTCCAAACAATATCTCTTAAAATTTCACACACAAACAAACAAATACACGCTTCCAGCTCGACAAAATAGCACACTATTCTTTCCCAGTCAACGCGCAACTTTCTTCGTATAAAGCCCCTAATTCACAGTCAATCACAGTCAATACATTATATATTATTCACCTTATTATTCACCACATTATTCCACCATATTAATTTCACATACTTCAATTCTCTTCGCATCTTCTTACTGTAAATCATAAGTCAAAATATCTTACATTGTATACCTAATCTACTTATCTCATTGTACATTCGTTGATTCTTGAATTTATTTATATTTCTGTAATTGTCTTTCTTAAAGCCCAGTTCATTATTTCAAAATTTACTTCGCTGTCATCTTAGGCCTAAAAACTATCTGCCGACAACTTCGACCCAACAAATTTATGGTTATGGTTTTCGAAACGCTATTTAGGCTGATTTATTAACATAGAATAAATCACATGAATAACCATATACTATAATTAGTAACGTTAATCTAATTCTATATTTCGCTCTTGAAATAACTCTCACCTCATAAAAGGACAAATTAATTTAAGAAATCAAAGTTCACGTGTGTGGTAAATTTATCCATTTGTTTTGATTATATATATATTTTTTTCTTATTTGGGGAGGTTGTTGTTGTCATTTTCATCTAAGTCTAATATGTAGAGTTATATATCTATGGTAGCTATCCTAGGCCATAACTCTACAATCTTACAATCTGCTTTGAAAATTCTGCCAAAAAATCTATGGCAACATAAGTACTATTGGAGGAATAGCCATATTTCGATACCAAATGTAGCTCAAGATAAAGAGGAAGAATGGGGTTGTATAACAGCAACGATAAAAATAGCGTTTAATTTAATTAACTTAATTTTAATGTTTTTTTATTTATCTTTCAACAGACACACACACACACACACACACACGCAGATACGAGGGGCGGTCAATAAGTTTTGCAATTCGGATATAAGGAAACGAGATATGAGGAAAAGTGTTTTATTATTTTTCAATATAACTACCCTTGACTTCAATGCACTTGCGCCACTTGTCCCTGAGGCTTCGAATTCCTGACAACCAGAAATCTCCCGACTGCTGTTCAATCCACTCCTGGACGGCGAGCTGGACATCTTCATCGTCCGCAAACCGGCGTCGACGCAGTGCAGCCTTGAGCTGACGGAATAAAAAGTATTCGGTAAGTGCCAGATCTGGACTGTAGGGGGGGTGGTTGAGCTCCTCGAATCCGCACTCACGCAGGGTAGCTTGTGCAACTCTGGCCTTGTGGACTTTGATGACGTTGAAGTCGATCATGGGGCGTGAGGTTTCTAGGGACCCAACGGACAGAGACCTTGGTCATGGCCAAAATGTCGTGGATGATATTGATAACACTTCCATGTGATACTCCAAGTTGTCGCTCGATTTCTTCGACCTTCACCCGTCGATTTTCGAGAATCATCCTCTCCTCACGGGCCACATTGTCATCGTTGGTCACATCTGACGGGCGTCCTGGACGGGGGTCATCTTCAAGGGACTCACGACCATGGCGGAACTCCCTATTCCAGCGAGCAATGGTTGCATTGGAAGGGGCGGTGTCGGTGTACACTGCAACCATGCGTTCATGGATCTCTTTTGCATTCTTGCCTTACTTGGTCAAAAATTTTATCACTGCGCGGTGCTCAACCTTCTCCATTTTTGAAAAAATTGTGACTGACGACCTGCGATCAGCTACTACTTCTTAAATAGACGAGGCAGGAGCGTGCGGCTGCAGGTCCTGACTTGTCATAACTTGTCCTAACACCCCCACAAACAGCCATTCCCCTTCCTCTGTTTTGCTCTACCGATTCGCAAAACTTATTAACCGCCCCTCGTATATATATATATATATATATATATATATATATATATATATATATATGAAAATGAAAAAAGCACGCATCTCTTCTTTGAGCGACCGAAAGCTATCGGTTGGCGCTAGCAAGCATCCACTCTAAGCTTACAGGCTTGATAACGAAATGTCTGAGAAGAAGTGATACATAGAAGCAAGAGAGAAGAGTTTCTACTGGAGGTGACACCAAGGAAAGCAAAGAGAAAAAACACATCGCTTAGCAAGGGCTCGAGCCTCAGAACTCTGGTTATCTAAACCAATGCTCTACCGACTGAGCTGAGGCGTAGACCTGTCGACAAATGTCTCTAGTCGATATAGGTTACGAAGAAGCCTCATCTTACCCCCAAAAAACTACGGATAGGCTACAAATATAAATAATGGACTGTTAAAGACTGAAACTAAGGGATATTCTTTGATGTAGAGCCCTTTTATTTGTTTTGGGCTTCTGGATGATCCTTTGTGACAAGGAGAAAAGGGGAGCGCTTTCACGAGTATATGTCGTGCCCACGGTGAACATCAGAACACTCTCCATGTCTGGGGCTCCTTCTTATCTGAATGAACTGGAATACTAACAATTTTGCCCAAGAACACTGCCATGAACTCAAAATGGAATCAACACATGCTTCATCAGCGCCTTTTCTCAACAGTTCAAGACCAATTTGGGTATGATATCTGTATTTGTCAGCATTATGACGCCCCTTGTCACAAACCAAAGGCAGTAAGAAAGATCTTGCATCAAAAAATATCGTACCTTTGGAACATTGGCCCGGGAATTTGCCTGATTTGAACCCAATAGTGGATTTGTGGGCGATAATCAAACTGGCCGTTGATAAATAAAAAAAATCATCCAATTGTAAGCAGTTGCGAGTGCTTATAGAACAAAAATGGGGCAATATCAGTCAAGACATCATCACAAATTTGGTCTCTAGCATACCAAAACAAATTGAAGCAGTGTTTAAGAACCAGGGACATCATTGTAAATATTGACTACACTCATCTATTGAATTATGGTACAAACACACAAAACAAAATGCTACGCTTTATTAGTTCTATCAATCCACCTCCTTGAAAGAGATGGATCAATTCATCCATTACACTATATTTTAAGAACGGGATTTTTTTTAGAGGCTTTGAATTATAATACATTTTTTTTTTCTCTTAGCTCGGTTATGACCTAGGTATTTTTTAAAGTTTTTATCAAAGTTCTTTCTAAACCTATCCACTGCGGGATGGGGGCAATCCAACCTAACTCAGCGCCGGTTCCAAGCCCGGTTAAATAGAGAGGGTTGGAGTCAAGAAGGACATCCATCCATACAGTCTCTGACAAAACCTTAATGGATGAGTCTTTTACCGAATGAGAGTAACGCTAGGAAGTCGCCCGTAAGCGACCCACAGTAACATCCCCCTAACTGCGATTGAGGACCTTATGAGAAGGAGGGAAGTGGATGTGCTATGCGTACAGAAAACCAGATGGAGAGGAGATAAAGCTAAGGAATTAGGTGAAGGATAAAAGCTCATCTATAGTGAAGCAAACAAGGAAGGAAGAAATGGAGTTGGAATAATTGTATCAAAAGAGGAAAAACATGATCACGGAAGTACATAGACAGAATGACCGAATAGTGAGGATAAGATTGAACTTGGAAAAATTTCATGATAACATATTCAGTGTGGATTCACCACAAGTTGGTAATCCAGATGAAGAAAAGGAAGAGTTTCGGATCGATCTACAAAATGAAATCAAAAAAGTTGAAAAAAATAAAAAATGGATAGTAAGAGGCGATTTGAATGGACACGTGGGAAGCGGCAATGATGTAATAGGACGCATTCACGGCGGAAAAGCCTATGGCTAGATAAATGTTGAAGGAGAAAGGATAATTGACTTTGCTGTATCCTACAATATTATGGTAGCTAACACCTTTTTTAATAAGCGGGATGAATACTTTATCACCTATAAAAGTCGTGGTCAGGCTAGTCAAATTGATTTCCTCATCTTCCGAAGAAATGACATCTCAGAGGTATCTGATTGTAAAGTTATACCGGGAGACCATGTAGCAGTTCAACACCGTATAGGTATCATGGGCGTGTCCGTAAAGATTGCTACGGCAATCCCGGGTAGGGAAAAGCCGAGAAGAAGAGAAATCAAAGTTCTTTCTAAGAGGTCATTTAGAGTTTGAAAAACAAAATGGTGAAGTTCAGAAAAAAAATATTATTATACGTTTTGGATTTTTTTTTCTAAACAAAAAGAATTACGAAAGGTGAAGTTCATAAAATTGATTAAAATTTCGGCATGGCTATTTTGTAATTGATTTTTTTCGTATATTCGAAATTTTTATCGAAGTTATTTATAAAACAGATTTTAAATTTTAATATTTATTAAGAGGAATTAGCTATTGGCTCCTAAAAACGAGTTAAGCAAAAGGAAATTATTAGACGAAATTTAGATGAAGAAATCAAAAGAATCGTCAGGATTATTTTTTCTGTATTTAATTAAAAAAAATTCCTATAAAAATAGACTAGGAGTAAATGCGCTGGAAACTTTCTAAAAAATCTTAGACCAAAAGGCGGTTGCTAAAGCCAGATGGGCCGTAGGCCACAGACCAAGGTCTGTCCGTGAAGCGCAAGCTCTTCCTGTAAGGATTGGCAAAGTCGTTACACTTGTTATCATCATCATCACTAACTCTATAATTTAAGAAGGGGATTTTTTGAGTATTTGTATAATAATTTCATCTTAGTTTGGTTATGACATGTTTTTTTATCAAAGTTATTTCTAATAATTCTTTTATAATATCAAAAAACAAAATGGTGAGATTCGGAAATAAATATAAGTTACGAAATTTGGGGAATATTTTATAACCCAAAGAATTACAAATGGTGAAGTTCAGAAAATTTATTTTTATATATCTTCTATTCTTCTTCTATTTTATAACTCTATATTTTAGCAACATGATACTTTGAAAAGGGGGGGGAATAGTTTAGAGTTCCTTTTTAAAATTATTATTATTGGCGAAGTTCAGAAAAAAATCAAAATTTATCCATGGCTGCTTTTTTTAGATTTTAAATTTTAATCTTAGTAGCGAAGTGCAAGCTCCCCCCCCCCCGTCCCTACTTGCTGAAGCCATTATCTGGTAACATTATATTTTAAAAAACGGGATTTGGGGGATGAATTGAATAATAATAGTTATTATTATTTTTTTTTTAGTCTGGTTATGACCTAGGTATATTTTAAGTTTATATTTAAGTTATTTCTAAGAGTTCCTATGGAGTTAAAAAAAAAAAATCGTGGGGAAGTTAAAAAAAAAAATGATTATCGAATGTTTTGGAATCTTCTAAACAAAGAGATTTACAAATGGTGAAGTTCAGAAAATTGATTGAAATTTAGGCATGGCTGCATTTTTATCTTATGAAGTTATGTCTCAAATATATTTTAAATTTTAATCTTTATTATTAGTAAATAGCTACTGGCCCCTAAAAACGAGTAGAGCAAAATTAAATTATTAGAGCAAATTTGATGGAATTAAATAAAAAGAAGTAAAAAAGGCCGTTACAGATCGAAAGTCTCCCTGCGAAGCGCAAGCTCTTCATAAAACTTCGAAGTGCTCATTTTTGAGGTGCCTTTGAGTGTTTTATTCCATCTTACGATGTGCTCCCTACAGTCTTGAAACTTATGGCCTTGAATGTACTTCTTAAGTTTAGAATTAAAATTTTATATACCTAAATGTTAGGATTACATCCTTACCTATAATCAAACTCAAAATATACTATATTACAATAATAATGATAATAATAATGATGGTAAAAATAATGATGAAATAATAATGATGATGTTAATAATAATGATAGTGATGATGTAAATAAAATGATGATAATAATAATAATGTAAGTAATAATAATAATAATAATAATAATAATAATAATAATTAAAAGATTATCAGATAGGCATGAAATAAGAGCTTAGAAATTCACACAAATGTACATTAGCATCTGAAGCTAAAAGTGCAGAGGATGACGCAGGCATTCCATTTTCGCAATCCCCTTCTTGATGACCCAGCCTCCCTGCTTCAGCTGACCCCTGCAACAAGCAATCTTCCCTCTTAAGTATCCAAATTCTTTAATACCACCGACTAATTTCCTGTGGTTTCACCGTTTCTATGAAAAAGACATTCTTAGGTAAACCCTGTCGGGCTCCACCTCTAATCACCATGAATTATATACGAGTACTATTGGTTAAAACTAAGGTAGGAGTCTCCTCTATCTTCAAAATGTATTCACATTGGCTCATTCGTAAGAAATATCTGCTCCATTAACCTTATGATAAAGTTAACTGGATAGATATTGTAAAAACCATCCCACCGTGATAGATGCTCTATATAACCATTTCATCAATTGTAAAAATCAAATATAACTGGACCATTATTATAAAACCACTCCTACTATGTTTAATATTTCATGTAACCACACCCACTTGAAATGAGCATGAAAAAAATTATAAAACTTCTTGTGAGATGAAAGAGATTTTTAGACATAAATCCACAACCTTGAAGTTGACTCATTACGTCCTTCTGTCCCATGTAATTCGACATAACCGATTCATATCTTCAAGCGACTGGTAGTCTCCTCATCCGTCGAGCATCGTACCTTCTCCAGTCGTAAAAGACGACGTTACCAGCCTAAAGTGGCGTAACCTTCTTCACCAGTCGTATCAGACGACGTTCTAAGCACCGTGCCCTCTCCAGTCGTATAAGACGACGTTACCTGCCATAAACTAGCGTGACCTTCCATACCAGTCGTAACATAAATATGTGATTAAATGTTTTCAATTTAAAAATGTTGTAAAATCTATAATTGGGTACCTAGAATATATTTTTCAATTAGTTGCTTTGCATTGAAGGAAATCATCTAATTTATCCCATTTTGTTTATATTAACACAGTCCCACTTTTAAAAAAATAAGTTGGGGCGATAGATTGAGAAGAAATAACAGCACCCATTGGCGAACACTGAGGAAGGCGGAATTTGACGATTTTATTGGTAACAACACTTAATCATATAGGTCATCGGTATTAAAATACTTGCGAAAACAAGTTCATCTACAAAAGCCTAGATTTTAAGATGTGAAGGCTGATCCCTACTTAGATAGTTTACTTAAACAATCCTGAGCAAGGTAAGACGAAATTCAAAACTGAGACAATCTGAAACGATTTCTAACCATTCAGCCATAATGCAAGTGATCCATTTTCCAGCCATTTGGAATAAAATAAACACTGCTTGGACTCGGTTCATTTTGTGAGCCCGGTTATGATCGTCACAAGTGTGCCGAGTTTCGAAAAATGCGCGCATACCACAACGCGTAAATAAAATCGTAATTAAAATCCATTTAGTCTAAATGCGGTGGATTATTACCGGTTCTAGGTTTAGCCTCTTTAATATAAAGAACTTCACCACACAAGGTAATATGAATATTTTCTTCGGGAATATATACAGTGCATTGTGGCGTATCGTTATTTGAATAATATATTCTTTTAAATCCCGCCTCAGTTTCAAGGCGATTCAATAAGTTCCATTTATCCTGAAAAGAAAATGATAAAGATTTTAATAGAATTATTGGGAACTAAAAAAAAATGATTGGAGTTTTAATCCTAATATTGTATGCAATTAACATATGTTTGGAATATAAATCTAAATAAATTATCCCATTTTTTTGGTCGCAAGAATGTTCTAGGTTGTTGCTCATGATTGTTTCCCTGCAGACTCTTTCATTCTTCCTCTACTTCCCTAAGATTTGTCTATTAGCTGTAAAACCCCCTTTACGAGTTCATCTCAAAGAGCCCCTAATACCCGCCCCACCTCCGCTGGTGAATGTACAAACTTAAACAAACGCTCTCGTTAATGAACGCTGCCGTTGGGATAAAATTATTCAAGTTATTGATGTCGATCACACTTATTAAATAAACAAACCTTTGACGTCATCAAATTTTACCTACTTGAACAACCTTGACCCAAGTGGGTGACGAAACGGACATTAAGGCACTGTACAAATGAAGCTCAATCGCTAACTGATCGATATCGGCCAGTAACTTTCTGTCCAGCATTTGTTCAATGACCTATAAAAAAAAGTGGCTTTTATTTGATAAACCTGAAAAATACAGATGGATTTGAATTTCGGTTTGGCTACCAGGCCATAGTTCTTTTTTTATCATAAAGGAGTAGAAATAAATTGGTATGATAGACGAATGGGTTTATTCACCAGCGATGGAATAAGATATAGCCTCTGCTACACCTGAAACTCGGTCCCAGTGTGTACCATGTAATGGAGCGTCAGGTGTAGGTAAGACCAGCATGCCACAGCGGAAATCTGAAGGAATATGTGCCCTTCCAGCCCCAAAGCAAACAGGAGATGTCTCATTGGTTTTCGCATTGGGTATAGGATGAACTATAGTGTACAATAACTGCATACATACAGAGGGAGAGAGAGAGAGAGAAAGAGAGAGAGAGAGAGAGAGAGAGAGAGAGAGAGAGAGAGAGAGAGAGAGAGAGAGAGAGAGAGAGAGAGAGAGAGAGAGAGAAGGTCGAAGTATCAAAGATGGAATGGTAGGAGCAATAAAATAAGGTCATTTGGAGACAGTTTGTGAATCACCGGAATCTGATTAGAACATCTGGTTTGAAACCCGACCACAATGTAAGGCTCTCGCCCCCGAGTGTGAGAGCAGATGGGCAAACAGAGTAATTAGAGCTGTCTGGAATGGGAACAGAATTGACAACAAAAGATGTTTCACTTTAATGGAAAATTTGATAAGGTGATCTTAGCTTTATGCAGGCGGAGTTTCTGTTATACCCTCGCATGGAAAAGACCCCAAAGTAAGTTACGAAGTGGAGAATTTCAGCCAATCACAGGCTAGACTCCAACCAATCACAGGCTCCGCTAGCTGACAGGTAGCTATGCACCGCCTCTGCGACCAAAGGAAAGCGGAGCTACGCGTTGCCTCCAAAATGATGCCCGGTATAAATAAGAGAATATTTACATTCAAAGATCCTTATCATTATTATTATAGATTATTATTGACCCATAATAATAATAATAATTATTATTATTATGTTTACCGTAAGTGTAAACATTTCAAAGTTGTATAAAAATACAAGTGTTTAATTCCTTGCACAAAGGAGCCTTTTACTTACAAACCTTAATGGGTCAATACTCCTCGGACCGTACGTCAAGAAACCTGTAAGCAAGCCACTTTACAAAACCCTTAGAGCTCATGCTAGCCGAGTGGATACGGCGTTGGCCTCCCAACGTCGCGGTACCGGGTTCCATTCCGAATCTCGGCATAAGCGGACACAAACGTCAACGCACGTAGAGATCTGGCTATCGATTGGTGGACGCGCTGTGCTCACCCCGTTATCAGGTGAGTAGATCTTACACCTCTCACCTCACACAAAGCCAATTACAACACTGCTTTCTTTCCTCTCCCGCCTTCACAGCACAACACACACACACACACACACACACACACTCTCTGTTTCAAGGAAACCTGCCGATGTGTATCTATATTCACGTACCTCTGACGCGGAACAGGCCCCACTCCCCCGAGGTGACGAAGGCTTTTACCTGAAGGCTGTTTGGTGTCAAAACATAATACTTCCTGGCACCTCTTTCTTAAGAGGACCGGCTCTTGGGGCCCTCGGGCCGACCAGCGATTGTCATACTGATCTTAAATAAAAATTTCATCATCCGGTCGGGAACCTCCCAGTATCATGGAAAGATTGGCGCTAACTAACTAACTAACTAACCAAATCCTTATAGGATCGCCTTACAATCAAATACAAGGCCTACTTACGCCAAACCTATAACTGGCGACCAAATAAAACAACCATGCTGCATCTGATATTTGGATTAGGTGCCCTTCCCACCCCAAAGCTAAAATGAGGAATTGTCCTTATTATGTATGTGGGGTGTCTGGAAATTGCTTGTATTCCCGGGAGAGGAGACAGCCCCAAGCTGTCTCCTCTTTAAACTACCCCCACATACCCCCTCCTATATTTTACGAACCTATCATCACAATTTATTTTGTAAATGTGCCCTCGTTAGTTTGCACTTCTTAGTTCTAAAAATAATAACAATATACCAAATCTCAGGAGCCAGCTTCTCTCCGTAGTTCAGTGCATGTTTCGCTACCTAGTTGGAGGTAGGGGGGGGGGAACCAGGCGACTCACCGCCCATTCGCTGCTCTCAATATCCATCTTGATGTAATTCACCCGCCTGCCCTCGTGTCCGAGATTCCTGCGAATGTGCTCATAGGTGAACATCGTGTATTCACCCGTCCGATTTCCGAGCAGGGAACTCAGCACAACCGACTCCATGTAGACGCCGTACTTGTGAAAGTAAAGATTGGGTGTCGAGTCGTCCAATACTTCCTGTAGTTCCTACGAGAAGGACGAAGGTTAAATAATAGTCTGGATCTGAAAATGTAAATAATTACCGATACTTATCCTCAATTACCAGTAGGTTTGGTAACTTATAAACGTACGTTATTTAAGTTATCCGATTATTTTTCAGTGACCAATGCCAATATATTCAAAGACTAGATTATCATAGGAAAGACCTTAAAATTAATTACAACTTTGATAGATCGACCTAAGGAATGGCATTTTGTAATATGTAAATAGATTTAGAGTTTGGAAGACACAAGAAATCAAATATGTAGACACAAAAATAACGCACGTATGAGATTCCTATCTATATGAGACCATGGAGAAAGAAGATTGAGCCACAAAGGGAAGCACTCACCGGTAACGTGACTACAATGCACAACGCGCAATGCCCGCGCATATATATATATATATATATATATATATATATATATATATATATATATATATATATATATATATATATTATCCTAGGTTGTGTAATCTATTACATGGTTTGAATTTTGGATGTGATTCAAAATACTCGATGTAATCCTGGCTCGCCTGACATCACCTTTGTGTTCCTATAGCTTTTTTCCCTTAATGAGTTCCCATTTTCTCATATCATAGAAGAGGGATGAATGGGAATTTGCAAGAATTAAATATATACTCGTACCTGCCTCATTAGATTTCTCTTTGTGTTTTGTCGAGGGGAAGGGTATTTAAAAGTGGTTCATTTGGGAGAACGGACGATGGTCGGTCTTGATTGTCGATTGTCGATCAGATGGTAGTCGCAGATGAGATAGAGTCATCGTCTGAGCTTTGGAATCTTCAACTCGGTAAAAGAGACAAGGCCAAGGGTATGAAGAGGCCTCCAAATCCGTGACTCTCGCATCTTTTCGAGATAGACTTGGACATCTGCTCTAAGACATTGGTCTCCTCGCTGTTCCCCTAAAGTCTCCCCTGTATCCCGCATGGGGCTCGTTTGCGCGAGACGCAATTCCTTACAAAACTCCAGGATTCCACTCAGTGAACCTCTTGAAAAGGACTACCCCACCTCAGCATACAATTGCACTTCTTCGCCCTGATACACATAACGGTTTGTCTCTGAAGGGCAGCGACCGACTGATTGGAGATTCCTCCTGTTTTGGTTACTCCCAACAGTGGCAGTAGCAAGCGTGGGCGAGCTGATTAGAGATTCCTCTTTTGCCTACCTTGCTTAAAAGGAGAGTAGTAGTACCTCTCCTATCCCATTTTCCCTTCACAGGTCTCAGTAGAGAAGCGATAAACTGATTGGAGATATCTACTGTTTCTGTCGACCTCAAAAACGTCTACAGGGTGACTGATTGGAGATACCTCCTGTTTCTCCCTTGTATGTGGACGAGAAATTGGGCAGGGAGAAGATTGCACCATGTCTGCTCTGATAGGACAGGGGTGACGTCGGACCAATGAGTGTCCCAGAGGAACCACCGGACCTTCGAGGCTCGCTCCGCCTGACCAAGAAGAATGTCTTTCTAAGTCCCAAGTGCTTGAGGTAATCTTAGGACAAATGGATATTGACATAAAAAAGCTTATTGAAGTCGGGAACGGATACTCAGCCATATGCCATAATCAATCGGATTTAGAAAAACTTACGTCCAAGAAGGCATCAGATCTGCTGGTCCAAATCGAACTCAAGCCGAAACCAGCCCCTTCAGTCACCCCAAGAAAGGCAGTGATATGTAGGCAGATAGACTCCTGAGTAGAGGCTCAAACCGAAGAAGAATTCAGGACTAAAATCGAGAGAAATCACGCGCGGGCCAAAGTCGCAGAAGTCATCAAGTTCAGTGACCTAATGCATATTTTCAAACTGGTCTTCAAGGAAACAATGATGGCAGAAAAGGCACAAATGACTGGTCTGAGAGTCTTCAGTATGGTCATCGGGACTACGCAAATATTGCAAGATAACCACTCCCACCTGCTGACGTGCTTCTTCTGCTATAAAGTAGAGGACCAAACCACTCGCAACTGCCCCGAAAAAGAGAAGACGCTCTGCTCAGAATGTGGACAAGAAGGGCACTCCTGGATGCGTTGTGTCTCGCAGATAAAGGAGTGCCTAAATTGCTCAGGGCCTCACAAAACCATGAACATGAAGTACGCTATGCGCAAGAAACACACCAACCGCAAAAAAAACCAGCCGATAGAGTCGCTTCAAGTATGACATACTCCAGTGCAGCAAAGACTACGCCTCTCCCGCCAGCCAACCAACCCTAACCTCAGCCACAAATAGTCCTTCAGTTATCATATTCACCACACCACACACACACACATGCACACGTACTATATTACGCGGCTCCTGGCTCATTCAACACATAGCTCAACAGAATGCTGGAAGCAAATGGCATGAAACCCTTAAAGTTCCGCGCCAACCTTTACTCCGACAAAGTTCTTGCCCTACGGAGCATAACTCCCACCCCAACCGCCGTGGCACCCAATCAGGCTGGATAGGTAGATACAGAGCACAAAAAAGCTACACTTGCTGAGGAAGATATTGACTCTGCTGGCCCCTCCATGGACTCGCCCCGCCAAAAGACTTTCCCTATGACAATAGAAGAGGATAAACTTACACCAAAAGGCGATTCCAACAAACCTCAAAATACTACTCGCTCGATGCCAAGCACACCAACCTTGTCATTGCGATAAACAAAAATGTGACGGAAACAAGAACCTTCACCATTGAGGACATCACCATGGGTATTTCCAAAGAATACTTCAAGTGATTTTTCGACTCCTCAACTGAGGAAGAGGAGGTTAAGACTGCCCTGCTGAAAAAAACGAGTAAAGCTGTATGTCTCGACGCTCAATTTCTACGAGACGGGTTTGTACAAAAAAAAACTCATGGCTCCGGCAAGCCGTACAACCCTCCGAGGTAGCAGAATTTCCCGACCAAACCAGGAAGTAATCATGGCTGCAATAAACAGACTGGTGATTTCTTTAGACAATGTGCAAGGATTGGCCAACCACAAACACCAACTGTACAACATATATAGAGAAATTGACCCGGATCTTCTAGTTCTCTCCAAAACTGGAATAAAAGACGAAGACCCCATCAAGATATACAGTTAAGACGTCATTCAAAAGAACCTGCTGGAGAAAGATTTGATGGCGCAGCAATAGCGGTGCGATCAGGACTTCAGTTTGTAAAGGGGAGATAAATGGACGAGTCGTTCCTGTTCTTCACTCTCAAGACATACATGGTGAACATTGAGTGGGTATGGATCGGTGCAGTCTGGTCCCCTTACACCCAGTGACCATATCCCTATGGTCATCACGGTGGCCACCCTCCTCTAAGAAAAACTTTGCGAGTGCAGACTGGGAAACCTACAGACGGTCATTCCCAGAGGAAATTCCTGAGATGGATGATGCAACATAAGAACAAATAGACGGAGTTTCCAACATCCTTGCATGGTTTTGCTACCGTGGACAACGCAGTCCCCAACACAAGGCACAATATCATGATCCCGACTCGCCCAACACAGGAGACGATCATCCTGCAGCAGCGATAAGAAGTTGATCTACAACGGCGTCCGGGCCGCTGGATACGACAGGTGAAGGATGCGCTGCTGCGTGAGATCAGAGAGAAATGAGACCGGATGATCCATTTAGCCATTGAGGACAATTCATAACCTAGACATTGAGGACAACCCCAATAAATTTTGAACGCCATCAACAAGTTAAGAGGGCGATCAACTTTGAAGACTGACTCCACAATAGTACACCTTGACAAATGCGCCACGACTTCACAAGAAAAAGCCGAACTTTTTAGAGAAGTCTGGAGATACGTTTTCCGCATCTCCTAAAAGAGGAGGAAAACTCCGATCTAGGCTTCGAGGACAGAGTTCTGGAGCAAATGGAAAGGCACTGCAGGATATTCACTCCGCACAGAACCGTAAAACTCAACAGGCTGCGGGAGAGCGCACCGCAAGGCATGGCGATCACACAAGAAGAGCTGGACTTCGCAATTTTCAGCTCTAAACAAAAAGCTCCTGGCCTCAGCCTAATAACAGCAAGGCACCTAAAAGAGGCCGCAGTGAGGACAAAAATCAGACTGGTAAATCTTTTCAACGCAGCATTAGCGACAGGATACTTCGAAGATCTCCTGAAGCCATCCCAAATGATCTTTATTCCCATACAAGAGAAGCCTAAATATCAAGTGATGAACTGCAGGCCGATCTCACTTCTCGAGATAATTGTGAAAGTATTCAACAATATCCTGAACAACAGGCTGGTCTCCCATCTGTCGCCACCCTCACTGCGGAACGACGAACAATATGGCTTCCGCAAGAGAAGAAGCACAGATTGCAATCGTCTTAACATACCAACAAGCAGCCAAGTGGCCAGCCTTTGACTGTGCTGTGTATGTGGTCTGCCGGGATGTGATGTGAAAAAGCCTTCGACAAGGTATGGATCGATGAACTCAAATACAATATCTCGAGGCTCGGGCTATCCTCCCATTTTGGAAAAATCCTCCACAGTTACCTCACCAGCAGGAGGGCGGTGATAACTATAGGCGACCACATCGAAGCCCCATTTGACCTTCTATCCGGAGTCCCCCAATCCACCAAGGAGGGTGTCTGAGGCCCACCTTTTTTACGATATACACCAGGGACATTCCGAAACCGCTACTTCCCCGAACCCTCCACGTACAGTACGCGGACGACATCACCGAGATTGTCACTCGCCATACCGTATCTGGAAGAGTGATGTCGAGGGCGACTGCAGCCGAGGCCCAGGAAATCTCCAGATACGAAAAGAAGTGGAAAATCCAGACGAACCAAACCAAATTCAATGCAGTCGTGATTCGCAGACGGAAGATGGAGCCCATCCGACTGGAGAACTCAACAATAGACTATTCCCCTAGCGCGAGTATCTTACGCTTCAGGATGTCGAAGTGGGCATAGGAAGCCACATTAACTCTGAGGTTCAAGTTTGCGAAACTTGAACTCAGCAAACTCCACCGATTTCGCAACCTTAGTATTGAAAACAAAAGGAAATTATATACATCTCTAGTGAGAACGAAGCTGCTGTACTCAGCAGTCCCACTGTCACAAACTGGGGTCAGGTGACATGCCCAGATTCTTTAACCCAAAAAGTTTATAGCCAAGAATAGAAAGATGCGTCGACTTGAAACGAAAAAACTTTTTTTACAAATGTTTGATAAATGAATCGACTTGAAAATGCCGATATATTTGAAGATTAAATTATCATAGAAAGAACCTAAAAAATAATGACAACTTTGATAGGTCGAGCTAAGGAATGGCCTTTTGTAATATGTAAAAATATTTAGAGTATGGAAGACACAAGAACAAATATTTACACAAAAATAACGCACGTATGATATTCCTATCTATGAGACCACGGAGAAAGAAGGTTGAGCCACAGAGGGAAGCACTCACCGGTAACGTAACTACAATGTACCTACGCGCAATGACCGACCACCAATATCAGGCCTAGTATGAGCCACACAAAAACAAGGACACTACACACGGTTGTGCTACCAAAGATGCACGAGAGGCACAACACTCGCGGTAAACCCGCCCTAAAGTACAAAAGGTGTACAACTCTGCCGGTTGTCTTACACTAAGTCAATCAATCACAATAACCTTAACTCAGGGTAACCTTAACTCACGGTAACCCTAACTCACGGTAACCTTAACTCACGGTAACCTTAACTCAGGGTAACCTTAACTCACGGTAACCCTAACTCACGGTAACCTTAACTCACGGTAACCTTAACTCACGGTAACCTTAACTCACGATAGCCTTAAATCAGGATGGCCTTAAATAGCAATAGCCTTCCGAGACGCACGAAACCGGAAAATAAGTACACGAAATCCACTCTGCTCCCGAAGACAACTTTCTTCTCCAAGCACAAAAAAAAAATGGTCTGTCTTCTGTGAAGAATGAAGGCCTCGACATTGAATCCACGGAACACTAACAAATACGGATCATTCAAAATCCCAATGCTACATTAACATACAATGAAAATTCTTAACTCTAGATATCAAATGCGTTCTTTCATGACAAACTGCAATAATCTTAACCCAATTTAATATTCAATAAAATAATTAGGAGGGAAACTGGCCGATCAAAGCGAACGAAAATTCTAGAATTCCTTTGGATGACGTGTCAGATATTACATATGTGACACCCACTCAACACAGCTTCAAAGACCAGGATGATTAAAATGCAAAGGGTAAAAAATCGGGCCCTACGATTTATACTAAACGTGAAATGAAGGATTTCATCACGTTGGGGGAGCTTCCTCTGGGACGGCCTGTAGGCTACTCTCACACCAGGTACTGTAGACGACTTGTTCAGGCTACAGGACCGGGAGTGATACAAGTCATGCATGCCTCCGGCCAAAACGGTGGCCACACCGGCCATCTACAGGTGACCCTACATACAATTCGCATCCAGACTAGAAAGTGATTTCTTTAATATCTAATATTAAAGTGTAACATCATAAGTGTGAAACAAAATCTAACCGAATTTGCCCAATGTACCAAAGTTACCTTATTTAAAAAATTCTGACTCTGGACACTATAATTATTATTATTTTTTAAACTAGAAAGAATACAGGCTTTAGTACATTGTAATATAACTATTCTGCACCTTTATCATTGCGACTAAACTAGATGTATTGTTATATTCTATCTGTATATATTTTTTTAATTTTATGCCTCCAAATTATTTTTTATGTAAATATCATAATTATTTTTCCTTTATCTCCAAAGTGTTAATCTATAGAACAGTGTAAATTGTTAATGTACAAAATGAGATGGCCCGATCCCCGGGCAGACCTTCTCCCAAATCCATGGAATCGTGGATGGGGTCCCTCATTTGTTTACCAGCTTTCTACATGAATAAATGAATAACAAGTGGAACATTCCCCTTAGGACGGAGAGTGGAAACCCCATTCGACCCCTATAAATCCTCCGGCGCCAGAGTTGGAAGGCAGTATCTGCCGCCCTCCTTGCCCCGCCAGTATCCTCTGGCCACTCCCGTCGGTACTTGTTATTCGCGTCCCGTCGAACTCTGCACAATTCTCGCAGAATCCCTCAAGCTCCCGGTATTTTCGTTAATTTTCTTGGGTCTGCTCCCGGTATTCTCATTAATTCACTTGGGTCTACCTCGACCCGCTTCCCCCGTTCCTCGAACGCAGCGGGCTCAATCTCGATTCGTGTTACTCGAGAGCAAGATTTAAATTCCCCCCGTAATAGTCATTATCCAGAGACTATTGTTTGAACTTTGCGCCAAGGCAAGGATTACTCCCTCGAACTAAATCTTCGAGGTAACAGCAACGCGCAACTCTCCTGTGCAATCCCCCCCCCCGTAGTGTAAGCCTCATTATCGGGTTAGTTTACGCTCAATGTCGTTCGAGCGTCCCTTGGTCAATATTGTCTGTTTGTTTGTACGGTGACCGTCCTTACCACTGTATTAACGGACGAATAACATTGCCGTAAGCAACCACATCATTCATCAATCTCTCCGGCATACGCTCGCCATCAGCGAAAAAGAAGCTCTAAATCTCGGTTTGAACTGCCACCTACAAACCAAATTTGATCCAATTTCAAAAAAGGTTGAACTAGAAACCCTGTTCCAATCCCTGTTGAAATTACAAGAACAATCAATCATTGAAATTAATCTAAATCTAAAAGACCAACTACGCGCGGAAGCCACCAAATGAAGGTGCTTTACTGGCAGCAAACTCATAACACCAGAGATAAGAAAGGCCATCAGCTCTCTAAAAAACAATAAAGACATAGTCATAAGAAAAGATGACAAATCAAACATATACGTCATTCTAAACAAAGATTAATATAACAGTAAAGTGAATATCATCTTAAGCCATACCATTAAATTTAAACGAGTGAAAAAATATTCAACATAAGACATAAAAAACAAAACAAATGGACAAATAACTAAAGCTAATGCACTCAATGGAAGACTTCACTTCCAAAAGATTGTCGTCGATTATACACCAGGATATTTGTATGGAAACGTAAAAATACATAAGCCGAACAACTCACTGAGTCCCATTATTTTTCAAGTCCCCACACCAACGTACCGTCTAGCTAAAACCTTAAATGAAATAATAAAACTATACATTCCTTCAAAATATAATATAAAGTCCACGAAGGAATTTATCGATATACTCCATTTTACAAGACTGACAGGACCAATAGCATTCCTTGATGTGCAAAGCCTATTTACTAATGTGCCTATCTCTCAGACCATCGACATCATTATACAAAATGTATACTACCATCCTACAATGTCTTCTCCTAATCTTGACCCAAGCATCTTAAGGAATATGCTGCGTTCATGGACATCAGAGGCTCCGTTCAGGACATCGGAACGGAAATCTCTACACACAAGTCGATGTAGTAGCTATGGGATCGCCCTGGGGCCGAATTTTGTCAGCTACTATATGGGTTAACTTGAAGAGATCTTATTAGACAACATCGAAAATAAGCCACACACACACACTGCCGACATCTACATTAACGTCCAAAATGAAGAATATCTTAAGAACATCAAACAACAATTTGAGGAGAACTCCGTGTTAAAGTTCACCTATGAATTGAGCATGGAAAAAAATTACCTTTTCTGGACGTAGGGGCACAAAACATCAACGGTAATTACGTCACAAAAGTGTACAGAAAAGCTATTCGTAAGACATGGGAAGATGCCTCAACGCGGATAGTGAATGTCCTGAAAGGTACAAAAAAAAGTGTAATCGACTCATACTCGTACATCCGCCAAGCATACAAATGCTGCTCCACGTGGAAACTGTTCCATCAAGAGATCTCCCACATACAACAAATCCTCGTGAACAACGGATTCCGGAACAGCATGATTGAAAAACAATTTCAATCATTCTTAAGAAGGCAATTCAAAAAGACAGATGAAACGGAAAGTAACCAGGAAGCAATAAATAACATCAAACAGTACTATAAAAATCAGATGTCATCGGCCTACAAAGTAGAGGAAAGAAAACACCATTCTTTAACGATAAAGGAGGAAAGACACTCTGAAGATGATCGCATAGATAGAAAGCTCAGCAATTAAAGTCAAGTTTGGTTTTTACCAAACACACTTCAATTAAAAAAAAGATGAACGTAGGAGAAGTTGTTTATCATATACAAGATGAACTAATAAATATAATAAAGAAAAATAGAAAGTTTCTAAAGAAAATTAATAAAGGCGAAATATACTATGTTTTTTTAACAAAATCTGCATACAAGAAGATCTGCTACCCATTTACACTAATATATATATATATATATATATATATATATATATATATATATATATATATATATATATCTATCTAACTATATATATATATATATATATATATATATATATATATATATATATATAAGAAAGATAAATTGGACGCGAATAAGCAATTTCAAACTTTTTTCCTCTGGCGTTATCTCTGTCTTCTCGGTAAAGGATTGCCTTCATTGTGCCGCCCTCTGCTCTCTTTGATTCTAGTCTTCTTCTAATGTCCCTTTCTCTTACTTCTAAAAAAACTCCTGTTTCTTGTCTCATTGCTCATTTGCGTCCAATTTCTCTTTCTTGTACTATTGTTATATAGTCTGCAATGCAAGGTTTCTGCACCTTTATTTCTGTCTTCAAAATTGTTTTGAAAGGCAGAAAATAAATATGGCGAAAGCCCTGTGGTGGTTGTTATCACCCGTAAAACTTGCATTTGCTCCTTCTTCTATATATATATATATATATATATATATATATATATATATATATATATATATATATATATATATATATATATATATATATATATATTTTTTGGGGGGTAGGAGTTTTTCTTTTTTATGCATGTTTTATTAAAGACCAGGTTTAGTTGAACCTTGATAAGCTTCTTTCTTTGCTTTTCTAATTTCCTTATTATTTTTTTTTCGTCTTGCGAAAGGTTATAGATAAGTGTTCCGATATTCATGGTTTATTTTTAGCTAGCTGAGCTTTCGGTCACGTTTGACTATCTTCGGAGCGAATTAATTTTAATGAAAAGAAGGGGGAATGTGGTTGACAGGAAGTAGTTAGAAAAGGTACATTTGGGAATGGGATTTAGGTCATTATTGACTGTTAATCGGTAAAAAGTTTTTGGTTCGCAGGGTGGCGGTCAATTGGGCAATTAATCTTCGGTTTATCTTTGTGGATTAGGATCGCTTCTAGGATATGAAGGCGTGTGCGGTCACTTCTCCTTTTGATAATGGTGCTTTGTACAAAAATTTCTCGTGTTAGTTTAATTCCATGTTGCATGTAGTGGTTCTTGATGGCGCCGTTTTGCAGATGCATGGTGAGTCTACGAGATAGGGATGTGGTTGTCATTCCAATGTATTTATTTAAATTATGAAACTTGCAATCTTCATGCGGACAGTTCACGTGAATTCATAAATTACATTGGAAGTTTTCAATTCTTTTTTGTACTTGTGTCGTTGATAATGAGGTGATTACTTATTTTGGGGGTTTTATAATATATTGTGACTTGTAGCGTTTCTTCTGGATTCGTGTATTTTGTATTTTGGTGTATAATATTCTCGATTGTTCTTTCGTCGATTTTATACGATTCACTCATTTGGTTCATATAGAAGATATGTATTGGGTGTTTCTTATTGTCTTCGTTTTTATTATTGTTATTTTCATGTAAGTTTTTCAGGAATGTATTTGTTTCTTTGTCCACCATAGTGGTGGAGAAACCATTATTGATGAGGACTTGCTTTATTCTTTGAATTTCGTTATGAAATAATGTCCATGACGAACTGCATGTGTATGCGCGTCTGATGTATGTTCTTATGACACTTTTTTTATATCTTTCTGGACATTCGCTATCTCCATTGAGACAATTCCCAGAATTCGTTGGTTTAGTATATACCTGGGTTGTGTATTTATTTTCACTTGCTGTCACTTCAATATCAAACTTTACTCCTTTCCATTCGTTCAAATACATTTTCCATTATTTTTTCGTTACGTAAAGAAATTTTTTATATTCCATTTCTTGTTTTATTATATTAATATTCCAGTTATTTCGTTAGGTGAAATCTCTGATACTCATGTTACCATTTTTCTGTCTTCATTCGTTAATCGATTTTCATTGGACGCAGGTGATGTCACGTTAGTTATTATTATTTGTGCTAACATTCTTTTTCATATCTCTTTTGTTTTTATTTATTCGTATCTATAGCGGACTATATAAGAGCCCTAAGGCATAACCATCGCCCTCTATACCTCTTACCATGCTTAGGACAATGAAGTTCAATTTGAAGACTGGTGTTAGAGTCCTAGTCAAAATGTTATTCTTGTCTTTCATATGAATGGATTATGTACTTTATTTTGATTGATATATGCCTTCCAATACCTTCTACATATAGGCCCTGGTTAATATCGGCATTTTTACTATCTGTACATTATATAGGCATTTTTTTTAGTAGGCTCCCCTTGAAAAGTGCCCGCAGCCTATATTAACGTCATTTTGCTTACCTTTTCGTCGACGGTTGGATCAAACATGTGAATTTCGCAGTCATTTTTAAAAATGATGAAATCCTCTTCAAAGCTAGCGTCTTGTCCGACTCCAAAGCTATAAATTAAGCAGTCGTTTGTGTCATCCCAAGCAGTCTTGTCTAAGCATACCTGAAATCATAGGCATACATGGCGTAACGTGGAAGTGTTGAAGAATGGTCATTGGGGCTGCGGGTTTTCAATCATTTAATTTAGGTGAAAATTTGGTTATGAAGTCTCACATATATAATTTTGCAGTGAGAAACATTTGTACCCTTCTCTCTATTATAATTTTTCCTATGCCAATTTTGTGTCACTCTCTAAATTGATGTATTATATATTTGAACTTTCCCCAAAAGGTAATAACATATGTAGAGCCAGAGAAAGGAGGCAAAATAAAAGACTAGTCCAGTTTTCCAATCGATCCATTTCAAATTTAAACAAACATGCTACATATATTGGGAGGATAGTTCCCCGTCTAATTAAAGTCACTTTAAAATGAATAATATGAAACCACCATTTCAACTCACTTGTTTATCACCATCTCTTTTCTTTTGGCAGCTGTTGCCTCCAAACTTCTTTAACTTGTGGCACCTGCCCGTCTTTTCATGCTTCAAAAAGGCTGAGAAATCACTCACTTTCTTAATCTGATTCCTTTAGAGGAAAACGAATACCTCATTATTTAAGAACGCATATTCAAGGCCGTATTCCACCCTCCTCCCTTCTCTCAATACATCCATTTAGTAGTATTAAAATTATAACGAGAGATCCTTTAAGAAAGATAAAGATGTTTGTAGATTGGTTGGTTGTTGACAGATGTTACGAGTATAATTAAGAAATGAGAAGGAAAACACCTGTGTTATCAAGATTAAGTTAGGGATTAAGTAGGGATTTCAAAATTTCTCGAGATTATTAATCCTTATTGCAGCCAAGTAGTATAAGATTGTTAAACAAACTAACCTAGTTAAAGTCTTTAATATACAGAGGGTTTTATTTCTACTCTAAGTATCTTCTGATGCATAAACAATTCCAAGCTCTGACGTCTTATTTTTTTTAAATAATTGCTAACCGTTTCTTTCGGTTGATAAATTAATCAACAATTTCTTGAACAATATTTTTTTAATATAGTAATTGAAATGTGACCTTTCTGTTATTAGAAATCATACAATATAATGTAAACAGAATATTCTCTATATATTTTAAAAATAATTGTCCGCAATAATTATCAAAATAGCCTAATATTTTTGGAATCCCTATTCATAAAACCTAAATCCCCTACACTTAATCTTAATAACACGGCTGCCCCCCTTCTTATCTAATTATAACGACCCCCTTTAATAACTAACCAGTCAACAACTTTACCTCTATTAAAGGCTTTCTTTATAACTTTCTCCTTCACTTTCTGATTTTACCTGAAACTTTACTAGTAACTATAATTATATTTATATTTTTTTCGTGCTTCATTATTATTTTCAACATGATAGATACTCTTGATATTTTATCCATTTAATACTCTTTAGTCATTTAAATCCTTGGTTTTAGCTTTGAAGTAATGCATTGCTTTACAATGTCTTTTAACTCTATTAATTTTGTTATAGTGCTTATTAAAATAGTGTCGTTGATTTAACTTATTTTGGGTAATACAGATTTTCATTCTTTACATTTTTAGCACTGTCAAGTTCAATGGTGCACAGAATTTAAATAATCTCCCGTCAATCAATAAATATAATTCAAGCGTAAATAATAATTTAGAAAAAAAAAACTCGCGGCCTTCCAGGTTTTCCATTCTTTCAAACGCCCATTTTCATTCACGCCTTTTCTTTTGTGTATTAAGTTTTATCCAAAGCATCCTTCTTCCATTTTTTACAATTCTTATTAATTTAAATTATATAATATCTCTAAAATACAACGAATAGGTAATTTACTCTTTATACGATTTTTAAAATATTTTTTACCTTTAGATTGCTTGACTAATTTGCGCACGTGCGCGCACACACACACACCCCTGTATTTACTTACATTCTTTCACGCATATCAATTCTAAATTCATCCATTCTATCAAATACGACCATTCATATTAAACAAATGTCACATACAACATCAGGGATCACAATGGTAATCCAAACATCGGATAATGACCAAATGTCTTCAACCATGCAATCTTCAACCGAAAATCAGCAAGATTATGTCAAAATCCCTCATGCATTTCTCTCGCTATCGGTTTTTGATGCATTAAACCCAATCGTGCTTGACCTTTGGGACTTGATTCTCCACCCTCAAGCCATAACAGAACAAGAAAAGATGGTTGCCATAATCCAAAAAGTTCCCATAAGTATCTTCATTAAGTTTAGGGATATTTTATTTAATGGGGAAAAAGTGGGAGCATATAACCAATTGAGGGAAGCCTTCCAAAAGGAATTTGGCAAGTCATAGGTTGAAGACTTAAGGGAGCTCCTTTATACTCAGGAGATGTGCCACAAGCTTTTTAAACCATTTAAAGGTATATTAGGCCCCTCATTCTTATCTCATCACCGACCGATGTGGAACAGCTGACAAAAGCAGCCAACCAGCTATATAAAAATCCTTATGTAAATTGGGGCAGCGTACACAATTACGGCCATGAGCTTATTTCTTGATTCCGCATGTTCGGGTTATGGCGAGTTCTGCTTGTGAACGACCGGAGCTTTGGCGAAATATCCACCCCCTCTAACGAGGGATTTAGCTGCCTCGTTATCGAGGATTGAGAGTGACCTCAGCCGGTTGAAACTGCACGGGCATGGTGAGCTAAGAGATAGGACCCGTTCGAGTTCCCGTAAAAGAAACCAACGAGGGAACTCAGCACAAAAGGTAAGATGCAGCAATTTTCACGATCTTCTTCCGCTTATTCTCACCATAATCTTACACAACAAAAGTGTCTCTGCTGGTACCATTAAAGGTATGGGGACAAAGCTGTATGTTGCACACAGCCTTGCGACTGCCATTATGCTTTTTCCCATACTGTGCCTAGTAGTCTCCTAAAGCATAATGTATATTTCACCCGGTCACTCAGTGGTGTTGGTACCATAACAAATATGGCACACAAGCTGTAAAATGCTTACAACCGTCCATATATTTACAGCCGGTTGGTGCTTTCAACCAGATCCCTATTCACCCAAATGATATTTCAAAGAAGAGCATCACCACTCCGTTTGGTTCTTTTGAAATGGTTAGAATGACCTATGGTTTGAGTAATTCTGGCCAGACCTTCCAGTGTTTCATGGACCAAGTTCTAAGAGGTGTTCACTTTGTCTTTAGCTACATTGATGATCTGCTAATAGCATTTTCCTTGCTCGAAGAACACCTTTCTCACCATCAAGTCTTTTATCTCCTCAAGAGACTACGGTGTCGTACTCAACACTTCTAAATGTCTCTTTAGTTTCTCGCAACTCTCCTTCTTGGGACACCATGTTTCGAGTGTCGGGATTAGCCCACTCGAAGACAAAGTTACAGTGATACGCAATTTTGCCCAACCTACACCATTCAAACAACTAAGACGTTTCTGTGGCATGGTCAATTTATACAAAAAATTCATTCCAAATTGTGCCATGGTCATGCAACCTCTCAACTCCATGCTGTCTAAAACTAAAACGAACTCTCCTCTCGAGTGGTCTACTGAGGCGTGCGATTCGTCTTCTCACATCAAAGAGGCTTATTGCCCGCGTTGTGGAATTGGCTTATCCTTCTCCGGGAGCCCTAATCAGTGTCGCCTGATATTCGCTATGTTCCTGGCTCTTCAAACGTCGTACTGGACGCGCTTTCTTGCATTTCCGTGATTTCGGACAAGCAGCTCTCTCACACTGCGCCCATCGATTATGCGCCAATAGCGCTGGCCCAGGATCAGGATGAAGACACGCAAACACTGCGTCACTCTCCTAAACTCGTTGTTCGCGAAGTCGAATTACCAGACAGTCCTTCCGGGCGCATCCTGGTGGACTATTCATTACTCGACTGTCCTCATCCTCTTGATCCACAAGCTTACCATCGGCATATATTTGACCAAATTCACATTCCTTCACATCCGGACATCAATGCAACACGCAAGCTCGTCTCACAACGCTTCGTATGGCCATGTATGAATTCCGACGTGACTAAATTGACTCACTCATGCCTGGCATGTCAGCGTGCCAAAGGCCATCACCACACGAAAACTCCTCTAGTCCCTTTTCCTCTCCCTTCGTAACGTTTTGACGCCGTTCGCGTCGATGTAGCAGGTCCTCTCCTTTACTCTCGCGGTTGCAATTATCATCTCATCACGATCGATCGTTTTACTCGTCGGCCAGAGGCAGTTCCTATCCCGAACATCAGAGCCTCCACCGTCACTCGAGCGCTCGTCTCAGGCTGGGTTACTCGTTTTGGTGTTCCGTCCACGATCATGACTGACCGTGCTAGCCAATTTGAATCTCTCCAAAGGTATCCACTCATGTCAGTGCTTGGCTCTTTTTTGCCTACGTACCACTGTTGGCGAATTCCACGTACAATTTCTTTTCCAACACGGAAGTTCCATGCGCTGGAGAAGGTTCTGTTAGGCTTAAATTAGTAAGCCTACCCCCCTTCCCTTTCACAAGCGGTAGCTTCGAACCGCGTCCCCCGCTGATCACCTTTACACGGGTTAGAATCACCTCGGCAAGAAGATTCAAGGCCATTCGAGACTAGAGCTGTTTCCCATTCACCCCCGCGGGGAGAGCCTCGGACATATATAGTGCTTGTCTTCCATGAGGCAGACACAGAGTTGAGAAGTCTCGCCCGGACCCAAGAAGATTCCCCTAGTTCCAAGTCAGGTGCTAACAACAAAGCAAAGTGACGACTGAACTATTTGTGTGTCGGAATTAGCCCTAGTCAGTGAGGTAATTCCATTTAACGATCGCTACAGAGCGATTTTTCTGACTTCACTCATCAACTCCTGTCGAAGCCCTCTTCGTTCGCCCCTCGTTTTTCGGGGGACCGAAATACTCTCCCCTGGACCGGACGTTACCGCGCCCCTCCTTTTGGAGAACCGTCATCACTTTAACTTCCCGCTCAGAAGCTCCGAGCGCCCTCGCCTCACGTGCAGAAGACATCCGTGAAGCCTTACCCCGATGTCTCACCCGAAATCCTCCGTAAGACAACCCCTCTCCCCCTTCAGTAACCTATTTGAGTTAATCCTCTCCATTTGAATAGTCCCCTCCTGTAATACATTAAATTTTAACTTCATAGTCTGATGTATAACTACACCCCCCCCCCTCCCAACCCCCAACCCCCCCCCCCCCCTCGTTTACCGATGTAATTTTGGCCCATCAATTCTCTGATGTAATTTTGCTAATTTATTATCTTATTTTTGTAAATAAAATTATATTTTTGTTCATGCCTCTTTAAATAACCTTGAGCTTTGATATTGCCCATATTTTTACCTGACCTCGTTGCACTCTTTATCTCGCTATTCCGCCCGTTGAAACTCGGTTCGCCTTTAAGTTATTGGTCCCTCCCCATAGATATAATACGGTATTGATGTAATGTAATGTCATACCACGATATATATATTTATTAATATACCTATTATATAATTTTGGTGTTAAGTGTGTTTGGGGGTTTTACGAATCCGTGTCATTTTAATTTCGACCTTAGAAGTTCCCTTGTTATTCACGTGTATCCCTTTTATTTTAATTTTTGTATTGTACTGGCAGAAGGCAAGTTCAAGTTAATTGAAGAGCAGTGCAACGTAATCTATTTAGATTTTGTGTTGGACCCCATGTAATTATTTTTTGTTTTATTGTGTTTGAATTTTGGAGACTCTCCTCGTTATTAATCCAAAAGAGTTAAGGTCTTTGGTGTCCTAATTTCGGTAGGACCATTTTAATTTTTTTTCCGCTTAGAAACAGCAGAGGTGTATCAAAAAAATTTATTTTTTGTGAACAAGGCCTTCACGAAAATTCAAGTATTCGTTTCGCGTGGGTAGTGTCCTAGATCGTTCGCGTGTCAGTGTTCCCTCAGTTAACCGCGTAACAATGTCATCCTTCGAAAAATTTAAGAGTCAGGGTGAAATGTTAGGTCTTTCGGGCAAAGACCTGTTAAATTACGTACAGGAAGAAGAGAGGAACGAACGGGCTTCTTGTAATTCTTAATGTGTTTCTTTACCTTGCCCCTTCCGTCTTCCTCAATGGTGATTTCTTGTTTTTGAGGCGGTCTTTCATACCTTTCTTTCGTATATATACCTCTAATATAATATTATTTCTTGTAGTTACCCTTGATAAGGAACTTAATAAAGTTCGAAAGTACTTGGAAACACCTTTTCATTTTTTACTGCGGGACATTGCATATATATATATATATATATATATATATATATATATATATATATATATATATATATATATATATATATATATATATATATATATATATATATTAGTATAGTTGGGTAGCAGTCTTTCTTGAATGCAAATTTTGTTGAAGACCATGGTGTATTTCGCCTCAATTAATTTCCTTTGGCAACTTTATTTTCTTCTAACTATCTTTTTTTTAGTGGGAGAAAAGGTACGGCTCGCGGTTACTCCTCCCCTCTGTACCCCTCCTACGATCAGGGGGCACAGAAGAGGAGGAGGCCCGCGGCTGACTTGCTCCTGGAGAAACTTCCCACACTTGCGACTCTCAGTTCAAGTGAACCGATAGTGAAGTGCTTAATGGGAGGTCCGGAACAAGCTTTAGAAGAGGGTTTATAGCTGTGGGAGACGGAAAGTTTTGAGTTAAAAGAGGACGGATTGGTGAGGAGGCAGATTGAGCAACCTCAGTAGTTAAAGGTGGAAAGGGTGGAATACCCTTGCCCGAGGGACAAGGGGGACCTGCTGATTAACGTGGATTCCGAACCACCGTCATGCCTTTACCTATCATTCATCATGCTTACTTCCTTTCTCACACTTTAGCACCTATGTTCCTCATACAGAAGCAGAAGTGACCGCCTAATCTCTTTTCCCTTATTCTCTTCATCTTTCATTCATGTGTTTATTGTAGCATTCATGCCTTTTTGAGTTATCTTAGCTCTGAGCTTTGTTTATGTATTGTTATGTTACTTGTTTTTACTTTCCTTACTTTGTTTCACTTCCTCTTGTTGTTATCACTTTTTCACTTTAGTTTCACTTTGTTCACTCGTTTTACTATTATTTTCCATTTCACTATCATTTTTGTTAAACTTTTTAATACTATAGTTCACTTATTACACTTTTAGTTTACTATGTTCGTTTTATTTCTGTTTTACTCTTAACTTTCACTTCACTATCATTTTTGTTGAACTTTTTAATATAGTTCACTTATTACACTTTAGGTTAATTTTTTTTTTACATTATTTCTGTTTACACTTAATCTGTGTTGTCTCCTTAGTCGGTTGTTTCTTCATATTTAGGCTGTTTAAATTCGGTTGTCTTATTAGGGTATCAATTTGGTGTCTTGGTTGGTTATTTCGTTGGTTGGGTTTGTATATAGTCGGTAAATATCTTTATCGTTATGCTTGTTCCTTCTCTCCTTTTGAATTTCTACTTAGGTAAACTTGGGAACCTCCTCGATTCTCAGCTGTTGTCTGCCGCTGGGAAATCGAGTGTTAAAGGGGAGTCCAGCTCTGGTGTTTGTGTGCTCTGCAAATATCGGAGGTAGATCGTCTATCTTCCTTCATATTTTCTTCGCTCTGTTTCTGATGTTGATATTGAGCGTTTCTAATCCTGCTTCTTAGCGTAGATCCTTTAGTCTTCTCCTCTCTCTCCTACGAGTGTTGGTGATTAGGTATAGAGCTTTATTTTGTATTTTCTGGAGTTCCAATTTTTTGGTCGTTGTTTCACCGTTGATAGGGGTTGGCGGGTATAGTAGTACCTCTCTTCCTAGTGCAAGATAGATTTTTTTTATTTTTCATGCCTAACCCTCTTAGATTTTATAGTAGGTTAAGCATCGAAATCGCCTTGTTCTTCCTCTCCGTTATATGCCATTTGTATCCTATTTTTTTATTTTGATTCCTAGCACTTTGCCCTCACTATGATATCTGTAGTTCTTATCTTCAACTACAATTTCAGTTGTTTTATTCCTGGAGATTGGGATTATTGTAAATTTCCTCCTATTTGTCCTTATCTTCCAATCTCTTTCGTAGTTGTTGATGTTGCTGATTTCTAAAGTTCTTGTCCTTGCCTGAAAGCGTACGTTCTTGTATGGAGTGACGACGAGTTGGCTTATGTCGTCCACGAACTGTATGTTTAGGCAACCAGGCATTATTGGTGGTGGCAGGTCTGTTGTGTATATTGAATACAGCGTGAGGCTGAGACAGCCCCCTGCAGGAGTCCAGCTTCCAATTCGAATTCTGGTCCTTTATAACCATTGATCTTCACATATGTTCTTCGCTCTGTGAGATAATCGCAGAGAATTCTCTCCAGATTGCTATTCATCTGGAGGTTTAAGATCTTATATTGCATTCCTCTAACCCAGACGTTGTCGAATGCTTTTTTACATCTCTCAGGACCAGATCAATGTAGTTATTCTCTGCTTTGACCTTTGCTATTTTCTCTGTTATTATGCCAAATGCCATTGTGGTGTCTCTGCCTCTTCTGAATTCGAACTGATAATCATTATAAAGGTCATTTTCTTCAAGATATTCTTTAAGTCTTCTGTTAAGGATTTTCTCGAAGAATTTGCCCATGAAGTTCAATAGCGATATTGACCGATAACTGCTGAGGTGGTTTGGCGGTTTTCCTGGCTTTGGGACGAATATCATTTCCGCTAGTTTATAGTTATCAGGGAAGTAACCGGTGGTCAAGAACGCGTTAAAAATATTATTTAATGCTCTGATGATTATGTTAGGTGCCTTGGTAAGATTAATTCTGGTTATTCCTAAGGGGCCTGGCGCTTTCTGTTTGAATTATTGTATTACTCCTTTGATCTCATCCGTTGTTATGTAGGCCCCTGTACTTAGAATTTATTCTCTTTCTCGCTCTATACATGGTGCTGGAGTGATCCTGTTTATGTTTACTCGCAAGACTGTGTGGACCATATCGTCTATCTCTGGATTGAAGTCTTCGTCCTCCTCTGGTGTTATGGAGAACACTAATTTCCACTGATTACGAAAAAGTTCTTCTGTGGTCCTCTCTTCTTGGATCTTTTCTCCCAGTTCATTCTTAATTGTTATTTTTTTCTCTCGGTGGTCTGCCTTTAAGTCTATTTATTAGTCTCCAGTTTTCTTTTGGTCTTCTTTATTCGTCTATTTTCTCTATTAGGCTATCCCATATGTGGCTTTGCTGTTCTTCCATGAGATGCCTCAGTTCTTCTCTCCGTCTTCTGATTTCTTCGTATCGCTCTCTATTTGGTCCATGGAGAATTATTTGGTCTAGTATTTCTCTTAGTTGCCAATTCTTTCTCTTCATTTCGTCTGTCCATCCAGGTTGGCGTCAGTGAGATCCTTTGGGACGAAGTTACTAAGATCTTGTGTGTAACCTGTTGATGGCCGGCTTATCTTCGTTTATTAATATGGCTTCTAAGATGTTCAGTCTAGCTTTATTAACCTCTTTTTTTTAATAACGGTCTTGTCAACTAGCATATCTTTCGTTAGGTTAATGTTATGTGCACTTTCCATATGATTTTTAGTCCCTCCGCTTTGCAGATGCATAGGTAAACATCTCGAAAGTGTACTAGTTGTCATGCCAATGTATTTTGAGTTGTTTTAAAGCTTACAGTCTTTATTGGGGCAGATCAACTTGTAGACTATGTTGATTGACTTGAGATTCGAGGAGTTTAGGCAGCTGTTGGTTTTCCCCAGGAGTTTGCTGGCTTTTGTTGTTTTATAATATATCATGAGTTGAATTTTATCCATTTAATTTTTAACCTTGATGTTACGGTTAATAATCTCCTTGATGTTTTTTTTCATCTATTTTATAGGCCATGGACATCTGATTTCTCTAATGCATTTTGATGTTGTTGACTTCTCCTTGATTACTTTCAGTTTTATCCGTATCTTTGCAATGATTATTTAAAAATGATTGGCGTTGTTTGTCAATCATGCTGTTTGAGAAACCGTTGTTCACGTTTGTTTGGTTTACTCGTGCTATCACTTGGTGGAAAAGTTCCCACGTAAAGCAGCATTTATGTGCTTGGCGGATGTATGAGCCGATTACGCTTATTTTATACCTTTCTGGGCATTCACTCTCCGCATTGAGGCATCTTCCCATGTTCATACTTTTTCTATGTAGTTTAGTGATGTGCTATCATTGATGTTTTGAACCTCAACGTCCAAGAAAGGCAGTTCATTGCCCGTGTTCAATTCAGAAATGAATTTTAATATGGAGTTCTCCTCAAATTGTTGCTTGATGTTTATCAGATGTTCTTCGTTTTGGACGTTGATGTAGATTGTCGTGGTATATGGCAGAGTATGTACGTAAGTTTGTTCCGTACAGAAATAACTCTGTTCTTTTTCTTTAAGAGTGCTCTACTTCTGTTTATTATTTAATTTGATTTTTGAACCAGAGAGGATTCGTTTATTTATTTACCTATTGCCTGATCCTGGCTCACAGGAGCATGGTATGCCGGCGACTCGATCCGTGGATCGGGCAGCACTCAAAAGAAAACATCAAGGAGGAGATCCAGCTTCGGCAAACCTGGGCCAAGGTAGCTGAAGTGATCAAATTAAAAAACAGAAGGGATAATAGCGACTACACTCACGTCCCCAAGGTAGTCTTTACTGAAACAACTATGGCGCAAAAGGCAAAAGAACATGGCCTTCTAATACTCAATGCCAAAATTATTGGATACCAGATAGAGAAGGGTGAATTCACACCAGTCCAGTTCTGTTTTAGGTGTTATAAAATGGAGGAACACGCGACTAAAGACTGCAAGGAGCCATAGGAAACATGCTCCAAATGCATTGAAAAGGGACATAATTGAAGGACGTGCACTAATAATTTCGAGAAGTGCGTTAACTGTGGGCAAAGATACAGATCAATGGCCATGGCCTTCTCTGTAAAAAAAAGAGGTTATTAAAAGGAAGCATGAAGCGAAGAAGAATGAGGAAACGCGTAGAGCGAATACATCCTACGCTCAGGCAGCAAAGGTGGCCCTCTCTGAAATGGACACAAAGAAAACTTATCTTAAGCTTAAAAACGAGAACTCGACGAAGATTATGACGTGCATATTTCACGCGCAGGTCATGAATCCCACGCACCCTGGCACGTTCGCTAAAGAGCTGAACCAAATGCTAGCTAAAAACGGGATGGACCAAATGTGGTTCCCGGACCTTCCCCCCACCTCTGGAAAAGTCCTGTAATTAAAGATGGTCCCAAACCAACAAATAAACGGTCAAGAAACTTCCAAAACAGAAAACAAGAAAGAGAAAAAACAAGCAGTCGAAGTGAAAACTCCTGCACCTAAACAAACACAAGAAATCAGCGAAGAGAGGGAAAACGCTGGGTCTGATACCAATGGTTCCTCGGAATCCTCAGACTCATTGGACTCTGAAGTCCCACGAACAAAGATGGCCAAGGGGAAGAAGCGAAAAAGCCAAAGATTGCGTGCCGACAATGTCAATCTTAAAGTGTACGCATGCGAACAGTTTCCCTTTCCCGAAGAAATGGAGCCCAGGGATATATTCCATGGGATTAAAGCAAAGGTGTTCAAATGGGAATACGACTTTGAAGTCGAGACTGAAACAGTGGAAGAAGCTCTGCTCAGCCAGAATGTGACCCTACATCACAATGCCTGCGAGCAGATTTCAAATGCGAGTTCAGATAGAAGAAAAACATGAGGAAGAAGAACATCACCCCAAAACACTAAAGAGACAACATGGAAAGAGTAAGCAATAGAATGAGGATTCTGACACTCGACGTAAACGGATGGGGGGGGGGGAGGAGCTACGGCATATGGGAACAAATTCTGAGTGCTTGACACCGACATCATTCTTATAACGGAGCATGGTATTGACACTACATCTGGTTAAATTAAAATACCGGACCACGAGTGCATACCCAATACTGGGTATAAAATACCTCCTCAGCCCAGATGGACAGAGGAGATGAGAGAGATCGCTCGTGTTCACAGGGAAGTGTACGGAGAGATAAGAGGGGAAGGTCCTAACCTGGAAAGAAGCTCACTCCTTCGGCGCCTAAGCACCGAGTTAAAAGAGGCTATCAACCTCCAACAGGGAAAAATATGGAACAGCCTGATAGCCAAAGTCAATAGCGAGCTCAACCCGGCTAAATTCTGGCGTCAAGTCAAGAACCTAAAGGGACTAACCGCAAAAACTAAGGCTCGAATAAAAGAGAACGGAGACTATATAGAGGACTCGGCGGTTCTGGAAGACAGATTCAGGAATTTTTGGAAAAACGTCTTCATGATCACCCCAGAAGACAACGAAGAGTTCGACCAGGAATTCGAAGGCCAACTGATCGAAGAACTGAATTAGGTTATGCACCGCACGCACCCACAACATCAAGTAGATGAAGGCAAAGGTAGGGAGAGGGTGGACCATGGCCAACCCATAACACCAGAGGAGGTAATGGCCACTGTAAGAACCTTTGAACAAAAGGCACCAGGCTGGACGAACATCACCAGAAACAACTTGGTAAATGCTCCACAGCAGACCATTCATGGAATTACAAACGTTTTCAACGCTTCTCTGAATATGGTTACTTTCCTGAGGGTTTTAAGATCGCTAAAATAATCCATACCCAAGGGAGGTAAACCCCCTGATCAACTGGTCAATTCCAGGTCAATCACCCTGCTGGAATTCGTTGTGAAAGTCTACGAGAAGCTCCTAGCTGACAGGCGTCAAGAACAACTATCCGAGCTAGGAGCTCACAATCCTCAGCAGCACGGGTTCCGCAGGGGACGAGGAACGGAAACCGCCCTCGCTCTCCTAACGGAAAAACTCGCATGCAGCAAATCTGAGAGAAAGTACGTAGATGTGGTGCTGCGGGATGTAAAGAAGGCCTTCGATAAGGTATGGCTGAGAGGGCTACAATTCAAGATCCTCAACCTCCAGCTAAACCCAATCCTGGAAAGGGTCCTTTGTAACTATATCACGGATAGGAGAGCCCAAACCGCGATCGAGGGCTGCAAGAGACCCGAATTCGAACTCTAGCGGTTGTTCCACAGGGCAGCTGTCTGAGTCCTTTGTTGTACCTCGTGTACACAATTGACCTCCCTGCTCCAGTGAGGTACGATTCGATGTATCCACAATACGCAAATGACATCACTCAAATCCTCCTAAGTCCACTCAGGAACGCTGAAAGTCAAGCAAGGGCGACAGCTCCCGAGATTGACAACACCAATCGCTATGAAAAAAAGTGGAAGATAAAGACCAACCGCCAGAAGTTCACTATAATTCCAATGGACTGCCGGAAAGTAGACGACGTCCTTGTCTACAACGAACTTTATCCGTACTCTAACAAGAGAAAGGTCCTGGGCTTACGACTCTATAAAACAGGATACAAGGACCACGTTAAAAAAAGTCTCCCTAGCCAAAAGAGAGCTGAAGAAACTGAACCGTTTCTGAAGCCTCAACGGGCCAAATAAGAAAAAGCTATACATGGCCCTGGTACGCTCCGTCCTGGTGTACCCGGCTGTGATCACGCCGCTGGTACGTTGTACCTCTCTAAGGACGATGCTGAGGGTACAGAACAAAGTCACACTGCTTATAACTGGCACGAAAAGGATCGACCATAACCGATAGAAAGACTTGGGACAAAGTCGACCACGAAATACTCACAACTATAAACAACAATTTAGACAAACCAGAAAACAGAACACGCGCAGTAGAAAGAACATCTCTATTCCCTAGCGGAAGAACCTGTGTGAGAGAGAATATAATACCTATATGCACATAGCAATATACAAAGGAAATTAACTTTAATAAAAAGAAGCGAAGTGCCCAAATTCAAAATCAAAATTTAAACTCAAACCAAAGACAATTAACTTTAACAAAAAGAGGCGAAATGCCCAAATTAAATTTAACAAACAAAGAGAAGTGAAGAAAAATAAATCAACAAATTAACCAAATAATAATAAGAAAAGGAAGATAGATTAACATAAACGAAAAGAGGCGAAGTGCCCAAACTAAGATTTAAACTGAAAATAATAAATGAATAACAAAATACAATAAAACAAGAGATAATTAGCAGAATAAAAACCAATTTAAAGGCTTGAAAACCACGACGGAGGAACATATTAAATAAATCGAATAAATAAATAAATAAATATATATATATATATATATATATATATATATATATATATAACAATGGAAGAACCTGACAGTCATCGACGGTCAACAAAATTATTGACGGAGGAATAAATTTTTTGAAATAAACAAGAAGAAAGCACTAAAGAGCTTCGGCTCCTACGCCTACGCCCATTGGTTGGTAGGCTGGGTGGCTCGGAGAAGGTAGATCCTCCAAAAGAGGAACCTCCTCCTCTAGAGACCCCCCCCTCCCCTGGCTTGCCTAAGGTTTCGAGGCGGAGGGATAAAATGACTCACATGGCGAGCCAAACCTCCAACGATAAGTCATCGAAGGCGACAACGCCTGCAGCGCTTTTTCCGGCCGACAGTTCTGCCTCCGAGAAGTGTACTGCCATTCCCGTGGGGGTTCACTTCAAAGAGGGCCCCCGCATCTCCTCCAAGCGAGGCATTGACAGCATATTTCTGCGATGGAATTGCCGCGGACTCCAGGCCAACTGGGAGGAGCTGCGGAGGCTCGTCTCCTCCCGTTCCTGGTTATCTATTTTTTTTTGCAGGAGACCATTCTGGGCGCGTGCCCCTTGCCCACCCTCCTGGGTTATAAGGGTTTTTCCACCCACCATCACGAAATGGGAGTCGGGCAGGAGGATGCGCCATTTACACCTGGCATGATGTCTCCGTTTTTCTCTTTTCTTTAAATACCTCCTTTTTATGCAGTAGCTGTGCAGAGGCACTTGAAGAGGAGGTATACTGTTTTCCCCGTACATTCCACCGTCTGCTGAGTTCGACGCGGGGGCTTTCCGCCGCGTTAGGGCACGGTTGCCGAAGGGCTTTCTCTTGCTCGGAGATATGAACTGTAGACGCCCCTTCCGAGGAGATTACTCGATTAATCGCGGGATAGAGACATTGCCAACCTGATCGATGAGCTGGAGATAGGTGTCCTAAATGTGAATTAGTTTACGCATCACTGCCCGAGAACCGCTTCATTTTCTTGCCTCAATGTATCTTTGTACTCTCCGGATGCACAGCCTGATTTTTGGTGGCTGTTAGTCGATGATCTCTATGGTAGTGATCACTTTCCCATTCAAATATCATTTTCTGGACGGTGCCGACTGAGACCCCACCGCGGTGGTCCGCATTCTAAGAAATGACTGATTTATCTGTCTTAGCCGAGGAGTTTAGGTCGGTAGATGAGGCCGTTGAGTTCTTATCCGGCAACCTCATCGCCGCGGGTCTAACAACTATTCCTTGAACGTCTGGCCGTTTTGCACGCCGACCACTCCCTTGGTGGTCAGCAGCGTGTGATACGGCGCTCAAACGGAAGCGTTAGGCCTGCATGTGCTATAAGCGCCGCCCGAACGATTTTACTATCGGTGAATTTCGTTCAGCTAGGGCTAGGTTCCGATATATTCCTAACTTAACGGGAAGACCCTTCTTGCAAAGGTGTAGAAGCGAGTCAAAAGAATTCGGGCCAAGTTCTCGCAGGACCCCATTCCGTTCTCCAGGAGAATGGGACTGCAATCTCGGACTAGGCGTCCGTGCAGGAATCCTTCGCACCAGCTTTCTTCGAAATCTCTACCCGGAATGCTGTTCCTTCAGCATTCACTGCGCGTCCTGATGTCGCGGAAGGCCTTCGATTGGATTTTACATCCAGAGGCGGAGAACCCTTCAACGACAGGTTTACTTTGAGTGAATTGCGTTCCAATCTCGCTTCGTGCTCGGACGCCATCCCTGGTCCGGATGATTTTCTGTACGCAATGCTTGCTTCGACGCCTGGGTGAGCGAGACATTGCCTTTCTGTTAGATTTGTTTAACACGATCTGGGTAGAGGGTATCATCTCAGACCTCTTGCTAATGGCTACTGTGCTCGCTTTTCGCAACCCGGGGAGAGATCTCTCTACCTCGGCCGGTTTCCGCCCAATTTCTCTAACCTTGTCGTGTGCAGGTTGATGAAGAAATTGGAAAAGGCCGTCTGCGAGGACTTCCTTCGTAGCCAGCATTACGCCACCCTGTTTTTCGATCTGGAGGAGGCCTGTGATACCACATGGCGATACGATATCATGGAGACTCTCCATAAGATGAGGTCGAGGGGACGCCTCTCAGTGTTTATATCTGAATTTTTGAAAGATCGTTGATTTTGCGTATGGGTGGGTGGAACCCTCTCCGGCCCAAGGTAGCAGCGAGATGTTTCCCGCAAGTGAAGTATCCTTAGTGTTACAATCTTTGCCCTGTGCATCGACGGCATTACCTCGGTGCTGCCGCAAAATGTTATAGCTACACTCTACCTGGACGACCTTTCGATCTCTTTTGGTGCTGCCAAGATACCAACTCTAGAGCGTCGACTCTAACAGGCATTGAACCGCGTCTCTCCCTATGCCGAAGCGCACATGTTTCGGTTTTTCTTTCTAAAGATTAAAGTTATACACTTATGCTGCCATCCAAGGTTCCACCCCGACCCAGACATGTTTCTAAATGGGGTTCGCCTAGAACTGGGGGACTCGCAACGTTTCCTTGGTCTTGTATTTGACCGACGCCTCACCTGGGAGGCTCATATACGCAGCCTTAGGGTCTCTTGTAACCCATCCCTGGATATTCTTCGTTCCGTGACGGTCAGCGCCTGCGGCGATGATAGGGCTACTGCCTTACATTTTTATCGATTCTTTGTTCATTGAAGCTCGACTACGCATGCAAGTTTCATGCATCCGCAGCCGACCGTGTATTACAGAAGATAGACGCGATTCACCACACTGGCCTTCCCCTCGAGACCGGTGCCTTCCGCACGTTCTCCATTGAGAGTCTACTTGTCGATGCTGGAGAGATGCCTCTCACTCTGCGGCGTGCACAGTGCATTGTTCGCCTGTACATGCAAGCCGAGTGCCTTCATTTGTCGCCAACAGTTCTCACTGCATCCGCAGCTGATCTCAACGCTGCATATGCCGCCGAAAGACACCATTTGTACCCTAAGTCGTTTGGGTTTAAAGCTAGTAAACTCCTTCGAGAGATCGGTCTATCTATTGTATATTCGCCACGTGTTTACCTCAACTCTCCTTTGTCTTTTGAATTCCCTTTATTTTCTCTCTTTCAGTCCCGATGGACCTTGCAAAGCGTGCCTTAAAAGCTTGTTTATTCGGAATATATATATATATATATATATATATATATATATATATATATATATATATATATATATATATATATATATATATATATATATATATATATATATATATATATATACATATATATATATATATATATATATGAACTAAACCATTTTTTATGTAGGATTCATTAAAGTCCACAGCGAGGGCTGCATTGTTGAATTTAAATTGCACCTTCTTTATAGCTTTAACTATAATTTCAATTAATGGCTCTAGGCGAGGAAAATTACTCGGAAGAGGCATGACTTTATTTGCCTAGGTAGGTGTTAGGGGTTCTCATCTATAAAATGGACATATATGGGAGGTTTGAGGGTGGGATTATTTTAGAAAATCGCGTTTTCTACGGATCCCATGTAAAAATTGACATTTAAATTAAACAAGGCAGCCCTCGCATATATATATATATATATATATATATATATATATATATATATATATATATATATATATATATATATATATATATATATATATATATATATATAAGCTCACCGGAATTCCCTGTGTAATGTTCTTTCTGAAATGGGTGGGGAAGGACCAGAATTGACGTTTTGTAGCAATTCCTGCTTGGAAGCAAATCGATTTGCAATTACTACGACGGTCCCTGTTTGTCAGCCCCTTCTTCCGTCCGCAATTCTAGCGAGAGTTTTTCTCATTTTGTGAGTTCTGCCATTGCTTGTAAATCAGGATGACCGTACTCGTTGAAAGACTGCCAAATTCAGCCACCTCCTTTACATGATGACCTTTGGCGCAGCCAAATGCAATCACACCTTTTTGACATTCCATGACGTCGCTTTTCCGGCCCATTTTAAGTAGAACTGATTTGCTATCTACAGATCTTCGCGTCGTCCGCAACACAAATAAAGGCTAACTAACGTTTCGACGTAAACTAAGCTACGCCTCTCGGCTGCCTAAGGTTCCTACAAGCTTCAAATGTTACATTATGTTTTTTCTCCCTAGGTGACTAATTCTTTGTCCGGTGAGCTTATATATATATATATATATATATATATATATATATATATATATATATATATATATAGCTATCTTGGGTCTGTCTGTGAATAAACGCAAGGTATATGGGGAATTATGAAGTCTCTATGACAATGGATAATCTATTGATTTATATGAAGATTCATTATTTTTTATTTTCTTTAAAAAATGGTATTTATCGGAAAAAAACTTTATATATAATCTCGTAGGGCCCTTTTTTATATGTATTTCTAAAAAAAAATCTGAAAACCAACAAATGAATCTCCACCTAAAGGTTTTTGAAAAGTTGTTCGTAAAACACTGAAGTTGAGATGTGTGGAAGCCACAGTTGATCAAATTAGTCATGTCATATATTTCTAAATGTTTTGGCCAAAAGTTAGTTTACTATCATATAATTGTTTGTCTTATAAATCCACAAGCAGTTCTGGATGATGGCGCTAGGCTTTGTGGGCTCTTGCTAACCAATATTTTTCATAACACGTTAGGTTTCATTATTAATAATGGAAATAGAAAAAAAGCCGATTAATGCGAATATCTTTTTATATCGATAATAAAAATGAAATAATTATATAAAGTTAAGTATGGTGGAAAAATTGAAATTTGTATACATTTGGTATCGCTGTATTTGAAACAAAACCGTTTCAAAATGTTTCGACCAGACCGTTTGAAATGACGCAATGACGTAAAAAATCCCACTAAATTAATCTATTTTTTTGGCAAATGTTCTATTTATTTTTTTTATAACTAAATATGACTAAAGCACTCCATCTATTTTAGGGGGGGGGAGGGGGGAGAGTTTAGCGCAAACCTGGCGACTGCCCACTAGGGCACAACTCGCCCGCCGTGCATTACTTGGAACTTTAGGTGTCAGTATACGCAAGTCCCCTGCCATGTCTCCAACCCTATATACTCACCACGGAAACATGGAAACTCTAGTGGGCGCCAACAACCAAGAAAACTTTATGGTAAGGCGATAAAACAAACTTTGACTTGGAACCTTATGATATATAATAATAACTGGAAAAGTATAAGACAAATAAAGAAGGGAACACAACCATATAAGAAGAACAGGAAGAGTAAATAATGAACAAAGGCTAAAAATGGAACATAGCTAATTAAGAAGAAATAGAAGAGTAAAAAATACACAAAAAAGTGAGAAGGGGAGAGAGCTAATTAAGAAGGAGAGGAAGAGTAAAAAAAATAAAAAGAAGTGGGGAGGAAAAACAGCCAATTAAGAAGGACAGGAAGAATAAATAATGAACAAAGAATTGAGAAGGGAACACAACGAATTGAAAAGATCAGAAAGATTAAAAAATGAACAAATAAATGAGAAGGGAACATAGTTAATATATAAGAACAGGAAGTGCAAAAAATAAACAAAGAAGTGAGAATGGAACACAGCTAATTAAGGCAGAACAGGAAGAGTAAAAGACAAACAAAGAAGAGAGAAGGAAACACATCTAATTAACAACAAGAAGAGTAAAAGTAAACAAAGAAGTGAGACGGGGACACAGCTAATTGAGAAGAAAAGAAAGAGTAAATAATGAACAAAAAAGTGAGAAGAGAACGCAGCTAATTACCAAAAACAGGAAGATTAAAAATTAACAGAGAAATGAGAAGGTAACATCGGCAATTAAGAAGAACAAGAAGATTAAAAAATAAGAAAAGAGGTAAGGAGGGAACACAACTAGTTAAGAAGAAAAGGCAAAGCAAAAATAAACAAAAAGTGAGAAGGGAACACAGGTAATTAACAATAAGATGAAAAGAAGAGCTAAAAGAAAAGAAGTGTGAAGGAAACACAGCTAATTATGAAGAACAATAGGAGTAAAAAATGGACAAAGAATGGAGAAGTTAATACAGATAAGTACAAAGAAAAGGAAGAGTAAATAAGAACCAAAGAAGTGAGTAGACAACACAGCGAATTAAATAGAACAGGGAGAGTAAAAAAATGAATACAGGATTGATAAGGAAACAGCGCTAATTAAGAATAACAGAGTACGAAATAAAAATAAATAGAGAAGTGTGAAGGAAAAAAATCTGATTATAAAAAACAGGAAAAATGAACAAAGAATTGAACACAGTTAATTAAAAAGAAAACTAAAATTAAAAAAAGAAACAAAGAAGCTAGAAGGGAAAACAGCGAATTAAAAAGAACAGGAATAGTACAAATGAGCAAGAAAAGAGAAGGGAACACAGCTAATTAAGACGAACAGGAAGAGTAAAAAATAAACAAAGTGAGAAGGGAACACAGCTATTTCAGAAGAACAGGAAAATTAAAAATATGAAGAAATAATTAAGCAAGGAACTAGCTAATAAAGAAGATAGGGACGAGTAAAAAATGAATAAAGTATTGAGAAGGGAACAGAGCTAATCTAGAAGAAGAGGGAGGGTAAAGGATAAAACAAAGAGGTGACAAGGAAACAGCTAATTAAACACAACAGAATGAGGAAATAATGAACTAATAAGTGAGAAGAGGACATAACGAATTAAGAAAAACAGGATTATAAATATTTAAAAAAGAAGTAAGGAGGGAACACAGATAATTAAGAAGAATAAGATTAAAAAAAAAATTTAAAATGAGGAGGGAACACCTAATTAAGAAGAACAGTAAGAGTAAAAAATGAATAAAGAAGTCAGAAGGAAACAAAACTAATTAAGATAGTAGAAGTAGGTAAAAAAACAACAACAAAGAAGTCAGAATGAAACACAGATAATTAAGAAGAAAAGGAAGAGTAAAAATAAACATAGACGTCAGAAGGAAACACAGCTAATTAAAAGGAGCAAGAAGAGTAAAATATAAGCAAATACTGATAAAGGAAACAGCTAATTAAGAATAAGAGTTAGAGTAAAAAAAATAAACAAAGAAGTTTGAACGGAAAACTGCTAATTAATAAGCACAAGAAGAGTACAAAATAAACGAAGAAGTAAGAAGAGAATACATTTAATTAAGAAGAAGAGGAGGATTAAAAAATAAACAAAGAATTCAGAGGTGAACACAGCTAATTAAGATGATGAGGAAGAGTAAAATATAATCAAATAATTTAGAAGTTAATTTAGATAATTACGAAAAAAAACAGGAAGACTAAATGACGAAGAAACAAGTGAGAAGAGAACGTAGCTAATTACGAAGAACAGGAAAAGTAAAATTGAACCAAGAATTGAGAACTGGACACAGCTTATTAAAAGAAAGAGGAAGAATAAAAAATAAAGAAGTGAAAATGGAACATACCTGATTAAGAAAAAAAGGAAAAGTAAAAAGATTTAGTAAGGAGGGAACACAGCTAATTATGAAGAACAGCAGGAGTAAATAATTGACAAAGAAGTGATAAGAGAACACAGATAATAAAGAAGGACATGGACATTAAAAACTAATCAATGAAATAGGAAGGGAATACAACTAATTAACCAGAACATGAATAGTTAAAAATGACCAAGAAATGAGAAGGAAACAGCCATTTATGAAGAAAGAAGAGTAAAAAATGTACAAAGATTTGAGAACTGAAATCAGCTATTTACGAAGAAAAGGAAGAATAAATAATGACATTAGAAGAGAACGTAGCTAATTACGAAGAACATGAAGATTAGAAAATGAACAAATAAATGAGAAGGGAATATAGTTAATTAGTAAGAACGAGAATAGTAAAACTAAACAATTAAGCTAATTAAGAAGATTAGGATTAAAAATAAACAAAGAATTCAGAAGGGAACACAGCTAATTAAGAACAGGAAGATTAAAAATGAAGAAAGAAAGGAGATGGGAACTCAGCTAATTAAGAGGAATAGGAAGAGTAAAATAAACAAAGAAGTCATAAAGAAATAGAGCCTGTTACGAATAACACTAAGAGGTAAAAATAATAAAAAAAAATGCGGAGGAAACAGAGCTACTTAAGAACAAGAAGAGTAAAGAATGAACAAAGATGTGAGAAGGAAACACAGCGAATTAAGAGGAACAGGAAGGCAACAAAAAATGAACTGAGAATTGAGAATTGAGCAAAGCAAATTTAGAAGAATATCAAAATTACAAAATAAACAAAGAAGGGGACACAGCAAATTAACGAGAACACGAAGTTTAAAAACTGAACAAAGAAATGAGGAGGGAACATAGGTAATTAAGAAGAACAGGAAAATAAAATAAAAAATAAGTTAGAAAGAAGCACAGCTAATTAAGAATATCGGGCATAGGTAAAATAAAATAAGCAAAAAAGTGTGAAGGAAACACAGCTAATTAGGAATAACTGACAGAGTAAATGAATACACAAAGAAGTGAGAAGAGAACACAGAAAACTAAGAAGAGGAGGAAGAGTAAAAAGTGAATATAAAAGTGATAAGGGAACACAGCTAATTAAGAAGAAGAAAAAGAGTAAAGAATGAACCAAGAAGTGAGAAAGGAACAGAGCAAATTAAGAACAGGAAGAGTCAAATATGTATAAATAATTGGGAAGTGAATTTAGCTAATTACGAAGAAGAGGAAGAGTAAATGATGAACAAGTAAGTGAGAAGAGAACGTAACTAATTATGAAGAACAGGAAGATTAAAATTGAACCAAAACGAGAGAACTGAACACAGCTAATTAAGAGGAACAGGAAGAATAAAAAATAAACAAAGATGTGATAAGGGAACACATATAATTAATAATAACAGAAAGATATAAAAAAATAAGAAATTAACTGTGAAGGATACACATCTAATTAAGAATAACACGAAGATTAAAAAATGAACAAAGAAGTGATAAGGAAACACCACTGATTAAGACCAACAGTAAGAGTAAAAACCTACAAATACGTCTTGTCAAGCCCGTTATATTTAGGTATTTTGGGCATATTCTCATCTTGGCCGAGCCATATATATGTATATTGTTGTAAACATTAACGGCAAGCATTCAGAAATTAAAAAGAAAAGAAAAAACGATATCAATATTTACCTTTTTCTCTCATCGATCGACCAAACTTCATCCATTCTTGCGTCAGAATTTAAAAATGTCGAATTCTGTTCGTCAAAAATCGTAAGCGATAATGTGGCAAAAACAAAAAAATATGCACATAGCCACAAAGTATATTTACATTTTTTCAGTGGAACCAAAGCTAAACGTTTTCTTGTCATTGAAGCAGAAAGAGTCATATTTATCTTATAGATTCATGTGAAAAGAGAGACAAGAACATTATAAATCATGAATTTTCACTAACTCATGGGTGGGTGGAGTCCACTCGTGTTGGGGCGATGAAACGAACACAAACGCATTACATGTGACATAATTTCCTCCAGTGAGAAGGGCACTGTAATATGTGTAAACTCCAACATATTTAGCCCTATTTAGCCTAGTTTACCTTTATGCCGACAGGATTTCTTTCTTTTTTCTCTCTCAAAATTTGAAAAATAAACCAACTGGAGCGTCTCTCGCACAAAGTATTTAAGGAAAAATAGGTAAAGAAAGTAGTAAATATAGTTGAAGTATAAATGTGTCGAAGATACATAGCCGCAGCTCATAAATCTCCTACACCTTCTCCCGAAAGTATTTATATCTTTACTTAATACCCCAAACTTTTCACCATAGTTCATGAACCGTTTATTGCAGGGGAACAAGATTTGAACCCATTAAGACAATGCATTAATAGACACCACATTTTTTTACAAGTTTGGAATTTGTCAAGCAGCAAGTCCAGCGGGCAAGCCTGTTTTTTAAACTATATCCCCCCCTGTAGGGCAAGAAACAAGAGAGGAGGACTTTGCCAATTATATCATTTGAAATGGAATATAAAACAATATGAGAGTTTCAAATTTCGTTAGAATCAGCAGAATAGTTATGATGTTATTGCCAAAACAAATTATTCCGCTGGCTAACCTTGGGAGGACTTTGGCAATTATATCATTCTAAATATAATGTCCAAAAAAATAAGGGTTTCAAATTTTGTTCGAATGGTCGGAATAGTTATGATGTTATTGCCAAAGGAAAATAATTCCTTGGCTAAACTTGGGTGGACTTTGGCAATTATATCATTTAAAAGAAAATATAAAACAACATTAGGGTTTCAAATTTCGTAAAGCTTACCATAATATAGCTTATCATAGTATAGTATAGCCTAACCTAGTAAAGTTTGGAATAATTGAAAATAATATTGCCTAGCATTGCAAAGCCTAGCTGAGTATAGCTAAGTATAGCCTATCTACCATAACCTACATTACCATAATCTAGCTTAGCATATTATACGCATAGTATAACCTAGCCTAGCATAGTATAAACTAGTCTAGCATAGTATAGCCTAGCTTAGCATAGTATATCCCATCTTATTCTAGCATGGTATATCTTGGCATAGCACACCCAACAATTGTCTAGCCTAGCCTACCCTAGCCTATGCTAGCTTAGCATGGTACACTATAATCTAGCCTAGTCTAGCGTAGTATTATAGCCTTGCATAACAGAGCATACCGTTGTATAGCCCAGCCTAGTATATCATAGCATAGAATGGCCTAGAATAGCATAGTATACCCTAAATTAGCCAATATACCCTAGCCTAACCTAGTCTTGTATACCCTAGCCTAGTATAGACTTGCATCTATAGCCTAGCATAGTATATATTATAATAACCTAGTATACCTGAGCCTATCACAGTGTATCCTCGTCTAGCCTAGCCTAGCTTATCAAAGTATAGCCTGCCCTGCCTAGCAGAGTAGAACCTATCCTAGCCTAGCGCAGCCTACAAATGTATATTAAACCTTAGTCTAGCCTAGCTTAGCTTACCCTAGTCTAGACTAGCCAATCTTAGTATAGCCTAGCTTAGCCTAGTTCACTGGAGCCTAGACTAGCATAGCCTAGTATAGTATATCATAGCCTACCTTACCATACCCTACCCTAGTTAGAACAGTATAGTATACCATAGTATTGCCTAGCTTAGACTAGACTATTAAATTTTAGCCTAGGCTTACATAGCATGCATAACATAGCCAAGCCTACCCTAGCAAAGCCTCTCTTATACAAGACTGGTATAGCGAAGAGTAGCCTAGTGTAGCATAGGTTAGTATATCATAGACTAACCTAGCATATCATAGCGTAGCCTAGCCTAGTATAGCCTTTCATGCCCCGCCTAGCCTAGTATAGCTTAGCTTAGCCTAGATTAGCCTAGCTTAGCATTAACTATCCTAGACATGTATAGCCTATACTATACTATTATACCCTAGTCAAGCATAGCTTATTATTGTCTAGCCTAACATACTATATACTATCCTAGAATAGCATATTATAGCCTAAATTAGCATAGTAAATCTTACCCTTGTACATTATATCTTAGCATAACTTAGCATAGTATAGCCCAGTCTATAATAGCATATCATATCCTATCCTAGGCTTGCCTAGCAGAGTATAGCATATTATAAACTGCTCTAGTCTAGCAGAGTATCGGCTGAAAAGTTATGATGTTATTGCCAAAAGAAAATAATTCCCGGGATAACCTTGATAGGACTTTGTCAATTATATAATTTGAAAGAGAATGTAAAACAACACAACGGTTTTAAATTTCGTTAGAATCGACCGAATAGTAATGATGTTATAGCCGAAACAAAATAATTCCCAGGCTAACCTTGGGAGGACTTTGGCAATTATATCATTCGAAAGAGAATGCAAAAAACAACAACAATGGTTTCAAATTTCGTTAGAATCGGCCGAATAGTTATGATGTTATTGCCAAAACAGAATAATTCCCGGGGTAACCTTGGAAGGACTTTGGCAATTATACCATTCGAAATAAAATGTAAAACTACATAAGGGTATAAACTTTCGTTAGAATCGGCCGAATAGTTACAATGTTATTACAAAAACAAAAAAGAAAAGCACAACGGGGGCCGACCGACATATTATGATGTAAGATTCGCTCGCGATCTGACTCGCACCTGACTAAAAACATTTACAAATTTGCTAGCCAAATAAAGGAGTAATATCACTTTATACACCCATTGCTAAACCGGAATTCTCTGCAATAAGGAATCATTCAGATACTTGTACCTCATTATTGTTCCCCTCAAATTTCAAAGTTTGGGGTTCTGCGGATAAATCCGTAGATATCAACATTTTCGAATCTCTATTTATTTAAATGATCCAGAATTAAATTCGAGTCAGTTGCCCACACCACTTTACATCTATTAATTCAAATATCTTAATTTTAGTTGGTTTTATAATTCATTGTTACCTAAAATGTAATAACAACTCACTCAATGACCCGATAATTATAATGTCCTTTTAGTTGTTTAACCATATTTCAGTTATTTTAAACAACTACCATGTTTAGTTCAGTTCAAATTTCCCACATATTAAATCATTCGATTCCTGTCCTTCTCTCAAGTTGGTTAGTGTTCATTCATTTATTTCATTTTAATTTTTAATTTTTGCTTTGTTTTCTCAGTTTGTTATATAATTTTGCAGTGTTCTTCTTTGTAAGTTCACATTGTTTTCTTGAAAGTTTTACTAAACTCTAAATTTATTCATTATTACATTGTCGCATTATTTTATCTCAAATTCAACAAACTTTAAAATTATTGTAAGTCATTAATACATATATCTTTTTATGTATTCTAAGCTTGCTTGCTTTCATATTGTTTTACTCCATTATAGGCTGAAGATGAATATAGCTAATGTTCGAAACGTTCCAAATTATATATGTTCCGAATACTGGTTCTGGCTTTAATATATATATATATATATATATATATATATATATATATATATATATATATATATATATATATATATATATATATATGCGGTTAAAAAGCTATTTTTGGCAAACACAATCTTCCTCAAAGCCCTCGGAAGTTGCTCTTCTCGCATACACGAGAAGGTAACACTTAAAATAAGCGTTTTCTCAGATAGCCAAAAAACTATCTTTCGATTGGCCTTTTCAAATGTCACCCCTGCTTATCGAAGTGAATGAAAAATTTGTTTTCTCCATTTTCGCCACGCCTTATAAATTGAGAAAAATTATTGCAGTAACACAATCACAATTATGCGGTTAAAAGGTTATTTTTGCCAAATACAGTCTTCCTCAAAACCCCCTTCGATAAACAGAGGTGACATTTGAAAAAGCCAATCGAAATATAGTTTACCTATGTGAGAAGAGCTCCTTCCGAGGGATTTGAGTAAGACTGTGTTGGCTAAAAATAGCCCTTTAACCGCATAATTATAATTGCGTCGCTGCAATAATTTTTTTTCTCTCTCTCTCTCTCTCTTTATTATATATATATATATATATATATATATATATATATATATATATATATATATATATTAAAAGGAATCCCAGGATTAAAAATAAGGTCACACCATGATCCTTAATTTTTACTGAGAACGTGTTCCAGGTTCCATGGCCACCTTCTGGTCTGGAAAAATTAAGTAAATTTTGGACCATGGAATATTATAGTATAACATTAATATTAAGTAGTTAAAACTAACAATGAATAAAGGTTAATACAATTTCTTTTTATGCCAAATGAAACAAAGTAGGAACACAGAATAAATGGAAATATTGGGCGGATAGGTAAATAATAAAAGAGGTAGCTTACAGTTTTGAGTAACGGGGTAAAGGGAACTAAATAAGGTGAATTTTGAAGGGGATAGAAGAGAAGAAAGTTGAGGATTGAGAAAATTTCAAACTAGGAGGAAGGGAACAACAGTTGAATCATTATTAAGAGGAGACTTTAGTATTTTTATAAACATTTATTCTAAAATACAGAGGGAGCTTTCATTTTTACAATGGGCGAAGATGGAGAAATTATCTCTTTGCATCAATTTGGTATTTAATAAGATACTCTCGAATGTGGTTTACCGTTTATATTGCAAATTCCAAGATGAGAACACAATCTCATTTCGAGGAGCATGACGGTGCTACCTACATACATAGGTACCTCGATCAGAGCGAAGACAAAAACACTGTATACAGGGCAGGGTTGGTGGTTCCAGGAGAGTGCGTTCTTAATATGGAACATTGAGTCTATTGAAAGGCTATTAACACAATTATTTTAAATTTAATATGGGGAAATATTGTAGAAATTGTCACGGTTCTTTACGGAACAGGCAGTTAAGGGAGCATAAATATGGTAATGTTAGAAAGAGTTTGACTTTTTAAACAGTGTAGATAGGCAAAATGGGGGTAATAGAAATTGTTTGGGAATTTTTAAAAACAATAATCATAGAGATGCGTAATTATTCAGATTTTATTTTGTAGAAAGGTGTAACTTGAGGGTAACTGGTAGGTGCGGTGAGGTTGTTTTGACAATATTCATTTTCAAAAGTTAAATGTAAAAAGTGAAGAAATTCTTTCTAAGGCCTGTGTGAGTTGTTTTTCTGCAAGCAAAACTGTTTAATTTATTGTCAAATCTATTTATTAAAGTGTCGATAAAGGGGAGGGCACTATTATTTTCAAATTTAGCTATATATTGATGTTTGGGTGAAGGGAGTTTCTATATCTCAGAAAATTATTGTTTTGTTCTTTGATATTAAATATAGTGAAACAGTCATCGACAAAGCGACGATAGAACCTGGGGGTAAAGGTTTTGAGGCAATTTTGAAGTATTATTTCTTCCATGTTCGTCATAAAAATGTCTGCCACGATGGGAGTAACCGGAGAATCCATCCCGATGCCATCAATTTGCTGGTAAATAATGTCGTTGAACGTGAAAAAAGTATCCTAAAATATGACTTTGATGGATTGTCCGAGAGTTTCAGAGCTGAATCCATTGAATTTATCTGAGATGGCAAAGAATTTATGAAGTATGATGTCAATGACTTCGTTCAAATGTATATTGCTAAATAAAGGAGTTATATCAAAACTGATAAATATAGTTTGATCTAAATGGAAGTTCAGGCTATGTGGTTCATTACCAATGTAAAAGTTGTTAAAAATAGTGAATGGGTTGTGGTAAATTTTTTAAGTTGTACAAGTATTTGCTAGTTTGTACTTCGCGAGTGAACAACCAGCAATGATAGGGCGAAGAGATGCATTAGCTTTGTGCATTTTTGCAAGCGACCCACCGATGACCTACCTGAACCTGTCAAGGATGAGACAATGTAGATACAGTTTGCAGATGACATCTCCCAGAGCATTACTACCCCCATCAGGAATCCCGATTTCTAGGCATGAACAACGACCAGGTAAATCGAAAACATAAACAGATACGAAAGGAAATGAAAAATCTCAATAAACACCCAGAAATTTGATGGCATTACATAATTCAGAAGAAAGCTGAGCAACATGGAAATATATGGTATTGGGATCTCCTATGGAAGAGAGGATTCGTTATTGGGACTTAAGGTCCCTAATTGAGGGGGAGAGGGGGTACAACTGCAAGGTTAGCTCTACAATAGCGCCATGCAAAGGCGGATTTGTCTGAACTCCACAGTTTCGAAACTTCTGTACGCACCAATACTAATCAGCACGAACTCCAAAGAGTGCAGAGCAAGGCGGTCCTTCTTATAACAAACGTAAGTAGAAAAAATGAAGAGGAAAAAATAGACCTGCACTAAGAGCTCGATATGTCAGCAATAAACACTGAGCTACAAAAAAAAGATTTGGGAGAAAGTCTCAGAGAGCTTGACACCCGAAGACCTACAAAACACAGAAACTTTCCATAACAGATGAGACATAGTAGGAGAAGACAATTCACCACCGGATTTAAAGAAAAGAAGACCCAACGTAGACCTAAGATCAAACAAAAGCACAATAAGAATGAGAGCAAACTACCAAGAAATTTTAAACGAAACAAAAACACCCATTCATCAAATATACAGACCGAAGAAAACCCAAATTGAACAACAGAAACATGAATCATCTAAAAAGCACATACTAATTACAACAACAAATAGTGAACAGCTTTAGATTTAGGAAAAATCCCCAAAAGACAAGAAGGACGCCAAAAAGAACTAAGTAACTGCGATGCCTTTTCACCAAAGAACTTTAATCTTTATCCATCCCTTTTCCCTTATTTCTATCTTTTTACTCTCTTATTCTACCCTTTTTAAATATTTCACCTCTTTATGTCCAATATTCATTACTCAGCGACAGAATCAGTCTGAACGCTTGCTCATTCACTGCACACTTGTAAAGATTATATCTATTAAAGGCGGTAAATTTAGAAAGAGGCTAAAACCTTCTCTTTTTTTCGGAAAATCATCAAGGAATAAAAATGAAGAAATATATGCGCTCTTGGAACTGATTTTTGCTTTCTCTTGTTTCCTTTGAGCAAGCTAACCCTGCGAATGGGGCTGCCTTTCCTTACTCTATTATTCTTTTTACACCTTTTTATTTCTAAATTGATTTTCTCCGGCACTACATAACATGGTCACCGGCAAAGTATAAGTTGCAGTTGGTAGCAGGGTACAATGTACCAATGCCGGGAGATCCCATTAGGGGGTCAGAAAAGGGGGACAAATCATTGGCTACGAACCCGAACCCAAATGTGGACTGCTGTTAGGGTTAGGTCTAACTAGGCAGGGTAGCCAAGGAGAGTGCGTATCCAGAAAGATAGGCGAGATAGAATCAGGAAAGATAGAAGTGCTCCACCCAATAGTGGAGACTGGTTATTTTTTTACAGGTAAAGTTACCTATGATTAACTCCTCTCTTCAGATGTAGGGCATACCTAAGAGATATGGATCATCCAGATTTTAAAAGACTACCACTCAACCTGATACCTGACAGAAAGAAGAGAAGACCACAAGAAGCTGTTCAACTCATATTATCGTATTTGGAAATACAGCTGATTGAAAGTATAGAAACTCCATTAGGACTCATAGTAATCTTCCCTAAAAATAAACATGTCAAGCGATTGCTCTCCTCAGCAGGCAGCATTACTCTCAAAAAAATTGACCTTGAAGCTAGAGTATCTACACAGATCACGGCGAACAAAAGCATAATCTTTCGGGAAATAGACTGATGGGTAGGAGAGCACCCATGTCAAGAATCAAAAGAGCAGCTACATATGAGACAATGGCTAAAATATCCGAAATAGTCAAATTTAAAGGACACAATTATGTGTTCAAGATAATTGCAAATCAACAAAAATTGCTTATAAGATTTTAGCAAAAGGATTTCTTGCTTTCAATATGAAAACCCCCAGCCCACATCAAAAGAGACGCCTTCACTCACTAGCATCCAGATCTGCTTCAGGTGCTACGCTACGGAAGAAGACATAACTGCCTGAAAAAAGACTGTTCTGAATGCAGGAACAAGAGGTCATTCTTGGCGCAATTGCAACAATGCAATGAAAAAGTGTATAAACTGACAAAGAGGACACAGAACCATAGTCATGGTCTGTCCTAAAAGAAGGAAAATTATAATAAAGAAAAGAGACGAATACGCATAAACATGGAAGCTCACAACAGGAACACATGCTCTGCTATGGCTAAGAACAACCAGCAATGACCAACAGCACAGATAAGTCTGAACGGAATGCTAAACTTAAAAATACTAACGTGTATCTTACACGGGGACGTAATGAACATCGCGAATCCGGGAAGTCACGCAACAACGTCAAAAATATGCTAAAAGAAAACGACCTAGAACCCATGAAATTACCAAGGGTGGTTTATTTAGCAGCAATCTTCAAAATTAATGACACAAAACACAACAGATGCATATATTGCAAAGGCCAAAGATAAAGATCAGAGAGGAATCAGAAGAATACACAAACAGCGAAGACACAGAAACAGATAACACATCCGACAATACAGAACAGGAGTGCTCCCGAGTCGCCTGCAGATAAGCACAAATAAAAAAAAAATCAAGAGTTATTGAGTTAGAGAAACCCATCACCAAGACAAAAGTTTCCTGAAGACCCCTCACACGCAACCAGCAGAGGAAAATCCCAAGCGTAACATAAAAAAAACAAAATAGGGAAACAGCGCTAGCTCCTTTCACCAGAAAAGACCGAACAAAAAAGAAATAAATGGATGACATGATAATGGAAATTAAGAAATTAAAGATACTACAATTGAATACAAACGAATGGAGAGACAAAAAAAACACAAGGAATTTTTTCAGGAAACGGGAGGAAGCTAGAAAATGACAAAATCAAACTGGAACTGCAATGTACTTGATACTAACCCACAAAGGTGGGCGCGATAACGAAAAAATGTATCACGATAACCGATAAATCGATAAGGATAACCTTATCGGCGATAACCAATAATCTATAACTGGCGATAAATTTATCGCCCGATAAGGTGATAACCGATAAATCGATAAATACAAAATTATAATACAATATTGATAATTGACTATATATAGAACGGAAGAAGCACGGGAACATAAGGACAAAATCATCGAAGAACGCGTAAAACTAGTAGCGCGCAGGAGCAACACATCGTGACCTCTTGTCCGACAGCTGGTTTCCAGCTCGGACTTTACCTATTTCTGCCTCCAATGCACGCACGGCTCACCCCTGTGCTAAACTGGAATCAAAAACTGAAATTATCGATTATCGCTAGTTTGGAACCAAAATTATCGGCGATACCGAGGAATCGATAACGCGGAAAAAATATCGGATAACTGATAACCAGATATCGTTATCGCGATAACGCTAATCTATGCTAACCCATCAGGAGAAGGATTCGATGGAACCACAATAGCTGTAGAGCAAAAGCTAAAATACAAAAGAATTCAAGAATTTGAAGTGTTATAGTTAGGTATAGGACTGCAGATGGAAATAAACAACATCATAGCAGCCACAGGCTACCAGCCACCTAGACGCCCCCAAATACCAGGCGAAAAGTTCACTAACCTATTTAACTATAGGTCACCGGTCATATTGATGGGCGATTAAAACGCCCACTTCCCGTCGTCTATCTATAGATCTACAAATAGACTCTGAAAACATCTCAATACATTGATTAACAGAGGAATACTACAAAGACCGGGACCCAACATCCCAACTTACTTTCTAGGAGAATCTTCCCCCCCAAAAAACAGGACATCTACCTGGCTAACTCCAATCTGCCCTTCAATTAGTATATGGAATTAGTAGATGTAAATGGTCTTTCAACAAGGACGCTTGAGCTTTATCAGGCGATAGTGGCCATGTTGTTAAAACAACATCTGGCAACCTCACTGTGAACTCTTCAGTAGTACTTGGCAAGTCACGATGGAAGGTTATAGCGTTGAACAGCGTGTGCAAATAATCAAATGTTATTATCAAAATCAGTGTTCCGTTCGACAAACGTTCCGCGCATTACGTGATTTCTATCCTCGCCACAATCGTCCTGCCGAGTCCATTGTTCGACGCTTGGTGGCCAAATTCAAGGCAAAATGGTCGATCAACAATCTGCCAACACCAGTACGTCGCCGAAAAGTAAGGTATGCTAAAAACATCACTGCCGTAAATGAGAGTGTACAGGAAAATCCGAGGCAGTCAATTTCTCGTTGTTCACAAGAACTTGGCCTTTCTGCGACTTCAGTTTGGTGAATTATGCGTAGGGACTAGGGTCTGTACCCGTACAAAATCCAACTTACCCAGGAACTTAAGGTAAACGACCATAGACAACGCCGTGTGTTCGCTGATTGGGCTCTAGAGAAGTTGGGAGTTGCCCCAAATTTTCCCTAAAAAATCATCTTCAGCGACGAGGCCCATTTTTGGATGAATGGATTTGTGAACAAGCAAAATTGTCGGATTCGGTCCGTATTTTTTTGAGAACGAAGATGGGATTGCCATAACCGTCAACGCCGAGACCTACAGATCGATGATAAGCAACTTATTGAGGCCTCAACTGGATTATATGCCTAATATGGATACTGACGACATGTGGTTCCAACAGGACGGCGCTACGTGCCACACTGCGCAAGCCACGATAGACATTTTGCACCAGCAATTTCAGGGCAGGGTAATCTCGCGCGGCGGCGACGTCAACTGGCCACCGAGATCATGCGATTTAACGCTATTAGACTACTTTCTTTGGGGCTACCTTAAATCGCAGGTCTATGCGAATAATCCGCAAACAGTTGATGTCCTCAAAGTCAACATAACGAACACCATCCAGAAAATTCAGCCAGATTTATGCGACAAAGTCATCGAAAATTGGGCCTCCCGAATATGTTCCACCAAGCAAAGCCGCGGCGGACATTTGAACGACGTCATATTCCACACTTAATACCATAAAATGTACTTTCAAATTTAAAATAAATTGAGTGCATATATAACACACACAACTTGTTTTATTTAGATTTAAAAATAGAGCAACCTTATTGAAAGACCCAATACATTGAAGCTACGGCACTGACACTCTATTTCATGTCAAAAAGTATCTTACCACATAGCGGTTTCGGATTAGTACCTAGATAAACTTCGGAAGTACGTACTCAACCCTCTCAATGAAGCAATCATAGAAGAAATCACTGAGGAACTGAAGATGATTAGAGAAGATATTACAAAGGCAGATGAAGTGGCTATCCCACAAACTCGTACAAGACCATCCAGAAATTTAGATGGTCACTAGAACTGGTGGAGGAGAACGAAGAGATTAACCAGGTGGCAGAAAGGATAAGAAAATAAAACCAAGGGAGAAATAGGATCAATACATTAACAAAATAAAGGTAGAAACACCCCCAAAAGATCTCTGGAAACACGCGAATAGATTAAAAACAAAGCCCAGAAAGGATAGAATAAAATTTAAAGACGCACGATGTATTATTACCGAACGGTAGCTGTAAGAAAACTGGACCTTCTTTCGTCCGCCATCACACTCACACACGTGTGCTGAGCTCATTGTCCCAAAACTCCCTAGGACGCGGCGGAATGGAGCTTCCCTTCCCCACCCCGGGTCCTTACCCACTGCAAGATGGTCCCAGGCACAATTGTGCTAGATCTTGCCTCGCAAACATTTCCCTCCTTAAAATCCCCCCTCGCTGCGTTTCTCCCCTTCAAAGTACGGTCCAGTGGTTTTCGATGGTAAGGTCTCAATTCCGAAGCTATTCAAGGTAAGTACACAATTTCTCCTTTCCCGGGCGGACGGAACAAGTCCTTCATACTTTACCTCATCTCTCCACCGTTTCTTTTAAACTGTGAACTAACGAGGGTTCTCTGAGCTTACATCGCTTAGAGAATCTCCCCTGAAAAGACCCCCTTTATCTTTTCAAAAACTTTACCCTCGTTTATCGGTTTCTCTTTTCCCTGGCCTTCAACCACTTCCCTTTTGTTTACAACCCTAATACGATGGTTTCTCGCGTTTCAAGCTAGGCGTTGGGACTAACCTAACCAGAAATAGAGATCTTATTCAAAGAACGAAAGAGAATGAAAACTACAAAATAGAATTCGAAAATCAATTTATAGAGGAAATCGACGAAGAAATCGAACAGACATACCATTTTCATTTTGTTGAACACCAACGAGTGAAGGGACACTAGCATAACAATCTCAGAATTAAAGGATAGCGATCAAGAATTTCCGACAAAGAGTCTCTGGAGGGTTCTAGGCTTACTAGAAGAGAATATCTAGAAGACCCCCAGAGCATACCTTAGAGAATTAGAAATATATCCAATGCTTCTTTTAATACGGATGCTTTCCCGATGAACTAAAGGTAGCAAGGATAATCTCCATTCCCACGGTGAGAAAACTCTCAGATCAAGTGGGAAACTACCGGCCCGTCTAGCTGCTAGATTTGATCAGGAAGGCATTCGAAAAGATACGGAACAATAGCCTGACGAAGTATCTCGAAGTCAACGATCTACGAAACAACTGCTAATTGCGCTTCAGAAAAAAAAAAAAACAGACGCACCGAGATGGCAGATGGCACTGTCATCATCAAACGCGGATCCAGGGGGGGGGGGGGTAGCGGGCTTGAGCCCTCCCCCACCACAAATTGCACACCCGTTTATGTATATATTTCTTTTTTAACCCATACTTGTATTCTGCTATTCAGAATGAGTTGTTTAATAATATAGAATATAAAAAAATATCAACCGTTGCAATCGAATGTATCTTATATGATACATCTATAAAATGCAGGTAAATCTCAAAAACAATTATTAAATTCAGTATTATACAATAGCTGGCATCAAAAAACTAAAATAAACCACAATTCATAATTTTCTGATGTGTGGGAAAAATTCCGATTTGCGAGAGTTAGCGCTGACTCCTGTGTGAGATACTGTTATTTATTATCAATGCTTTGTAAGATATATAAGAAACTCACAAAGTTGCGCGTGAGTTGAGCAATAAATGCAAAAAATCTCAGCTTAGTAAAATTTTTCGTTATTACTTGATAATGAATTGAACAAGTTCGAAAGTACTTGGAATCCGCCTTTCCTTTTCCTGTGAGATTTTTTGCATATATATGATAAATAACACCCACAAGGAAAATGGAAAAACGATCCCGAGCGCTTTCGTCTTTATTCTAAAAAACCTCTTCATAGAATTACATAGATCAGGACAGACAATGTCTTTAATAGTAAGGAGTGGGGGGAGGATAATACGGCTACCTGCATCAAAACCCTAACTAGGGGGTACAAATTCTTTACATACTTTAATTTGAGATTTAATATATTAGGTCGAGGAATAAGTTCTTGCATTTTTTTTATGTTGTGTTGATTTAAGTTTTGTTGACGTGATTTGTGCACATATTAAGAAACAATAATAAATAATGAGAGCAAAATTTGCAAAGGTTAGGCTACGTCTCTTAACAGCGTAGACTATTAGGCTTTTGCTCAGGCTACGTCTTGAAGTTGAGTAATAAGTCATTGCGGTTTATTTAAAAGTTGTGTTAATTTAATTTTTGTTCTGTACCCTCAAAATGGAATGTCAAGTTGAAAGAAAGGCGCATTTTCGACACTTGTTGTTATTCATTTTCAATCGAGACGGGAACAATGCAAACGCAGCCAAAGCTCGTCACGATATTTGTGCTGTGTACGGAGAAAATGCTTTATCAGAAAGGACAGCTCAATGGTGGTTTTCACGTTTCAAAAATGGTCATTTCAATCTTAATGACATTAAGTTGGATGAAGATCGATTGAACAACCTTCTTCATGAAAATCCTCGTCAATCGACTAGAAAATTGGCTGTACAATTCGCGTGTGATCAGAAAATTGTAATGAATCACCTTCATTCGATGGGGAAAGTTAAAAAACTTGGTGCATGGGTTCCTCACGCTTTGAGTGAAAGCAACAAACTTCAACGCTCCACGATTGCCGCAGGTTTGAGTGGCTCGTCACAAGGCTACTCGAGGATAAAAGAACATATTTCTTCACCGCATCATCACTGGCTACGAAAAGTGGTATGTTTATGTCAACATGAACCATGGAAAACAATGGCTTAGCCCCAATAAAAAAACACTTCCGCGATTAAAGCAAGGACTTCATCCACGAAAGACGATGCTGTGTGTGTGGTGGGATTGCGAACAACGAGATTATCAATGCAGAACTCTACGTTCAACAAATGTATCGACTCGCCGAAGCTATTCGTGAAAAGCGACCTCACCGACGTTATGGAGTCCTTCTGCAACACGACAATGATCGTCCTCACATTGCCAATATTACAAAAGACGGCATCTAAACGCTTAATTGGGAAATCCTGCCGCATCTTCCATATTCGCCAGACTTGGCTCCATCGTATTTCCATCTGTTCCGATCGCTGTCCAACAATTTGAGCGGTGTTTCGTTCACTACTGATGTAGAATTAAGAACCTGGCTAGACGAATTCTTCGAGTCAAAATTCAGAGATTTTTATTGCAGAGACATCGAAAAATTAGTCAAACGTTGGGAAGAAGTCGTAAATAACAACGGAGAATACACTATTGATTAAATTGCATATTGTTATCAATTAAAAATTAAGTTTTTCTAAAAAATTTAATGGTAATGGCTAAATTTGATAAAACCGCAAGAACTTATTCCTCAACTCAATAATTAGATATGATAGGATCTAGGCTAAACAATCCAGGGCTAATATTAAAATGTGGGAAAATATTAATAGAGATACACTCCAAAATATTTGTTGAAATATAGTTTGTACATTTAATATTAGGTTTAGCACTATTCCAATTAATAGTATGATCCTGACTATAGATATGTAAAAATAATTCAGATTGTTGACAAAAATTACGAACATTAGTTTAGTGCTGTTTAACTCTAACATTCAATTCTTTACCTGTCTGTCCATAATAGCATTTTTCACAATTGTGCAACCAATAGAATTAAAAAATCATCCCCTAAACCAGGCATTGTATATTCTATTGGTTGCAATAATTGTGAAAAATGCATTTATGAACAGACAGGTAAAGAATTGAATGTTATAGTTAAACAGCACCAAACTAATGTTCGTAATTTTTGTCAACAATCTGCATTATTTTTACATATCTATAGTCAGGATCATACTATTAATTAGAATAGTGCTAAACCTATTATTAAATGTACAAACTACATTTCAAGAAATATTTTGAAGTGTATCTCTATTAATATTTTCCCACATTTTAATATTAGCCCTGAATTGTTTAGCCTAGATCATATCATATCTAATTATATTAAATCACAAATTAAAGTGTTTAAAGAATTTGTACCCCTCAGTTAGGGCTTTGATGCAGGTAGCTGTTTTAACTCCTCACTCCTTACTATTTAAGACATTGTCTGTCCCGACCTATGTTATTCTATGAAGAGGTCTTTTAGAATAAAGACTAAAGCACTCGGATAGTTTTTCCATTTTCCTTGTGGGTGTTATTTATCATAATTTTGACTCACGTGTAAGCTGTGAGTTTCTTTTCATATATATATATATATATATATATATATATATATATATATATATATATATATATATATATATATATATATTAAGGTGTTTCATATTTTGTGAAGTGTAATATTTTTATCAGCACGGGTTTGCCTTTGGACCTTTCTTATAAAAAGTGCTTCGTGCAAAATCTTGGCAAAATCGAACCATGTTAAGAGGTCGCACACTTTTGTCTTGTCTGTGGTGTCCTGTGGGAGTGAGTGGAGTTTCATGGCTAGGGTATTAACTTTCCCTTCTGAATGATCATGTTGACTTTTTTCAGATTATGTCTTCTACACAAAGCAAGAACTTTCTCTGTCTCCTGGAGAAGTCACCAAATCCAGGTTTCTTGGGAACCCTCCTTCCTTCGCGGGAAGATGTCCTCTTGGGATGGCAAACTGATTCAAAGTGCTGCCACATCTCGGATCTCAGAGGAGAGGATCGCTGTTGTGCGTACTGGGACAAACTTCGAGGAGTTTCTTGGGGTACTTATCGTCATTGATTGGACCGGGAGAGAAGTAGTGGCTACTGTATTTCGGCTGCTGGGAACGTATCAGATTGCTGACAGGATCATCGCTCTCTCCTTTGATACGACTGCGTCCAACAGTGCAGTGGCATGATTAGCAGAGCCTGCGCCATAATTGAACAGTCCCTTAGAAGACCTCTTCTTTGGCTGTCATGCCGGCATCACATTCACGAGGTGGTACTGAAGAACACCTACGAACTCCTCTTCGGCCCTCCCCCAGGTCCCGAGATTCTCCTGTTTAAGCGATTCCTAGAAAGATGGGACTTTTTAGACAAGACATCCGTCGGTACCCTCAACGACGAAGAAACCTTGGACGAGTCGAGCTAATCACAGAGGCTGAAGATGATAGACTTCCTCAGAGGAGTCATCCGTGACAAAGCCCACCCAAGGAAGGACTATCTCGAACTCCTTCAGCTATCTCTTGTCTACTTGGGAGGATAGAACGGGAAGCTTTCTCAATCCAGGGCCCCTGGAGCCTACCTTCAGGCGAGACGGATGGCAAAGGTTATTCACATCCTCAAGATTGCCCTGTTTTCACAACAACTGGAGATGACGAGGTTGGAGAACGCAGTGACCGACGACTGGGCCGTTTCGTCAGTCTCATTTACGTCAGATTCTGGCATGAGGCAGCCGTCCCGAACTGTGCACCGAAGAATGACCTAGAGTTTTTGGTGACTCTCCAGATGTTTGTAGATAGAGAATTCTGGTCAACGGCAGAGAAGGCCCTCCGAAGGCACCTCTGGTACCTCTCGGAGCAAGGAGCGGCCCTATCGTTCTTCCAAGAACGAGTGTCTTCCGATGAACGGGCAGCCATGGTCAAGAACCTAAGCCGTCCAGCAACCTCGAAAGCACTCGAGAGACTTGGAAAGAAGAACTTCACTCGCCCTGATGGTCTTCCCGAATTGGTGACAAGGCGAACTTTAGAGGCCATGAGGGTCTTCGCTGGGAGGATGGTCACTACCCAGAACGTGGAACATGTTCTGCAAGATCCACGAACTCGAGCCACCGTCCGAGGCTTGCATGTCGCCAATTCGCCAATGATGCAACATAGAGAGGAGTGGCACTGATCCAAAGACTCCAAGCCCGAACTAAAGACGAGCAACAGAAGCAGTTCCTCATGTTCATCATGACCGCAAGACCGTCAAGAGAATAAAAGCTGGAGTGGTTGTTAAGTTTCCCCCTGCTCCTTAAGCCCCATCCATCAACGACTTAATTGCCCTGCTTTACTTACAGAATCATTCTGCATTTTAGTGCCCCCTTGGAATTTTTCACAACTTTGATAATTTTCAGTTGAATACCGTTTGTTGCAATTTTGTCTTCTCCTCCAATTGATTTTTTCAAGTTTCACTTCAAATGTGAAATCTTGTCAGTCTGGGCAACCAGTAAATATTCACGAATCAAACCAAATTTTTGAATAAAGTATTTATTTATATATATATATATATATATATATATATATATATATATATATATATATATATATATATATATATATATATATATATATATATATATATATATATATATATATATATATATATATATATATATATATATATATATATATATATATATATATATATATATATATATATATATATATATATATATATATATATATATGATCGCTATAGAAGGCCACTTAGAGCGCCCTTGAAGGCCAACAAAAGTCACCAAAGGGGGTAACTTCAACCGGGGAGTAACATAGGATACTCAGCTTTGGCCAAGGTGGCGCCACCTGGTTGTCAAAATGCAAACTAATACTTGATAATGCTTAGAGATTTCTAAATATTAATCTGTCACACCGTAGATTTATCAATAGGGTTCTTCTCTAGATACATATAAAATGAAATGAAAAGGAAAGTCAGAGACGACGAACAAATCGTTCGAACTTTCTCCCTTACCCCCTGGCCTTTTTAAGGGTGGCTAAGGCGAGGAGAGGGGGGGGCTCAGGACTCATTTGTAGCCCTCCGCACCCTCATTGTCCAGAGCCTAAGTAGAATCCGGGCAGTGTGGATACGGTAGGTAGGAGTGAGAGGGAGGAGAAGAGGGAGGTCTCATGATAGGAGAGCGAAGGAGTATAGTAAGAGAGAACAAAGTAGATTTAGGTAGGGATGGGACCTATGGCTTAATCTGAAATCCGAACCAGGATGTGTAGTATGTTAACTATTCTACCTAACTGCTATTTCGTTACCCCTGTCCACCGTGTTCGCTGAGAGATCCATGGATGAGTCTGATAGGCGAGAATAAAAAGGCGGAAATTTAATTGAAAGTAGAGATTTTAAAAGAGAGGAATCTGTGTTTGTTTGCCACAGGTCTTTTTATCCCGGGCTACGTCGGGTACCTATGAAAGTAAATAATAAATAAAAGTGAACTAAAAAAGACGAGAAGACTGACACAGGGATGGGGGGGGGGGGCAAAAATAAAGCCACTCAACACAATAATTGCAAAGAGTACCAGGAAAGCCATAGAAAAGAGATCCACAAAGGAAAGGTGAAGAAATCACAACCTAACAAAGATACTATAAAATATAAACTATCATCACAGAATTGCGTGATTCTCATGCGTAACACCATTTTAACTTAACTATGCTAACTATAACTACATACAATGGGCAGAGATAAGCCTGATCTCCAGGAACACTAGCATCCCTTTGCAAACCTCTACCTTCCTTCAAATTTCAGTATCTATACTCTCACCTATCAAACTCACACATGAGAGTCACAGTGGAAATGTGGAACAGGGTTTACGAAATTGCAATTGTTAGAATAGTTAACATGCTACAAATCGTGTTTCGGATTCCACGTTAACACGTAGGTCCAATGACTGCTTTAGTCCACTTTGTTGCCTCCTACTATACTTCCCCGCTATCCTATCCTGAACCTCTCCTCTTCGCCTCACTCTTATTCATACTTCATGTAGCCACACTGACGGAGTCTATTAAAGCTCTGGTCAATGACGGTGTGAAGGACTACATGGTAGTACCAACCTCACCTCCTCCACCGCCTTGACCACTCTTGCCAGGGCTAGAGAAGAGGTACAGACGATCTATTCTTTCTCTCCGACATTCCTTTTCATTTCATTTCATTTTATTTCATTACGCAGTATTCCACGAACATGACCGCAGACAGGTCGAAAAACTTCTCGGAAATATAGTCATGAAAAACGATAAACCTTTGCTCCGTCCTCTCCAGTATGCTCTTTTTCAAAATATTGAAAAGCTTTTAAATCAGCTTAACAACAGCAAAATTATTGCGTTACTGAAATAATCTTTCTTAATATATATATGGGCACAATAATAGATCCTATTTTAGGTTATAGGGACCGAATTCCATTCCCGTGCCGTTCCTCTGTAATTTATAAATATAGTTGTGAATCTTGCGATTCATCTTATATTGGTCCGACCATTAGGTAAATGCATTGGTCGCATCGAGCAGCATCGATGAAGGTCGACCCGCACGGGGCTGGTTCTAAACAAACCAGACCCATCGCCCATACGAGATCACATCAAAGTATGAAATTAATATGGATAACTTTAAAATACTTAGTCATATCTCCTATCTCAACGAACTAGGGATATTAGAATCACTTTACATCCTAAAACTTAAACCTAATCATCATCATCATCATCATCATCATCACTTCATCACTAACTCTATAATTTAAGAAGGGGATTTTTTTGAGTATTTGAATAATAATTTCATTTTAGTTTTGTTAGGACTTATGTTTTTTATCAAAGTTATTTATAATAATTTTTTTATAATATCAAAAAACAAAATGGTGAAGTTCAGAAATAAATATAAGTATCGAAATTTCGTCAATTTTTTAAAACCCAAAGAATTACAAATGGTGAAGTTTAGAAAATTTATTTTTATATATCTTCTTCTATAACTATATTTTAGCAACGTGATATTTTGAAAGGGAGGACATATTTACTTTAGAGTTCCTTTTTAAATTAATTATAATTGACGAAGTTCAGAAAATTTATAAAAATTTAACCATGGCTGCTTTTTTTTAGATTGTAAATTTTAATCCTAGTAGCGAAGCCCAAGCTTCCCCCGTAGGGAGGAGTGACGAAGCCATTGCCTGGTTTAAATATAAATCAAACTACATCCAATCTTTATATTGTATCATGAATTATTGAAATTTTTATTCTTGTATTAAGCAGCTTATCCTAAATTGCACTATTCAATTTTAGTATTTTATGAAAACTAGAAATTTTAACCCTTTAATATCTTAGTTTCTTAGTGCCGATGATGAGGTTAAGACCTCGAAACGTTCAACCCTAGACAAATATAGATGCTTTTATCAATAGCATGCTTGGTTTTCACCTTCCTATTGAAACTCCGATTTGGAAGAAGCTCAACAGTTCATGATATATATATATATATATATATATATATATATATATATATATATATATATATATGACCTAAAACCCCAGCAAGGAAGATAAAAAATATTCCGAGTGCTTTCCTCTTTATTATCAAAGAACTCTTCAGGGAATGAGAACAGAGATTCATGGGTATTTTTGATAATTGTTCTCTCGCTTAGAAACCTTCTTGATAATAAAATGAAAGCACTCGGAATCATTTTTCCTTTTCCTTAGTGGGTCACCGTGTTACTGCGTAATGTGGATTGAATTTATTTAGTCTTCTTAATTTTATTTACAAAGTCGTTTGATTTTTCACCAAAGTATGGGAGACTAAAGGAAATGGATAATTTCTCTACAGTATTTTCTGTTGGACTTTTTGATGGAGAACATTGAGAAACTTTTAATAAGTTTTTCCACTAATGAGTCAGGGTAGCCATTATTTTTAAAGAAAATTTTAGAAAAGAGAATTCTAAATGCAGCAGGCCTATATAAAGAATATATATTGTAGGCTCGATGAATAAGAGTTTTGATCGATGATAACTTTAGGTTTTCTGGCAAGAAACTAAAGAAGCTTGTGCCTACACCTGTAAATGTAGGCTTCCAATAGACTGAAGTTTCATACTCTCTTCCTGAATGTTTAATATCTATATCCTTAAATGGAAGTCTACCATTTTTTTCGATCTCCATTGTATAATATATTTTTTTTATGTCTAGAGTTCAATTATTTAAGGAATTGTTCCGACTGTTGTCGTGATTTCATTAATACGAATTATCATCGATATAACGTCTGTAATAGATAGGTTTATATTCAATTGGAGAGTTATTGAGCCAAAGTTGTTCATAATGGCATAAGAGGATGTTCGCGAAAGTTGGCCCAAGTGGTAGGCCCATCCCCACTCCTTCTTTTTGGAGTAAAATTCTTTATTAAATATAAAATACGAATTTAAGACAGCCAATTCCAAAAATGACTAAAATAGTTTTTTGTAATACCTATTATTTTTTTGACAAGAATTAAAAAGAGAATTTGTACAAATTTGGATTTTTTCACTCAGCGGAATATTTGTAAAGAAGTTTTCGACGTCATAACTCACCATTAGGGCGTCGGCAGCGTCCGATCGAGAAAAATAGTATGTAGACTTCCATTTTTGGATATAGATATTAAACATTCAAGAATAAAGTGTGAAACTTCAGTCTATAGGAAGCCTACATAATGAACTGAACAAGTTCGAAAGTACTTGGAATTCGCCTTTCATTTTCCTGTGGGATTTTTTGCATTATGGCTCTACTCACGCGCTACTTTGTGAGTTTCTCATATATATATATATATATATATATATATATATATATATATATATATATATATTAATATATATATTAATATATATATTAATATATATATATATATATATATATATATATATATATATATATATATATATATATATATATATATATATATATATATATTGAAACAAGCAAGCAGTCACCACACTTGACCACCAACGTCGAACCTTTTATTGTAATTGTTTTCGTTGAATTATATTATTGTCATTAATTCATGTAGTTTAATCAACCAATTAAAATGCACGAGTCGTCTTTAAGATATACACCAACTCGGAGCCCACAACATATTATCTAAGCATATTTCTATGTTTTAATTAATGATTAGTTTTCCTTAATATTTTAGATTATATATTTCCTACTTCCTACTTTTTGCGACAGAAAATCAAACATTAATTCCTTTCATCTCACAGGAAAATTGTCAAAAAATACAGTCATACAGTATAAACTCTTTTTCTATTTTTATCTATATTGTATACACTCAGCTTTGGGGGGGGGGGGGCTACAGAGCTGATAATTTTGCTAGCCCGAGTCTCTCACGAAAACCGCCAACCTGGTAGATCAGACCGACCGGTCTCTGACTGATGAAACTAAGTGCTTGTCGGTCAAGTTCTATTAAGTGGTTGTTTTCGATGTCGTGGTTTCATCTTGGGCAGTTTTTGTAGTGGGATTGTTGTGTTAGTTGTTTGTGGTACCATAAGGATGGGTGTTGGCCCGACCTGAGTCTGGATATGGGGATTCTATTGTGTCTAGGTAGATGGTCCTCATCTTTGCCTATGTTCAGTAGTCATGTCTGTAGTGATGAGTTGTTTGGGAGCTTGTGAACGTATCGTGAAAAATATTAGCTATTTAGGTCTGTGATATCCCTCTTTGAGATGTGTAGGAAAGAGAAAATGGATAATTAATGTGAGGAGGGTGTAGTCTCCATGTTCTTGGATGGAGGGAGATTTGTTCTAACACCGTGGCATTATTGTAAGGAGTTATGTCTCCTCGCATAAAAATGAGTGCCAAGCATGTTTAGGTGAGTGTTGATTAGGAATATTATTGATTATTTGTGTAAGTTATTAATTGAGGGGTAAAGGTGTGTCCTGCGATTGTACTGGGGGCTTTGTTTTGTGGGATTTGGAGCTTGTTAAAAGAAGAAATGGGAAAGGTTGGATGCCAGGGTGCGGAGACAGTTGAGTGTGATGTAGATTGAATTGTTAGTACAGTTGGTTGTGCTTTTTTGTTATCTGAAGGATGAGTAAATGAGGGCTATTAGTATATTTTTTGTGTTCTGTTACGCGTATCAGTTACATGCTGTAAGGTCATGTGAATGTCAAATGTGAGGTCGAGAATTGTAGGGTTTTATTTAGTCTGATGTTTGTGTGATCCTTGGATTCTTATTTGTTAGAGGTGTACAGAGTTAGGAAGGATTCTTGGAGATGAAACTGTCATTCTGTAATAGCACAGCTTCTTGTTCTAGATTGGGGAGGTATTATTGCATGTACCTGGTAGCTAGGCGGATGTTGCTATGTTGAGTTTATGGTTGTAATATTGGACTTATGAAAGAGAAGGAGGTCGGGTGCGAATAGGTTAAAGAGTACATGTGATAAGGTTGCACCGTGGGGGACACCGGTGCTTTTGGTCATTTCGAGAATATATGATTAGGAGTAATTCTAGGTCGCATGTTGAGAAGAAATTGATGCGTTATTTTTTTGTCTTTTTGGTGTACTTGTGTTTAGAATGTTCCAGGGGCGGGGGGGTACATAGGATTGTGTTAAATGCTTTGTTAATGTCGAGGCAACCATGATTGTTATTTTAGTGATGGTGGGGGGGGGGGGGTGTTGTTGAATTTGTCTTAAATGTTTTGTGACAAGTTTATGAGGAGGGTAGCTGTCGAGTGGTTTCGTTTGAATTGATGTTGAATAGGAGGTAGTAGATTGTGTGGTATTATGCATGTTGTACTAGTTATTCTCGCGTGTTAGATATTGGAGATAAGCTGGAGATGGTGCGAAAGGAAGATGGCTGATTTTTCTCGGGGGGTGGGGGATTTGGACGTTTACTCTTTCGCCAGAATGTTGGGATATGTTTGGGGTGCCAGGAGTGGCTAACTATTTTGGTGAGTGTTTGGATCGCGTTGGGACTTGATGTTTAAGTTGGATATTTAAGATGTGGTATGTGGCAGTAGCTGTGGAGTTTTTAAGATAGATAGTTTTGGCTATATCTGCTGATTGGAAAGAGAGGGATTGTGATATTAATATACAGTGATGGTCATCGCTACATACAAAATACTTAGGCGATACCGATACATGAAAATCGTCTTTGGGATACTTATGCATCGATACTTTGACACTCTGCTAGAGACCAGGTATAAGTGGGATGCAGTCATGATGGTTGAATACTCTTGGACTGAAGAGAGCGCTCCCTACCACTGAGTATTCTAGGAGTTCGAAGAAACGGAAGTTCATGGCATGAATTCTCAACAATGATGACCTAATGTTCAATTTACATGTAATTACTTTTATCAATTTCTCCCCTTTCAATCTACACAAATCAATTTTTGTAATATTTAATTAATAAATTGTGTTAGAAAACGATGTTTTTAAACCTGACCTGATCGGAGTCAACGGGTGTCAATTTCGGATTCAGTGACAGGAAATTGCCCTAAAGAAGTTGAAACAACTTAGACGACTTATAAAGATTTTTTTTTGTACATCATGTAATTGATAAGAAGTCTATTATTCGATCAAAATTATGCACTAATTATTTAAATATTTACAAGATTTAACATATAGTCTAAATTTGCACATTGAAAAGAAGTATAGAATTGATATGATGATTAAGGTATTTCCAAGATTTAAGATAGTCTAAATTTGTGCATTCATTACATACCAATAGAAACTTCCTTAGATGGCCGCAAGAAGATAGATCGTTATTAATAATGACAGAAAGATTCTCTCGGCACAATTAACACATGAATGACAGCTTGCAAATTTTCACTGAAGTTTGTAACTTTGAAAGAATTTGTACCCTCTAGTTAGGGTTTTGATGCAGGTAGCCGTTGCAGTGCCGGATTTACGTATAAGTTAAACAAGCTATAGCTTATGGCTCCCACTTTCTTGCCCCTTCCCCCCAAAAAAAGAAAGAAAAAAATGGGTGTACATTTCCAAAATATAAGGTTAAAAAAAGAAACAAAATAAAACTACATACTGCAACAGTTTGTTTGATGACCTATTTTACTTCCAATTTATTGCCCCCCCCCCCAAAAAAAAAAATAAAGAAAAAAACGGGGTGTTGACGATTTTATGAATTTCACCAGTGGTTCCCAACTTTTTTAGTTCATGGCCCCTCTTGGGATCTTTAATATTTCTGTGGCCCCCTTCGCATTATTAACATAAAAATAGTACTTCAATATTATAATACCTTCCGTAAAAATATCAGTGTGCATTAATTGTACATATATTCTACTTCATTCTATTTCACTAACAGAAAAAAATATTTTGTGGATTCAATAAAAAAAACATTTAAGATCATACATTATTTCTCTGATAGAGCAGCGAAACGAAAAAATCCATGGCCACCAAGAAAATATGTAACCTTCAAAACATTATTATATTTTGACTTAAAAAAAATATAGAATCTTTTAGCAATATTAGCTTTCTTTGTATGTTTTTTTCAGTAAAAACCTTGTAGCTATTCTGGTTGCGCAAGTTTTTTAATGACAGTGTCCATGGTTATTAGAGACAGACGAAGATCACCTCTAGTTACAATTTCTAAACGGTTGCGAGCTTTTGATAATAGGTGAGAAACTCGGCTAAAACCTGACTCAACTAGGTAAGACGTTGGAAAGGCAATGAAATATAATTTTACTTCCTGTCAAAGCAATGGGAATTTGATGGCAATTTCACTACTTGTCCATAAGTTATTAAGGCCTTGTTTAAATTTATCTTAAGCAGTTTGATTACTCTGCAACTCAATGAGGCTTTCTTGTAGTATAATGTCAACATCAGCGGCATTTGTCTTAAATGGGTCTACCACCTAACTTTAAATGTTCATTTCCAAGAGATCTTTGAACCTAATTTCCATATCATTGTGCAAATTTTTCAAGTGATCAATGTACACTAAAATATCATCCTCATCTTGCTCCTCTTCAATAGTGGCGAGGGTTGGAAAATGTAACAATTTCTTGCGCCCAATATTAATCCTAAACAGATTAAGTTTTCCAAGGAAAGAGCTGATTGCCTCTTTGGAAGTTAAAATATTTGTATTTTTACCTTGTAGCTGTTTGTTCAGCATGTTTAGCTTGTCAAATATATCTGAAAGGTAGAATATGTCACACTTGGCAGCTATGATTTCTTCTCCAAGCGCCTTACCGTTCAAAAATGGTACAACACTCTCCCAGAGTTCAACGAAGTGTCGCAGGCAGTTACCCTTAGAAAGCCATCTCACCTCTGTATGCAAAAGTAAATGTTCAAACTCTTCTTCATTGTTTTCACAGAGTTGTCTTAAAAGACAGTCTTCAAGTGGATTTGGCTTGATAAGGTTGGTAGCCTTGATTAAACTATCAATAGCATCTTTCAGACGTCCTCTCAATTTTTTTTTGCAATCAAATGTTGACGATGAACCACGCAGTGTATGCAAAAAAACATTAGGCACAGTTTGTTTCAGGTATGCAAAGGAACCCCTGTATCTGCTTACCATAGCGGAGACACTATCAGTTGCGCAAGCCATAATGTTACTCATTGGAAATTTTTTTTTCTTGGAACTAGGCCAATACTTCTTGGAAAAATGTTTTCCCTTTAGTATCTGTCACAAGACTGCGAGCAAAAATAATTTCCTCTCTGAGTTCACTATTATCATCCAAAATCCTAACATACGACATAAGAAGGGCTTGATTATCACTTACAGATGCTTCATCAATTTGTTTTGCAAAATTCTTTATTTGTAAAAGTGTAACTAGTTGATTTTCTACACCCTTTCTCATTTCATCAATACGTCTTAATACTGAATTGTTGCTTAACGGGATTACTTCTGTAATTTGTTTGGAATTTTGTTGCATAACAGTAGAAATTACCACAGATACTTTGAGCAAAATCAAATATTCACCAAAGGAATCGGGTCTTCCAGTGGTCGCTATTAGCTTGGAAATCTCGTAAGATGCAATTAAACCTTTGTCTATTTTAGCTTTTCCTCGGCTAAGCATAGAATCAATGGTACAACTTGGAACATGGATACTAACTGACTGAGTTAGCAACTGCAACGAATATTGGTACCGTGGGTGTGGAACATAGATACGACGTTGCCAAACGTATAACTAATTCATTACAACGTTATTGTATATCAAATATGCTACATTGTCAAAGGGCCGATAATTAGATAATTTTCGAATTACTATAATAATTTTATAAGAAAATGAAGCTCTCTGGCCCCCTTCATTGGACCTGAGGCCCCCTTACTCGCCAAATTTTCTGTGGCCCACCAGAAATTTGCCATGGCCCCAGGTTGGGAATCGCTGAATTAAACCATGTTGGTAGTTTCAACATTATCATCATCCGTCAGGTATGGCACATTGTTTACATATTCAATTATTGTTACAATACTTTATTGTTCACTGTGTAAAGTATGATCTTCACTCTTTCAGGTAATAATAAAAATAATAATAATAATTGTCATTATAATCATCATCATCATCATCATCATCATCATCATCACTCTATAATTTAAGAGGGGTTTTTTTTTTAGTATTTGAATAATAATTTCATCTTAGTTTGGTTATAGAAATTTTGTGATTTTTTAACACCCAAAGAATTACAAATGGTGAAGTTCAGAAAATTATTTTTATATATCTTCTTCTATAACTATATTTTAGTAACGTGATATTTTGAAAGGGGGAAAATTTAGTTTAGAGGTTTTTTTTTAAATTATTATAATTGGCGAAGTTCAGATAATTTATAAAAATGTAACGATGGCTGCTTTTTTTTAGATTTTAAATTTTAATCTTAGTAGTGAAGCCATTGCCTGGTAGTATTATAAATGTATGTTTGAGCAAGTTTTAATCAACATTCATTCATTGTTTACTACCCAAGATAATTGGTGAATGGTGAGTAATTTTAGTTCTTTTGAATTTCAATTTTAGGCCTATTCATTTTGTATAATATATAATATTTATTTTGATCCGATTAAATATAACTTTAGAAAAATATTAATTTGTATTACTTAGTATGCCGGTATTCAGTATTATTATTTACTAGTACAGTTCCCAGTAGGAGTAAAGAGTGGGGGAAAACACTTTTTCCTGCATCCTGATTATTGTAGTTGATCAATGACCATCATTCAATATTTCTCATACATTATACTATTAATAATGCTCACTACTTGGCCATGGAATATGACACATGTTATAAGCAGTTAATGGAAAACTAATATATATATACTGTATATATATATATATATATATATATATATATATATATATATATATATATATATATATATATATATATATATATATATATATATATATAACAATTCCTTTATTTCACAATCAGGAAATCAATGCAAAGAAATTTTACAAATATTATAAACAACTTAATCTCAAATATTAAAAATTATGAATTCTTAAAAAAATGTGCATTACATTTTAAATATATGTTTACAGTTATATTAAATCTTTTCCCCACAGTTTCTAAAATGTCAACTAAAGTTATAAAAGCGGAGCTCAAAAGAGGAAGAAGAAGCAGAAAGCTGAAGAAGAGCTTAGCAAGTTACCAAAATTAGAAAGCTTCTTAACAAAGCCATATAAGGGCCTGATGAACCCAAAGCCTCTACCACAGGAAGTTAGTCATAGGATATTCACTCCATTCTTGATACAGAACCTGGTACATCTAGTTCTATAGAATCTGCTTCAACGAATGAGGCAAGAAATATTCAGATTTACAAACCAGAGAGTAGTACAAGCACAGAAGATTCAATATAAAATAAACAAACAATGATATTGGGATATGGGGTGATTTAAGCAAAGATGACATTGTATACTGGGTAGAAAAAGGTCCATCAGAGTGTCAACACTCAAATAGTAGGGCTACCTCTTTAGGTAAAGGCTAGAGGAAGGATAACCTCGATAATAAAACCACGACTGGGGGTGACTATAGGCGAGCACCAGCAGCCCGGTGTCTCGGCAGCCCCCTGCAGCCGAAGATAAAGCCTGGTCGTCTTGAGTCCTCTCCTGCCACCAGGAATCTTCTCCCCTTGGTCAAGATACGAGTCTGAAGTGAGTACGCCTTCTTACTCGTTTAAATATACTGCAGGTTTGATGTCCTCAGCAAACCGACCCTGACCAAGGTCGGAGACCGCCCTGAGGACATCCGTCATCATCGACCTTGATGGACTTCCCTAGGAAGAAGACTTAAATAGTTCATTTGAAAAGTCAAAGAAGTTTTTTGCAAACTAAGAGAGATATTATTCAAAGAGCTTGTTCTATCCCAAACGGGCCAAAGGTGAAAAATACTGCGAGAATGGATAGTATATTTACCAGAAACTGGTCGTGTATACTGTTTTGTGTGCAAACTCTTTTCAAATTCTTCTACACTATTATGATCAGATGGATTTCGTGATTGGCGCAAAACCTATTTAGTTCAAAGTCATGAAAACTCTGTAGACCTTAGAACAGCTTCAGTAACATATCTTACAAGAAAACGTGGCTCAACAATTGATTGCCAACTAGCAGAACAGATAAATAATAAACGGCAGTACTGTAAATATGTTATTGAACGAGTTGTGGCAGTCATAATTACTCTGGCAGAGCGTCGTTTACCTTTTAAAGGAGATGAGGAAATATTTGGTTCTCCTCATAATGGCAATTACCTTGGATTACTTGAACTTATTTCAAAATTTGATCCTTTTCTAGCAAACCATATAAGAGAATTTGCGAATAAAGGATCAGGTGTCACATCTTATCTTACTAAAACAATATGTGCTGAATTTATCCAAATGATGGCATATAAAGTAAGAAAATCAACCTTGGATGATTTAAAAACTGCAGGGTACTTCAGTTTATCTGTAGATTCCAACCTAGACCGGTCCCATATTGATCAGCTCACTGTTATTGTAAAGATGTTTCACCGGATGTTGGTCTTCCTATTGAACGTTTTCTAACCTTCCTAGAGATGGGTAGCCACGCAGAGGAAAGTATGGCTAAGATGGTGCATGACTACCTTACAAATGAATGTAAAATAGTTTTTTAAGAAGTGTCGAGGACATTCATATGATAATGCTGCCAATATGTCTGGCAAATACAAGGGTATTCAATAAATAATATTAAAGATTAATAAGTATGCTATGTATATTCCATTTAACGGTCATTCCTTGAATCTTGTTGGTAGGGCAGCAGCTGACTGTTGCTTAGATGCAGAAAACTTTTTTGGAATTGTTCAAGAAATATATAATTTCTTTTCATCATCTACACATAGATGGGCAGTACTGTTGTCATTCTTCAAAGATGATTCAAAAGTTCCAGAGTCTTTGTCAAAGACTATATGGAAAACACATTCAATGGTCACAAGTGCCATACTTGATAGTTATGATGAAATAATTTCTCCATTGCATCAGCTGCATATTGATACTACAGAGAAGGGCGAAAGAAGAAATCAAGACATAAACATTTTGAATAAAATCGAGGAGTTTGAATTTATGGTAATGTTATATTTGTGGAGTTATTTGCTGGATGAATTTCACAAGATTAGTCAATCACTGCAAGACCCCCAAATTAGCCTAGATGTATGTAGGAAATTGTATGCTTCACTTTCGAATTTTGTTAAAAGGTTTCAGAGATCTTTTTGATCATTTTGAAGAACAGGCAAATGAAAAATTGCCTGATATTGATTACGAGAAAATCAGATCGAGAAGAATGCATATAGATGATATAGGTGAAGATGAAGATGAAGATGATGCTTTAGAGAACCTTGAGCCAAGAGACAAGTTCAGGATAAAAAAATCTATATCTGTGAAGGATGCATTAGAGTCAAATCTGGCACAAAGAGCGTCAGTATACAATGATGCTGCAAAAGAGTTTTCATTCTTAACATAATTAGATGCCACAGAATAAGAGATTCGTGAAAGAGTTAGTGTTTTATGTCAAACATATCCTGAAGATGTGGACATGAACCTTTTTGGAGAAATCAAGCATTTTTATCAATATGTTAGACATAGTCAAAGCCATGGTTCACATGAACATGATAGTCTGAAACATCAGGATCTGTACCAAGTAATATTTAACGATCATATCTAATCAGCATTCCCTAGTGTAGAAGCAATTTTGAGAATGTTCCTTAGAATGATGATTGCAAATTGCTCTGGAGAAAGATCCTTTTCTCAGCTGAAGAGGATAAAAAATGAATTTAGAACAACAATGACTCAAGATAAATTACATTCCCTTGGTCTCATTTGCATAGAAAGTGACAAACTACACAGTTTATCATTTGAGGATATCATCAGTGACTTTGCTCTGGCGATGGCAAGAAAGAAAGTATTTTAGTTTAGATCATGTTTTTGTTGGGTTTGTATACACAGTATACAATAAATCGTGATAAAATTATACAATTTAATGGATATTGGGTAAATGTATTAATATAATTAGTCCTTATAGCAAGTTTCTGCAGACTATATTATAAGCCTCTGTAAATTGTGTTTCTAAAAGAAATTTTGTTTTTTACCAAAGTGTTTGCATTATTAAGTTTGTTATAAATAAAAAATAATTTTAAGTTAGAGGTTAATAATTATTTCACCATTAATATACTTCTTCTTAATTGCATTTCAGTTCAACAATTACTTTGATGAAGTACATATTTTGTAAAGGGCAAATGGCTTTAGATATCTATTAGGTCCAAAAATTACCATATAGCATATTAAACACAAAAAAAAACAGCAACAATTTGTCGCCGACATTGGACATCTGGACATCTAAAGGGCCCTATTATCTCAAATAGCTTAGGGCCTCATCAAATCTAAATCCTGCCCTGCCTACAAGGTAAACCTCATTAAATAAAATGAGTGTTGGTGAATATCTCTTTGGGTCACTTGGAAAGTTCATTTTCCCTTCCTCTGCCGAAAAAGTTTTATGTTGTTCGTTTTCCGCTTCCAAAGTTGGGTTGTGGGCGGGAATTGGGTACGGGATGGATTTCGGGAACCATCCCTAAATAAACTGCGACTGGCAATTGGGAAAAAGTTTAGGTCACCTCAAATAAACAGGTCCGGCTCCAACTTAGTAAGCATCACAGTGTGACGGAGCCAGACCTATTGCATTTTCTGCATACCCATTTTGCTAACTTTCCTGAAAGCCTTGGTGAAATCAGCGATGAGCAAGGTGAACGATTCCACCAAAGTTGAAGGCCGTGGAGGAAGGGTATCAGGTTAGATAGGATGTGAATATGTTGGCTGAATACTGTTGGAGTGTAAAGCGAAGTTGTCCACATATTGAAAACTCCAGGAAAAATTATAAGTGTACATTTTTACCTTAATTACTTGCACACATTTTGACTTAAGGTAGGCATATCTTTTGCATGAACAAAATAAAATTGTACAAACGTTAGAGTCAAGCAATGTTTTATAATTTTCATTGTGTGTAAATTATTAAAACATTCTATAAAATAACACAAATTTTTTAGATGCAGTAAGTATTTTTATGGCTTTGATACAGAGCAAAGGTATCCTGTAGCTCAAAAAGTTGATGTGATACAGAAAAATTGGGATCATATTTGGACTCAGAGGCCAAAATTGGTCAAAAACAAGTGCCAGATATACATAACTGAAAATTTGTGTTCTACTGTATAATAATAATAATAATAATAATAATAACGCAGCATTTTTTATGTTTATCATTAATTTATGGATATTTATCAAACGACTCTTTAAAGTTATTTATCCACCAGGCAATGGCTTCGCCACTTCCCCCTACGGGGAAGCTTGCGCTTCGCTACTAAGATTAAAATTTAAAATCTAAAAAAAAGAAGCCATGGTTAAATTTTTATAAATTTTCTGAACTTCGCCAATTATAATAATTTTAAAAAGGAACTCTAAAATAAATTTCCCTCCTTTCAAAATATCACGTTGCTAAAATATAGTTATAGAAGAAGATATATAAAAATAATTTTTCTAAACTTCACCATTTGTAATTCTTTGGGTTTTAAAAAATTCACAAAATTTCGAACCTTACGTTTATTTCTGAACTTCACCATTTTATTTTTTGATATTATAAAAGAATTATTAGAAATAACTTTGATAAAAAAGCATAAGTCATAACCAAACTCGGATGAAATTATTATTCAAATACTCAAAAAATCCCCTTCTTAAATTATAGAGTTAGTGATGATGATAATTCTAATTTCCAAGAAAAGACTCCCTTAACGATTTTCGTTTGTGCCTCTCATCTGGTGCATCACGCTTCAAACACCAACAGTAGTCAGTAAGCATGTTTACGTTCCACTTATCCTGGTACCTCTGGATTCCATTGTTTTTATGTCCTGGTGGAATCTTTCCCTCTGTTCTTCACTATAATCCCGCAGTTGTCGGGAAAATAATCCAGATGGGACTGTAAAAAGTGTATCTTTATCGACATTCGAGCTCCCAAATGTTTGAGACTTGTTAGGAGCTGATTGACCAGGGCAACATATTCTGGGCTTTTTTTATTGCCTAGAAGATTGTTAACTAGAGCTTTGAAAGCTTTCCAGGCATCTTTTTCTATGTCTGTCATTGATGCCTCAAACTGCTGATCTCTCATCAAGTTCCTGATCTGAGGTTCATCAAAAATTCGAAGAAGAAATTTAAAAGCTTGGCCTTCTTTATTAAGGGTTTTGACATAATTTTTCATTATGACAAGCTTTATATGCAGTAGAGAAGCAGTATTTTGTGAGGAGGCACTAAAGGTTTAGCTATCACATTGTTTGATCTAATTCTAAATGCTTCTCGTGAAGGCCAAACCTTCTTCTCATAGTGCATACTATCTGCACGACTGTCCCATAAACATAGGAAACAGGGATGCTTCGTGTAGCCTGTTTGCGTCCCAAGCGTAAGAGACACTACCTGAAAAGAAATTTAGCAGGGTATGTAAATTCAAAGTGTAATATTTCTAAAAACAAATTCAAAGTAATATTTCTTAAAACAATAAGAATATGAATATGTACTGGAAAATCCTGTATGCCGATGCATTAAATCATTGTATTGGAACTAATTGGGTATATGTACATCTTATTTTGAGTTTATTGAGTTATGTTGTATATCTTCTCAATTAGGATAAGTTCCCCATTAACCCAAAAGGATGCATTAACCTATAGGGACACACTTCAACAAAAAATTATAACTCTAAAATGACTCATGATTTGCAGATTTGCATTCTTGTAAAATGTAAGTTGACCAAAAGGTGTATACAAGTATTAACAATTAAAAATGAAAATTTCAATATCAAAGAGATTAGAAATGCCAAATATAATATGATCTTACCTTTAAGTCACCGCATATCCTCCAATTGTGGGTAGAGTAATTTATTGCATCCAGCAATTTTTTTCATATTTTCATAACTTTCAGTAAGTTGGATTGAATGGCCTATAGGAACGGAAGCTATCTTGTTACCAATATTCAGTAATACAGCTTTTAAACTTCTACTGGAGGAATCTATGAAAAGTCTCCATTCTAATGGAGGGAATTCCAAGGGCCTCAACAAGTCCTTTAATATTGGCGCAGTATACTAAATAGTTGGAAGAATGCTGTAAAAATTAGCTTCGAAACTCTTGTTCTCTATTTCTGTGCCAAAAAAATGTTGTTTCTTTAGCGAGAAGATTATGTTCACGAAGCTGAGAGCCAAGAAGTTGTGCATTCTCCTTTGAAAGCCCCAGATCCCTGGTCAGGTCATTTAATTGAACTTGAGTGAATGATCTTGCGACCATATCATGTTTGGAAACCTGATAAAACTCAGATGTGTCATAATCTCGATCAACTTCCATATTAATCTCTTCATGGACCTCTATATGTTCAGGGGGAGAAGGTATAGGAATTCCTGGACTATGGGGCAGGGGCTTGATGGCAGAAGGAACATCCAGATATGCCACACTATGTTTATTCTTCTTATTTATACCTGTGGAAAATATCATTATAATGCTAAAATCATTATAATGTTAAACAATTTCTTACTTGCCAAAATATAAACTTATTGACATAATTACTTAAAATGTACACAAAATTTACTGCGAATACAGTAGTGCAAAAACTATTGAAATTTTGATGTAATATAGGACATGTATAAACTATAAAATTATTATCACCCCCTGTATCGCAAAAACTGGACCTGGTAGAGAAAAACGGATGCCAGATTCGGATTTAGGGGGTCAATTTTATTAAGAAACACTACAGAAAACCTAAGGTACATTTGTGATGCAGACCAGCATTATAATCATTTTAAAAAGGAACTCTAAACTAAATTTTCTGAATTTCACCATTTGTAATTCTTTGGGTTTTAAAAAGTTCACGAAATTTCGATACTTATAATTATTTCTGAACTTCACCATTTTGTTTTTTGATATTATAAAAGAATTATTAGAAATAACTTTGATAAAAAACATAAGTCATAACCAAACTAAAATGAAATTATTATTCAAATACTCAAAAAATCGCCTTCTTAAATTATAGAGTTAGTGAAGTCATGATGATGATGATGATATGTACTAGAAACTTTGAAGATTTTTTTTACCAATAGGCCGTTGCAAAAAGCAGGATAAGCTGTAGACCACGGACCGACAGTCTACCTACGAAATGCAAGTTCCTTCTGTAAGGAGGACTGGCGAAGCCACTTATAATTAAACAAGTTATCATTATGACTTTTAATCTAAAGAGTATTGAAAAGTCTCTTTCTTTTTCGGTGAACGCGTTTGTGACTTACTAACCGGATGCGAGAGCCGCATACTCGATCGCAAACCGGGCATCTGAAGTTCTGGGTTCACTTTGGGAGTCAAGAGACGCCTGTGAGTGGAATTGTTTAGGGCGCGAACCTGCAGCACTCTCAGACGAGTGAACCATTGATTTGATTGCAACCCTCTTACGCCTTTGTGACTGTTAACCAAATCGAGTAGGTTCGTCCGCTCACTCCACCCTTGGGGGATTTTCCGCAGTGGCCATCTAACTAGGCCTGATCTTTTGGGGTCATCTCAAGCCGGGAGTAAGTTGTACTCCACCCCACATGCACTACATATCTCCTAATAATTTACTCTTGTTCTATTTATTTTTAAAATGTATGATTATTTTCTAGGTCTGAATGCCCGCCCCCCTCCCCCAAAAAGAGTTTTTGTCAGAAGTCTTTTTAAATACGGCATATGTAGTCAGTTGCCTGGATGACCCCTTTATTTAAAAAATACAAACAAAATTCAATTCCATGTTGGTAAGAAAAACGCTTTACTTTAAAATTTACTTTGCCGTGAGTCTCTTTATGACTATGAATTGTATAAGTAATGTCATTTATTAAACAATGAAATCACTTATAAAATATCCCCAATTAAAAAACTTTCTGCTAAAGTATCCGTTAATAAGAATCTCGTTTTACTCTTTTGGATTTCATCGCCATCGCTGCCTCGTCTAAACTTAGTGTAGATGGGTATGTTAGCTAAACTTAATCTCTCCCGTCCTGTTTTTTTATGTATCCTGGTCCAGTAATTCATAACTTCTCTAACTACGAATTAACTACTCGAGGATTTTCTACTTACTTTAGGATTAAACTTTAAGCTTCCCAATTTTAAGCCTAGTTTTGTGTTGTTTTTTTAAAATATATGGAAAATTTTAGTACGAGATAAAGAACATACCTGGTTTCGGTAAATACCAACTTTTTAGGGAGAAATTTTCCGCTCTGTCTCACGAAGTCTTCTCTTTTTCTTGCAAACAAAAACTCTGCTCCTCATTTCTTAAACCTGTTCACATTCAAATTATTAAGTCTGTACGAGGGAATGAAACAAGGTCCGCTGACCAAAAGTCGCGTGCTCTCACTTATTCTGATTTATGACCTTACGACCTTCAAAACTTTCAATAATTCCCGGGCTAACCTTGAGAGGACTTTGGTAATTATATCATTTGAAAGAGAATGTAAAACAACATAAGGGTTTCAAATTTCGTTAGAATCGCTGAATAGTTACAATGTTAATACCAAAACAAACAAAAGAAAAACGTCGACGACCGACATAGTGAGATGTAGAGTCGCCCGCGACTAAAAATGACAATTAATAGACCAGACAAGGGCAATGGAATTGCCAATTACATTAGTAAAATGAATACTATCCTTGATGAGCCATCGAAAATTTTCAGGCTGACTGAACCTGTTATTATTCTTGCTCGAGGCTGGAAGACAAAATTAGACCAAAAAGACCAAAAAGAACTCTCCTCTTGAATAGTCTATTGAGGTGTGTGATTCATTTTTTCGCACCAAAGAGGCTATTGCAAGAGCTGTGGAATTGGCTCATCCTTCTCCATGAGCCCCCATCAGCGTCTCCTCTCCTCAACTCATGTAGATGTGTAGATAGAGGGGAGTAGGAAAAGGGGCAAATAAAAAAAATAATAGCGTAGGCGAGTTGAGAACAGCTTCCCGCGTCGCTGGACCACTGTTAGCCAGTGACGAATCAACTCGGCCATCCTGAGTCCCCCAAAAGACTCATTCAAACCAAGCTTTAGAGCCGCTCGTCTGCACTTCTCGTAATCTATATAATCCCCCTCCTAGAAGCGGAGCGTATTTTGAAGAAATGAAGAGAATCCATTTGGTAATGTTATCCAAGGGCTACCGCTGCCCCTCCCGGGTCTGGGCACCATTGTAGATAGAGGGAAGTAGGAAAAGGAGCAAAGAAAAAAATAGGCCACTGTTAGCCAGCGGCGAATCTACTCGGCCATCCTGAAGCCCCCAAAAGACTCATTCAAACGAAGCTTTTAAGCCGCTCACCTGCACTTCTCGTACGCTAGAGATGCAACCTTGCAACAAAAGATTGGTGATCAATGGCAACCTCTCGCTTTCTTCTCTCGATCTCTTTCTCACTCTCAAAAGAAGTATAGTACGTTTTCTCGCGAGCTACTCGGAATATACCTCGCAGTCCGCCACTTCCGCCATCATTTGGAAGGACGTGAAATCACTATTTCTACGGACTATAAGCCTTTGGTCGGTGCTTGTTCGTCTCGTAGTACTTCGTCAGTACACAGTGCACTTGCCACTCGTCATCTTAAGTTCATCTTGCAGATGACGAACGATATTTGCTATGTTCCGATCATGCAACAATAGCGCTAGCCCAGGAACAAGATGAAGACATGCAAACACTGCGTCACTCTTCTCAACTCGTCGTTCGCGAGATTGACTTCCGGATAGTCCTTCCAGTCGAATCCTGGTCGACTATTCATTACCTATCTGCCCTCGTCCTCTAATTCCTCTCTCTTACCGTCGCCACATTTTCGACCAAATTCACGGTCTCTATCATCATGGCGTCCATGCCACATGCAAACTCGTCTCACAAGAGATCCCCTGGTCCCTTTTCCTCTTCATTCGTCACGTTTTCACGCCATTCACGTCCATCTAGTAGGTCCACTACCTTACTCTCGTGGTTCCAATTATCTTCTCACCATGATCGATCGTTTCACCCGTTGGCCAGAGGCTGTTCCGATCTCGGACATCAGAGATTCCACTGTTATTCGAGCCTTCGTCCCAGCATGGGTCAATCGTTTTGGTGTTCCCTCAACGATCATGAGTGATTGTGGCAACCAATTTGAATCCTATCAATGGGATGCACTCATGTCAGTGATTGGCCCCTTTCGCCTTCGTACCACAAGCTACTATCCCCAAAGCAACTCTGCACTAGAACGTCAACATAGGACCACCAAAGCAAGCTTACGCTCCACCGATCCAAATATCACTTGGGTGGACAAGCTACCTTTGATTCTACTAGGTATTCGCTCGTCCTTGAAAGAGGATTTGCCTAGCTCTCCAGCGGAATTAGTTTAGGGTACTCAACTTCGTCTTCCTAGTCAATTCTTCTCTTCTTCTGACCAGCCTCTACCATTTCACCTAGATCCTGCTTCATACGTACACAATTGTGTGCGGGTGATCGCTTAAGTTAAGCCAACCGCCCATAGAGTGATTGTCAATTATAAAACCTTCGTCGTGTCGAAAGAGATGACAACATGCTCCCATGTTTTCACCCGTCGCGATTCAACTCGCACTTCATTGCAACCTGTCTATGACGGACCCTTTCTCGTCATCTCCAGGAAGCCGAAGTTCTTTGTCCTTCAGCTTGGCACCAGGCAGGATACTGTCTCCATAGACCTCCTGAAACACGCACATATAGAAAACGTTCACCTAGAACGTCCTTTACTTCATTCTTCTCCTACTATAACCCTTTATGTTCCAATAACCCCCTCAAACAATCTTCATCCCACCCTTTCATCCACCCCTACTACTCAAACACTACCTTCCGTTTTGCTGCCTCCTCCTCTGGTGTTGCAGGAACCCTTATCGGCAGAGGTTGTCAGTCTAGAGTAAATCTCTCCACCACTGGTCACCCCGTCAATGGAGAACAGTACCCAAGACTCTGACGTTCCGCTTGACGCCATCTCAGGAGGAAACAGCAAGTGGATCACCTTCGCTCCATCAACCTTCACATGTGTCGGTGCCTCGTCCAACGCTACTGGCACTGGCACTGGCACTGTCACAGCGAATCTGTGTCCCCGTAGCCTAACCAATGACACTGTCACACGTTCTGGTCGCGTCGTAAGAAGACCTCGGTGTTACTCGGACTGTTAGGACTCTTTTAGAAAGTGGGGGGAACTTTCTTAGTGAGGGAATATTATATGAATGCCTTTAGGGCATTCCTATAATGGCAAGACTCCTAGGGAATTTGATTATATTAAAATGTTCTCCAATCAAATAATCAGGATGATTTAATCAATATATATATATATATATATATATATATATATATATATATATATATATATATATATATATATATATATATATTAAAATTGTAACCCATATCAACATAAACGGAAAACCAATTTTACTTTCAAAATGTATTCCACAAAAATTCCTCTAGTAAAAGATTTTCCCTTACACCAACACACAAACGAACGCATCCCTTTAGCTGTGTTTTGAAGCAGTCACCCACTCGCTCGTGCTCCCCTTTACTTCGAATCAAGATCCGAATTTACAGTCCATCATAGTTACCTTACCTTACCTTAGTTACAATACCTTACACTTCCCTTTATACTTTTTCCTACTTTCATACATTGCATTACGTTACGTTATATTTTATTGCTTTCCTCTCAAGTCAACCATACTATCCTACACTTCCCATCCTTTTTACAAGTCTATTATACCTGTAATACCATCCTATAATTTCATCCTTCAATACCATCCTGTAATCCATATTTCAATTATATTTACGTTGTATTCCTTAACAATTCTCAATTTAATTATATCATTCATTCATATAATTGTATTACCTCTCACTTTTTATCTCCTAATTTATTTCTCTCATTCAGCATTCGTTGATTTTATAAATATATATTTTGTTTATCGTCTGTTTCTTATAGCCCTCGCGATCGAAGTTTTCCATATTCAGTTCACGTCAGTCGTTAGGCCTAGATATTAGCAACTACCTATTCTATCCAATTCAACAAATTTATTGTAATGGTTTTCAAATAGCTATCTAGGCTGATTTATTAACTAAAATCAATCCCACTAATAACCAACACTATAATACCTACTCTAATGAAGTCTATATATGTCGTTGTACCTACTCAAGCAAATCATCCTGGGATTTATTAATTTGTTTATAAGCTGCTGAAAACCAGAAAATGACTCTGGTTAAAAAACTTATACAATAAGATTCATTCGGGCCTGTCTTCTTAAGGACATGTTCTACCCAGCTCCTAGAAATCCTCATCTCGTTTAATCGGCCTATTTGCATATTACTCAGGTTGGGTTCCTGGATTTTCTTGGATGCTTCAGTTTTTACCTAAATGTCCATTCCCACTTTCTGAAGTAGCTAAAAATACAATTGATGGCCATTTCCATTTTCTGAAGTAGTTACAAATACAATTGATGATTTAAAATAAGCTATTATTAAAGCTAGTAACTGTAAATTAGATGAAACGTACCGTTTATATCTGAAACTGACGAGTTAGATTATCTATTGGAGCCGCTAAAACAAATAATTGATCTGTTGAGAAGGAGGCCGATGCTAATTATCGAAGCGGTTAAAAGCGGTGCCAATTCTTCTCGGTGTGGAGTTTAACTTGTTAACAAATCAGTAGTTCATATATTGCATGTCTAAATTGCGGAAAAAATGAAAATATTGTTAGATTGCGTTTATGATTAATGTATTTTTGTCATGATGTTTTGCATGTTCTTGGCTCTCTTAATACTGCAGCTGAGGCATTATCGCAATTGCTGCGTTTCTATAACTCACAATACTCTCATAAGCCACCTGCCATTGAGGAGCTAGAGGCTTAACTCATATCATTCGAGGAAGGAACAGCCTTATTCTGTAGATGTCATTAAGCGTATTGTATCGGGGTGTCCCACTTGTCAAAGTTTAAATCTCCAGTATTATCATCTCGAGAACCAAGAACTTATCCGTGCAATGCACCCATTCGATAGAATTAGTATGGAATTGAAACGGTAACTACCTCCTCCTTTCGTAATAAGTGTTAATTAATTTTGGTCGAAAAATACTCACGTTTCCATTTACATACCCATGCAAGGATATTTCATGGTCATTTGTTATTTCATGTTTAATTTTCTTTTTTTTTTCATTGTTGGGATACTCCTTTCTCCCAAAGTGAAATCGTTTTGCATGGAAAGTGTCTTCTAAAAACTAGATATACTTCTTACATCCTACATCGAAAGCGGATATTGTGAACGTTAAGGGGTGTAAATAGAGGAGAGTAGGAACAAGGAAAAAGGAAAAATAAACAAGGAAGGTAGCGTAGGCGAGTTGCGCACAGCTCCCCGTGTCACTGGACCACTGTTAGCGAGCGGCTTATCTACTCCGCCATCCTGAGTCTCAAAAAAACTCGTTTAAGCGAAGATTTTAAGCCGCTCCGTGCACTTCTCGCCACGCTACACAGCCCCCTTCATTTAAGCTGAGCGTATTTTGAGGAAATGAAGAGAAGGCCGTTTGGAAATATTATCTAAGGGCTAACGCTCTCTTCTCGGGTCTGGGAACCATTTTAGATAGTTGGGAGTAGGAAAAGGGGCAAAGAAAAAATAAAGAAGGAAATTAACGTGGGCTAGTTGCGAACAACTTCCTGCATTGTTGGGCCAATGTTAGCGAGAGGCGAATCCACTCCATCACCTTGAGTCTCAAAAAGATTAATGCAAGCGAAGCTCTTAAGCCGCTTGCTTGCACTTCTTGTCACGCTACACTAGGAATTGCGCAGAAAACTACGACTTTGGCCTTGAAGTCTTAAAACCTTTACATTAACGACTGGGAACATGTTATACCATATGGTCTTTATTCCTAACGTTTCCGCTAATTCAATTTGACGAATATGCCCATTATGAACGACTTTTCTCCTTTCCCCGACAACCTCCATTACCATTAGTCTTTCTAGCATGTTTGCCTCACCTGGCAAAAGACTATTCGAAGGACATGTACGAAATAATGACGACCCCTTCCTACACGAAATAGAACTGATCGAAGAAATCTCCTTTATTCAAACGTTAGATTTACAGGTGTTGCTATTCACAATATAACATCACCGTAGAGGCTTGGTCACTCCGGATCGAGGCAACTGTCACACCGGAGTCAAAGATAGAAGACATTTCTCCGAACTCTTATGAGTACTTTGACCCTCCTGCTAATTTATGAGGTGAAGCTCATGTCCCAGATATAGATGTAGGGTGCGCTAAGGCCTTTGCAACGGCAGTGCAATAACAGGTTTGGGTTTAGGGCAGGTTTTTGGCTATTTCAATCCTTCTTTTCCTAGCTTTCAATAGTTCTTCGATATATAATGTGTATTATTCTAATTCTTTACTTGTTAGGTTGAACAAGAGCATCGTTTTCCAATGTGGTGTCTCCTATAGTAGTATACTTCCTACGTATGTCTATTAGTCCCTCACAATTTAGTAGGAAGTGTCGTAGTGTCTCTTGCTCTCCTCCGTTGTAGAGGTCACATTTTCTTCCTCTCCTGTAGACCTCTTCCTCCAATTCAATTCAGATGAAGTGAGTTGATTCTGCATCTAAACATTAGCTAGGACTTAAATTAGTTGTAATATATATTTTCCTCCTTGATTACCTTCTTATTCATAAAATATGCACTCAGTGTTGATTTCCTCTCCATACCTAGCTTCCATCTCTCTTCTCCCGATTTCCTTACTCTATCATTTATTTTTTTTCCTTCAACTGATTCAGTTCTTCTATAGCGTACGAGAAGTGCAGGCGGGTGGCTTAAAAGCTTCGTTTGAATGAATCCTTTTTTGATACTCAGGATGGCCGAGTGGATTCGCCGCTGGCTAACAATGATCCAGCGACGCGGAAAGCTGTTCGCAACTCATCTAGGCTATTATTTTTTGTCCCTTTTTCCTATTCCCCTCTATCTACAATGGTGCCCAAACCCGGGAAGGGAAGCATTAGCACTTGGATAACATTTCTAAACGGGCTCTCTTCATTTCTTCAAAATACGTTCGGCTTCTAGGAGAGGGGTTGTATACCGTACGAGAAGTGCTGCCCGGATCCTCCTTTGCCGCCCCAGGTTCTCTCCTCCGATGCCTCTGTTACAAGAGCTACACTGGTTACTCATTTGCTTTCGTACCCACTATAAAATTCTTCTCATCACCTACAAGGCCCTAAACCTCGAGGCTCCACCTTATCTCTCGTCTGCCCTCTCCCGTCGTCAAACTCCTCGGGCATTCTGGTCTAACCTCGCTCCCATCCTGAACACTCCTCGTTCTGTCATCTGCTCGATGGGTGACGGTTCCTTCTCAGTTTGTGCTCCTAGACTCTGGAATGCCCTTCCTGCTGAAGTCCGATCCTCTCCCTCCCTTGCTACTTTTAAACATTTCCTGAAGACTCATCTCTTCAGAATTGCCTTCTCTTCCCTGTAAACATTCTCTACACTCGCTACACAACCTGCGTTCTGTGAAGGCTAACAACCCTGAAGGGCGCATTATGAATACTTATTATTATTATTCCTATTTCTCCTTTTAATGCCTCCCGCCAACATCTACAAATGTAATATCCAAGAATAAGGAAAAGAGAACAACAACCAAAAAATGGTTACTATGAGTGGCATTACAATATTGTATAGAAAAATGCTACAAGAATAAAAATCACTCTTTGTATTATCAATATATTTCAATAAAGCATTTGATTCTGTAAAAAGAGAAATGATGATAGAGTCCCTAATGAAATATAAGATACATGATACAATTATAGATGCAATAGCAAAAATATACAGTGAAGATTACACTAAATTAAAGATCAAGGATAAAGAAACTAAGAAAAATGTTGCAAGTGGAATTAAACAAGGATGTACTGGCTCAACAACATTATTTAAAATTATAACTTATATGATAATAACAGAATTAAGAGAAAAAGTACATGGCTTCATTGATGAAAATATAAGAATACAAAGTCTCTTCTTTACTGATGATGGACTGCTACTCTGCACAAGTCTAGAAATGCTCATAAAACTTAAAACTGATAACAGAAATAAGCAAAAATATGGATTAGACATTAATGAAGACAAGAGCAGTATAATAATTTATAATATGAAAAATTAGCTCTGCAAAATTGGAAAAATAAAAGTAACAGACAAGTTTAAATATCTAGGTATAATAATTGATAACAAAAGAAATTGTTTTAAGATATATAAACATTTGATTTTCAAAAAGGCTCAAAGCTTGGCAAACTTAACCTATTCAATAATTTCAAAAAGTTGCAATAAAACAATGATAGGAAAAACATTCTGGAAATTCCTAGTGTTGCCTTAAATACTGCATGGGTCAAACATAATAAACATGATAGAGAAAGAGATTAATAAGTTACAAATTATTGAAAATAAGGTATACAGGTTGTTAGGTGGTTATTACGCCAATACACTAGACAGTTCTGGTCACAATAAACCCCCCCAAACTATATTTTTGTTATACAAGGGGAATGAAGTTAATCGCTAACGGGAAGTCCGAATTAGATTATATGAGCAAATAGATTATATAGTTAAATGGTTTGGGTAAATATTAATATAGATCGATATGTATAAATAGATTGTATGGATTAAATTGGATACATAAATAGATTGTAATTTGGATACATAAATGGATTAAATAGATTATATAAATAAGTAATATAAATAGATTACAACGGAGTTGAGAGGGTCTGTAAATGAGAGAAAGAATCACGTATTAAAAACGAGATTCTTTTGGGACATATTTAGCTAAATATTACAATTTCAATATTACAGACATGATTCCGATGAGCCGAAAACAAAGTGGATTAATGAGCATGTGATTTTATTTGAAAACACTCGAGAGATCGGCCGTACCAATCACATGATTTAAGTTATGGTTACCAACTCTTATTGAAATAATATATATATATATATATATATATATATATATATATATATATATATATATATATATATATATATATATATATATATATATATATATATATATATATATATATATATATATATATATATATATATATATATATATGTGTGATTAAATATTTGCGCTTGTAGGTATATCGACAGATACTGGGTGCACTAAGTTATGCTGCAATTAGTACTTTAAGAGGAGAAACCGGAACATCCTTGATGAAGAAACGAATATTTGAAGGTCAACTAAGATATATAAAAAAGTATTTATGAGGGTAAGAATGATCTAATGCAAAGAATTCTTGATATAATTTCTAAGGATAATAAAAACAAAGAATTAGGAATTAATCTAGAAATGATAAAAAAAATGAAATATGAAGATATTGCAAAAAGATTTAAATCATGGGATTCACATTTTTGGAAAAATATACTTTGCAAATAAAAGTCATTATATATATACCAAAACTTTAAGAAAGAAATAAAAGAGGAGACAATTTATGACGATAGACCATCATCAATAATATAATATAGAGCCAGGGCAAATTTTCTACCATTGAATGACATAAATAAATTGCAGAATAGTTGTGAGGAATGTGAGCTGTGTGGAGGAAGGGAAGAAAACCTCATTCACTTCCTCTTAGAATGTAATGCTCTAATAACTGAAAGAAAGTACCATAAAATACAAGACATGATAAATATCATAAACCGAGAAAAGATTGGAAAATACTATTTGATAAAAAAAATCAAGAATTAAAAAAAGAAACTGTATATAGAATGTGGAAGAGTTGACAAAGACAACTAAAAGAAAAAGGCCTGCAACGTAACATATTTTAACTAGAAAGAACGAATCCCAGATAAAAGGGATAGCCATGGGTGCAATGATATCCTCCCCCATCTCATCTCTCCATGAAGAATGTGGCCTCCTTCCCCTACACCTCCAGAGATGAGAATCCTTGTGCCAACAGTACCATCACATCCAGACCTTACCACCTCCCCACCCCCTTGCAGCCATCTACTCCACATCTAAAGTAGACCCACATGCCCCAACCTGGCTTCCTAGTACAAGACAGCCTCTATTTGTCCTAGCACTGCTCGCCTTCAGCATGCTATTCCGGCCCCGACCCCTGCCGGCAAAAATATACTCCCAACCCCCCAGCGCCCCCACTGGACGGACCTCACCTCCATGTTTGCTCTCAACATACCCAACCTCCCCCCAAAGCACTCAGCTGGCCCTATGGCTGCAGCTCTGTTCGCCCACCTCCAACACTCCCGCTACCATCACCACCTCCAGGTATACACTGATCGTTCCCACTCTCCATCCCCCCCTTCCACTGCAGCTGCCATTTATGTCCCCCGCTCCTCCATCTGCCAAACCTGGCGGCTGCCCCCAGAGGTAGACATAGTGACCGCGGAGCTATTTGCAATCCGGCAGGCCCTGAGCCACCTCAACATAAACCACGCCCCGACCAGAACAGTCATTTTCACAGATTCATGGTCGTCTCTGCAACTCCCACTCTCCCGACGCCCACGGTCATCCACCGCATTCGTTCACACCCTCTGCAATACCTCCATGGGCAGCTACCGCACAGACTCCTTACCACAACCCTGGATCAGACAACAGTCACGGATCCTGGACGTTGCCCTCACCCGGTTACGGCTGGGCCACACATCCCTCAACGCTCACATCCACCGGATGAACCTCTCCCCTGACCCATTCTGTCCTTGGTGCTGGAACATAGAGGAAACAGTGGAGCACTTCCTACTCCACTGCTCCCGCTTCTACCCCCACCGCCAAGCCGTGGCACATAGACTCCGTGCCCTGAACGTCCCCACCTTTGATCTACCCACACTACTGGCTGCTGCCCCCCCTGTCTCTCCTCACAACTGATCCACCGTCATCTGCCTCATAACATAACATAAATACACGAATGATAAAAGCCACAGGGGCCCATCAAAGGTCATCCGCATCCGTCAAAATCCACCCAGAAAAAGCACCATCGCTAGGGGAAGACAAAATCAAAGTCCCCTACAATATAATATAACAGATGACAAAAGCCACAAGGGCCCATCGTAGGTAATCTAAGTCAAACGGCCTCTTTTTTAAGGCACCCAAACTCCCAAGAAAACTACATCCAGAGGATTGCGTCCACAAACAAAGGTATCACCAGTCCACGCTTGTCAAGAACTAAATCATGCAGCTATAGATATATACAAACAATATTAATATATACAAAACTTAGGAACCATCACAACCTTCCCTCCCCATAAACTCATCCAACCTACTCTTAAATACATTTAAATTTGGACTACCTACTACCCTCCGCGGCAATTTGTTCCAGAAGTCTCCCACTCTATTGGTGAAAAAATATTTTCTTAAATCCAACCTACACCCTTGCTTTTTAATTTTCAAGTGGTGACCCCTAGTCCAATTTCCATCATCCAACTCAAAAAACTTGCTAACATCCAATTTATCTATCCCAGAATTTTTTTTAAAGAGCTCAATCATATCCCACCTGCGAATTCATGAGGAAGTCCCAACAACTTCGACGACTATGAAGCGGGACTCGAGCAACAGGGAACATACGCCACAAGGCATCAAAGCCCTCAACAACAACAACAACAACAACATAAAAGGGATAAACCTGACACCATCCCGATACAAAGGGTGGCTCAACAACCTGAGCACCTTATGCGTTCATACTTGGAAGTTACTATGACCAGGATGACACCGGATAGTATTTAATATGATCATAATTAAATAATAAGCGCTACAGTCTCCTTAAAATGGAATGGTAAAAAAACAAATAAATAAATACGAAAGAAGTGCCGATGCAAAGGCAATACTTCAACTTGAACAATCGTTCCCACCAAAATTAAATGCTGAAAATTGTTGCGGTTCAGTCGGTGTTGGTGACGAATCTTACTTACTTTGTTTACTTTGTAGAATTTCACTCTCGTTGGGTGCAGCTAAATGTTGCGAGTATGGGCGGATGCGATTCTAGCTTATTTTGAGTGTCGGCTTGTTGGGGATGGCTCGTTGGGGGGATGGGCCTACGATCCTGAGATTTCAATCATTTGGGGTGAGGTCTTGGGGGGGGGGGGATGGCTGTATATACATGAAGGATGGATCCTAGGAAATGACATCCTAACATAACATAACATAATTACACGGATGACAAAAGCCACAAGGGCCTATCAAAGGTCATCCGCCTCCGTCAGTCAATGAATATAGATACTTGGGTGTGACAGTATGTAACCAGAAGGATATATTTGAGAAACATAGACAAAATTAACTAAATATGCTTATAATGACTGGCTTGTTGAGGAACATGGCAACTAAGTAAGCAAACAAGTATAAAATGATAAGGGAACTGTATGGGTATGAAGTCTGCAAAATGACAAAGACAGGATTAGAGAGAATGGAAAAGATCCAAAACAAGGTAGCAAGAATTGCACTAGGGGCCAACCCCGATGTAGCAGTAGATGGCTCCAAGTCCCAAGTGGATATTGGGTAATAGTGACCATTGTTTGGGTAATAGTGACCATTGTGAAATTAGATTCAAGATGAAATGGAATGGTATTGATAGTAGCATGAACAATGTTAAAATTCCTGACTTTAGAAGAGCAAATTATAATGGGCTAAGGACTTACCTGGAGGCAGTTGTACAGAAACCAGGCAATGAAATCAATTCAGGAATAGATTCAATGATATCAGTTAGTGGAGACAATAATCACCAGGAGGAAGAGATTACAATTGAAGAGGAGTATGAAAGAATAATTGAGCAATTAATTACAGGTCAGATGATTAACATTCCTTATAAGGAGATTAGGACTAAAAATAATGACCCAAAATGGATGACAGATAAAATTAAGCATTATATTGGCATTAAAAAGGGCATTTATAGGAAAATAAAAAATGGAGAGGATCAGTTAAGGCAGAGATATAATGAACTAGCAAGAGATGTTAAAAAGTTAGTTAGAGTAGCAAGGAGAAATTATGAAATTAAAGTGGCAAATAGGGCAAAGGAAGATCCTAAAAGTTTTTATTAATTATACAAAACTAAGGTTAGAGATAAAATAGGCCCACTTATAGATTCCAATGGAGAATTAGTGAGTGATAGGGACTCAATGGCTGGAATGCTAAATGACTTTTTTCTCTCAGTATTTACACAGGAGGATACTCTAAATATACCCGAGGTGTCAATGATCTTTTGGGGTAATGATGAAGAGAAATTAAAGGATATCTTGATCACAAAAGAGATAGTGACAAAGGAAATTGATAAAATCAAAAGTAGTAAAGCACCCGGTCCTGATGAGCTCTTTCCTAGAATTTTGAAAGAATGTAAGGATGTGTTAAGTGAGCCCCTAGCATGCATCTTTAGAAAATCATTGGAGAGTGGCATTGTGCCAGTGGCATGGAAGAAAGCCAATGTGATACCTATATTTAAGAAAGGGGATAAAACAAATATGTCTAATTACAGACCAGTAAGTTTGACATCAGTGGTAGGGAAAATGATGGAATCTATTATAGCAAGGAATATTAGAGATCACTTGGATAAGCATAAGTTGATCACAACATGGCTTTAGTAAGGGTAAATCCTGTCTGACTAATTTGCTGTCTTTTTATAGTAAGGTGTATGAAGCAGCAGATAATGATAAAAACTATGATATTTTATACTTGGACTTTAGTAAGGCTTTTGATCAAGTGCCACACTTACGGCTTCTGAGCAAAGTTAAAGCACACAGGATCGATGGCAGTATATTTAGGTGGATTCAGTCATGGCTTGGTGACAGACAGCAAAGAGTTAGTATAGATGGAGTTAAATCTGAGTGGGGGTGTGTTAGCAGTGGAGTTCCGCAAGGATCTGTTTTGGGTCCCTTGCTATTCTTAATTTATATTAATGATCTTGACATAGGTATAAGTAGTGACCTGAGTAAATTTGCTGATGATACTAAGCTAGGTAGGTCCATTAGGGCTGATTCTGATGCTGTTGTAATGCAGGAGGAGTTGACCATTCTGTCCAATTGGGCCGAGAAATGGCAAATGAAGTTTAACATAGACAAATGTAGTGTACTTAGTATAGGTAGAAATAATCCATTGAATAGTTATAAATTAAATGGCAGAATTTTAGGGAGGACCGATTGTGAGAGGGACTTGGGTATTTTGGTAAGTTCAGACCTTCGTCCTAGAAAGCAATGCCTAAATGCTAAGAATAAAGCTAATAGGATATTGGGATTCATTAGGAGGAGTGTAAGCAATAAGAGTGCTGAAGTCATTCTAAAACTGTATCTGGCGCTAGTTAGGCCTCATCTAGACTATGCAGTACAATTTTGGTCACCATACTATAGGAAGGATATTCATTTGCTTGAGTCTGTGCAGAGAAGGATGACAAAGATGATTGGTGGGCTAAGGAACTTACCTTATGGTGAAAGGCTCAGAAAACTAAATCTACATACATTGGAAAGGAGAAGAGTCAGAGGGGAATTGATTGAAGTCTTCAAATGGGTAAAAGGATATAATAAAGGGAATCTGGGTAAGGTTCTTATACTTAGTGAACATGACAGGACACGTAGCAATGGGTTTAAGCTTGATAAGTATAGGTTTAGGAAGGAGATTGGGAGGAATTGGTTTACAAATCGTGTGGTAGATGAATGGAATAGGCTCACTAGACATGTGATAGAAGCCTCCTCTCTGGGTAGTTTTAAGAATAGATTAGATAAATATATGAATGAAGCTGCTAGATGGGACTGACTTTTGTATGTACATATGTATATATTTTTCTAAGGAGTGAGGAGATTATTTTGCGGTTGCATGAATGGACATAATCCTCTGGATGCATTTTATGTATATTGTAGATTAGATCTGACGAACTCCTGTAAAGGGTGACAATGTTGATGACTTTTCTCTGGTAAGAAATCTTTTGTGTGTTGACTGGAACAGGAGCTGCCAAGTGTAGGCCATGAATGGTCTTTTGCAGTCTCTTTCTTTTCTTATGTTCTTATGTTTCCATGCCGTAACCTCTCTATTTGAAGTCAGTGGTGCTATGCCAGGCGCTGAGCTGCTTGCTACAGGGGATTACGTGATGTGCCCAGTTTGGAGATTGATTGTGATTTATAGCGAGTCACAAAGCGCCCCAGTGATCTTGGGGCATTGGAATCTCCGCATCCACTTGTTAACATTATCCGTTATGCCACTGTTTTGGCAAACTTGGTGGATGTTGAGATTAATCTTTTGCTGGGTTCCTGGACATGTAGGAGTTTGTGAGGACTGGGTGACCAGACCAGCGTTTTGCTCTCCCTCATACTGATTACAAGGCAGGAATAAGGGCAGCCCTCCAGGCTGCTTGGTGAAGAAAATGGGAGATGGTTGAGGGGAACTTAAAGTTGCATGCCATTGCACTGCAATGTTCCCATGGACCTACCCCCCAATGTTACGACAGCTTCAGGTTCCTTTCTCTCAGCTCCGAATTGGAGACACTTGTGGGAGGCACTGCCATTTGATAGAGTGCTCGCCTGCACCATATTGCGATAACTGCATTGTCCCCCAGACTGTTCGACACATTCTTGTTGAATAGCCCAGCCTGGGTGATCTTCACGCAGGTTACCTGTCCTGGTAGCAGGATGAGGGGGGTTGCTACCGCTTGTCCCTTCTACTTAGGACTGATTGGTGCACATAGACTTGCGGACTATATGACATTTGTGGGAGGAGGGCCTACTCCCGACACTGGACCGAGTCTCCTTCCTGCTTTTAAAATTTTTTATTTGTTCTGGTTTGGTTTTATTATTTCTTAGTTTATTTGTTACCCTTGTTCCTTTTTATCTTTATTTTTCTATTTTTTAATATAGCATAGTATTAAGCTTTCCACTAATTACGGCTACTTTTGCCCTAGTTGGTATCACCAAATGCGCTCTTTAAACTAAAAAATAATAGTGATAATAATAAAAAATCCTGAATTCTACTTCCTTACTTAACAGATTTAGCAAGTTTCAAAGCTTTCCATAATCTTCCTTATCTGAAAATCCCACATGTGTTCCAAATTTCCATAAATAGAAATTTGGAACTCATGTGGTATTTTCAGATATTCTACCTCCTCTTTTTATGTTAAAACAAACTATCTGATTATCACTATTTCCAAATATACTTCCCCAACATTGTTTCTGAACCAAATAATCATTGTTTGAAAGTACTAGATCTAAAATATTGGCACCCAATTTCGGCTTATTAATGAAATTATCCTCAAAACTTTCTATAAACTTAAAACTTGGTCCATCCCTTCCTGTTATATTTTCCGAGGCATCAGTTTAAATTAAGCTCTCTAAGAATAACTGCAGCTTCACATCCTTTTCTATTTTCCTTTTATTTTAGTTCATTAGCATTTCCAGTCTGTCCCAGTGGTCTGTAAAAGACTCCCAAATGTACCTTCCTATTTTTACTGATCCTAATATCTATTCTGCTTAATTGATTTTTTTTGTATTTGAAATATTATATTTCTTATCTAAATAATTATCCCTCCAACACTCATACCTGTCTTTTGACTAATATACATGTTATAACCATATAAATCAAATTCACTTCTATTATCCCTTAATTTTATTTCATCAACTTAGGATTTAGTCACACATATCTATTCCTCATCAATAATAGTGTAAATGCTGATAATTAATGACAAACCTAAAGTTTGAGAGAGAAGCACTTTATTAGTTCACATGTACAGGACTAGTTTCAGAGCATCATGCTCCATCCTCCAGCTGTACAAAGATACCATCTTTGTACAGCTGAAGGATGGAGCGTGATGATAGAAGTGTGTGACTTTTTATTTATTGGACGAATTTCACCTCAAGTCTGCATGATCCAATACTTGGCAAGCTAATTATGAATCTTGTTCTGTCTAGATACAATAATATATACTTAATATTGGATAAGATTTGGATCATGGTGATCAAAACATTCTAAGATTTTATTTTGGTGCCAGGTTGAGGGAGTGCCTTTTTGGTAGATGGCTAAAAGGAGCCCTCCTATATTCCATACCCCATGAGATGTATGTCACCCTTCATGTTGAGGTTGCAGTCCCTGTACCCAGATGGTTGTATCCTTGGGTATAGTGAATGGTGCTTGGTGGATCAACTTCATGAGCCTGATTCCCACCCCTGGGGAGGGAGAGTGGCATCAACCAAAATGGTAAAGAGGACTTGTCTTTCTAGTCGAGCTCATCATCATGCAGAAGGACCAGACACCCCTCATCTTGAGGCTACCCAGTGTCTTTGAGCCTCCTGGTTTCAAATGTTTCCAGGCCATTTGTGGGACTGATGGAGTGAGGCCATCCATTAGACACATGATCCATTTGTGTCAAACATTAGCTAGACTTCTTGGATTGGGAGCCTTTTGGTTAATGGTGCCATTGTGACTGCTCTTTTTATGTTCAATGAAACCTGTAGGTGACACTACACACTATCATGAACTTTGTTAAAATGGTAGTCTATGCAAGAGAATTGCTGGATTACTCCATAAAAGACAGGAGGGATTGTTAAATCTCAGGTCACCCCCTCTGATCTCCCTAAAAAAATTCATACTAGCTTATGTACCTATATGATAGAAAAATATCCAGTATTAGGTCAATATCTTTGATAGTTTTGAAATTGTAGGCCTTTAAAATATTAATTAATTTTACATTTTTTTTCTGAATGAGCCTCTCATACCAACTTGAGATAGCCATTTTTCCTCTAATATGGTAAGTACAACTTTGAAATCATGTGTTTGAGGCTAACTTTTTCTATAGTTCAAATATCTTATCAAATCAAGTGTATCTTGTATACTTTTCCCTCTCCAGGCCTCTGAAAATTGCCAAGAATTAAATCTACAGTAAATGTATGCTTCTTTTAGGTATTTTTACCTCGATAGGTATACCTACTAGATAAAGCAATCACAATTTTTTCTGTTATTTAGAATATAGTGGACCATTTCTGAGCAGTAACCATGCTGATATAGCTATATATTGATTAGCCTTTTACAGACTCCTTTTCTTATGTGTTCTTGTTTTAAATGACTATTTAGGATGTGATCTAATCCTTCAATTCAGTCATTAGTGATTGCCAAACAGAAAACTAAACATTATTTTGGTTCTACTTTTTAAATTTGATTAATTTTAGAAATTTTAAAGACTAAAGTTGATAATTATTGAATAAATTCTATATTTCAGATATATGATGGGTCTTATTTGAATTTCTAAAAGTTTTCATCTATTATACATTGCATTATTGCAATAATAATTTCTATAAATTTGGTAATAATCTCATATGATTGAGATATATGCAACAATAATGTTTGTTTCAGGGTAAATTGTTTCACTGAAATAACCACATCCTTTGTATTAGTGATTTCAGCAGTTATAAAGTATATAGAACAATTGACCTGCGTTATTAAGCAAGTATAACAATAAGACAAGTAAATCAAGCAACTGCTCCCACCCCCAAATGGCTGACATGATTGAAAGCTCAACTCAGACTTCTAACAAATCAATTAGAAGTCCCTCAAAAAGAAAAGTGCAAGAGACAACATCACCTTATGAGACAAGAAGCAAAAAGAAGATAAAAGTTAATATTTCAGAAATGTGTTCTGAGTCAAACTTGCTCATTGATGAGAAAACAAGTACTCCTCAAAAGAGGTTTGGTTCTGTAGTTTCTTTCAAACTTCATTTTTACTCATTAAAATTTTGGTTTTATCAATTTAGTATAGTTTTGATTATTTACTTAAAACAGACAAAAATCAACAAGGCCTATGAGGAGGAGTCTGCAAATATAGTAGTAAGTTATATGGAGTATATGTCTACTATTGCCACTACACAGTATATGCCTATTAGTGCCAATGCAGTATATTCATACTATTGTCATTACACAGTGTATGCATATATCACCACTACATAATATATATTCACCATTGCCACTATATAGTATGTCTAATATTGCCACTACATAATATGTACCTTCTATTGCTACTACACATATGCTTACTATTGTCACAACACAGTATATGTCTAATATTGACACTATATGCCTATGATTGCTACTACATAGGTTATACCTACTCTTGCCACTACACAATACACAACTACTATTGCCAACACACAACACAGAAATCAGAAGCTGTTAGAGATAAGGGAATAACAGGAATAGAGGGCAGGTGTAGGAAATGGAAGGGATGCAGAGATAGAGGAATAGCTAGGGGGGGAGGGCATACTGATGCGTTATAGGGGAACTAATGCACAAGAGAATGAGCAGATAACTAGGAATAAAAAAGCACGATGCAATGAAGATGGGAATAATAAAAAACCCTTAAAAATATACTACACAAACGGTCGGAGTATAAGGAATAAGATAGATCTCTTAAGAGCGTTAGCGAGTGAAGAGAATTTTGATATAATTGCGATAACAGAGTCATGGCTTGATTTGGCAGGTAATCACTTTAAACCTGAGGTTGAGATTGAGGGCTTTAACATGTTCCATACAGATAGGAATAGGAAGAGAGGAGGAGGGGTTATTATTTATATTAAAGATAATCTCCAGTGTTGTGTAAACAGTACAATTATATTAGATGATAACACAGAGTCATTATGGCTAAATGTAAAGGAAGGTAAAAACAAGCTTGTCATAGGATTATTATACAGACCACCAAATCTTAGTAAGGAAGCTTCAAATCTTCTGTGGCAGGAGATAGAACGGGCATGTAGAAGTAAGCATGTGTGTATAATGGGCGATTTTAATTACAGAAATATAGACTGGGAAGCTCTTGTGGGTGATCAGGAGGCTGAGGAATTTTTTAATGTTGTCCAAGATAATTTTCTGAGGCAGATTATTAACGAACCCACTAGAGGTAATAATATACTGGATTTAGTTCTGACAAATAGGGAAGAAGTTATTAGGATACTGAGATTGGAGGAAATTTGGGTAATAGTGACCAATGTGAAATTAGATTCAAGATGAAATGGAATGGTATTGATAGTAGCATGAACAATGTTAAAATTCCTGACTTTAGAAGAGCAAATTATAATGGGCTAAGGACTTACCTGGAGGCAGTTGTACAGAAACCAGGCAATGAAATCAAATCAGGAATAGATTCAATGATATCAGTTAGTGGAGACAATAATCACCAGGAGGATGAGATTACAATTGAAGAGGAGTATGAAAGAATAATTGAGCAATTAATTACAGGTCAGATGATTAACATTCCATATAAGGAGATTAGGACTAAAAATAATGACCCAAAATGGATGACAGATAAAATTAAGCATTATATTGGCATTAAAAAGGGCATTTATAGGAAAATAAAAAATGGAGAGGATCAGTTAAGGCAGAGATATAATGAACTAGCAAGAGATGTTAAAAAGTTAATTAGAGTAGCAAGGAGAAATTATGAAATTAAAGTGGCTAATAGGGCAAAGGAAGATCCTAAAAGTTTTTATCAATGATACAAAACTAAGGTTAGAGATAAAATAGGCCCACTTATAGATTCCAATGGAGAATTAGTGAGTGATAGGGACTCAATGGCTGGAATGCTAAATGACTTTTTTTCTCTCAGTATTTACACAGGAGGATACTCTAAATATACCCGAGGTGTCAATGATATTTCGGGGTAATGATGAAGAGAAATTAAAGGATATCTTGATCACAAAAGAGATAGTGACAAAGGAAATTGATAAAATCAAAAGTAGTAAAGCACCTGGTCCTGATGAGTTCTTTCCTAGATTTTGAAAGAATGTAATGATGTGTTAAGTGGGCCCCTAGCATGCATCTTTAGAAAATCATTGGAGAGTGGCATTGTGCCAGTGGCATGGAAGAAAGCCAATGTGATACCTATATTTAAGAAAGGGGATAAAACAAATATTTCTAATTACAGACCAGTAAGTTTGACATCAGTGGTAGGGAAAATGATGGAATCTATTATAGCAAGGAATATTAGAGATCACTTGGATAAGCATAAGTTGATCACAACATGGCTTTAGTAAGGGTAAATCCTGTCTGACTAATTTGCTGTCTTTTTATAGTAAGGTGTATGAAGCAGCAGATAATGATAAAAACTATGATATTTTATACTTGGACTTTAGTAAGGCTTTTGATCAAGTGCCACACTTACGGCTTCTGAGCAAAGTTAAAGCACACAGGATCGATGGCAGTATATTTAGGTGGATTCAGTCATGGCTTGGTGACAGACAGCAAAGAGTTAGTATAGATGGAGTTAAATCTGAGTGGGGATGTGTTAGCAGTGGAGTTCCGCAAGGATCTGTTTTGGGTCCCTTGCTATTCTTAATTTATATTAATGATCTTGACATAGGTATAAGTAGTGACCTGAGTAAATTTGCTGATGATACTAAGCTAGGTAGGTCCATTAGGGCTGATTCTGATGCTGTTGTAATGCAGGAGGAGTTGACCATTCTGTCCAATTGGGCCGAGAAATGGCAAATGAAGTTTAACATAGACAAATGTAGTGTACTTAGTATAGGTAGAAATAATCCATTGAATAGTTATAAATTAAATGGCAGAATTTTAGGGAGGACCGATTGTGAGAGGGACTTGGGTATTTTGGTAAGTTCAGACCTTCGTCCTAGAAAGCAATGCCTAAATGCTAAGAATAAAGCTAATAGGATATTGGGATTCATTAGGAGGAGTGTAAGCAATAAGAGTGCTGAAGTCATTCTAAAACTGTATCTGGCGCTAGTTAGGCCTCATCTAGACTATGCAGTACAATTTTGGTCACCATACTATAGGAAGGATATTCATTTGCTTGAGTCTGTGCAGAGAAGGATGACAAAGATGATTGGTGGGCTAAGGAACTTACCTTATGGTGAAAGGCTCAGAAAACTAAATCTACATACATTGGAAAGGAGAAGAGTCAGAGGGGAATTGATTGAAGTCTTCAAATGGGTAAAAGGATATAATAAAGGGAATCTGGGTAAGGTTCTTATACTTAGTGAACATGACAGGACACGTAGCAATGGGTTTAAGCTTGATAAGTATAGGTTTAGGAAGGAGATTGGGAGGAATTGGTTTACAAATCGTGTGGTAGATGAATGGAATAGGCTCACTAGACATGTGATAGAAGCCTCCTCTCTGGGTAGTTTTAAGAATAGATTAGATAAATAATGGATGAAGGTGCTAGATCGGACTGACTTTTTTTATGTACATATGTATATATTTTTTTAAGGTGTGGGGAGATTATATTTTGGGGTTGCATGAATGGACATAATCCTCTGGATGCATTTTATGTATATTGTAGATTAGATCTGACGAACTCCTGTAAAGGGTGACAATGTTGATGATTTTTCTCTGGTAAGAAATCTTTTGTGTGTTGACTGGAATAGGAGCTGCCAAGTGTAGGCCATGAATGGTCTTTTGCAGTCTCCTTCTTTTCTTGTGTTCTTATGTTCTTAACCCTACCTTAAGATTAGTTTATGATAATTTTGTCTGTTCTGTCATCGCTGGCAGCTCAAGTTTTCTAGTAGAGATGCCTTTATTTGTCTTTTGATATATGTAAAATGTCCCATATAACTAAGTCAATACAGAATAAAATTATATATTTTCCATATAAATCTTGAATTATCAAAATTTTCTGATAAATATTTACTTTTTTATCAAAATCAGTTCATTGTTTTTCTCCTTTAATTTCAAGATCTCATCAAGATTCTGAATGCTCTGTTGTGTCCACTACTGATGAAGATGAACAGGATGAAGATTCTAATGTTGACAGCTTAATTCAACAACTTAGTGATCTCATACGCAGGTAATTATTCTGTTTGAATTCCTTGTGGGTTTAGAAAGGAGCTTAAAATAGACTTCTGGTTATTAAGGTGGTTGGATGTGGGGCAGGAAAAAACCATCTTCCAGTACATATAAACGGCAACTAAACAAGGAATGATCTGTGTATACTAAGCAGGAAGGATAGCCATACCAACTTCCAATGCACATCGTAAAAGACAACTATGGCTGGATAGGGGAAGCACCCCAGTGCTCCTCTTAGTTTTGAACTAGATTGTTACTACCTGAGCTTTATTCTAGACATTTACATTTTACTCCTTTTTTGCCACTGACTTTTCTCACTTATTTTGACTGTTGGCTAATATTGCAGGCTAGTCATCAATCAGCTTTAATATATTCATCCTTGTAAGGGCCAGGATGGAATGTGGGGTGGGGGTTCCCCCCTCCCTCTTTCTTTGCTCTGGTTGTGGTGGTGGGGGGAGTGTTTTAACATAACAATTTTTTCCTCTCATTTCTTTTTCTCATCTCTCTGTGCGTCTCCATATCTTATTCATTCTGGCTCTACCCATTATTTTTTTTTTACAGATCTCCATACAAATTGTTGTGGCCCCCATCCACTTAGGTTAGCTGAAGCACGTGGCTGTGTGGATTGTAATATGGAAAAGTTAGGAGTCCTAGTCAATTCTTTTAAAACAGGGAGAGTGCTGATACTTGCTTTGTGAAATAAACATGAACAGGAATGAAGTTTATATGGGATGGAGTGAGTGGGGTGTGATTGGGTCTAGATCAAGGTGGTAGGAGTAAAATAGGTCTGGCAGTGCTTTTGAGTTAGTAATGAGTGGCATGATGCATTGATTAGGTATGAATGTGGGAGCTTGAGAATGATTTGGGTTAAGTTAAGATTTGTAAGATTGCAATACATGAACCCTGCAATGATAAAAGTCAAGCTTTAAAAGTGACAATGAGAGAGGGGATAACTAGTGCTTATGCTACACCTTGAGAGAATGAAAATGAAGTGAGAGTTGTAGGCTTCTATGCTGATATGCATAGCAAATATTCTTTCAGCACAAGGATGTGCATAAATAGACACAGGTTGGAGAATGGAAGAAGTTGAGTATGATTGATCATTGCCTGTTAAGAAATATGCTGCAGGACATATTTGATGTGCATGGTTTGTGCATGGGTGAAAAAACATGAGAAAGGTTGAAAGGAAAGGATCATCACGTGTGAAAATGTATATATTGAATCAGAAAGGGAAGAGGGAATGAGTGCAAACATGGAGAGAGAGCAAATGTGAAACAAATCTAAGGAAGTGGTAGTTGGGTATGCATTTGCAGGAACTGGATAGAGGAAGCAAAATGCTGAATAATGACGTGAACTGTTTAGTGGAAAGCAATAAGGAGGCATTCTTGTAAATGGTTAATAGTACAGATAAGGATATCAGGAAGATGTGGTTGAATGTATGCCAAGATCAAAAGTAAAAAAAAACAAGTGATTAAACAGACTAGGAAAGCTATTCTGTATAAGAAAGATAACGGATTAAGGGGAAATAATCCCCTCAAACCCTTGAGAGATTAAGGGAGAAAGCTTTGATCCTACAGCTGTAAGCCCTGCCAACATTATCAGAATTAATTTATGCCCCTCCTTCTATCAGACTGTCCTGAGGGGTGGGGGAGGCTGTTGCATGCTGTGAGAATTTTATAGCACCCTCTGTGCTAGCAGTTCATATAACAGCTAGGAAGTGGAAGTTCTATTGCAACTTAACCGTGCACAGAATAGATCTAAGAGGGGTAGTCCCAAAGTATTATGACAGGTTTGTTTGTTATTAATCTTTTATCAAATCCCCAAATGAGTAAAATCTTCATATTGGAAGCGCACTGAATATTCAATATTCAGGATATTCATTTTACTGAATATTTGGTATTTTTGTAGAATATACAGTACCAAATATAAGAAAGGCATTGGTACATAGCTCATTAACCTGTCTATTTCTGTAGGTATGCCTTTAAATGACTTAAAAAAAAAATTATCATGAAAAGATATGCTATGAGCATAGTAACTTAAATTACTTAACAATAAACATAATTGAAAGTATTGATAATTATCGATTCACACTAACCAATTGAATATATAACAATAAATAAATAATAAACTAAAACCAATTCAATATATGCTAATTCAACAGAACCAATTATAATATATTATAGCTATATTATTCTTGAACTTGGCGTATTTATACAGTAATCATATCTTCTATTAATTTGTGAAAAATTCTGTAGATCTATGGTCATTAATAGCTAATAGATTTTTTTCCCTATAAGGTTGGGCTGTTGCAAGTGCAGCTTTGGAACTTTCTCACTTGGACCAACAATGCTTGGCATAGGTGCTCTTTTTTTTTCCTGCTCGAGACCCTATAAAGGGGTATCATGTGTACCCTGTTACATTTGGTACCTGGAGGAGCTGGATGTCCTTCCTACCCGAGTACAAATTAGGGAAGTCCCATCACTGGGTTGACTTGAACTCTTGACAGTGCCTGAGGAAATTTTGTGCTTCTTCCTCATTCCCTCTCAGCATTCCTTTTTTTCTATGACTATCCCTTCAACCTTTTTGGTTAGATATGCCTCTTTTTGTCTTTTTAACCATTTTCATTAACTAGTGAATTGTATTGCATATATCTTTGACTAAGTCAAGTTATTCATTGTGAAAAGGCAGTTTTTAGGTTCTTTTCATTACAATAAATCAGTAATAACACTTTTAAAAAATATATTTTTTGATATAAGGCTATCCTGAAAATGTAAAACTGAGGCATCCTTTACCTTAAAACATAATTCACCATGTTTTCTCATGGTTGGTAAGGTATTTTGGTTCTCCAATAAGAATGTCATAATGCAGATAAGATCATGCACTTGCAGATAAAATCATGCACTTGCAGATAAGATCATGCACTTTTCCACCTAATAATTTTGTTTAAGAAGTAAATTTTTTTAGTGAGAACAATAAATTTTCTTTGAAAAGGAATGTGCCTTAAGCTTTATTTGCCACAAAACAAATATTTTATTTACTACTTTGTTATGGAAAGCACCAAAATGTGAAAGGAGATTTGATCTCTCTTCCTTAATTTTTTTCTATGATATGAATGGGTAAGATGTTATGAAACTATTCCTTTTGGTGTGTTCTAATGGTGTCAATACAATCAGTAGATGTTGAAGCTTCCTTTATCTTTGCTGGAGATCTGAATGCACATCACCAAGAATGGTTGGATTCTGTATCTCCAATAAATAAAAATGGTCTTGCTGCTTTTGATTTCTCGAACTTGTCTGGTTGTGAACAACTAATTCGTGGACCTACACACAAGTCTGATAACTGCCGGGATCTTATTTTAACTGATGTTCCAGGAGTCATTGAAGCTTCTGTCCTTGCTCCCATTGGTACTTGTGACCATAATGCCATCGGTTGTAAAATTTGTGTAGACATTACTGTGCCTGATATCACCATTTCCGGCTGGGTTTATCTTAAGTCTCATGTAAATTGGCACAATTTTTGTCATGAAATTGAATGACTTCAGTGGAACACTATTTTCTGATTCAGTGATGCTGTTTTAGCTCGTAATTCATGTTTATTAGACATTCTATATGAGTCACATGCAAGATAATTAAATCACAATTAAAGGATAAAGCTTGGTTTAATGATGACTAAATGAGCCTTTGGGGACAAACAGGCAGCTTATCATCTGTGGAAACGAAACGGATGTCAATTTCTACAGGACAACTATGTTACTCTCAAAACTGAGGCTCCATAAGGGTTTGGGAACTTGTTTTGCACTGTTGACTCTGTCTTATGATCTGCAGTCTTTGCTGGGCCATGAGTTTATTTGAATCTCAAGTCTGTACTATTGATCTGAGTTCTGCTTTTGACGTGGTAAACCATAAGGCTCTGATCTATAAGTTGAAAGTTTTTAGTATTGGTGGAATCTCCTTAAAATCTTTACAGACTTCTTAAATAATAAATCTCAGTGTGTACTTTTTGATGGCATCTCTTCTGCTTCAGTGTCTGTTGTTTCTGATGTTCCACAGGGCAGTGTCCTTGGTCCTTTGTTTTTATTTTCGATATGGGCACTCATCTCGAAAATATCCTTATATCTTATGCTGATGATGTTACACTTTACTCCTCTGTTAACTATCCTAGTAAGAGAGGTGAAGTTGCTTAGTCCTTGAACCGAGATTTGGCTAGGATCACTTATTGTTGTCAACTTTGGGGCATGAAGCTTAATGTCACCAAAACATATTCTATTACTATTAGCAGATCTCATTTATTGGATCCACCTCATCCCTGTTCGCATATTTCTGGTGAACAGGTTGAGGAAGTCATAATGCATCAGAGGAGAGCTTTAGCTAGTGTGATTGGTAGAGAGCCGAAGGTGACCCATTTCTCGGATGGGAGCCTTTTGGTGAATGCATCAAATCCCTCCAAGGCAGCCATGATTAGTGCCCTTTGGACACTTGATGGCATGCCTGTAAATGTGATGCTGCACTCTTCCATGAACTTTGTGAAAGTAGTAGTTTATGTGAGCGAACTCGGGGACTACTCTATAGATGACATCACCTTAGAGCTGGCCAACCATAGGGTGGTCAAGGTCGGCATGTGATGAGAAAACAGGGATGGGCCTCAAGACCAACCCTTACAAGCTCCCTGAGTTGGTCCGTGCCAGCTGGTATCGCTACCGTGTGAAGGCATTTGTGCCAATGCCATGGAGGTGCTACTACTGTCATCAATTCGGCCATGTTAATCGCTGTAGATGCGCAAAGTCAGGGTTACCCAAAGTCTTTGTTAGTTGCTCCAAGGCTGCACACGGTAAGTTCAAATCGTGTGTCAAGTGCTAAAACTAGGGCTCCCCTCCCATCCCCCCAGCATGACAGTTTCCTATAAGGTGAAATGGCCACACGCCTCCACCAAGTCGCTAGAATCACAGGAGGCAACTCCCCTGAAGTCGGTTGTGAGGCCATCTTCCAGGGTTCCTGGGTTCCTAAAGCTGTCCCCTGAAAGAAAGAAAGCATTAAAAGAGCTTTGGATCCTTTGCCAACACTCAGTGGCTCGGAGACAGTGGGTCCTCTAAAACAGGGAACCCCGCCTCCGAAGCTGCCCTGCTCACCTAAGGTTTTAAGGTGGAGGAGGGGTCTCTTGTACCCGCACCATGGATATTCTCTGTTTTGTGACATTCAGCGCTTGCGGCACTGATAGGGCTACTGCCTTACTTTTTTATCGATCCTTTGTTCATTCAAAGCTTGACTACGGATGCGAGTTTTATGCATCCACAGCCGAGCGTTTATTGCGGAAGCTGGACTCGATCCACCACACCGGCCTTCGCCTTGCGACCGGTGCCTTCCGCACTTTCCCCATTGAGAGCCTGTTGGTCGATGCTGAGGAGATGCCACTCGCTCTATGCCACGTGCAGTGCATCACTCGCCTGTACCCGCGAGCCCGGCGCCTCCCTCAGTCACCAACAGCTCTCACTGCATCCGCAGGTGATCTCGACGGTGCCTATGCCACAAGAAACGCCAGTCATACCCTAAGCCCTTTGGATTTAGGGCCAGGAAACTCATTCCAGAGCTAGGTATAGCTCTCGGGCTGGTGGTGCCCCTGGTTCTGCTCAGGATGCCACTCTGGAGGGTACCATATTTGGCTATTTGTCACCACGCCTCTCCTTCCAAAGCTTGTACAGCGCCGGGAGTATTGCGTTCAACCTTTTTGGAGCACACCTCGTGTCACGCTGGAACTGTCCCAGTGTATACAGATGGCTCCAAGTCCAAAGAGGGGGTTGGCTTCCACGCCGTATCCCCTCTGTTTGAAGTCAGCAAGGCTCTGACAGTGGCTGCGTCTGTCTTCACGGCCGAACTAGTGGCAATGCACCACTCGGTACGGGAGATTACACGACTCACAAAGCGTCCTGAGTGCTCTCGGGGCATTGGAATCTCCACATTCCCTGGTCGCGATATCTGTGATGCCACGGTTTTGGCGAGCCGGGCGGATGTCAAGATTATCCTCTACTGGGTTCCTGGACATGTAGGAATTGCAGGGAATGAAGGCACCAAAGAGTACGCGAGGACTCTGCGACTGGACCAGTGTTTCCCTCTTCCTCACACCAACTACATGGCAGGAATATGGGCAGCTCTTTGGACTGTTTGGCAAAGAAGATGGGAGACGGTTGAAGGGAACTTAAAGTTGCGTGCCATTGCGCAGCGACTGTTCCCATGGACCTATCCCCCATGCCGCGACGGCTTCAGATTGCTTTTTGTCATCTCCGAATTGGACACATCGCTATTTGATGGAGTGCTTACCTGCGCCCTATTGTGATAACTGCATCGTCTCCCAGACTGTGCAGCACATTCTTGTTGAATGTCCCAGTCTGGGTGATCTTCGCACACATTACCTGTCCTGGTACCGGGATGGGTGGGGTCGCTACCTCCTGTTCCTTGTACTCGGGATGAGTGCGTGCACATTGACTGGTGGACTTGTTGACTTTTTGGGGGAGGCCGGCCTTCTCCCTATTATTTAACCACGTTTTTTTGTTTTGTTTTTGTTTTTTTTCCCCTTATAGGTTGCACGCTCCTGCGCTGGGGGGACCTCCGCCGATGCAGGAGCTTGCTTACTGCTCGCTTTCTTTTCCCTTTTTTTTGGGGGGGGGGGTTGTTTTTTATCTTTATGAATTTGATTTTGAAGCAGCCTAGTACTAGGTCGGTTTTTAATACAGCGACTAATGCTCAAGTAGGCAGTCGCCAGATGAGCTCTTAAAAAATAAATTAAAATCAAGGTGAAGGGAGGCAAAGACTCACATGCCGAGCCCAACCTCCCCAAATAAACCTTGAAGTGAAAGCACCTTGAGTTCTGCCCTCGGTAAATGTACAGCCAGTCCTGTAATTGTCTTATTCTTCAAAGAGGGCCCCTGCATCACCTCCGACCTAGGCCTGGAGGGCATATTCCTTCAATGGAATTGCTGCAGACTCCGGGTCAACTGGGAGGAGTTGCAGGAGAGCATGCTGGGCACAAGCTCTCTGCCCACCCTCCTGGAGTATAAGGGTTTTACACTCTGTTCTTCTCTTTGCTTTAGATACCTCCTTTCAGGAAGTAGCTGTGCAGCTGCACCTGGATAGGAGGTATACTATTATTTCCTAGTACATTTCACCATCAGCCTACTTTGATGCGGGGGAGACTTCCGTCGTGTTGTGGAACTGTTTCTGAGGCCCTTTCGCTTCCTCGGAGATCTGAACAGTAAATACCCCTTCTGGGGAGACTACTTGATTAATTCCCTGGGTCAAGTCATCGACAAGCTAGGGATAGGTGTCCTAAATGTGGATGAGTTTATGTATCACTGTCAGAGAACTGTTTCATTTTCCTGCCTCGTTCTATCTCTGTGCTCTCCGGATGTACAGCCTGATTTGGGGTGGTTGATGCCCTCCATGGTAGTGATCATTTTCCCACAGAGCTCGCCTCTGTGGTGCTTGGCGCGTGTGTGGTGGTCCGCATATCAGGAAATGACTGATTTCTCTATCTCAGTAAAGAACCCTAAGTCTGTTGATGGGGCCATTGAGTATGCAACCTCATCGGCATGGGCCTACTATTCCTAGAACACCTGGTCGTTTTGCATGCGGACCACTCCCGTAGTGGTCAGTGGAGTGTGAGACAGCCATCAAACAGAAGCATTATGCCTATATGTGCTATAAGTGCTGCCCAAACGATTTCACTGTAGCTGAATTTCCTAGGGCTAGGACTAGGTTCCGGTATATTTCAAAGCACACCCACTGCTCTTCTTGGCAGGCATATGTGTCTTCATTTAACAGGAAGACCCCTCTAGCAGAGGTGTGGAAGAGAGTCTGAAATATTTGGGGAAAGTGCTCCAGGAGAATGGGACCGCAATCTCAGACCCTGCATCTGCGGCAGAATCCTTCGTGACTGCATTTTCTATCAGGGATGCTGCTCTGCCATCATTCAATGCACGTTGTGATGTTGTGTAAGGTCGCTGACTGGACTTTACCTCCAGAGGTGGAGAACCCTTCAATGACAGGTTTACTCTGAGTTGCATTCCGCTCTAGTTTCGCCTGTGAACACCGCCCTCGTCCAGATGATGTCCTGTATGCCATGCTTCGACACATGGGTAGAGAATCATGGCCTTTCTGTTAGATTTGTTCAACCGGATCTGTGTATACGGTATCCTCCCAGATTCCTGGCAAATCGCTACTGTGCTCGCTTTTCGCAAACCGGGGAGAGATCACTCCACCCAGACTATTTTCATCAGCCCAATCTCTCAAACTATTAGTTGATCGCAAAATTGGTAAATTTTATATTAACCTTTTTTCTGGACAGCGGAGGCCATCTGTCTTGTGTACAGTGCAGGTTCCGCAAGTTCCACTCCACATCAGATGCTCTGCTCCAACTGGAAAATGCTGTATGCAAGGCTTTCCTTTGTAGACAGCATTATGCCACAGTGTTTGTCGATCTGGAGAAGAACTATGATACAGCATGGTGTGAGTAGCTGCCTCCCTATCTTTATATCTGAATTATTTTTTATTGTTGATGCCGCGTACTGGTTGTGATAGCCCTCTCTGGCCCGATAGAGCTAGAAGAGGGTGTGCTGCAGGAAATTTTCCTCAGTATCCCCTTCTTTGCCCTGAGCATCAACGGTGCTGCCGGAAGATGTTCTTGCTACGCTCTGGAGCATAGCAAGAACATCTTCCAACTCTGGAACATAACCTCCATAGCCATTGAACTGCGTCTCTCTATGCCGAAGTGCACAGGCTTCGGTTTTCCTTGCCCAAGACTACTGTGGTGCACTTCTGCCACCATCCACGGCTCTACCCTGACCCAGACTTATTTCTAAATGGGGTGCGCCTGGAAGTGGTGGACTCGCACTGTTTCTTTGGTCGTGTATTTGACTGACACCTCATACAAGAGGCTCATATTTGCAGTTTAGGGTCTCTTGTACCCGCGCCATGGATATTATTCGCTTCATGACATTCAGTGCCTGGGGCGCTGATCCTTTGTTCATTCAAAGCTTGACTACAGATGCAAGTTTTATGCATCTGCAGCTGAGCTTGTATTGCAGAAGGTTGACTTGATCCACCCCACTGGCCTTTGCTTGGTGACTCGTGCCTTCCGCACTTGCCCTAATGCGAGCCTCCTTGTTGATGCTGGGGAGATGCCACTCACTTTGCTCCATGCATAGTGCATAACTCGCCTGTATGCCCAAGCCTGGTGCCTCCCTCAGTCGCCAACAGCTCTTACTGCATCTGCAGATGATCTCAACGGTGCTTATGCCGCCAATAGACGCTAGTCATACCCTAAGCCCTTTGGGTTTAGGGCCAGGAAACTCCTTCGAGAGCTAGGTCCAGTGGCGCCCCTGGTTTTGCCCAGGATGCCACCATGGAGGGTACTACCTTTGACCATTTTTTGCCATGCCTCTGCTCCCAAAGCTTCTACATTGCCAGGAGTATTGCGTGCTACCTTTTTGGAGCATACTTCGTGTCACGCTGGAACTATGCCATTGTATACGGATGGCTCAAGTTCCAATAGGAGGTCTGTTTCCATGCTGTATCCTCTCTGTTTGAAGCCAGCAGGGCTCTGCCATACACTGAGTCTGTCTTCACTGCCGAACTGGTTGCAATACAAGCTTGGGAGGGGAGATTATGCTACATGCTTGGTTCGGAGACTGGATTGTGATTTATAGTGACTCACAAAGCACCCTGAGTGCTCTCGGGGCATTGGAATCTCCGCATCCCTTAATTCGCAATATCCATGATGTCATGGTTTTGGTGAGCCGGGCGGGTGTCGAGATCATCTTCTGCTTGGTTCTTGGACATATAGAATTTGTGGGGAATGATGCCACCAAAGAGTCTGCGAGGACTGGGTGACTAGACCATCGTTTTGCTCTTCCTCACACTGATTACATGGCAGTAATACAGGCAGCAACTTGAGCTGCTTGATAAAGAAGATGGGAGACGGTTGAGGGTAACTTAAAGTTTCCTGCCATTGCGCCGCAACTGTTCCTATGGACCTACCCTCCCAATGGAGCGACGGCTTCAGGTTGCTTTCTGTCATTTCCCAATTGGACAAATGCCGGAGTGTGCTTATTGCCCTTTTCCTTTTTTTTTATTGTTATTCTTTGTTTTGTTATGCATAATTTTATTTTAATGTACCCTAGTACTAGGTTTTCGACTACAGCGACTTTTTCCCAAGTAGGCAGTCTCCAGATGGGCTAAAAAAAAGTACTGAGCTTGTGTTTGGATGTCTGCAGCCAACTCCTGCTTGACATTGCTAGATAGAGCTTTGAATTCTATTTAGTTCATCTCTCCTGAACTCTCCCTTGATTTGTACCATCGGTGGCAAGTTGGTGCACTTAGTGTTTTATTTAAAGTTTTTAATAACAATCCATATCCATTACATAGTGTCTTGCCTGGACCTTTCAAGCCTGTCCATGTGACAAAGTATACTCTTAGTCTTAATGATTTTGCTATGAATGCTTGCACTTTCAATTTTCTCAGTGTTTTGTTCCTTCATTGGTCAAAATTGGAATCAATTACCCAATGATATTGTCTCCTCTCCTAAGTCTCTATTAAATGTTTATTTATTACAGTAACTCTTCATTCATTATTTGAGCTTACTAGGGGCCTGTTTCCTTTTGTTGCCTCTGCCTTTCTCCAGTACCCCTGGTATTTTGTGTGAATTCAATTCTATTGTTTCTGCACCCTGAGGGAAGGCTTTGGTAGCTTGATGATAATAATAATAATATATAATCAGAACTTGGTGGGACTTTGAGAGTGAAGAATAAACTCATGTAACATGTTTTTTTTCCAGTTGTGGTAAAGAAGAACACATAGGTAAAGACAGCACTCTACAGAAGGCTTCCAAGCAGTCTATTTCTAACTCTGCTGGCAGTGACAGCTGTACAAAAACATATCCAAGCAAAAGGAAGAGTCAAGTTCCAAAGAAAACCAGAAAAAACCTTGACCTAGGTATGAAAAGATCTCGTCATCTTTTTCACTTAGTTTTTTCTTTTATTTGTTCTTTATATGAAGGGGTTCCTTCATATTTTTAAATGTCCCCTCATGCATTCACCCAAGAGGAACCATCAGTCCTTGTTATTTGTAATTTATTCTTTGTACTCGCTGCCTCCCACAGATGCTGGAGTTTGCTTCCTTCTTTGTGCCTTTGTTGTTTTTATATTTTTTGCATTTTTGTTGTTTGGTTTGATTTTTGTCCTACCCCTTAGACCATACCACAATCTTGTTAATGTGCAATGTTGGGTCAACCCATAAACTGTTGTAAGGCCATGCATGATAATCTTGTTTTCTGCTAGGCTGTGTGTGTAAATTAGGTGAATCACCACCATTCCCCTGATTCCTCAAAGCATTACAATTTGCATTTGTTTGAAAAGGTCTTGATGTGACAACAGACCAAATTTAATTCAAAGAGGCTAAAGAATTGGTCTTGCCACAGTCCTGCAATCTGACACTTTCTATGCTTCTCAAATAAAAAACAAAACCAAACACCTTCCACTCTTGCTCCACGTGTGGTAGTTTCCTGCACCCATTAGAAACTTTTCTGTGGGTTCTACCTCTCCCAGGCTCTAACCCAGTCAGACTGGACTGCTGAAGGTGCAAACCCTTCTCTGGCCAGGTCTGGGGCACCCTCTTCCCCCTGCCAACCGCTTTGAGGAACAATCTCCTCCACTTAACTTGGGGGAAGGTAAAGCCCAGGAAGGTGGTGATCCCCTCCCCCCTCCTTTGCAATTTAAGTCTTTCCACAAAGAGGAGGGTAGGAATAACAGAGCCCTAGGTTCCCCCACCCCTGCCCAAAGCTAAAGGGGCACAATGAGCAGAAGTTATTGCAAAGAGAAAATGAAAACTTGTATTCTGATTTGCAGCTAAATACCTTCTCAAGTGGACCAATGATACAATAGCTCCCAAAGGTGTTTCTGGCTATCCCTGTTATAGTAGATGAATGTATGTGGCAGCCATTTCCCCATCATGTGTGGTTAGTCACTGGATTGAGTCCCAATTTATGTCACCTCAGCGGCTACCAAGCGGTGCTAGGGCGGGTCATACTTTGGGGCAACCATATATTTTCATTAAATCCTTTAATGAGGGGTTCTTAAATGATAAATTTTCCGGTGTAGATTTTGAAAAAGAACTTTATTTTGTTATACAATTGCTCCTACCTACATCAATTTCCATTTAAATAAAAGTAAATCTTTCCCTTTTGTCACAAGCTTATGTAGCCTATTTTTATTTAATCCAGGTACGCAGAAACACAAAGTAACCTCAGATTTACATGTTTATTGAATGAGAAAAGTGTATGCAAAGCTCCATATATAGCTGCATGGGTCACTTTGGGTCATATTCAAAAGTTAAACTTCACCAGATCACACAAATCTTGCTTTGACTCATTCCTGGACATCAGACATCTACTTGTCTCTTGTGCCCTGATTCCTCTATCCCTCTTTTCATGTGAGAAATACTTGGAAAAAGCCTCAGTCACCATTTTTACAACCCTTTCAATGCTGTGTGTGTGACAAGACCAGTCAGGTACTTTCATAGAGTCAATGAAGTTTTTCAATTCAGAAATACTTAAAGAGCAAGTAAAAGGTGGCTCAGAGACATCGTCTGACCAATTGATCAGATCTCCAATCCTGGTAGCATCACAATTGATCTCTGGTGTCCTTCTAAGCCTTACAAACGAGTTTCCCAGTTGAGTATCTGGGTCCCCTTCTCGCCTGATGGTCTGGATTCTTTTCACCCCTTCAGTTCTCTCCGCCTGATCTTCAGAGCATATGAGGGTTTAGAGGATGGCTTTCACTGTATGCATACCAAGCTGATCTCTTAACAACACCTCCTTCCTCTGAGACTTAAGGCAGTGAAGTTGATAAAGAATGTGCCTATGTCCCTCGGTCCAAGAGTGCTTAATCTTAATGTTAAACCAGCATGGGTAATATACACCAATGATGAACTCAACAAGCAGTCATAGATTCTTAAAGGCTTTTCCTTTGAGCTCATGCTTTGACACCCCAGCCGAAGAAGTCTGTTATCTGTGGTCAGCCAACGACTGTGGTTTACTGGTCTTATTTCCAATAGTGAAAGCCCTGTAGGAAGAACTCTATCTCTGATTGCCAATACAATTCTATAGCTGTAGTGTTGATAAAGACTTAGGTAGTGAAGTTGATAAAGAATGTGCCTAGGTCCCTCTGTCCAACAGTGCTTAATCTTAACGTTAAACCAGCATGGGTAATATACACCAATGATGAACTCAACAATCAATTGTAGATTCTTAAAGGCTTTTCCTTTGAGCTCATGCTTTGACACCCACAGCTGAAGAAGATTGTTAGCTGTGGTCAGCCAGTGACTGTGGTTTACTGGTTCTATTTCCAATAGAGAAAGCCAGTAGGAAGCACTCCAGCTCTGATTGCCGATATAATTCTATAGCCATAGTGTTGATCAGTGGAAAGATCTTGCACCACTTCCTGAGGTATCTTGGTAAGAGGAGGACCTAAAGATATTTGAGTGAAATTTGGGTTGATATCCAAGTCTGTAACAGAGTCAAGGAGCTTTCCTATTGGTCCGGAATATCTGTTGTCAGATAGTGTTGGGCCATCCAGGTTGATAATTAGATGACGGAGAGGGAGATCCCCAATGTGCAGGTTACAGACCAACCAAACAAGCTTTCTGCCCAAATGGAGCTCCATTTTTCGCATTACTCCAGCATTTACACCTGTGTTTACATTCATCGAGTCTCCTCCAATGACCATTAAGCTTTTATCCAAACCCCTTTTCCTCAGCCATCCAAACATAGCCTTAGCGATCTTCTCTGCATGTGATTCTTCTTTTGTAGCCTTTTCTGGGACAAAGTGGAAGAGGTAATTGCTCCCAGGCTCACTAATGACAGTGTAATGCTCCTCTTTTGTTTTTGCTGGAAACAATTTTTTACTTCCCTCTGCTTCCATCATAAAATTTGTCACATCAATTTGTCCATCAAAGAGAACACAAGAAATTCCCCTATACTTCCTTAAGTTTTCATCAAACTCATGTTCAATAACTGTCATTAGCTTTTCCTGTGCTCTCTTAACTTTATTCTTATCAATTACTTTACTTGTATCTTCCTCAGTAATGAATCCAGCATCTATTAAAGCTGCTGTTGCTATAGCTGCAGTTGGTCTCAATCCGACACCATACCTTATACTAGCAAGAGCAATATTTGGAATTTCATCACAATTCTTTCTATTCCTGGGGGAAGATTCTGGCTCTTGGACAGCTTCAAAAGTTACTTCATCACCCAAACTGTTGTCACTATCAGAATTTTCTGCCTCCAGATCTTCACCTTCTGCCAAAAAATGCTTGATTTCTTTTCTGGCTGCTTTTCCTGCTAAAACAGCTCTTTCCTACTTTTTCTCTTTATTTCTGCTATCCTTTCTTTTTCTTTCCTTTCTGAAGCTCTTAATTGTCTATTATGCTCTTGAATATCAGGACCTCCAATTTGAAAGGTGCCTTTACTTCCAACCTTCTCCTTTTGTCATTTAATGAAGGCCAGTTCCCTAGTAGGTATTTTTTTCTCTTTATTACAACAGCAGTTAATGTGGGCTTCAGTCTCACAGCCATTATAGCCTACTTCCCCACAACTGGAAATTTGACATTTACATGTCAATATATCAAATAACTTATCTAGTTTTGCAATGAACCTCCCTTTTACTTCAATTTTTCCTTTACCAAGGGAAACTTTTACTGCCTCCTTCCAGTGACCTCCGTAACTTTGATATTATTGTGACCTTTTAATTTACAACAGGTGGTTTGAAGAGAGCATTAGCTTTGGTCCACTCACTAATCAAGCCCTGATACATGTCTTTTACCAGCTGGTCCACTTCATAATTTCTCCGATCATCTTCACTTTGCTCCCTCAGGTAGATGCCGTAACTCAAAATATCTCTTATTGTTGGTAACTCAGACACCATCAGCTCTTGCCCAGTTCCAACAAAATTAGTCAGATGAGAACTTGATTTGGACCATGTCTTGATTTTCGCCATTGTCTCACTAATCGCAGGTATATCTGCAAATGAAAAGATGGCACTTAGATTAAGAAATAATCTCTACCAAATAATTATTTGTTATTCTAAAATGATCCACAGCCTTTACTAGCACTCAAATAAAATGTAAATGCTCTATAAACAGTTACAATAGTTCCAGAACTGGTAACTACTGGAATATTGCCTTCCACTGAGTAATTAATTAGTACTGGCTACTTGCAATTTTGGAGTTAGACCAAACTATATTAAGGATCATTTTTAACAGGTTTCCTACTTCTCATGTCTCTAATACATTTTTACATTTTTTTAAACAAATATCTTTCAGACTACATAAATGTATTGATGATAGAAAACGGTAAATTTGATCTTTTATGGGTAACTAAAATAATAGTAAAATATACTAAATGACCCAGAGCCTACAATATTTTAACTTCAAATTAATGCAGGTTAGATAAATCGGAATTTGGCATTTCTGCCAAAAGTATGTTCTTTTCAGCAATATTCATCATTTGAAAACCCCTCATCACCAGTTTCATAAAATTTTAGAGTATGACCCGCCCTAATGTGGTGCGCTCTAGGTACCCATGGTTCAGATCCCATGTTAATCAGTAGGTCCACACTGAAAAATAAACGCATCTTAAATAAGTCCAGAATGTGGTATAACCCTCTAACTTTTCTCCTATCCAATTAATCCAATGGCATTATGTTTCTTATTTTTCTTTTTTATCTTCTCTCTTTATCTACATACCAGCCAATTTAACCCCTTGAACACCACAATTATGTGATCAGATTCACTTACACACCTATAATAATAATGATGATGATGTGTATATGGCACTCAAGGCCATAGGCCTTTACAGAGCAGCCATCTATTGAAAAGCTTGAAAAAAGAGGTGGGTCGTTAAGGCAGGCTTGAAGGCCCTAATAGAAATGGATGAGCATATGGCAGCAAAGAGATCATTCCAAATTCTTGGTCCAAATGCATGATTACCCATGCAGTAAAGACAACTATGATAATAGCTTTTTACATCAAGCCCATCTCTCAGCATATTCTTTTGCACTCATCCAATATTCTGGATTCAAACACACTCCTCAGAAATGCTCTTCCTCTAAACATTGCGTCAAAGTAAACATCCCTCCAATTTCATCCATCGTTTTCTTTGGCCAGGCTCTTAATTTTATCACTAAACTTTGCACTTACAAACACTATTATTGTTATGAACAACGCAAGCTTCTGCACTTAATGCCATCCAGAACCTGACACATTTCAACATCTCTTCGCAACATCTTTTTTTTCTTTTTTTTTAGAGACAGTCACTGATGATAAAATATCTGAAATGCCAAATAATCAAACAGTGGACTCTGCTGAAAATTGTTCAGATGGAGAAGCAAATCTGATCATTGCAAATCCAAAGAAAAGCCGCCGAAAAGCCAGGTTTGTTTATCTTTTTATTTTAATTAAAGAATTGAGTCTTTTTTTAAGTTTCAAGAGTGGGTTTTTTTTAGGTTTATCTGATTTCCCCCCCCCCCCCTTTTATATTTCCTTGTTTGGGCCCTTTTCATTGTCTTGAGTTAATGGTTTGATTTAACATTTTTCATTGATCACTGCTATTTATTTGCCAACCTTTTAAGTTCTTCAGTAAAATTCTGCTCTCCATACATTTGCTACTTTCTTGCTCATTCATTTCTCCTTTCTTTTTGTCTCATATTCATCTACATCTACATGACATGCTCATCATCAAGTACATTTCACATCATTCCACTTTGTTCCTGTTTTTTATCTTTTTTATTTGTTATTTACATGTTCTTGTTTTTGTTTTTTTTAATCTAGCCTAGCTTTAGGTTGTTGCGTGATTGCCGCATTTTTTGCCGTAGTAGGCAGTTACCAGATGGGCTCTTTAAAAAAATCACATTATTCCACCATTCAGAACTAACTACTACCACTTCCTTAAATTTGTTCCTGTGTTGCTTTATTCCCATGACCACAATGCCTTTCTCCTACTAAGTATTCTCAGATATTTTTTCATCTATCATTCAATAGCTTTTTGCTGATTTTTCCTTTTCTACTTTCCTACTGTCTTATTATCCACACTCCAACCAAGTTAACATTACATGAACAATCACGCAGTTAGATAGTAGTCACATACTCTCACCTTAACTTAAATAGAAATAAATTTTGTGAAGAAAGATTAAGGTATCTCACTTTACTATCACTGAATGATCAGCATCTGCATGGCCAACTTATTAGTGTTTGAAATACTAAACATGTTGCTAGATAATCAAGTGCCAATGAGAAATAATTTCAAATTAATAAGCAAAAGATTTAACACTGCAATCATGGCAACTGGAAATGACAATTTCTAACTTGTAAGCAAAAGATTTAACACTGCAATCAAGTGGCAACTATAAATAAGACTTTCTAACTAGTATGCAAAAGATTTAACACTGAAATCAAGTGGCAACTAGAAATAACAATTTCTAACTAGTAAGAAAAAGATCCAACACTCCAATCAAGTTGCAACTAGAAATAACTATCTTAACTAGTAAGCAAAAGATTTAATACTGCAATCAAGCAGCAACTAGAAATACAATTTCTAACTAGTAAGCATAGGATTTAACACTGCAATCAAGTGGCAACTAGAAATAACAATCTATAACCAGTAAGCAATTAAGTGGCAACTAGAAATAACAATTGCTAACTAGTAAGCAAAAGATTTAACACTGCAATCAAGTTACAACTAGAAATAACAATTTCTAATTAGTAAGAAAAAGATCTAACACTGCAATAGCACACAAAAGATTTATGAATTAACAGACTTGGAATAGCTTGCCTAGGAATGTTGTTAAAAGCACTACAGTAAATATGTTGAAGAATATAAAAAATAAATATAACTGCAGCAATAAGAGTTGTGAAGTTAAATCTTCTCATATCCCTCTTCTTTTACCTCTTCTTAACATCTGACTTCTATCCTTCCCCCTTTTGATCTAGTCTCTATTGGACCTTAGAGTCTTTGGGTCATTTTTAATTTTCTGATGAAATCTAAATTTGTAATTTTGCTCATTTATTTGTGGAAGCTTTCAAATTCCCCTTTCATCCACCACAGTTTGAATTGAAGAGACTTTCAATAACAGGCCTTCATTTCTTTCATCTAATCCATTTTTGCCCCTGCTATTTTTCATTTACAAGTTTTATCTCTGCCTTTTGTGCCCCTCTTTCTATCCTCTGCCTCTGTTCATCTGGTTATAGGTGAAATAAGGCATTACCTGCTCCTCCTCCCCCAAAGGTTCACAGTTCTGAGTTTATGTAAAGACCCGATATTAGTAGTAAGGATTATGGAGAATTGCTTTAGAGTTTTAGCCAGCCTTGTATGTTTTTTGGCACTACTCTCATTTTGTGTTTTCTTTGTTACCATCCTGCAGCTGTACCCTCATTGATGGACACCAGTTCAGTCCCCACAAAGGGGGTTGTATGGTGTAACAGGGGCATTATCCTTACTACAACTGAAACCTTGGTTAATTGCATGCCCTCCTGACCCCAGTGCCTGAAGAGAAACTGGTGCTCTCTCTGATCATCTTTTGCACCTCTTTTAAACCTATCTTTTATGTGCCTGTTTAGACCCAGCTAAGGGTGAAAGAGGGCATTAAAGGTTCTAAAAACAAAACAAAAACATTAGTGCTCTAAAATTGGTCTCCTCCTTTTCATGCCAGGAGATTTTTCCCTCATCAAATTACACAAATTCCTTTTCTCAAAACTCAATTATTTATAAAACATTTTACATTACATGGGTGACATTTATGCTTTCCATTATTATTTAGGGAAATACAAGTTCCCCTTAGCTTTAGTTAAAATTCCTAGGGCAATTATAACAATTAGGTCCTTTCTCTTTTTATGAATCTCTCTCCATCACTCTCCAGCTCTTCTGACTCTACCCACATCCCGGATGAAGTGATGGACTTTATCGTCAAATCGAGCATTGATGACAAGCTCCAGAGCATTGCACAGAGAGAGAAACTCACTGAGATGCATGTCAAGAATATCATCAAGGTAATGAGCATAGGAATGGAAACATTGCAGCAGAGGCTAACAGCTTCTGATTCACCAATATTTTGGCTTGAGGAGATCTACTGTTATACTGTTAGAGTATTCTCTTCCTTCCTTTGCTTGTTTCTCCACTCATCTCTAGTTGTGGCTGGGAAGTAGGGATGGAGATTTAACAATTTAACATACTTTTCCTCCCTGACTTTTTATTTTGTGGATTTACACGTATGTATTTCTACCCTGCCCTTTTCCCTTCTGCTATTTTTATTTCCTTTCTATCATTTTATGCCAGTCGAGTGCTACGCTAGACATGTTAGGCTACCGGGCTAGAATAAGTAGCCTTTTAGTGGTGCCAGCTTGTCCAACTGGTCCCCCATGTGCTCACCAGATCAACTCATAGGGAGGGGGGGGGGGCATTTAACGCTTGTCTCATAAGTGATTTATGTGTCCCCATGTCCTCTCAAGACCTTTAAAACCATCAAGAACATCTCGCAAAGAAAGTTTATGAGGAGAGATCCATGAAGAAAGTGATGAAGTTAGAGGCATAGAGGGCACACTATCCTCTAGATGTGAACATTAGCATGCTGGCACATTCTGCATCGTATCCCACATTGCAGGACACACCGCGACTGGAGGTCTGTATGTTAAGGATGATGACCCCCAAAGGAAAAAAAAAAAAAAAAAGAAAGTGGTTGTTCTATGTCTTCTTCAAAGATGGGTGAACCTAGTGTCATTTTGGAGGACTGGACTTAGTCAGGTCTGTCGAGCCTTGGGGTTCTCTTGGGAGGGGGAGAGAATGGTGACAACCACCCTAAAAAGGAAGAACAAGCAGTAGAATGGAGTCTTGAAGACTTCAGGATCTTTCAGTGAAGTACCTGATAGTTTCAAGATAGTCTGCTTCTAGTGATCCCTTATTATTCGTTTCACCAATGTGGCAATGCTTTCCTGTCACTTGATCCGTCAGCCCAAGAATTTAGTCTCTCTTGGTTGAGAACCAAAGGTCTCCATCAATATGGCCAATCCTCCATAGAGTACCATATTAAGTGACCCCAGTTTCTTCTCTACCCTATATTTTGTAAGGCAGTATTATGTTAAGCAGTTACTTGACAAGTTTGTTCAGGCCCCACAGAAGGTGGGGCCTGAACTGCAAATTAGGCAAGCCCTGTCACTGGGTTCAAATGAAATCTATGATGGAGCCTGGGGAAGTTGTAAGTGCACCTCCCCATCGCTCCCTCTCAGTATTCCCATCCTACTCATTAGTGGACCCACCTATCTCTACTTCTTCCTGACATACCTGCCTATCTCCTTCCAAACTTGCTCTTCTATCCACAGAGTTCCTGCCTCCTGGCACACTTTTGTCCTCTTATGGGTCCTTAGCCGAGTGCCAGTGTATACCGTAAGATCTGTACCTGCTGCAAGGGCTGAAATCCTGCTGGCAAGTATTATGCACATGGTGTGTTGGGCCATTGACTCTGTCTACCTTCTTCCACTAGACATATAAGGTGGCACCATCCTTTATGATTAAAGCTCAAAGACCATTTCGCCTGAATGGCGGGCCGGGTTGTCAAAGCCCATCAACGCTGGACCGGGACCGATTATGTGTAAATGATTACTGATTACATTCTGGAATTTTATGCTCCTATGGAGACTTTTCTCTTAACCTATCAAGGCATTGGTAGGTCATAGTATTGACTTTCTTTTTGTTATTAATTTTTCCTCAGACTCTGGCAACAATCAAAAAGAATAGTGGGTACATGGAGAACTGCCTCCAAACCAGGGAGGTCAAAGAAAATTGAGGCATTCGACCGATGCAGGGGCTCCCCCACTCAGCATTGCCATGCGGCAAAGGGGCTTTCCCTTTGCCATCTTGGGAGCTGCTCTCAGGTAGCTCCACTTATAAAAAGGTGCCCCCCTTCCTCCCCCCCACACACACACTCCCTGTGGTTTCTAAGGTGCCCCTCCAGCCCTCTTCTACCAGAGAGGAGGTTTACTCCTCTCCTAGCCCAACAGGCTTCCCCCTCACCCCCTTCTTTGGACGTACCCTTGGGTGACTACATCTCACTAACAGTGGCAGTCCCTCCTTTCCTATCATAGGAATGTGCCAAGAAAGAAGATAGGGGGCCAAAAAATTTCCCTCTTCCAGTGAGAGCGGCTTGATAGGGCCAACCCCCTGAGGGAAGCATGGGACATCAGGACCTGTTGTTCTCTGGCCCCTAATGTCATGCATTTTAACCCTGCAGTCGAGAATGAAACTAATACAGTCCTTGATTGGGATCTATGATGCCTTGTGAGATGGAAATGGTCTCGGGGGTGACCCAGCTATGTATGGTTAGATCTTACATGGCGGTGAACCTGGGCTCGGTGCCAAACACAGAACCTAGATCTTCTGCTGTGCAAGCTTCTCTTCCTGTGGCTCAGGGCCCCTAGGACTCGCAAGGAGAGGAGGGACCTCCTCCAACTGGTGCCACTTTGACAGTCAAGGCCCCCCTATATGCTCCTTCCCGCGTTGGAGAGAAGCATGTTTATTCACCACCCTCTACTCCCCAAAAGAGAAAGGACAAGGAAAAGAAAGAGGATTAAGGGTTCCTCTCCCTCTGCAGGTGCTGTGGGGGTTGAAAGTGTCCACTGTCATTTCGGCAAGCGACCAGGCCAAGATCGGTACGTCTTGCCCCAAGACACCATCTTGAAGGGGGTCCAGATCCTCATTTACATCAGGCCTCCCTCAGAGGGAGACTACCTGGCATTCTTTAGCCTGCTTGCTTAAAACACTCTGGTTATATGCTTCACTAATGGCAGCATGTTGGCTAAGGGCAACATGATCCATCAGAGGAGAGCATTAGCTAGTTTGATTGGTAGAGAGCTGAATGTATTGGAGCCCTCTGAGGCAGCCATGATTACTGCCCTTCGGACACTTAATTGCTCACTGGTGAGCGTGGCACCACAATCTACCATGAACTATGCGAAAGGAGTGGTTTCTGGGAGGGAACTTGAAACTACTCCATAGTAAACATCTTTGAGTTGGCTAACCATGGAGCAGTCAAGGTCAAACCGTGATGAGAAAACAGGGAGGGAGGGTCCTCAAGACCCACCCCTACACTCATCGTCACATTCAAATGTGACAGGCTCCCTAAGTCACACGTTCAAGTTGCTATCGCTTCTGTGTTGAGGCATTTGTGCCATTGCTGTGGAGGTAGTAATACTACCATAACTTTGGCCACACTAACAGGTCTTTTAGGCATCCAAAGTTGGATCAGCCCTTAATCTGTGTAAATTGCCCCAAGGCCTTCTATGATAAAGCTGTATCATGTAAGCCCAAGTGGGTAAATTGTGGCAAGGTGTACCTTGCCACCTCAAAGCAATATGATTCATATTTGTTTGAGGAGGACCTGACCCTCCATTCTGCAGACAGAATCCCTTTTAGATAAGTCATGGAATGGGTCCTATAGTGGCCTGTGTGAACTTGAACTTCCAATGCCTCACAACTAAAAAAATTATTCTTTGCTCCTCATCCCCCTCCTAGTAGGCACTCGCCAGATGGGCTCTCAAAGTCTTTAAAAAAGTCCTGGTCCCCTGTTCTTGGAGCACAGTAACTTCTGCATCCAGTCAGAACCCTTGTTTGAGTTCAACCTCCTGGGTGCCACCCTGGTAGATCTGGTGGCAATACTGGCTAGAGTCGCCAAATCACCCTGTTGTAAAAAACAAAATGACCACTGATTTGTTAGTCACATGAGGCAACACCCAAAAGGCAGTGAGACCACTCCAGGGGCTTCAAAAGCCTGCTCCCCAAAAGGATGGCAGCAAAAAGGAGCTTCAAGTCCCTCACCTTTGTTTGAGGGTAGATAAAGTGCTTTGGAGAGGCAGGGACTGAGATAGGCTTGTGTGTCGAGCCAAGCATCCTCTACTGAGCTGTTGTAGGCAGCAGTACACTGTGACCACCAGTCCCCATAGTTCGGTCTTCAGGAAGGCTACAAATTACTGTGGCGGTCTTCATAAATAGGAATGCCCCCGCATCTTCTAGCAATACCTGTAGGTCATTTCCCTTCAAATGCATTTCAATGGATTCCAGGCTAGTTGGATGACTTATGGAGCTTCATTTCCTATTCCCTGTTAACAGTTTGTCTTCAGGAAACCTTGTTTCGCTTGTGTCCCCTCCTCACCCTCCTGGGAAAGCCCAACAGATTGATGCACAATTTACACCTGTCATGGTGTCCACTGTCCCTGGTTTTAAATACCTTTGTCATTAGTTGTGCAGCTACACATGCATAGGAGGTAATATCATTTTATATATTCCACCTTCAGATAACCTTGATTAATTGGCAGACATCTGCCATGTTCATAGTGTATACCAACCTGGAAATCAGGGAATTTTATTTGTCTTATTTAAAATAATAATTACTTTCCTGTATGTAGCTACTTCATTTCCAAAAAGTAGGGAAAAAAATGTGTATACCATTAGCATATACATCATATATACCTTTATTTAAATAGAAACTGCCTATGATATTTATCCCCTTCTTAGCTGACTAGTTTTATTGGAAAAACTAGATTCATTTGCTATTACAATAGGGGTATATTCATTAATTAGTATCTGCTACTTTGTAATTCATTAATAAGATGAAGAGAATATGCAAGGTTGTCAATATTTTGTTATCCAAAAAGATGTTATGGGGAATGTGCTTCGCAAGTAACCACTCCCAATATCCATTCTCCCCCCTCCCTCCTTGCAACATTGTTGTAGCCCATTTCCCTATTCCCTTTCTCTTTGGTGATTTGAGTGGTAGGCACCCCTTCTTGGAGGACTACATGATCAATCCCAGGTGCCATGTCTTCACAGACTCGATCAAAGAGCTAGAGATAAGGGTCCTAAATATGGATGCATTCACCTATCACTGTCTGAAAATCACTTAAATTTACTGGTGTTATCAAAATACTGAAAATCATAATTCATTATTCAGATACTCATATTTTCATTTCTGTAATTTTAAGAAATTTTTATTTCACTTTCATTACCGTACTTTGAAATGCAAAGTTAGTAAAATTATTAGAGTACTAATATTAAACTGGCCAGATAGAGAGAATAGGAAAGAAAAGAGAGCATGAATACTCTTATAGTTTTTACATTGTACTTTCCTGTGATGCATATAGATTAAAGGATTAATAACACTACAACAAATTTCAGTGTCAAGAAAAAAACATCTTGTGTGCATTTTATTATGAAGTTAAGTGTGCTGAGTTTGAATTTGATAACAAAAATTTCCCATCATGTAACATTTTCTTGAAAATTGCGAATTTTATAATTATGCAATTGGTACTGATTTCCACGATACCATAAATGTATTTCACTCTCAAAGTCAGATTAAATTGTCCATTGTAATTAATTCATGAATATATAATGAATCAGCATGTTTGTTAGCATTATATAATGTATTAACCTACATTTTAGTATTAACTTCTTTGTTTGTAAGACATCTCAGGTGTGTCACACTTCAGGTTCCAGCAGAAGTCAGCCATCATAGCAGGGCTCCATTTTCCTTATACCTGTTTTCCATTGATGCTATATCTTGATGGAACCTCTCTATGTCCATCTCTCACATGTCCTGCATTCTCTGGGAAGAAGGATAGATGAGAATGAAGAAAAGTGTATCTTAAGTGACATATTGCATCCAAGATCTTGGTAGCACTTGATTACACTCTCTACTATACCTTCTTGCTGGGTGCCTAGGTGCTTTCCCAGAAGTCCTTTGCATACATCTTCGAATGCATGCCAAGCCTCTAGCTCAGTTTCATCCATTGTCGCCTCAAAGTCCTCATCAGCTATAAGTTGACACCTGAGTGCTTATGAATATGCCTTCTTTAATCTTGGCATCACTTATTTTAGGGAAGATCGCTTTGAGGTGCTGAAAACATGGCTTATTATGTTGCAGTGCTTTGGTAAATTGCTTCATTAGGCCTAGTTTTATATGCAGTGGTTGCAAAATTGATTTTCTTCTTAACTAGTGGCTCATGAATTACATTATGGCATCCAGGCATCATAGTTACCCCAGGTGACCATTCTGAGCATACATAATGTTCTGATCTAGCCCTACTGTCCCACTTGCAAAGGAAGCACATAAACTTGGTGTATCCAGTTTTTAGCCTATTAAGTAGGGGTACTACTTTCAAGTCCACACAAATTAGCCATCATGCTCTTTGTAACTTATGCAGTATAGAATAAAAGCAAGGTTCTCATATGTCTTAAAATGTTTGAGTGAGCACCTGGAACTGAAGGCATGGTGTCCCCAATGTGCACAGAACCGCTTTTATGCTGTAAAGGGATGCATCTATGAATAACCTCCACTCATTTGGTTCATAGGTCAGCTCAAGGGCATTGAATAGTTCTCTGATATCATTACAATAATTCAAGTTGTTTTCAAAAGTGAACCCTTTTGAAAACAAGCTTGTTCATCCAACTGGTTCCATTGTTGCAGATGTGAGGTCAGGAGTTCACTCTGTTACCTAGTGTTAGATCATGAACTAGATCATTGAGTTCTGGTTGAGTGATGAAGTATGGTTTCTTGTCAGATTCAAGCTGTGCTACATATGGTGTATCTTGAGATTCTGGATTGTCTGAGTTGCTCATGTCATCGCTTGGTAGTTCAGGGGGCGGCTGTGGTACAGGAATAGAACTTCAATGTCGAACTGGGTGAATATCAGACAAGATCTGGATACATAATAGATTTCTTGCATTTTCTGTTGCAACCTGTGGTGAAATAAAATAAAATTAGACTAAAATGGATAGTACTGGCTGTGATCACTTGAAGAAATAGTGGAAGTACAATATAGTATGTATTTTGATCTTTTTAATTAATACATCTCTTGAAAACAAGAAAGAAAAAAACCAATGAATATCCACCTTTAATATCTGTTAAGCAGAAGTAGCAATCCGTTGAATGGTCCTTTGGCTCCCTCCAGACCATTGGTATGCCAGACCTGAGGCCAGGCCATTTGCCTTTCACCCATGCAGAAAGGGAACTTGTACACCTGAAACAACATATGTGAGGTGCCCGCATTTGTCCTGGTCACCTACTTTTTATCCAAAGTACAACTCATAAAGTTTCTTCATGTATTTAGTGTTTAGTTAACTGTCTCTTGTATTGTCTTAATGTAACTGATCCACATATATAACAGAAACCATTGGGTAATTTTTGCATTCTGTAGGCATTTTAGCTGTCTCATGTAAAGAAAAATCACTAGTATGTGAAAAATAATATAAATACTAACTAACAAATATTAAATATAAAAGTAAAAATAAGAAGCATTTATAGTAAGTTAGAAAATTATTAAGTGTTATGTAAGAGTTACCACGGATTTGGACCCATATAGTATACAGTATACTTTAATAAATTTCATAGATTAGGTTGACAAATACTTTAGGAACACCCCATTAAAATTATATCAAAATCTGTTTATAAATTTTAGAGTTGTCAGTTTTGGCCCAATCCTGTTTGCATTCAATCCTTACTGAACCATCAGTGTATTTAACTTAAGTAAGATGGTAATTTACGAGAAACTGGAGGGTCGCTGAAAGAGATGGATGTTATATTCATCATCCACACGAAAAATACCCCTAGAAAAGTTTATTCTCATTTCCTTTTTTTTCATTGTTGTACAGTGTAATTAGGGTTTGCTGTGGCTATGCCCTTGTTGGTTGTTGGTTTGATTGATTACAACCCTCAAGTGCATTGTTTAAATGGGGGTCTCCTTTTTTGCAGCAAGTGGTCACAGATAAATCAGTGCTGGCAATGCTGCGGAACAGCATTTATGGGATTGATTTTGGTGATCCCAATGGCATTCCTGTGTATGAACCTAAACTTACAAGAGCAAAGACCAAGTAAGTTTTTTCTATCTAGGAATCAGTTTGAACCCTTGCATCCTTCCCATATATAAATTCAGAGATTTGAGGATCTGTTCTCTGTTGGAAAATCATCACTCTTGCACAAGTGAAGGGTGATTTAAGGATTTTTAGCAATTCTGATCCTATCCCTCCATGACCCATGAGTCTGCTTCACTCTCTGATGCCATGATGGCTTTGTTTATGTTTAAGCCTCATTACTACAGAAATTTCAAGGGTAAATGGAGGATTTGTAAGCCAAATTATTAAATTTATAGGATAGGGTGGATGAATGGAAGGATGCACCAGCATATAATGCTGAAAATTTATAGTTTTTTCTGAGTATTATGCAACTGGAAAGGTTAAGTGTTTCAAACATTAGATTTCCAAATAGTCTAGCTACAAGAGAAAAAAGTAAAAGGAGTAATCTTTGTAAAACCGCTAGATGAATCCAGGTGAGGTATGGTGTAGAAGTTTATAAAAAAGTATGTAGCTCTTGGCAGCATAGTCGATATTGGGTTGGACTTCTAGCCTGGAGGCATTGGTTTAACCCTTAAAGTGTCACGTTAAGAAAATGGAGGACCACATCAGTGGCAAAGAAGAAAAAAGTTTTAAAAAATCAAACATCCTCATATTGAAAGGTGCATGAGTAAATGATTTGAAAAAAGTAATATAGATACAACTAAATGGGAGGTACATCATGAGAGAAAATACATTTGTGTCAAGAAAAACTACCGTTAGGAATTCACTGGAATTTTCCATAAGCCTAAAACCATAAGAGGACCAATTGGTGTGAGAGGCGGTTGTACTCTCAGGACCCTTTGGTCCATCCAGCACGTTAAGGGTTAATCTCTGCTACTGTTGGCACAAAACATTCAGCTGCATCATAAGTTGGCCACCCATTGGTGTATACCCTAAACTTACCCCTATGGGGGTAAGGAGCTCATCACACAGCCAATCACAATAATACTATCATTCCCTTCCCATCTTCACACACAACATATTCACTCTCTCCTACATTCTGGAACCCTGTTTATGGACTACTAGTGTCCTTATGGCCTTACTAATATCCATATTATCCTAATGCAGAGCCTCAAAGGGTTCTATGATTGTTGGTTAGTCTCTACACAATACTATCAGACAGAAACCTGGTACCTTCTGGCTTTCCAGCATTTGCTATTCAGCAGATTGTGGTAGATTTCATTATCCAATTGGAGGAGTTTATCAATGATACAAAGGATTGATGGTGCAACTTACTACTACTGCTAAAATGCAAACATTGTTATATCTGAAAGTAGTACTGAAAATATGAGCCAAGATTTACAGGATTTGAAAGATTTCTAGAGCATAGTTGTGCTGAGAGCTAATGAGCTTCAATTCCACATGTTCTCTGCCTCTATTTGTTGCTTCATTTTTCTTTGAGACTTACATCTTTCTTTTTGTTGCTTTAAAGGGAACTGTATGAGCAGCAGATGAAAGTAGTGGCAGGGGATGATCCACTCCTCTGGGGTGGGAGCAGTTGCCCTATTGAGATGGAACCAACAGCCACACATGCTCTAGTTACACAGGAGTTTCCTGAAGAGGAAGATGATGACGAGTATCAGCCCGAGCTAGATGAGCAGGTGTGTGGTTACTGTAAGAATACAGGGTCAGCCATGGCCTGTAGGTCCATTTAGCTTGGATTTGTTGAATGTACATTAATCCCATTTTCAGTGAGTTTATAATAACTGTATTGGTTCCTGGCATAAAAGAATCACTAAAATAAGTATTTCTTTAAGGTTTATAGTAATTGGGCAATGCCAGGTTTTCTTCTAGCTCGGCCCAGAACTCTAATCCTGAAACTTTTTAGGTACTGAGCGATGAGGAGAGCATGCTTTCAGGATTTAGATCCCCTTCTACGACAGCCAGCCAGTCTCGCCACCAACTCCACACCCTCACACCAAGTTCTACTTGCTCTCTCACACCTAAAAATGCGTCGTAAGTAGTTTTTTTCCACAGTGCCTAGGAACCTGGAAATTCTGGAAAAGGCAGGGAATTTTGGCTAGGAGTTATCTATTAAGTAATCATTCTGTCTCAGAATTGGCCAAATTTATTTTTCTCTCTGCAAAATTTAACGTTTTAGGAAAATTTATTTTCATTTAGTGACTAATAAAATACTAGTTAAAATTGCCTAGACTTTATTACTCATTCTAGTTATGTTGACCCTCAGGGGGAAGGATTTGTCATTCTAAGGGTATGGCAACCCCAAGGCACCCAAGCCCCTGCTGAAATAAGCAGGCTTTTTTTCTTTGTCTACTTTTCTATCTGTCCAATTTCACCTAACTTTTTTTCCTATTAATTATTGGAATGGATGTTTGTTTGTTTTTTTCAATCAATAGTGAACTAGTTTAGCTCAACAATTCAGACCATTATTTAAGGCAAAATGAATCATGTGTACTGTGTAGATTTTTTTAGAGGTATTTTAATGAATATTAATTAACAGTTATGTGATTTTACATCTATATAAATAAAAGCGAATGCATGTGCGTGCTCATCTCAAAAATGGCTCTACAGATTTTTTAGAAATTTTGCATGCAGATGAGGCTTGGGGGCAGTAGTACATACATATACTCATTTGGGCCCACAAAAAGGGGGTTATGCATATGTAACTGAAAGTCTTTGATGATGTCATAAGCATGAAAGAAATTTTATCATTAGAAACAAGAGGAGCAGCTTCGCCACTCCTTACAGAAGGAGCTTACACTTAGCTGGCAGACTTTTGGTCTCTGGCCTATCATGATTTTTTTTTCTTTTTCTATCTAAATTTGCTCTAATAATTTCCATGCCAAAATTTTAAGAAATTTTCTGCTGAACTTCACCATTTGTAATTCTCATAGTTTTAAAAAAATCACAAATTTGATACTTATATTTATTTCTGAACTTCAAAATGTTTTTTTATATATATTATAAAGGAATTATTAGACCAACTAGCAGTTGTTTGAATGAGTTTACTTTAAAGTCAATTGCTGTTTGTTCAGAAACTTCTCTATTGCATCAGTCTAATATAGACCAATGTCGGCTTAGAGAAGTAAATTTTTTACATAACTTGAAATTCAAGAGGATAAGAAATCATTATACCCAAGAAGATGAGGCCAAGAAAATCAGAAAAGTTTTGAAAAACCTGTCTAAATTTAAAAAGGAGCACACTTCCAAAGATGTAGATGATGTTCCTTCCAAAATGTTAAAACTGGATTCAGGGATCAATTCGATGTCTACGGGTTGCATTAAACCTTCTTGCGTCAGCCATGTGGGAATGGTCAATAATGCAGTTGCCCACACAGACATTGTGCATAATTTCATTCTTTTTGCCAACCAGTTTGATTTGGTTTATGAACGTGCACCTGGGGATGGCACTTGTTTATTTCATAGCCTTGCCAAAGCTCTGCCAGTGATTTGATATTGAGGCAGATCATCTGTCGCTCAGATGCCTAGTTCCGAGACTGGATTGTGAGCTATATCAACTCATAAAGCACCTTGAGTGCTCTCAGAACTTAGGAATCTCTCCACTCCCAGGTTAATGGTCTCTGTGATATCACAGTCTGTGAGGACTGGGTGACCAGACCAGCATTTTGCTCTTCATACTGAATACATCATAAGAATCTGGGCAGGATGCTTTGCAAATAAGATGGAAGCCTAAAGTTGCTTGCTATCACGCTGCTGCTGTTCCTGTGGACCTACACCACAATTTTGCAATGGCTTCAGCTCACTTTCTGTCATCTTCGAATTGGGCACACTTGCAGGATGCACCGATCCCCTGTACCTTATTGCTATGACTGTGTGTTCCCTCAGACAGTTTGGCACATTCTTGCCCCATAAGGGGCGCGGTGATTTGCCATCCTGGCTGCCGTGCTGACGGGATCCAGCGCTCCATCTGGCCCCAGCTTAGCATCTCTTCCTTCCTTCAGATAGCCTGTATTTCTTCCCTACTTCATCGCTTTTCATACAACCTCTCCCACAACTTTCTCTGGTCAACCTCTAATTTCACAGGGTAGATGCTGACCTTCTCAGCCAACCGTCCTGGAGCGGGGCTGGGGGAGGAGGGGACAATGTTCCCTAACCACTGAGCTCCGGTCTGGGGTGGTTGATTTTTAACAGCCTGCTTCATCCCCACCCATAACTTCCTCACATCCCTTTTCCTTTCCCCTTCACAATCTATCTTTTTACACTGTGTCTAAGGTGGAGCCACCATGCCGATGGACTACAAGGCCACCAGGCGGGAGGAGTGGTCCTAAATAGCAGCACCTGGCTCTGCCAGGCCTGTAAGCACCTTGTGCAGTGCAGGCAACTGCGAGAGGTGATGAGCGATTGCATCCCGTGAAACAAATAGGGTCACCATGCCCAATGATGATAAAACTCAAAATCTCCCCTTAATTCCCCCTGTGTCATCAACGGAGCCGCCCTCGGGCAACTCCACCGAAAAAAATAGAGGTCCCCCCTTCCCCCCCGCGTGCTTGCACAGGGGACCCTCCATATTTCTTTAACTGGAGAGGAGGCATACTTCTCTCGTACACCTGCAGGTGTAGGGTTACTCCCCCTCACCCCCTTCTCTGGAGGTGCTTTTGGCACCCCTTTTTCCAGCGGCAGTCCTCTCTTTTCTTTCCAAGGGGACTGCCAAGAAAGCCCACAGGCAGCCCATTGCCGACCGCCCCCATTTAAGTGGCTGGGTAAGGCAAACTCCTTTAGGGGGGAGAGGGAAGCCAGGCCCCTTCGATCGCTTCCCTCAAAAGACCTGCTGGCAAGAATATTGAACCTTGCCGGGGTCAAGGCCTGTGCCTCCCCACACTACCTGACTAGTGACCATACTGTCAATGGGACCTGCGATGTCTTGGGGGGGGGGGGGATGGCCAACTGGAAGCCCCCTCTGAGGTAGACATGGTCCTTGAGGCAACCCAGCATCAAACGGTAGGGCCTTCCATGGGAGGAATTGGGCTCGGTGCCAAGCACCGAACCCGAATCCGCCCCTATGCAAGGTCCACCTCAAACGGCTGGGGCCTCTGAGGCAGTACAAGTAGGGGAGGAATCTCCTCCGACCGGTGCCCCTGCAACCACCAGGACCTTCTCCATTTCGGAGAAGGACCTGGCTGAGGCCGGTCCATCTGGCCTGGGGGCTCCTGCCGGCGGAGGGGAGAAACGGGTTCATTCCCCGCCCTCCTTTCGTAAAAAAAAATGACTAAAAAGACTCGGGGCTCCTCTACATCCACGGGGGCTGCAGGGCTGGATGGGTCTGCTGCCACTTTTGCAAGCGAGCGAGCCAAGATTGGCACATCCGGCCCCTCTGCCCCACCGGGTCCGGAGCCCCCGACTAAGACCAAAAGTGCACAGTGCGGAGCCTCGATAACGTCGGGGCTCCTCATTCAGAGAATACCTGGCATTTTCGAGCCCGCTGGCCTCAAACGCTTCCTCGTTATTCGATCCACTTATGGCAACATGTTGGCCAAGGGCAACCTGATCCATCAGAGGAGAGGATTAGCTAGTGCAATTGGTAGATAGCCGAAGGTGACCCGTTTCTCGGACGGGAGCCTTCTGGCGAATCCTGTCGAGGCAGCCAAGATAAGTGCTCTCCGGACACTTCATGGCACCCCGGTGAGTGTGATGCTGCACTCTACCATGAATTTTATGAAAGGAGTAGTTTATGCAAGGGAACTCGTTGACTAGTCCATTGAGGACATCACCTTAGAGCTGGCCGACCATGGGGCGGTCAAGGTCGAACGTGTGATGAGAAAACCGGGAGGGGCCTCGAGACCCACCCCTACACTCTTCGTCACTTCGACTGTGGCAAGCTCCCTTGAGTCGGTGCGTGCTGGTTGGTACCGCTACCGCGTGAAGGCATTCATGCCACTGCCGCGGCGGTGCTATTACTGTCAACGCTTCGGCCATACGAATCGTTCTTGTAGACGTGCAAAGTCGGGGTCACCTGAAGTCTGTGTAAATTGCTCCAAGGTCACACACGATAAGTCTAAATCGTGTGTGGCCTAGTGTGTCAATTGTGGAGAGTCGCACCCCGCTTCTTCGAAGCAATGTAGTGCATATCTCCTTGAGAAAGAAATCCTGGCTGTTTAGGCCCAGGATCGACTCTCATTCCGCAAGGCTAAGGACTTGGTCATGGCACGCCTGGCTCTGCCTGGGACGTAATATGCCTCAATAGTTAGAAAGGCACCCTCTGCTCCTGGCCCATCCAAGCCAATGAGCACGGTTGTTTCCGCGCCCATTCGGAGCCCTTCTGCAGGCTCTACTCAACCCGGGCTCTTCCCTGGTAAAGCTGCCGGCAAAAGGGGAGCCCTGGCTAAAACCAGGGCTCCCCCTCTTCCCCCACCGTGACCGTTTCCCGTAAGGCGAAACGACCACGCGCTATCACTGAGTCGTTAGACTCACAGGAGGCAACACCCCTGAGGTTGGTCGCCAGGCCATCTTCCTGGGTTACTAAAGCTGTCCCCTGAAAGAAGGACAGCAACAAAGGAGCTTCGGCTCCTTCGACCACGCCTATTGGTGGAGCGAGTGGCTCGGAGACGGTGGTTCCTCGAATAGAGGGCCCCCCGCCTCCGAAGCCGCAACGCCCGCCTAAGGTTTCGAGGTGGAGGGAGGAAAAGACTTGCATGGCGAGCCCAACCTCCCCCAATAAGTTCTCGAAGGCGACAGCGCTTTGTCCGGCCAACAGCGCCCGGGGTTCTGCCTCCGGGAAGCGTACGGCTATTTCCGTGAGGGTCTTCTGTTCGAGGAGGGCCCCTGCGTCTCCTCCGAGCAAGGCCTGGAGGGCATATTCCTTCAATGGAATTGCCATGGACTCTGCGCCAACTGGGAGGAGCTGAGGAGGCTCGTCTCGTCCCGTTCCCCGTCAGTTATTTTTTTTGCAGGAGACCATGGTCGGGGCGTGCCCCCTGCCCGCCCTCCCGGGGTATAAGGGTCTTGCGACCCCACCACCATGGGAAGGCCGGGCTGGGGGATGCGCGGTTTACACCCTGCGTGATGTCTCCGTTCTTCCTTTCTGGATAGGAGGTATACTATTATTTCTGCGTACATTCCACCGTCAGCTGACTTCGACGAGGGGGATTCCGCCGCGTCGTGGCACGGTTGCCGAGGCCCTTTCTCTTCCTTGGAGATCTGAACGGCAGGCATCCTCTCTGGGGAGATTACTCAATAAATCCCATGCGACAAGTCCTTGCCGATCTGATCGAAGAGCTTGTGATGGTTGTCCTAAACGTGGATAAGTTTACGTATCACTGTCCGAAAACCGCTTTATTTTCTTGCCTTGACCTATCTTTGTGCTCTTCGGATGCACAGCCTGATTTTGATTCGGGGGTGGTCGATGACCCCCATGGTAGTGATCAATTTCCCATTCAAATGTCATTTTCAGGGCAACTGCCGCCTGAGGGCCCACCTCGGTGGTGCTTGGCGCTGGTGCGGTGGCCTGCATTTCAGGAAATGACTGAATTCTCTATCTCAGTCGAGGAGTTTAGGTCGGTAGATGAGGCCGTTGAGTTCTTCTCCGGCAACCTCATCGCCGCGGGCCTGACTACTATTCCTAGGACGTCTGGCCGTTTTGCACGCCGACCACTCCCATGGTGGTCGAACGAGTGTGTGACGGCCCTCAATCAGAGGCGTTATACCTACATGCGCTATAAGCGCCCCCCGAACGATTTCACTGTTGGTGAATTTCGTCGGGCTAGGGCTAGGTTTCGGTATATTTCGAAGCACGCCCGCCGCTCTTCTTTGCAGGCATACGTGTCTTCACTTAACGGGAAGACTTCTTTAGCTGAGGTGTGGAAGCGAGTCAAAAGGATTCGGGGCAAGTTCTCGCAGGCCCCCCCTCCCGTTCTCCAGGAGAATGGGACCGCAATCTCGGACTCCGCGTCCGTGGCGGAATCCTTCGCGACCGCTTTTTCCTCATTCTCTAGCCGTGATGTTGCTCCGCCAGCATTCAATGCACGTCGTGATGTCGCGGAAGGCTTACTGTGAGTGAGTTGCGCTCCGCTCTTGCTTCGTCCGCGGACACCGCCCATGGTCCGGACGATGTCCCCTAAGCTATGCTTCGACACCTGGGTGAGCGAGGCATGGCCTTTCTGTTAGATTTGTTCAACAGGATCTGGGTGGAGGGCCTTCTTCCAGATTCCTGGCGAATCGCTACTGTGCTCGCCTTTCGCAAGCCGGGGAGAGATCACTCTACTCCGACCAGTTTCCGCCCAATCTCTCTAACGTCTTAGGTGTGCAAGTTGATGGAGAAATTGGTAAATGTTAGATTAGCCTTTTTCTTGGACAGCGTAGGCCATCTGTCTTGACATAGGTATAAGTAGTGACCTGAGTAAATTTGCTGATGATACTAAGCTAGGTAGGGCCATTAGGGCTGATTCTGATGCTGTTGTAATGCAGGAGGAATTGACCATTCTGTCCAATTGGGCAGAGAAATGGCAAATGAAGTTTAACATAGACAAATGTAGTGTACTTAGTATAGGTAGAAATAATCCATTGAATAGTTATAAATTAAATGGGAGAATTTTAGGGAGGACCGATTGTGAGAGGGACTTGGTTATTTTGGTGAGTTCAGACCTTCGTCCTAGAAAGCAATGCCTAAATGCTAAGAATAAAAGCTAATAGGATATTGGGATTCATTAGGAGGAGTATAAGCAATAAGAGTGCTGAAGTCATTCTAAAACTGTATCTGGCGCTAGTTAGGCCTCATCTAGACTATGCAGTACAATTTTGGTCACCATATTATAGTAAGGATATTGATTTGCTTGAGTCTGTGCAGAGAAGGATGACAAAGATGATTGGTGGGCTAAGGAACTTACCTTATGGTGAAAGGCTCAGAAAACTAAATCTACATACATTGGAAAGGAGAAGAGTCAGAGGGGAATTGATTGAAGTCTTCAAATGGGTAAAAGGATATAATAAAGGGGATCTGGGTAAGGTTCTTATACTTAGTGAACATGACAGGACACGTAGCAATGGGTTTAAGCTTGATAAGTATAGGTTTAGGAAGGAGATTGGGAGGAATTGGTTTACAAATCGTGTGGTAGATGAATGGAATAGGCTCACTAGACATGTGATAGAAGCCTCCTCTCTGGGTAGTTTTAAGAATAGATTAGATAAATATATGGATGAAGCTGCTAGATGGGATTGACTTTTTTTTATGTACATATGTATATATTTTTCTAAGGAGTGGGGAGATTATATTTTGCGGTTGCATGAATGGACATAATCCTCTGGATGCATTTTATGTATATTGTAGATTAGATCTGACGAACTCCTGTAAAGGGTGACAATATTGATGACTTTTCTCTGGTAAGAAATCTTTTGTGTGTTGAATGGAACAGGAGCTGCCAAGTGTAGGCCATGAATGGTCTTTTGCAGTCTCATTCTTTTCTTATGTTCTTATGTTCTGCACAGTGCGGCTACCGCAAGTTCGACTCCACGTCGGATGCTCTGCTCCGACTGGAAAATGCCGTCTGCGATGCTTTCCTTCGTAGACAGCACTACGCTACGGTGTTTTCCGATCTGGAGAAGGCCTTTGATACCGCATGGCGATTCAGTATCATGGAGACTCTCCACACAATGGAAGCGAGTTTGACTCCCAATGTTTATATCTGAATTTTTGCGAGATCGTCGATTTCGCGTACGGTGGGCGGAGCCCTCTCCGGCCCAAAGGAGCAGGAAGAGGGTGTCACGCAGGTAAGTGTCCTCAGTGTCGCACTCTTTGCCCTGAGCTTCAACGGCATCACCTCGCTGCTGCCGGAAGATGTTCTCGCTACGCTCTACGTAGACGATCTTTCGATCTCTTTTGTCGCGGCCCAAATGCCAACTCTGGAACGTCGATTCCAACAGGCATTGAACCGCGTCTCTCGCTATGCCGAAGCGCACAGGTTTCGGTTTTCTTTGGCCAAGACTAAGGTGGTGCACTTCTGCCGCCATCCACGGCTCCACCCCGACCCAGATTTGTTTCTTAATGGGGTGCGCCTGGATGTGGTTGAATCGCACCGTTTTCTCGGTCTTGTATTCGACCGATTCCTCACCTGGGAGGCTCATATTCGTATGCTTAGGGTCTCTTGTACCCGCGCCATAGATATTCTCCGTTCCGTGACGTTCAGCGCTTGGGGCGCCGATAGTGCTACTGCCCTACTTTTTTATCGATCCTTTGTTCGTTCGAAGCTCGACTACGGATGCGAGTTTTATGCATCCGCAGCCGAGCGTTTATTGCGGAAGGTGGACTCGATCCACCACACCGGCCTTCGCCTTGCGACCGGTGCCTTCCGCACTTTCCCCATTGAGAGCCTGTTGGTTGATGCTGGGGAGATGCCACTCGCTCTGCGCCGCGTGCAGTGCATCACTTGCCTGTACGCGCTTGCCGGGCGCCTCCCTCAGTCGCCAACAGCTGTCACTGCATCCGCAGGTGATCTCGACGGTGCCTATGCCGCCGAGAGACGCCAGTCATACCCTAAGCCCTTTGGGTTTAGGGCCAGGAAACTCCTTCGAAAGCTAGATATAGCTCTCGGACCGGTGGCGCCCCTAGTTTTGCCCAGGACGACACCCTGGAAGGTACCACATTTGGCTATTTGTCGCCACGCCTCTGCCCCCAAAGCTTGTACGGCGCCGGGAGTATTGCGTTCGACCTTTTTTGAGCACACCTCGTGTCACGCTGGAACCGTGCTAGTGTATATGGATGGCTCTAAGTCCAAAGAGGGGGTCGGCTTCCACGCCGTGTCCCCTCTGTTTGAAGTCAGCGGGGCTCTGCCAGGCGCTGCGTCTGTCTTCACGGCCGAACTGGTTGCAATACACCACTCGGTACGGGAGATTACGCGACGTGCCCGGTTCGGAGACCGAATTGTGATCTATAGCGACTCCCAACCGCCCTGAGTGCCTTTAGGGCATTGGAATTCTGCATCCCCTGGTTCGCGATATCTGTGACGCCACGGTTTTGGCGAGCCGGGCGGATGTCGAGATTATCTTCTGCTGGGTTCCTGGACATGTAGGAATTGCAGGGAATGAGGGCGCCAAAGAGTCCGCGAGGACTCTGCGACCGGACCAGCGTTTCGCTCTTCCTCACACAGACTACATGGCAGGAATACAGGCAGTTCTTCGGACTGCTTGGCAAAGAAGATGGGAGATGGTCGAAGTGAACTTAAAGTTGCGTGCCATTGCGCCGCGACTGTTCACATGGACCTCTCCCCCATGTCCGCGACGGCTTCAGGTCGCTTTCTGTTGTCTCCTAATCTGACACACTCGTGTGACGCATCGGTATTTGATGGAGCGCTCGCCAGCGCCCTATTGTCGTCACGACTGCCTCGTTTTCCAGACTGTTAGGCACATCCTCGTCGAATGTCCCAGTCTAGGTGATCTTCGCGCACGTTACCTGTCCCGGTACCGGGATGAGCGGGGTCGCTACCGCCTGTCCCTTGTACCTGGGACGAGTTCGTACACATTGACTTGTTGACTTTTGGGGGGAGGCCGGGCTTCTCCCCTTTATTTAAGTAGGTTATATTTTTTTGTTATTGTTTTCTTTGTAGGTTGCACACTCCTGCACCGGGGTGAGGGGGACCTCCCTCCGACGCTGGAGATTGCTTCCTAATTGTTAAGTTTTTCCCATTTCTATCATTATTATGTTTTCATATTCTTTTTTTAAAGTAGCCTAGTTCTAGTCTGTCCTGTTTCTGGCGACTTATGCCCAAGTGGGCAGTCGCTAGATGGGCTCTTAAAAAAACCCCCAAACAAATGGCACATTCTTGCTGAATGTTCTAACTATTTATATCCTTGTTGGGCTCTATGACAACAAAATGAATGCAAAACCTTTACCAAATCTAAATAAATAACCACACTCCAAAATTTACTACATTGTTTTATGAGAGGTAGACATTTGATAGAAATTAAATATGCCTTTATTTTTTCATAATGATTATATCCATGCTGAATATTGGGCACAATAATTCGCACATTGGAGAGGCTCTGTGGGGTGTATCCTCCCATTGGAAAAAGTCTTAATGTTTGAGTCAGCATTAATTTTTGTCCTCAGGACGCCGATCGGATGTGTGAAGACGCTGAAGACGACTGAAACTGAGTTTCGAACTGTACAAAGGACGCTCAACTTCTCAAAGGAAGAACCCTCGGTTTGTGATATCCCCAAATCCCACCTTCCTCTGCCCTGCAGGGGTATACCCCATTGTGCTTGGTACCTAGAGGAGCTCTACATCCTCCCAGCCTGAGTATAAATTAGGGAATTCCTATCACTGCCCCTGATGGGGCCTAGGAAGGTTGTTGGTAGGCCTCCCCTTCGATCCATCTCTGCGCTACTTTCTTTTTCTTTTTTACAACTATCTCCTCAACCTTTTTTCTATCCACACTTTCTACCAGGAGCAACTGTTCTCACCTGGAAAGAGTTTGACTCACTGGACATGGTGCCTGGGTTGACTGTATGCTATCCTGGGATCACCTAGTGACAGGGTATGATAATAATAGCTGATCGCCCACCCTACTCTTTAGTGGAGATGCCTATCTCTACCTCTCTTTATTTCATACCTGCCTACCCCACTTCCAGACTTGTTCTTCTATTCACACAGGTTCTGGCCATTCGGCGCACTTTCATCCTCTTATGGGTCCTTAGCCGAGTGGCAGTGTTTACTGTGAGGGCCAAAAACATGCTGGCTGAAGCATGTTACATAGGCACCGTCCATTATGGTCATAGCTTTGAGGACAAATTCGCTTGAATGGCTGTCAGGTCGTGAAGATCCATCTTAGCTTGAACCTGTGGACTGATCACATTCTGAATTTTCTGATACAATGGAGACTTTTCTCTTAACCTCCCCAGTCATTAGGATGTTATATTATCTTCTCTACATTTATATTTTTATTTTTTGATGCACATACTATGTTTACAACATAAGAGTATTGTGAGTGATTGCATACGCATGGAGATCCGCCTCCAAGTGGACTTTACATCCAGAGGCAGAGAAAACTCATTCACAGGTTTACTTTGTGAGAGTTGTATTCCATTCTCGCTTCATGTGCATACACTGAACCTGGTCTGGATGATGTCCTGCATGCTATGTTTCAACATAGGTGAGTGAGGCCTTGCATTTTTACTAGATTTGTTCAATGGGATCTATACAGATAGTACCCTCCCAGACTCCTGGTCAATGGCTATTCCACTCTCTTTTCTCAGACTTGGGAAAGATCAATCTACCCTTGCTGGTTTCTCCCAAATTTCTTCTACCTCCTGGATCTGCAAGTTGATAAAGAAATTGGTAGATGTTAGATTAGCCTTTTTCCTGGATAGCGAATGCCACCTGCCTTCTGCGCAGTGTGGCTTCTGCAAGTTCCACTCCACGTCAGATGCTCTGCTCTGATTGAAAAATGCTATCTGCATCTGCAAGGCCTTCCTTCGTAGACAGTAAGTACTACACTAAAGTTTTTTTTTATGTGGAGAAGGCCTATGTACTACACGTCAATATGTTATCTTGGAGACTTGCCACATGATGGAGGTGATGGGGTGCCTTCCAATCTTTATTTCTGAATTTCTGTAAGATAATTGATTCCCCGTATGGGTAGGGGTATTCCTCTCTGGCCCAATGGAGCAGGAAATGGGTGTCCTCACTGTCACACTCTTTGACCTGATCATCATCAGTATTACTTCAGTCCTGCTGGAAGATTTCCTCACTATGCTCTATGTGGATCTTTTGATCTCTTTTGTGCAGCCCAGATGACAACTCTAGAGTGTCTACTCCAACAGGCATTGAAGTGCATCTCTCACTATTCTGAAGCACATAGGTTTCAGTTTACCTTGGCCAAAAGTAAACTGGTGCACTTCTGCTACCATCCATGACTCCACCCCAACCCAGACTTGTTCCTAAATTGGAACTGGTAGATTCGAACCATTTCCTTCTTGTTTTTAATCAAAACCTCAGCTTTAAGATCTCTTGTACTCACACTATGGACATTCTTGGTTCTGTGATGTTCAGCCCTTGGGGTACTGATAGGGCTACTCCTTTACTTTTCTATCAATCCATTGTTCCAATGAAGCTTGACTACAGATGTGAGTTTTATCATGTTCCTTATTGAGAGCCTATTTGCCAATTCTGGGAAGATGCCACACTCACTCTGTGGTCTACACAGTGCATTATGGGCTTGTATGTATGAGCCCATCACTTCTGCTCTCAGTCTATCCACTGTCAATCTTGATAGTACCTATACCACCAAGAGTCGCCAGTTATACCCTAAGCCCTTTGTATTTACAGCTAGGAAACTCCTTTGAGAGCTTGGTGTAGCTATCGAGCTAGTGGCGCCTCTTGTTCTACCCAGGATGCCATGCTGATGTGTACCATTTTTGACAATTTGTTACCATTTCTCTGTTTCCAAAGCTTTCTGGAGCACAATTTCTGTCACACTGTATCCTACCCATATAGCTCCAACTCCCAAGAGGAAGTCGGCTTCTACACCATATCTCCCATGTATTGCTGACTGCAATACACTGCTGACTGTATGAGAGAGAACGCTTAGTGCCTTGTTCAAAGATGGGATTGTGATCTTTAGCTACTCATGAAGTGCCCAGAGTGTTCTCAGGGAATTGGACTCTCCACACCCTCTGGTTCGCGGTATTCCTGATGCCACGGTTGTTGCTATTATTTTCTGCCTGGTTCCTGGACATGAGGGACTGAGGGCTCCAAAGATTCTGCGAGAACTGGGTGACCAGATCAGTGTTCACTCTTCCTCACCCTGACTACATTGCAGGAATCAGGGTTGCTTGGCAAAGAAGATTGCCAAGGGGTACTTAAAGTAACGTGCCATTACACTGACTTTTCCCATGGACCTACAACCCATTGCTTTCATAAGGGTCACGGGAATGTGTTCTTCTAGCCACCTGTGCTTATGGGACTCAACGCTCTCTCCAGCCCCATCTTAGCCTCCCTCTTCCACTAACCCCTACCTCATCTCCTCTACCAATTCTCTTTCACCCTGCATTGTTCTTCCTCCACCCTTTATTGCTGTTACTTTCTGTACTCTTGTTGGATTTTTTTTTTCTCTTACTGTCCAGGGTATGATAATAATAATAGGTGATCACCGACCCTACTCATTAGGACACCCACCATCTCTACTTCTTTTTATTACATACCTGCCTACCCCTTTCCGAACCCTCTCTTCTATCCACAGAGGTTCTGGTTGTCCAATGCTCTTTCATCCTCTTATGAGCCTTAGTCGAGTGGCAGTGTATACTGTGAGTTCCCTACTTGCTGTGAGACCCTAAAGCCTGCTGGCTAAGGTAAGTATTAGGTACTGGGTGTGTTGGGTTATTGACTCTGCTCATCTTCTTCCAGTACACATAGATATAAGGTGCCTACATTGGCACCACCCTTCATGGCTAAAGCTTTAAGACAATTTTGCCTGGTTGGCAAAAAGCCCAGCAATGTTCGACTTGTGGACTGAGTATGTATAAATAATTACATTCTGGAATTTTCTGATCCTATGGAGACTTTTCTCTCAACATCCCAAGTCAGAATGTCATAACATCTACTTTGCATGTGCTCTCTTTTTCTCTTTTACTGATATGGCTACAACAGAAGGCAATAGTGGAAAGTGCATGGAGATCCACTTCCAAGCATGGCCTTGCCCTCCATAGGTGTCATGGAGGCTGAGAAAAATCTAGTCACCCCTTTGACCGGTGGAGTAGCTCCCTTCTCACCATCATCAATACCACAAAAGGTTTTCCCCTTTACCATCTTTGGAGCCGCTCTCAGGCAGCTCCACTTCAAAGAGGAGGCTTCTCCCTCCTTTGCTCTCTGAGGAGCCAATCCAACCTAGTGGAGAAGGAATTTTCCCTCTCACATGTCTAAGGGTGAGGTGAGGCGACTTTCTCCTCACTATCTTCACTGGAGTCGGCAGCAACTGCTCTTTTACAGTGGCTTCCATGAAAGCACTGAGCAGGTGGCTCAAAATTGACAACTCTCGCTGGACCAGGACCAGCTGATTGTGCCAACCCTCATAGAGGTGCATGGCCAGTTGGGCCATGTCCTATATCTTTTTGGACACATGTGTCCTTACCTTGATTGGGGCCGGTGTGCCTGCCCTCCTTTTCTGATGGAGGTCGGCTCAACAGCCCCAAAGATGCTTGTTATAAGCCTAGTCACTCCCCAGTTGAGAGCCAAGACACTTATAGGAGTTTGGGGGCATTTTAAGGCCCCTCCTAATGTTGTACTGGTTCTTGTGGTGCCTCTGCCTCAAGATGAGTCTTCCCTAGAGGAGAACGTAGACTCAGTGGGATACACCCCTGAGACATAGTCTGCCCCTGTGCAAAGCCATCCTGAGTTTGCACAGGCCTCTGAGGACTCACAAGTAGACTTAGGACCTCCTCTCTCAGCTTGGGGCCCACTTGTTAGCCAAATCCTTTCCCATTCTTTCCCTTAATGGCCGCTTATGAGGGTAGAGAAAAGAAAGTTCACTCACCCTACTCTAGTAAAAAAAAGAAGAAAAAACCCAGGAAAATTGTGGGTTCCTCTCTTTCCGGGAGTGGACAAGTCCCCTGCCTTTCAGCATCTGGTAGGGTCTAGGAGGGTGAAGCCCTGACAAAGACGGAAGTTAAAGATGAGGTGAGTGGGGCTCAAGACCCACCCCTACACCTTGTCACTTTCGACCTTGACAGGCTCTCTGTTGGTACCTGCAGGTTGGTCTCATTAGTGCATCCAAGGCATCTGTGCCACCGCCTCAAAGGTGTTGCTGTGGCGGCAGGCTCTAGAATCCTGCTTTCACACTGCTTGCCGCACAAGTAGAGCCACCTGGGTGTTTCAGGGGAGGACAATGAGGGGAAAACTACTCTGAACTTAATTTATTTCAGAAAACAAAAACAGAAAATACTGACAAAAAAAATGACCAAATTTCAACGATCGCAAGATGTGAGTTCTGACAGCTTCACAAACTGCTCAAAGGCATTGCATGAAGAATCTGTATTAATGCTAAGTGTGTGACTTGCACCATGCTGCATTATGCTTCCTAGAAGCAATTTAGTAGGTCTAATGCTTGATAGGGCACCTTGTATACAAGAGATAAGGAACCTCTGAAACCAAAGTTGCCCCACCCGCCGAACGTTTCCAGGCAGGTAGAGGAGAAGGCTCATATGCCGAACCAACCTCCCCCAGTAAGCCCTTGAAGGCAGCATTATCAGCTCCAGCATCTGTGATAGCATGGTGCCTGTTTAGGGCATGGAAACTCATTCCAGAGCTTGATGTAGACCTCAGGACCTTGGCGCCGCTGACTACCTAGGACACCACCTTGGAGGGTAACACTTTGAATGCTTGTCATCACCCCTTCTCTCCCAAAGCTGCTTCTGCCCTGAGAATATTGCATTCATTTTCCTTAGAGCACACGTCGTATCAGGCTGGAGCCAAACCAGTATATCAAAGTTGCTACAAATCGAGAGAGGGGTTCAGCTTCTACTCTTTTTCCCTCCTTGTTTGATGCTGATAGGGTGTTTCTTCCATGTACTGGGTATCTTCATGCCCAAACTGATTATGGACAAAGCCTGACTCGGAGACTGAATTGTGAATTATAGCGACTTGACAAGTACCTTCAGTGCCCTTGATGCATTGGAATATGTTACCCCTAGTTAAATGCAAGCCTGCAGTATGTCAAGATTTTCTTTTGCTGTGTTCCTCTACATGTATGGGGTTGCATGAAATGAGCCCACTGACTGTCTGTATGGTCCAGGCAACCAGATCAGCATTTTGCTTTTACCTTAGAAATGACTGACCACTACAACTCTTGTCCTACAGGCTGGTAGAGTTAAAAAAAAAACAGCCTTGCCTGCTTGGCTTCATACTAGTACAATTTAAGCAGATGACATCCACAAGGTTTTAAATGTTAGAAAAATCCTCTGGGGAGATTAGAGCATTGGTTACTGGTAAGGGTTTGAGTGTGGAATCTGCCAGGAAGTGCAAGAGAATATGTCACGTTGATGTATGAGAGTGAAACTAGGGTATGGAAGGAGTAGGAAAGATCAGAGAGAGCATTGCAAATGGACAACTTGAGAGGAAAACTTGGTATGTGATAGGTAGAGTGAGGAATGACTGGTGAGAGATGTGTATGTAGTGAATGTGTGTGTGTGTTCTGAGTCAGTATGGGCATATAAGAAGAATGGTTAGAAATAGACTCAGGAAGCGAATATATGAATGGCAGTGTGGGAAGTATTGGAAGATGGTGAAAAAGTGTTGATTATGTGAATAAATGTTTGATAGAAGTAGTGTTGACTGAGTAGGGAGTGGATGATATTGGGTATGATAGGGGTGCTAGGGGCCTTCTGCCAAAGGGATGATCCCTGATTGGACACGATGCTACAGCGCATAGCACCCCATCACTTTTAACACTGCAAAGGCTTCCAAAGAGCTAAGAGTAAGTTATACAGGGATTATATATTATGAACAACCCCTTTATGTGTTATGCTTAAAGAGTGATATAAAAAACAACTGGTAAGGATAAATTATTTGAGACTACCAGTGTACCATATATGGCCCAACTTGTGGTCGTGTTAAGGGTTATTTGGTGTGGTGCAATAATAGGTGACTCCTAGATAGGGGTGAGAGAGGGAAGGCTAATTTTAGTTGCATTGATGTGCAGTGATCCCACTGTGGTAAAGTGTTAGATTTTGTAACTCTTAATTAAGTGAGTGCAGATCAATTGCAAATTCTCAACTATTTTTTCTGCTTTTCCTCCTCTGAGTGCTCCAAGTAGCCTCCTCTTTATACCACTCTGCATTAATACTTCCCCCGTATAAAAGGAGTGATTTCCCCTCCCTCAACAGCTAATTTGCTCCCGGACCCGCTCCAAGTATCCAATGACGGACACCCCACTTGAATACCTCGAGATGGCATTCAAGCCCCCGGACATCACTGCGGACATGTACGAAACTGAGATTGATGATGAAGAATGGAAGAAGTTTCTCCTTGACTTCTCCCAACCTCAAGGTTCGTCCTTTCACTCTCGTCTCCCCCCTTGGAAACGTAGGTTCAAGGCGCTCTATGCCCAGTTTTGAGTTATGGTGAATCAATTTTTTATTTTAAAATTGAAGCCAATGAGAGCATCTCCCACAAAATTTATAAGGAAAGTGGTGAAGATGGGACAAGTGAAAATATGTTGACGATGATAGGAAAAGAGTACAGTTGTTGTGCTTAGAATGTTCTGTGACTGTGCTTAGTCCATACCATTAAAGATTCTTTGTGTGAGAGAGTGGCTGTTGAGGATCATGGTATGAATGCATGTGTATGGGGTATTGCTAAAGTCCTGTTTTACATTCATTACGATGCTCTCAATAAACAACACAATGATAGTTTTGATGCAGTTAGTCACGTTTTTCTTGCGGACGAAATACTTCTCATGTTGACCCACACATGGTTAACAGAGGACTTCAGTTCGTCGACGTTGCTGTGGCGGACCTTGCAGGCCTTTTCCTCGACATGCGCCCACACGTTTTAGTCGATAGGATTTGAAGTCAGGCGACTCTGTCGGCCAAAAGTCCTTCAACCAGAAGTTCATATTCGACCCTAACCACTCTTGCATTCTCTTGGCCGTCTGGTCCGAGGCATCGTCCTCCTGAAAGACTTAGTCCGCTTTCTTCGTGATCTTTCTCACCCAGCCAGGACTTTCGTGGCCAAGATGTCTCTATAATCGGCCATGAAGCACAGCGGCGGCATCTTCTCGCCATTCGAAGCTACGATGCCGAGCATCACAGAAGACGGGTGCTTGATCATGGACATGTAGCGGACCTCGGAGACGTACTGGCAGAATTTTACCACGCGGTCGTTCTGTTTGTTGATGACCGAATCGACTGTGAATGTTTTTCATTAGAAAAAATGAGAATTCGATTGCCATGACTCAAGTCGTTGAGGCCGATGACAGCACTCCCGACGTTGTTCTTGCATACGGTCGGTGACTAGAGACCTTTCCACCCACCTCATTGACGGCCCAGGACACCGTGATCAGCCTGAATAAGGTCGCCCTTTAGGATCTTGCCCGTTCTTGAGCCCCTCTGCGACTATGTGGACAGTCATCTAGCTGATGTTGAACCACTTAGCGATGTCTGACTTGTGTGACCCGCACGCAAGACAACAGAGATCTCGATTCTTTTCACTTTCATCTTGACACACCTGCACACACCTGGAAAGGATGTTTTAATGGCACATGCTGCAAAAGTAGAACTTTAGTTTGACATAACTTTTTCTATCACACACATAAACCTCTCGAAAGATAAAAAAATAAGTGTAAAAGAAGCAAGAGCTCTAAGGTTTAAAGTGTATGCTGGGGAGTTTATAATGGTGTAAATAGAGAAGCAAGAGTTCAGATCTGTGAAGTGTATACTGGGTTCATGGACCTGGTTGGTTTTTGATAGTGGAAATAGAAAAGAAAGAGTTTAGAGGTGTAAAGTGTATGCTGGCTTCATGGACCTGTGAAGTTGTTGATTGAGTAAATAGAGAAGCAGTATTGTGCTAAGAATTTGTAGATTGGTATATTATTGAATAGTCTGGAATATTAATGTAATTTATGTGTTTTGGGAGGAAAGATAGCTGGATTAAGTGGGCTGACATACCTTGGGGGGAGGGTAATACAAGTTTGTGTGATATCGTCAGTTGGATATCTATATTGATGTAGTACTGTGAGTAGTAAGTATAAGAATGAGGAAAATAGGTGTAAAATTGATGAGCATTTTGAGGGATGGTTTCTACTTATGTTGCCCCCGTAAGGGGCGCGGTGATTTGCCATCCTGGCCGCCGTGCTGACGGGATCCAGCGCTCCGTCCGGCCCCAGCTTAGCCTCTCTTCCTTCCTTCAGATAGCCTGTATTTCTCCCCTACTTCGTCGCTTTTCAAACAACCTCTCCCCAGCTTTATCTGGCCAGCCACTAATTTCACAGGGTAGATGCTGACCTTCTTCTCAGCCAACCGTCCTGATCGGGGCTGAGGGGGGAAGGGACAATGTTCCCTAACCCCTGAGCTCCGGTTTGGGGTGGTTGGTTTTTAACAACCTGCTTCATCCCCACCCATACCTTCCTCACATCCCTTTTCCTCTCCTCTTCACAATCTATCTTTTTTACACCGTGTCCAAGGTGGAGCCGCCATGCCGATGGACTGCCAGGCCACCAGGCGGGAGGGGTGGTCCCAAATGGCGGCGCCTGGCTCTGCCGGGCCTGTAAGCACCTCTTGCAGTGCGGGCTACTGCGAGAGGTGATGCGCGATTGCGTCCCGTGATACAAATAGGGTCACCATGCCTAATGATGAAAAAAAAACAAACAACCCTCAATGGAGCCGCCCTCGGGCAGCTCCACCGAAAAAATGGAGGCATCCCCTCCCTGTGCTTGCGCAGGGGACCCTCCATATCTTTCTAACCGGAGAGGAGGCTTACTCCTCTCCTTCGCCTACGAGTGTAGGGGGCTCCCCCTCACCCCCTTCTCTGAAGGTGCTTTCGGGCACCTCCCTCTGTTCTTTCCAAGGGGACTGCCAAGAAAGCCAGCAGGCAACCCTTAGCCAGCCGCTCCACATCGAAGCGGCTCGGTAGGGCAAACCCCCTTAGGGGGGAGAGGGAAGCCAGGCTCCTTCGGTCGCTTCCCTCAAAAGACCTGCTGGCAAGAATATTGAACCTTGCCGGGATCAAGGCCTGTTCCTCCCCACAAAAGACTAGTGACGATGCTGCCAACGGGACCTGCGAGGTCTTGGGGGGGGATCGCCAACTGGCGGCTTTCCCTGAGGTAGACATGGTCCTTGAGGCAACCCAGCCTCAGATGTTAGGGCCTTCCATGGGGGGGAATCCAGGCTCGGTGCCAAGCACCGAACCCGAATCCGCCCCTATGCAAGGTCCTCCTCAAACGGCTAGGGTTTCCGAGGCAGTACAAGGAGGGGAGGTATCTCCTCCGCCTTGGTGCCCCTACGACTACCAGAAGCTTCTCCATTTCGGAGAAGGACATGGCTGAGGCCGGTCCATCTGGCCTAGGGGCTCCTTCCGGCGGAGGTGAGAAGCGGGTTCATTCCCCGCCTTCCTCTTCAAAAAAGAAAAAGACAAAGAAGACTCGGGGCTCCTCTCCATACGCGGGGGCTGCGGGGACGGATGGGTCTGCTTCCACTTTGGCAAGCGACCAAGCCAAGATCGTCACATCCGGCCCCTCTGCCCCCCCAGTTGCGGAGCCACTGACTAAGACCAAAAGTGCACAGGGCGGAGCCTCGATGACATCGGGACCCCTGATTCAGAGGTTACCTGGCGTTTTCGAGCCCGCTGGCTTCAAACGCTTCCTCGTTATTCAATCCACTGATGGCACCATGTTGGCCAAGGGCAACATGATCCATCAGAGGAGAGGATTAGCTAGTGCAATTGGTAGAGAGCCGAAGGTGACCCGTTTCTCGGACGGGAGCCTTCTGGCGAATGCGGCGAATCCCGCCGAGGCGGCCAAGATAAGTGCTCTTCGGACACTTCATGGCACCCCGGTGAGTGTGACGCCGCACTCTACCATGAACTTTGTGAAAGGAGTAGTTTATGCGAGGGAACTCGTTTGCTACTCCATTGAGGAGATCACCTTAAAGCTGGCCGACCATGGGGCGGTCAAAGTCGAACGTGTGATGAAAAAACAGGGAGGGGCCTCGAGACCCACCCCTACACTCTTCGTCACGTTCGACTGTGACAAGCTCCCTAAGTTGGTGGGTGCTGGTTGGTACCGCTACCGCGTGAAGGCATTCGTGCAACTGCCGCGGCGGTGCTATTACTGTCACTGCTTCGGCCATACGAATCGTTCTTGTAGACGTGCAAAGTCGGGGTCACCCGAAGTCTGTGTAAATTGCTCCAAGGCCACACACGATAAGTCAAAATCATGTGTGGCCAAGTGTGTTAATTGCGCAGAGCCGCACCCCGCTTCTTCGAAGCAATGTGGTGCATATCTCCTTGAGAAAGAAATCCTGGCCGTTCAGCCCCAGGATCGAATCTCATTCCGCGAGGCTAAGGACTTGGTCCTGGCGCGCCCGGCTCTGCCTGGGACGTCATATGCCTCAATTGTTAGAAAGGCACCCTCTGCTCCTGGCTCATCCAGGCCAACGAGCACGGTTGTCTCCGCTCCCATTCGGAGCCCTTCTGCGGGCTTTACTCAACCCGGGTGCTTCCCTGGTAAAGCTGGCGGCAAAAAGGGTTCATACCCAGCCCTGGCTAAAACCAGGGCTCCCCCCTCTTCCCCCAGCGTGACCTTTTCCCGTAAGGCGAAACGGCGACGCGCCTCCACCGAGTCGTTAGACTCACAGGGGGCAACACCCCTGAAGTTGGTCGCCAGGCCATCTTCCGGGGTTCCTAAAGCTGTTTCCCGAAAGGAGGACAGCAACAAAGGAGCTTCGGCTCCTTCGCCCACGCCTAGTGGTTGAGCGAGTGGCTCGGAGACGGTGGTTCCTCGAAAAGAGGGCCCCTCGCCTCCGAAGCCGCAACGCCCGCCTAAGGTTTCGAGGCGGAGGGAGGAAAAGACTCGCATGGCGAGCCCAACCTTCCCCAATAAGTCCTCGAAGGTGACAGCGCCTTCAGCGCTTTGTCCGGCCAACAGCGCCCGGGGTTCTGCCTCCGGGAAGCGAACAGCCATTCCCGTGAGGGTCTTCTCTTCGAGGAAGGCCCCCGCGTCTCCTCCGAGCTAGGCCTGGAGTGCATATTCCTTCAATGGAATTGCCGTGGACTCCGGGACAACTGGGAGGAGCTGCGGAGGCTCGTCTCGTCCCGTTCACCGTTAGCCAAACCTCTCTAGATAAGTTCTCGTAGGCGACAGCTATTTGTGTGGCCAACAGCGCTTGGAGCTCTGCCCAGGGGAAGCCTAGGGCCATTCCCGTGAGGTTCTTCTCTTCGAAGAGGGGCCCCACATCTCCGAGCTAGCCCTAAAGTGCATAGGCCTTGAATGGAATTGACGCGGATTCCTGGCCAACTGAGGGAGCTGCGGAGGTTCGTCTCCTCCCGTTTCCCGTTACCTATCTATTTGCAGTCAACCATGCCAGGGGTGATCCCCCTTTCCATCCTCACGGGGCATACGGTTTTGCGATCCCACCACCATGGGATGGCGGCCGGGCAGGAGGAAGGAGGAAGCGCGATTTGCACCCGGCATGATGCCTCCGATTTTCCCGTTGCTTTAAATACCTCCTTTCAGATAGTAGCAGTGCAACTACAACTAGATATGAAGTATACTGTTATTTCTGCCTACATTACCGTGTCAGCGGACTTCGAAACGATGGACTTGCGCCGCGTCGTGGCACGGTTGCTGATCCCCTTTCTCTTATTCGGCGATCTGAATGGTAGCCACTCCCTCTGGGGAGACTACTCAATCAATCCCAGAGGTCAATTCCTTGCAGACCTGATCAACGAGCTGGAGATAGGCGTCCTAAATGTGGATGAGTTTACGCATCACTGCCCGATAACCGCTTCATTTTCCCACCTTAATCTCTCCCTGTGCTCTCTGGATGCACAGCCCAATTTTGGGCAGGAGTTGGTCGATGACATCTATGGTTAGTGATCACCTTCCCATTCAAATATAATTTTCTTGACACCTGCCGCCTCGAAAGACCCCGCCACACCCTCTGGTGCTTGGCGTGGACGTGGTGGTCCGCACTTTAGGAAATGACTGATTTTTTTTGTCCCCTTTAAGGAGTTTAGGTCGGTGGATGAAGCCGTTGAGTTCTCCGGCAACCTCATCGCCGTGTGCGTAATTCTATTCCTAGAACGTCTGGCTGTTTTGCACGCGGACTGCTTCCGTGGTGGTCAGCCGAGCGTGAGGCGACCCTCAAACAGAAGTGTTATCCTTACATGCGCTATAAGCGCCGCCCGAACCATTTCACTGTGGGTGAATTTCGTCGAGTCTGGCTAGGTTCTGGTATGTTTCGAAGTACGCCCGCCGCTCTTCCTGGCGGGCATACTTGCCCTCACTGTGGAAGTTATTACAGGACCTCCTCTATATGAGGAGAACCCTTCAACGACAAGTTTACATTGAGTGACTTGCGTTCCGCTCTCGCTTCGTGCGCCAATACCGCCCCTGGTCTAGCCGATGTCCTGTACGCCATGCTTCGAAACCTTGGTGAGCAAGTCATGGCCTTTGTTTAGATTTGTTCAACATGATCTAGGTAGAGGGTATCCTCCTAGACTCCTGGCGAATTGCTACTGCTCGTTTTTCACAAACCGGTGAGAGATCACTCTACCCTGGCATGTTTCCACCTAATTTCTCTAACCTCCTGCGTGTGCAAGTTGATGTGAAAATTTGTAAATATTAGATTAGCCTTTTTTCTGGTCAGCAAAGACCACCGTTCTTCTGCACAGTGCGGCTTCCGGAAGTTCCACTCCACGATGGATGCTCTGCTCCTACTGGAAAATGCCGTCTGCCTCGCCTTTCTTTGTAGACAGTCCTACACCACGGTGTTTTTCGATCTGGAGAAGTCTTCTGATACAGCATAGAGTCCTGAGTGCTCTCTAGATATTATAATCTCCACACTCCCTGGTTCGCGGTATCCGTGCAAAGTTGCTTGCCATTGCGCCCCGACTGTTCGCATGGATCTATTCCCCAATTTCTCGATGGCTTCAGGTCGCTTTCTGCCTTTTTCGAATTTAGGCCTTGTTTCCCAGACTGGTCGGCAATTCTTGTATGTCACAGTCTAGGTGATCTTCGCGCATGTTACCTGTCCCTGTATCAGGACGAGCGGTGTCTCTACCGCTTGTCCCTTGTACTCGGGACAGGTTCTTCTCCACAAATCCTTAGCCCCGTAAGGGGCGCGGCGATTTGCCATCCTGGCCGCCGTGCTGACGGGATCCAGCGCTCCGTCCAGCCCCAGCTTAGCCTCTCTTCCTTCCTTCAGATAGCTCGATTTCTCCCCTACCTCGTCGCTTTTCATACAACCTCTCCCACAACTTTCTCTGGTCAGCCTCTAATTTCACAGGGTAGATGCTGACCTTCTTCTCAAGCCAACCACCCCGGATTGGGGCTGGGGGGAGAGGGGACATTGTTCCCTAACCCCTGAGCTCCGGTTCGGGATGGGTTTTTTTTAACAACCTGCTTCATCCCCACCCATACCTTCCTCACATCTCATTTCCTCTCCTCTTCACATTCTATCAATTTTACGCCGTGTCCAAGGTGGAGCCGCCATGCCGATGGACTGCCAGGCCACCAGGCGGGAGGGGTGGTCCCGAATGGCGGCGCCTAGCTCTGCCGGGCTTGTAAGCACCTCTCGCAGTGCGGGCAACTGCGAGAGGTGATGAGCTATTGCGTCCCGTATTAAAAAGAGGGTCACCATGCCCATGTATGACAAAAAAAAAAAACCCCAACCCCCAACTTCCCCAAGAAAATCAACGGAGCCGCCCTCGGTCAGCTCCACCGAGAAAATGGAGGTCCCTCCCCTTGTGCTTGCGCAAGGGACCCTCCATAATTCTTTAACCGGAGAGGAGGCTTACTCCTCTCCTACGCCTACGGGTGTAGGGTACTCCCCCTCACCCCCTTCTCTGGAGGTGCTTTCGGGCACCTCCCTATCTCCAGCGGCAGTCCCTCCTTTGCTTTCTAAGGGGACTGCCAAGAAAGCCAGCAGGCAGCCCATTGCCGACCGCCCCTCGTGCAAGCGGCTCGGTAGGGCAAACCCCCTTAGGGGGGAGAGGCAAGCCAGGCCCCTTCGGTCGCTTCCCTCAAAAGACCTGCTGGCAAGAATTTTAAACCTTGCTGGGGTCAAGGCCTGTGCCTCCCGACACAAGACTGGCGACACTGCCAAGGGGACCTGCGATGTCCTGGGAGGGGATGGCCAACTGGAAGGCCCCTCCTGTGATAGACATGGTCCTTGAGGAGACCCAGCCTCAGACGGTAGGGCCTTCCATGGGAGGGAATCCGGGCTCGGTGCCAACCACCGAACCCGAATCCGCCCCTATGCAAGATCCCCCTCAAATGGCCGAGGGCTCCGAGGCAGTAAAAGGAGGGGAGGGATCTCCTCCGACAAGTGCCCCTACGACTACCAGGACCTTCTCCATTTCGGAGAGGGACCTGGCTGAGGCCGGCCCATCTGGCATGAGGGCTTCTGCCGGCGGAGATGTGGGTTCATTCCCCGCCCTCCTCTCCTAAAAAGAAAAAGACTAAAAAGACGAAGAAGACTCGGGGCTCCTCTCCATCTGCGGGGGCTGCGGGGACGGATGGGTCTGCTACCACTTTGGTTTGGCGACCAAGCCAAGATCGGCACATCCGGCCCCTCTACCCCCTCGTGTGTCGAGCCCCTGACTAAGACTAACACCAAGAATGCACAGGGCGGATCCTCGATGACATCGGGTCCCCTGATTCAAAGGTTACCTGGCGTTTTCGAGCCCGCTGGCTTCAAACGCTTCCTCGTTATTCGCTCCACTGATGGCACCATGTTGTCCAAGGGCAACATGATCCATCAGAGCAGAGGATTAGCTAGTGCAATTGGTAGAGAACCGAAGGTGACCCGTTTCTCGGACGGGAGCCTTCTGGCGAATGCGGCGAATCCCGCCGAGGCGGCCAAGATAAGTGCTCTTCGGACACTTCATGGCACCCCGGTGAGTGTGACGCCGCACTCTACCATGAACTTTGTGAAAGGAGTAGTTTATGCGAGGGAACTCGTTGACTACTCCATTGAGGACATCACCCTAGAGCTGGCCGACCATGGGGTGGTCAAGGTCGAACGTGTGATGAGAAAACAGGGAGGGGCCTCGAGACCCACCCCTACACTCTTCGTCACGTTCGACTGTGACAAGCTCCCTGAGTCGGTGCGTGCCGGTTGGTACCGCTACCGCGTGAAGGCATTCGTGCCACTGCCGCGGCGGTGCTATTAAAGTCACCGCTTCGGCCATACGAATCGTTCTTGTAGACGTGCAAAATCGGGGTCACCCGAAGTCTGTGTAAATTGCTCCAAGGTCGCACACGATAAGTCCAAATCGTGTGTGGCCAAGTGTGTCAATTGCGGAGAGCCGCATCCTGCTTCTTCGAAGCAATGTGGTGCATATCTCCTTGAGAAAGAAATCCTGGCCGTTCAGGCCCAGGATCGACTCTCATTCCGCGAGGCTAACGACTTGGTCCTGGCGCGCCCGGCTCTGCCTGGGACGTCATATGCCCTTCTGCGGGCTCTACTACACCCGGGCGCTCCCCTGGTAAAGCTGGCGGGAAAAAGAGTTCACACCCAGCCCCGGCTAAAACCAGGGCTCCCCCCTCTTCCCCCAGCGTGACTGTTTCTCGTAAGCGAAACGGCCACGCGCCTCCATAGAGTCTTTAGACTCACAGGAGGCAACACCCTTGAAGATGGTCGCTAGGCCATCTTCCAGGGTTCTTAACGCTGTCCCCCAAAAGGAGGACAGCAACGAGGTGGAGCGAGTCGCTCGGAGACGGTGGTTCCTCGTAAAGAGGGCCCCCCGCCTCCGAAGCCGCAACGCCCGCCTAAGGTTTCGAGGCGGAGGGAAGAAAAGACTCGCATGGCGAGCCCAACCTCCCCCAATAAGCCCTCGAAGGCGACAGCGCACTCAGCGCTTTGTCCGGCCAACAGCGCCCGGGGTTCTGCCCCCGGGAAGCGTACGGCCATTCCCGTGAGGGTCTTCAGTTCGAGGAGGGCCCCCGCGTCTCCTCCGAGCTATGCCTGGAGGGCATATTCCTTCAATGGAATTGCCGTGGACTCCGGGCCAACTGGGAGGAGCTGCGGAGGCTCGTGTCGTCCCGTTCCCCGTTAGCTATCTTTTTGCAGGAGACCATGCTAGGCGCGTGCCCCCTGCCTTCCCTCCCGGGGTATAAGGGTCTTGCGACCCCTCCACCGCGGGATGGCCGGGCTGGGGGATGCGCGGCTTACACCCGGCATGATGTCTCCGTTCTTCCTTTCTCTTTAGATACCTCCTTTCAGGCAGTGGCTGTGCAGCTGCACCTGGATAGGAGGTATACTATCATTTCTGCGTACATTCCACCGTCAGCTGACTTCGACGCGGGTGACTTCCGCCGCGTCGTGGCACGGTTGCCGAGGCCCTATCTCTTGCTTGGACATCTGAACGGCAGGCATCCTCTCTGGGGAGATTACTCCATAAATCCCAGGGGACAAGTCCTTGCCGATCTGATCGAAGAGCTTGAGATGGGTGTCCTAAACGTGGATGAGTTTACGCATCACTGTCCGAGAACCGCTTCATTTTCTTGCCTTGACCTATCTTTGTGCTCTTCGGATACACAGCCTGATTTTGATTGGGGGGTGGTCGATGACCTCCATGGTAGTGATCACTTTCCCATTCAAATATCATTTTCAGGGCAACTGCTGCCTGAGAGACCACCTCGGTGGTGCTTGGCGCGGTGGCCTGCATTTCAGGAAATGACTGAATTCTCTATCTCAGTCGAGGAGTTTAGGTCGGTATATGAGGCCGTTGAGTTCTTCTCCGGCAACCTCATCGCCGTGGGCCTGACTACTATTCCTAGGACTTCTGGCCGTTTTGCACGCTGACCCCTCCGTGGTAGTCTGCCGAGTGTGAGACGGCCCTGAAACAGAAGCGTTATGCCTACATGCGCTATAAACGCCGCCCGAACGATTTCACGGTCGGTGAATTTCGTCGGGCTAGGTCTAGGTTCCGGTATATTTCGAAGCACCCCCGCCGCTCTTCTTGGCGGGCATACGTGTCTTCACTTAACGGGAAGACCCCTTTAGCTGAGGTGTGGAAGCGAGTCAAAAGGATTCGGGGCAAGTTCTCGCAGGACCCCCCTCCCGTTCTCCAGGAGAATGGGACCACAATCTCGGACCCCGCGTCCGTGGCGGAATCCTTAGCGACCGCTTTTTCCGCATTCTCTAGCCGTGATGCTGCTCCGCCAGCATTCAATGCACGTCGTGATGTCGCGGAAGGCCGCTGGCTGGACTTACCTCCAGAGGCGGAGAGCCCTTCAACGACAAGTTTACTGTGAGTGAGTTGCGCTCCGCCCTCGCTTCGTGCGCGGACACCGCCCATGGTCCGGACGATGTCCCGTACGCCATGCTTCGACACCTGGGTGAGCGAGGCATGGCCTTTCTCTTAGATTTGTTCAACAGGATCTGGGTGGAAGGTCTTCTCCCAAACTCCTGGCGAATCGCTACTGTGCTCGCCTTTCGCAAACCGGGGAGAGATCACTCTACTCCGACCGGTTTCCGCCCAATCTCTCTAACCTCTTGCTTGTGCAAGTTGATGGAGAAATTGGTAAATGTTAGATTAGCCTTTTTCCTGGACAGCCGAGGCCATCTGTCTTCCGCACAGTGCGGCTTCCGCAAGTTCTACTCCACGTCGGATGCTCTGCTCCGACTGGAAAATGCCGTCTGCGAGGCTTTCCTTCGTAGACAGCACTACGCTACGGTCTTTTTCGATCTGGAGAAGGCCTATGATACCGCATGGCGATACGGTATCATGGAGACTCTCAACACGATGGGGGCGAGGGGACGCCTCCTAATGTTTATATCTGAATTTTTGCGAGATCGTCGATTCCGCGTACGGGTGGGGGCAGCTCTCTCCGGCCCAAAGGAGCAGGAAGAGGGTGTCCCGCAGGGAAGTGTTCAGTGTCACACTCTTTGCCCTGAGCATCAACGGCGTCACCTCGGTGCTGCCGGAAGATGTTCTCGCTACGCTCTACGTGGACGACCTTTCGATCTCTTTTGGCGCGGCCCAGATGCCAACTCTGGTGCGTCGACTCGAACAGGCATTGAACCGCGTCTCTCGCTATGCCGAAGCGCACAGGTTTCGGTTTTCTTTGGCCAAGACTAAGGTGGTGCTCTTCTGCCGCCATCCACGGCTTCACCCCGACCCAGATTTGTTTCTTAATGGGGTGCGCCTGGATGTGGTGGAGTCGCACCGTTTCCTTGGTCTTGTATTCGACCGACGCCTCACCTGGGAGGCTCATATTCGCACCCTTAGGGTCTCTTGTACCCGCGCCATGGACATTCTCCGTTCCGTGACGTTCAGCGCCTGGGGCGCTGATAGGGCTACTGCCCTTCTTTTTTATCGATCCTTTGTTCGTTCGAAGCTTGACTACCGATGCGAGTTTTATGCATCCGCAGCCGAGCGTTTATTGCGGAAGGTGGATTCGATCCACCACACCGGCCTTCGCCTTGCGACCGGTGCCTTCCGCACTTTCCCCATTGAGAGCCTGTTGGTCGATGCTGAGGAGATGCCACTCGCTCTGCGCCGCGTGCAGTGCATCACTCGCCTGTACGCGCGAGCCCGGCGCCTCCCTCAGTCGCTAACAGCTCTCACTGCTTCCGCAGCTGATCTCGATGGTGCCTATGCCGCCGAGAGACGCCAGTCATACCCTAAGCCCTTTGGGTTTAGGGCTAGGAAACTCCTTCGAGAGCTAGATATAGCTCTCGGGCCGGTGGCGCCCCTGGTCCTGCCCAGGACACCACCCTGAAAGGTACCACATTTGGCTATTTGTCGCCACGCCTCTGCTCCCAAAGCTTGTACTGCGCCGGGAGTATTGCGTTCGACCTTTTTGGAGCACACATCGTGTCACGCTGGAACCGTGCCAGTGTATACGGATGGCTCCAAGTCCCAAGAGGGGGTCAGCTTTCACGCCGTATCCCCTCTGTTTGAAGTCAGCGGGGCTCTACCAGGCGCTGCGTCTGTCTTCACGGCCGAGCTGGTGGCAATACACCACTCGGTACGGGAGATTACGCGACGTGCCCGGTTCGGAGACCGGATTTTGATCTATAGCGACTCACAAAGCGCCCTGAGTGCTCTCGGGGCATTGGAATCTCCGCATCCCCTGGTTCGCGATATCCGTGACGCCACGGTTTTGGCGAGCCGGGCAGATGTCGAGATTATCTTCTGCTGGGTTCCTGGACATGTAGGAATTGCGGTGAATGAGCGCGCCAAAGAGTCCGCGAGGACTCTGCGACCGGACCAGCGTTTCGCTCTTCCTCACACCGACTACATGGCAGGAATACGGGCAGCTCTTCGGACTGCTTGGCAAAGAAGATGGGAGACGGTCGAAGGGAACTTAAAGTTGCGTGTCATTGCGCCGCGACTGTTACCATGGACCTATCCCCCAATGCCGCGGCGGCTTCAGGCTGCTTTCTGTCGTCTCCGAATCGGACACACTCGTGTGACGTATCGCTATTTGATGGAGCGCTCGCCTGCGCCCTATTGCAACGACTGCGTCGTCCCCCAGACTGTTCGGCACATTCTTGTCGAATGTCCCAGTCTGGGTGATCTTCGCGCACGATACCTGTCCCAGTACCGGGATGGGCGGGGTCGCTACCGCCTGTCCCTTGTGCTCGGTTCAGATTCGTGCACATTGACTTGTGGACTTGTTGACTTCTTGGGGGAGGCCGGCCTTCTCCCTATTATTTAAGCAAGGTTTGTTTTTTTTTGTTTTGTTTTGTTTTTTGCATTTGTTTTTTTGTTTGTTTTTTTTCCTTTAGTTGCAAGCTCCTGCGCACGGGGGACCTCTTCCCGACGCACCAGCTTGCTTCCTTTCCCCCTTTTGCGGTGTTGTTTTTTTTCTCTTTAATTTTATTTTAAAGTAGCCCTAGAACTAGGCCAGTTTTAATACGGCGACTAATGCCCAAGTAGGCAGTCGCCAGATAAGCTCTTAAAAAAAAAAAATAACAAATCCTTAGACTATCTGACTTTTTGTTGTAGGTGCATATTCCTGCGCCTGGGGGTGACGGGGCCCTCCCCCCAACGCAGCAGCATGCTTCTAGTTCTTTTTCTGTTGTTTTCCTTGTTTAGTTTCGTTTTGGTAATTTTTAAGTAGCCTAACACTAGGCTGAAATTTTAAATTACCGCGCCTTATGTCCTTGAAGGCAGTCGCCAGATGGGCGCATTAAATAAAAAAAAAATTAAGAAATATATTAAAGTAGATTTGATTCGTGATTCATTCCTTAACTATCATTTGCGCGAATCCATGTAGTGGGTCCGACCCCTTCCTGCCAGTGGATAAGATTGACCTTTCGTTTTGTTTGAGTGCCTTTTCTTCTATGAGCTTATGTACGTGTGATTATATTTGTATCGTTGTGTATAGGTCGAAAGCCTAAGTTTTGGTTGTTTTGCCCTCATTGTTCGCCACCATGACAAGATCTTTAATTTAAAATATTCTCGCCCTTCTGCCATCTCGACTCCTCAGTAACCATTCAAGATTAGAGACTGTGCAGCAATCATTGATGTTCTCGGTATCCTGCCTTCAAAGGCGCCCTTTTGACCTCACCCCCTCCCTTTCTCGGACCTTTCAGATACAACGAAGACGAATGACGACGATGAGCAAGTAGACCCTGAGTATAACTTGATGGCGGACGCGGAGGAGGAGGATCCATCATTTGAGGAGCTTCGGGAGGAATTGCGGGGCGACAGGGCGGTCCGCATCTCGAAGAAGGAGGTCAATGCACTCATGATGGAGTTCCTTGACTCTTTCAACGTGATGGACGACGACGATGAAAATAACAAAAGTCGAAGCAGGGTAACGTTTCTCGCTTCGTTCATGCCATTATTCGTTACCGATTTCCCGCAGTGGGGTGGACGCGCATCAGCGCCATTTCGTGTAGCGCTTACAGGAAAGAGGTTAGGGTGGGGGAATATTGAGGCCATCGGACTATATACTGGTTTAATCGCCCCTTACAACTTGAGGCCGAAGATCGCATGCAGTGGCGTATTAACCCATCGCAGGGCCCCTGGATTAACCCCCCCCCCTGCAAATTTCGCGCTCTCCTTTTGTACATTTTATTACAAATAAGGTAATTAAATAGAGTAAACAAAGAAAATGGTAATTATATTTTTCGATATATAAACATAGCTTACATCATTTTTGACCAAATTAAAAAGATTGCATGGGCATAGTAGGCCTTATAGATAATACGACCTTGATTATATCGATATTCTTCGTTGCTGTTTCTCTGTTCATTTAAGTGCTCGCCTCCGCTTCTCCTTTCGGGTGTTTCGAAATACCCGCCGTCTTTTAACTGCCTCCATTGGATCCACTGGCCACCTTTTGGTTAATACCCTGTGCCTATCTCCGCAGGGGTAGGTAGCTCCTACGCACCTCGTCATAGCCACTCCGTTCCGAGACCTTGCCGATGGGGTACACACACCCTTGACCTGGAAAGTGTGGCCCAACACCTTGGGGTCGGTCTCATCAGCGATTGTCATTTTGATCTCTATTTCAATTTCATTATTACATCGGAGGATCTCATCCACGATGTTAAAAATGCTCATTTTATACAATAGATAGTGTGGAATAAGAAAATTTAACTATATCAATCCCTTACCCAATACTAAATAGTTATATATGCAAATACACCTTCCCTACTTCTTCCGGGTTCCCATTCTTCCATTCACTCATCTTCCACCACCCTCTTTATATTAATCTATTATTTCCATAGTTATGCCTTCCTTAATCTATACATCCCTCTCCTCCTCCATTTTTTTTTCTAGACATCGATCTGTCAGCAGTTGATGGAGAGTGGCACCTGTGCTGATGACTTGAGTGGTGGGCAGAAGATCTTTGACTTGAATAATACTATTATGTTGCCCGATGACACCCAGATTATAAGCCAACCTCATCCTGAGAATTACTACTTAGTCAATTTGGATCCTCAAGTGAGTTTGGGATCATTTATCATTGTATGATTCTTTCACTTCATAACTTTGCCTAATTTCTTAGGATCGCATTATCAGCCTTGATCTTCTGCTGTTCTTAGAACTATTTTATTACACGGTTAAAATAGAATCCTAGCTATGACCTGTCTGTGGAAAATAAGACCCTCTCTGGAATTGAACCCCGGCGATTTACCTTCCTGGTCAAGGTGCTGACGGGACTCAGCACCTCGTCCGGCCCCATCTTAGTCTCTTCTCCCTTCAGTCAGCCTGTGTTTCTCCCCTACTTTCTCACTTCCCCTACAACCTCTCCCACAACTTTTCTGGTCAGCCTCTATTTTCACAGGGTAGATGCTGACCTTCTCAGCCAACTATCCCCGATTGGGGCTGAGGGGGGAGGGGACATTGTTCCCTAACCCCTGAGCTCCAGTTTGGGATGGTGGGTTTTTAACAACCTGCTTCATCCCCACCCATACCTTCCTCATATCCCCTTTCCTTCTCACTTCACTATCTATCTTTTTACTCCGTGCGCAAGGTGGAGCCACCATGCCGAAGGGCTGCCAGGTCACCAGGCGGGTGGGGTGGCCTAAAATGGCGGCACCTGGCTCTGCCAGCCCCATACGCACCCCTCGCAGAGCGGGCCATTGCGAGCCCGCCCTCCCCCATAGTTCCACCCTGAGGTAGATATGGTTCTTGAGGCAACCCAGCCTCAGACGGTTAGGGCCTTCCATGGGGGCGAATCCGGGCTCGACGCCAAGCACCGAACCCGAGGCCGCCCCTATGCAAAGTCCCTCAAACGGCTCGGGTCTCCAAAGCAGTACAAGGAGGAGAGGGATCTCCTCCTCCGGTCGGTGCCCCTGCGACCGCCAGGACCTTCTACATTGTAATAAATCTCACTTCTGGACACCAATGTTATAAGTTTAGTGAGTCTGGACACCAATATTATAAATCTATTGAGTCTAATCAGCAGTTTCTGATATAATAACCAAAGTTGTAGCTTTATACCAGGTTTTGGGAGAGCAATGTTGAGTTTGGTTATTGTATCTTCAAACTATTCACCCGGTAAGGTTGATAAATTTTTATCAACAATTGCTCAGTCTTTGTGCGCAATACATAGGGAAATGAAACTTATTAAATAAATTTGATATAATGGATTAACTGAATAACAATGCAATTACTGGCCAGTGTACCTCAATATGAGTATAAGTTTGCTAAGTAGACGTGATCTATACAACAGAACACTTTTATATATATACAGCACTCATCAACAGATAATTGTTACAAAAATGACACCAGAACCCAGTGTTCATCAGCAAGATTAGGGTTATGAACACGGTATCTACCAGCGCGATACGTTACACAAGTAGCTCCTGAACACGGTACTTATCAGTTGATGGTGTTACAAGTGGCTCCAGTACACAGTACGTATCAACGAGATACGTTTACACTGATGCAAGTACCACATGTAAACATGAAAATATGTTCTCTTGGTTAAGGAGCTTTGGTGACCAGGTAGAATGCTTGATCACACTTGAGGCCCTGGTTAAGTTACAGAACCCAGATGCAGTTGAAAACCCAGTTATGGTCGCTCATACAAAAATAGGAAAGTAAATCAGCTAATTAGCTGATCACAGAATTACAAAGGCATGAATGATACGCCATCACTGTATTTCATACATAAGAGAAATGAATATATTGTTGGTATTCACCAGTTATGAGACTAGAGCAATCGGGCTAGCAAAGTGAGCACCAGCATGCAATGGAAAAGGCATCAGTTTATAGAGTCCCAACCTAGAAGGACACAAATACAAGGTCTTCAGATTTTTTGTTCTTCTTTTAACTTATTTAAAGAGCCTAACCCAAGACAATTACTTCATGTGAAAAATTGCCACAACAGAACTCATCTTCGGCGAAGAGAGTATCGTTAATTCAGCAATTCAGTATTCCTTCAACTTACAAAAGTACTGGATTTGATTGGATGACCTTAAAGAATTATATGCAAATATTAGAGCAACACAATTTAAATAATTATTATGACAAAAGGCAATTCTACAAAGTACAGTTTTGATAAAAGATTATTTTAAACAAAGTACAATCTGAAACAGAGAAGGGTATATTAATATTGGGGAAATGGGCATGCAGAGGGACACCTCTGTAATGTGTTAATGCTGGGGAGATACCACTCGCTCTGCGCCATGCACAGCAGTGCCTCTACGTGCGTGCCCAACGCCTCCCTCAGTCGCTAATATCTCTTACTGCATCTGCATATGATCTCGATGGTGTCTATCCCTCCGAGAGATGTCAGTCATACCCTAAGCCCTTTGGGTTTAGGGCTAAGAAACTCCGAGAGTTTGGTGAAGCTCTCAGGCCGGTGGCGCACCTGGTTCTGCCCAGGACACCACCCTGGAGGGTTCCACTTTGGACTATTTGTCACTATGCCACTGCTCCCAAAGCTTCTACAACGCCAAGAGTATTGCGTTTGGCCTTTTTGGAGCACACTTTGTGTCTCACTGGAACTGTGCCATTGTATTTGGATTGCTCCAAGTCCCAAGAAGGGGTCAGCTTCCATGCTGTATCCTCTCTATTTGAGGTCAATGATGCTCTGCCACGCACTGTGTCTGGTCTTCACGGCTGAGCTGGTTACAATACACCGCTCACTACATGAAATAATGCTATGTGCCTGGTTCAGAGACTGAATTGTGATTTATAGCAACTTACAAAGACCCTGAGTGCTCTCAGGGCATTGGAATCTCCACATCCTCTTGTTCACGATGTCCGTGAAGCCACGGTTTTGGCTAACTCGATTATTGTTGAGATGTTTATTCTGCTGGGTTCCTTGACAGGTAGGAATTGCGGGTAATGAAGGTGCTAAACAGTCTATGAGGACTGGGCGAGCAGACCAGCGTGTAGCTCTTACACCGATTACATGGCAGGAGTTTGGCAACCTCTGGACGGCTTGGCAAAGAAGAAGGTAGACGGTCAAGGGGAACTTAAAGTTGCATGCCTTTTCGCCGCGACTGTTCCCATGGACCTACCTTTCAATGCTGCAGTGGCTTCAGGTTGCTTTCTGTCATCTCTGAATCGGACACACTTGTAGCATGCACCATTATTTGATGAATCGCTTGCCTGTGCCTTATTGTGATAACAGCATTTTTCCCCAGACTTTTTTGCACATTCCTGTTGATTGTCCCAGTCTGGGTGATCTTTGTGTACATTTTCTGTCCCAGTAGTGGAACAAGCAGGGTCGCTAACGCTTGTCCCTTGTACTAGGGACTGGTTCATGGATGATCAGGCCTATTGCTTTTAATATTTTCTTTGTTGTTTTCATTCTAGTTTTTATTATTATGGCCTTCAAGCTATTTGTCTTTAATGAAATTAATATTCTTGTGTATGTTATGTGCATTTGCTGTTGTTGTAGTAAACTACTTTAACTTCTGTAACTTTTTTTTTAACTTTGTAGTAAGTGTATTCTATGAACTTTGTTTTTTCTTTCTTGAAGTTTTGTTCAGTATAGTTGAGCCCTCATCAGTGAATTTTTTGTCAATACTCAGTGTGTTTCCATTTTTCAAGGTATATTTCTCTTGATCTTTTTTTGTCATCGTCTTTGGTAAAGTACAATCCTTCTCATGCATAGAACGGCACTTCTGCTCTGCCAGCCAATAGTCTGGCAGAGCTCAGAAATCTGGCCTGACTTATAGCTCTTCTGTTCTGGTTAATCATTTGGACAATTCCATCTTTCAATTCCCGATTAACCAGTTCTTGCATATTCCTTGTCCATTTTTCGATGACAACATTAATGGGTCTTAACCCTGCCTCCCGGTGCAGTTCTTCCTGGCCTCTTCTGTCCTGCCTGAGTGTACCAGTGATTAGGTACATGCATTTGTTCTGCGCCACTTGTAGTTTCCTTTTTTGCATCTTTGAGACACAAAAGAGGGTGGAAGCTGGGTAAAGCAATGTAGACCTTACAAGTGCATTATAGATCTTTTTCTTGTTGCTTTTGTGGAGATTTCTGAACATGTATAGTCCTAACTGCAGCTGAGGCCTTGGAGATTCTATTTGCGATGTGCTTCCTGTAAGCGGATGAAGTAATCTTCATGCTGAGTACATTGCACTCTGTGGTGTAGGAATAGCATCTATCCTCCACCTTCATGTCGTAAAGTAGTCTCCTGCCTATGGGGACTACTTTGAACTTTTCTCTATTAGTTAAAATTTTCCATTGTGCCTAGTAGATGTCTCTTGATTTCTGCTGCTGATTATCTGGCTGAAATCATCGGCAAATTGAATGTTGAGGCAAGTAGGGTTTGCATAAATCAAGTAGAGGGTGTGGCTTAGACACCTCTCCTGCGGGAGGCCCGCAGTGAGCGTAAATTTCTGTCCATCTATGCACCATAAACTGACATAGTCACAGAGTTCTTCAAAGTTTTCACTTAGGCTCAGCTGCAAGATCTTGTACTGCACTTCCCATTGCCACACTTCATCAAATGCCCTTGATACATCCTGACAAACAATGCGCACACAACTACTTTCCCATTTGGCTTGAGCTAGCTTCTCCGTGATGACTTTTATCGCCATCTCTGTACTTTACTTTTTTCTAAAACTGAATTGGTATGAGTTGTAGAGGGAGTTCTCCAGGTGAGACACCAGTCTTTGGTTGAGGATCTTCTCAAAGAGCTTCCTGCCAAATTCCAGTATTGAAATTGGCTGGTAGCTCTCTCTCAACCTGGGGTCCTTCCTATGCTTAGGCAAGAAAATCATTTTGCCTTTTTGTAAGCATCTGGGAAGTATCCTGTGTTCAGACAGGTGTTAAAAATCATTCTCATTCCTTCGATGACGTTGGCTGGTACCTTTTCAAAGTTTAACTTTGTAAGCCCTGATTGCCCTGGGGCTATTTGACATAATGAGCTGAGCGCGCCAAGTAGTTCCTCTTCGGTAAAATTTGCATCTCCCCCATGCTGTCTATCCACCTGGTGGTGAGGGTTCGTCCTATGTATTTGATCGTTTAGCTCATCTATGATGTTGTTTTCAAACTCTATATCATAATCTTCGTTTTTCTCTTCTGTTATACTGCAGATTCTTTCTCAATAACTTTGGAATATTTTTTCAATTTTTCCTTTTTGTTTCTATTGTTCCATCTTCTTTAAGTATTTTGATCTTATTCTTCTTTCTAGTCAATCCTTTGAGACAGATATCTGACTTTATTCCAAAAGTCTTTGGAAGATGCCTCGTGATCGAGACTATCAATCGCATCATCCCATTGTCTCCACTGTTGCTTGAGGATCAACTGGTTGAGCGTCTCCTTAATCTCTTTACTTTGCTGTAGTGAGTCAATTGATGCATTCCTGATGTTGATTTCATATGAGGAGCTCAGAAGCAGAGAGGACAAAGTGCCAACAAGTAGAATTTTTAACTAAAAAAAACGTTTTATATAGTTAATTTTAGTATTACTGTTATCTAGCGGTGCATTTTGGTAATCATAATCATTGCTTCAACCTTTTTGGAGCTTGATCTGTAATGAGTCTTGCAGGCCATAGCTTGACTTTACGGTGAAACCTATTTTATAATTACTGTTGTCTTCTATAATTATTGCTCTTTTGAAGACACTCCCGATGAAACCACGTTATGTCACATCTTTTTGGGGAGCATTAAAATCAAAAATTGAATCACTTCTCATTTCTACTACATTGAAAGGGTTTTTAATCCTGCTCTCTTTCATGAATTTAATGCAGTGAGGGGTTGAATATACATTCCATCCTTTGAAGCAAAGTTTTAAGTTCTCAAAATCCCTAAGACTGGGTAGATAACTATGTCCTGAAATCATGTAGTAGTGTTTAATAGAATATAACACTTCATTCTGTATTAACCTTAAGTAAAAGAGAATGAGATTTAAATTTTTATTTTGTCCACTGCAGTTGTCACTAAAAACAACTAACTTTTGCACACTTTTATCTAGAATGTTGTTTATATAATGTAACAAACCACTTGCAATTTGAGAGGAACCCCACTTTGCCTCTGCTTCATTTCAAACATAGAAATGAACACCTTTATTCTTCAAATTGTGGACACAGAAGTTGTACATCCATAATTTTTGCTTATAGTACTGTAAGCCAGTACTTAGGCACGCAGTTGGCAATGTTTGCTGCAAGTGAAAAATATGAATCAATTTCATACACCTTTATTTCATTGGCAGCTTTTGCACTTGCAACATGTAATTTTGGGGGAGGGTAAGATCCCTGATACGATCATCATTCTTACCATCATGACTTTTTAATTCATTTTGGGGGGAATCACAATAATTGCATGTATCTGATTTATGGGGCTCAATGCCAATATTAAATTCAGTTTTGAAATTCTTAGTGATGAGACGATATCAGATTTTCAAGCAAATACCGATTTTGTACGATGCCACTGTATACTCCTGATTCTGATATGAGTACTGAGTACTTATATATATATATATATATATATATATATATATATATATATATATATATATATATATATATATATATATATATATATAATATACATACGTGTTTGTGTATTAGTAAATACTTATATAGGTTTCTATTCATTTGTTTGAAGAATAATACTACTGAACAATGGGGCTTTGTTTAATACTTCAAGCTATTACAAAATAGAATACTTAGGCATCCAATTATACAACTAATTCCTTTAACAACCAAATAAAAACAACAGACAATATAGGTGTAAACTTGAATATTAGTTGTACTTCTTCAAACCCAATATTTGAAATAATTTTTTATTAAAAAGAAATTTCCATGTATTTGATTATAGGTTGAAAGAATAGTAATACAATAGCAAATCTTGAGTCATATGTTTCGTGTTTGTTCATTTGAATAAATGCTCTTTGAACATGTTTGATATGGTTACTCTCTAACACTACAGTTTATTTCATGTGACTGTTCATATTCATTCTGCAATGGATGAAAATTGAATATGAATATCGAAGGAATTTGAAACAACTAACAATTATAGATAAAAGTTGCGCATAAAGATTAAAGAGTTTATTTAAAGCTTAACTTTTAGCTGCTTTAAACAAAATAAAATTTGTCGGAAAAAACAATGGAACAAAAAATAGAAATTAATTGGTGTGGTAGCATACATACAATATGATGACTATATGCAATGGCTTTGATTTCAAGCTAATTGCATATATTTTTTGCGTAATAATTTTAATTATGGCGTAAGTGACTCTTTAGAAATTCTAATCTTTTGTTCAAGATTACGTGTACACTATTTTCAAAATATTTTTGAATGAGATAAAATTATTGAAATTTACAAATATTGAGTTAAACATTTAAATAAAATTATATCCCCTTTGATCCTCTACAACTCTTCCAGATTTGGTTCCCTTCTTGACTGCAGTTATAACTCTTTTTCTAGTAATACCATGGATATTTAGGAAGGCTTGGTGACAAACTTCAATGGGTATGTTGTCAATAAAGACACTATAAATGTACAAGAAGGAACATCTACTATAGGAACCTTTCGCTGAACACTGTCTCTTTATGCTTGACACAATTATTTGGCTGATGGAGGCCTTCCCACTGTCTTTTGTTTTTAGCAATTACACTTTTCCATTTATTGGTACTTTTAACACGCTTTTGGGATTGAGAATGTCTTATGGTTGGTTCATCAATTTCTTTATCACTGTTACCCATTTTGAAAGGGTAATAACCAAAAAATATTTTGGAACAAAGCTTTTAAATTTTAGAATACATAACCAGTTGAGAAGCGAGCATGTGAATACCTGAATGTAAACAAAGAGAAAAATGCATTGTGATCGGTAGAAATTAAGGTGTGTACTCAATGCAGAGTGATGATTGGTCAAAAAATGGTGAGTTGATGCAGTGCTTTGAAAGATGGAGACATGCTAAGTTTCAGCTTTATTTAACCCTGTAATAAGGTTGATTTTCGATGAAATGACCTGGCAACAGAGAGAGAAAAGTTGCCAGAAACATTCCCAATATGAAACTTGAAATCGGCAATTTTGTCACTTTGATCCCTCTACTTCTGAGCTCCTCATATAGTAACTTTAGTTCATTGTATAATTCTTCATGTACTTCATCCATCTGTATGTTGAGATGGTCTTGTACTCAGATTTGGAGATACAAGCTCTTATGTGCATTGATGAGATTGTTATTAAGGTCATTGAGTGCCTCGTTGATCTCCTCGTGAATTGCCTCATCCAAGTTGGAATGATGGTAGGCCTCAAGAAGGTGAGTATACCATGCCCAATCTGCTCTTCTGTAGTTCTTTCTGACTACAGTTGGGACTTGTATAGGGTTCCTGTTGATGGTAAGCAGCATCCCCATATGATCATTACATGGCACCTGAACTGGTTCCATGTAGTAATTAAATGGTAGCTCACGATTAGCTAGTCATGTGTCTGGTTTTGTGGCACCCCTTCCTCTGACAAAGGTGGGAAAGTCAAGGCCTATTTGCTGGACAATATTTCTGTCCAGCAAGATGTCCAGGCTTCTTCTGATTCTGTTAAAGGTCCTGTCACCGGATTCTTGGTATCTGGCATTCAGATCCCCCATTAATATAGTGGGGGTTCAGATTCCAAATAGGCCAGTGAGAGTGTGTATCTGTAAAACATCTCTCCTTGGCGGTTGATATCTAGCAGCAATGATCCTACCTCAATCGTGAGGTAGGATTCTTTCAGATTTCTTATTTTGTATTTTATCCCATTTTTTTTATTGAAATAGCGGCTGTGTTGAACTGCTCCTGCAAATAATTTGTGATTAACACATCAGAATTCTATATCTTCATTTCCGAATTACGTGTGTCAATCCCATGTTCTGAAATCAAGATGATATCTGCATCAATTTCTCTAAATACATTTCCATAAAGAGTTTTTTTGTCATCCAGTTGTTGGTATTAATTTCCAGAATTTTTAGCACACTCTTTAGCATGATGAATTGTGTTTACTGATGTTTGTTATTTTTCTTCTTTTTGGCCTGTATAGTGGCTTTACTGTGCCCATGCTTTTCTCTCTTTAGTGGAGGGCTTGGAGTTTTGGATTTGCTCTTCAGTGCTTGTGTACGAGTGAATGTACCCTCATCACTGTCTGAAGAGGTGGATCCTTCCTAATCTTGTTTTGTTTTGTCGTCTTCTCACTTGGATTCCCCTGGTGAGGGAGCTTCGACAATAGCTTCTGGCCCAGATCTTACCTTGGTGTTGCTCCTTATGACAGACTCCTTGAATGCTTTGGAGCACTGGGTTCGCCGGCATTATGATTGAAGGCAGGTTGTTTGCATTTAGCAGAGCATTAAGAACTTGGTTGTAACAGCCAGGCTTTACTGCATTAGCCACATTTGCAGTGGTGATGCAGATCAAGATCTTTGCACTCAGATCTCCTATGATGTTAAATTGTGAGGGTGATGTTCTCAGTGCTTCGTTTCTCTTGGCTGTGCTTGCGTATGTCGTTTTTTTGGCTTTCTTTTCTTCTTCCTTCCTTTTAATGATTTTGCATCATTTTGGGTAGTTCAGGGCCATGGTCCTGTGTTTCCCCTTACAGTTGAGGCACTTTTTCTTCATGTTCTCACACTTGTCAAATCTATGTCCCTCTGCAGCACCACAGCTTGTCTTTTTCTTGGCAGGTTGTCGTGTGATTTTCCAGCTTGTAGCATACAAAACACATTTGTATGCTACTAAATTTTTCCTGTTGGGCATTGTCGCCTGGTATCCTCATATTGAATACCAGAAGCCCATCTGTTGTCACTTTTCTGGCCATGTCGGTGGTGAAAAAGATTACTTTAAACATGTGTTTTCATAGAAATTGATTATTTTGCAAACCTTTGCCCATGGGCTGCTCCTTGTGATCTCCTCTTTTAAATCTTCGGGTGAGTCTTCACCAACCCAACTCTCCACTTTGCTGCAGATCACACCAGTTCACTGCTAGTCCAATGGTCTTTAGTATGTTAGCTCCTTCTTCAGATAGGAGCCACTCTACATCCTTAGTCTCGGTGCGGATGGCGATAAATCCTGATGAAACCTCTATCAGTTTTACTGAGGCAACCTTCAGTTTGAGGTAGAGGGTCTCGCATAGCTTTCTTTTCTCGGGGGCATTTTTTCCTTGGATGGTCCTGAGGGGGACCCTCTTAGTGAGGGTCTCCATTATCTTCCATATCCTCCTGGTTTTTTATCTTCTTCTCTGGAACCAACGTGTAATTATTTTGTATTTTTGGATCTATGGATGTGGAAAAGTGGTAAAGGTTGAGTCAGGTGGGTTCCGACAAATGGTGCAAATCCTCCCGTTCAATTTCCAGTTGGTCCCCCGCTCAGATGCATTTCTATGTGAATTTTAAAGTAGCCGAGTATGAGGCTGAAATTTTAATTACGGTGACCTATGCCTTTTGTGGCATAGGTCACATTCCTTTTTTTATCAAGTGCTGTTTACCTTCAATCGTCTTTGCATTCAAACTGCCCCTTTCTTGCAGCCACCTGTGAATGCAGATCTCACGCAAGAGGAAGTGCCGCCGATACCCGAGCCTATCACAGTAACGTTCATACTGCCAGACTTCTCTAAAGAACAGCTTGAGGTCCTCAGATGCCAGATGTCCCAACATGTGCAGCTCCTTACACAGACTGTTCTCCAAACTTGTTACTCCAAAATACTCCAATTCATCGAGAGTGGAGCCAAGCAAATGCTGGTATGGACAATCTGATTCTCATTTCGTAAAAAAACTCAACAGACTAGAAAGGGAAAGTATCTTTACATCTTTTGCAAACAGCCCGGAGCTTGCCTTAACTGCCTTCCTGTGTGTGTTGTGAAAGGCAACTAAGCCCGTTTAGGGAGTACTGGTCTTTTTCCTCCATGAGAGCAGTAAGAATTAGCGGCCCACCCTGTTGTTAATCTGCATTAGAGTGCTAATCAAGTTAAATGTATGGGATCTGCTGGGGTAAACGGGGTGAGTGTTTGTGGGGTATTTATAAAATGGGGAGATCGCCAATACACTTTTTGACACAATCATGAAAGGGATGGAAGAGTTTATGTGGAATGAAGTGAATGCATTGCAATCGGTTGTGATTTGTGGTGTGCTCTTGAGGTGAAGAGGAGCATGATGTATTTGACTACTTGTGTGTTAACCCAAGAAATGTGGATGAAGTTGAATTTTGCAATAGTGAAAGTCATCATTGATAGAAATGACAAGGATGAGGACAGGTCGCCGAATGACTTAGGGTGAGTGTTGGATAGAATGAGCAATGGATATCGGTCGATGGTGTAGAACATATGAATGGACGAAATAGTTCAATTCACATCACAGAAGGACAAAAAAAAATAAATGGGCGCCCGTTGAGAGCTCCCGCTAATTACCACATAGTGCAGAGATTAGGGCAGGCAGTTGCATCCACATACATCATCACACAGCCAATTGCAACACCATTCTCTCTCATTCCTTCACATACTACACCACTTGCATCCAAGGAGTTTTTAATTCCCAGTTCCCTGACGCGATACGTGTAGCTCTTCCTTGTGGCTTCTAAGGGTTCACGGCAAAACATTACCACCGTTCTTCCTACCTTCTCAACGAGGACTGGCCCTTGGTTCCCATGGGCTTGCCAGTAATTGTCATACTTATCTTTATTTGGTTTTCATTATTTGGCCATGGATTCCCCCGCCAAAGGAGGGGTACAGTTGGTGTAATTTAGAAGAATATCTTCATGGCTAGATTGGTTAGAAGTACATGTGGTTGTGAAGAATAGAGGTGTAAGTCTGATGAATAGTAAAGGTTAGCTGATATTTATGTGTAACTGATGTCATCGTGTTAGTGGCTGAGAAGTGTGGTGGTGTGTCAAAAGTTGGAAGACTGCATATAAGATGGGTTGATTTTGTGATAGTGTTTAGAAGAATGGTTTTGACAGTCAAGTTAATGATAGTGTACAAGAAGTGCTTGTGCTTAGGGAGTGTTCTGCCATGGGATGCTGCAACATGTAGCAGCACCCAATCACTATTTGGGGCCTATGGCATAGACAATAGGGTGTGTAGCTCTGCGAAAGAGAGAGAACTGACAGGAAATTGAATAAGTGACATTGAAAATCCATGATGACAAACAATGCTGCGAAATCCCACCTAAACTTGGTAGAATTTACAGCCTTCTACCAAACCAGCATGCTATGAATTTTTCTGGGCTAATTGGTCAACTATCAATATTTGATTGTAGAGATAGTTGGTCAAGCATCTCTGTTTGCTAGGGGCTAATTGGGCAAGAGCATCAATATTTACCCGGGGCTAATTAGTCAAGAATCAATATTTGCTGTGGGGGCTTTTTAGTCAAACATCAATATTTGCTTGGGGACAGGGGCTAATTGATCAAGCATCAATATTTGCTGTGGGGCAGCTAATTGGTCAAGCATCATATTTGCTGGGAGGAGGGGGGGCTAATTAGTCAAGCATCATATTTGTTGGGGGGGAGGGGCTAATTGGTCAGGCATCATATTTGCTAGGGGCTAATTAGTCGAGCATCATTATTTGTTGGGGGGTGGGGGCTAATTGGTCAAGTATCATATTTGCTGGGGGGTGGGCTAATTGGTCACTCATTAATACTTAATAAGGGGCTAATTGGACACTCATTAATACTCGATAAGGGGGTAATTGGTCAAGCATCGATATTTAAAATCTTCCACGAACAAATGCGTGACAAGGACAACTCATAAGACTTTTTATACCTTGGAACTCGTACATGTGCAAATGATGAATTTAGAGTCCTTCTAAATTGTTATTTTGGTATGCCATGTCATATAACTATCACTTCGGGCAGTCAGAGCACTAGTTCATATCATGTGCATTCTCTTCCTTTGTTTATCCTTGCTTTGACGAATCCCAATATACGTATCCTCCTGCAATCCCCACCGACAAATTGGTTTTATGTTTGTACACCTGATTCTCGGTTTCACTCTAATTTTCCCCCCTAAGATGCCTTCATTGGTCTTCACCTTTCTTTTAATAATTAATGTTTTGTTTTGCCTCTTTGTTTGAATTTAATCCCTGCCCTTTTCTATAAATACGCTGCTATCCTGTCTTATAATTTTACTGTTTCTTGTTCCTTCCATCACTACCCTCTTTTCCGTTCATTTTTCTTACTTATCTTCTATCTCAAAAGATGACTCGTGCTTTTTTGTCCTACAGAGGGAGATCGATACCGCCGGAAACTTGAGCTGTCATCAAGGCTTCTCTCTTTTCCACCAGTTTAACTTGAAGTTTGCACTGGACACTGTGGCTCAGTATGATGCTAAGAAAGCAGACTTTGATAAGTAAGGAAGACGAAGCACAATATGGTATTTGAAAGAGCGGATGGTGTATATTCGAAAGATTAAGTTTAATGACTTAAAGGGTAATTTTCCACCACTTCAAGGAACTGCATTTTAGCCCCCACCCCATAGATAGAAGGGGGGACGGGAAGTGTGATTGTTTGTCCCTGTTTTATGAAGTTGTTTTTACATGGGTGAATGGGTCCTTCTGGTTGCAGGTTTAGGGCTGACGGTTTGCTCTAGCAATCGAAGTGATCTTTAATCATTTTTCATTATTTTATTTTCCTCTCAATCGCTTCTTCTGCCATTGCTTATCCCGAATTTCCCACTAAGTTACTTCCACAAGAGGACAGGTGATCTGATGAGAGTTGCGTCCCGGTCTCAAACACCCCAAGTTGGTTACTCAACCTATTCACCTTCCACCCACTTTCATCGACTTTATAACAAACCTCAGAACTTCAAGAACTTCCTGGTAGAGATTACTCCATCTTTCCATCCAAGGGGGTCTCAGGTGTCCTTTAAACTACCATGCTGCAACTAACGGGATTAGGTAAACTCCTAGTCCCAAAGCCTGTAGGTTCATCTGCGGATATATCTTCCACATATTTTCACCAGCCGGCAGGGAAGTACCCTGTGTAGACTGTTAAACCTTGCACCAAGAGGAGGGGGACGTCCTCCCGGCCTGAGTGCCAATATGGAAGGTGCCATTTAATGAAATTCTTCCCCATTTCCCTCTTATTCACCAATGTTTTACTCAGTGTCTTCTCCTGATTTCATTCATCTCTGATTAAGGACCCCCGGTGCGGTACCCGGAAGAACGGTCGTCCTCCCGCCCTGAATACCCATAAGGAAGGCCTGGCTCACTTGAGCTCTTTGACAGAGCCTGAGGAAGCTGAGTGTTCCACGTGTATCAACACAGACATCTTTTCTAAGTGTGTCCCTTCCTTATTTCTCATCTAGGCTTGTGTACCTGACCAGCTTTCTCTTGGCGTAGCGGCGCGATTAATGGGAAGATCGGTTTTGCTCCATTAATCCCTTCTCTGCCACTAATGGGCTTATAACGGTCGGGCTATATTTCCTTGTTAGATGCCAGGCCAACTTAAATCTCGGGTCCCATCTCTCGGTATGTCACATGACATCTTCAGATGACAGTCTTACCGACCTTTTAGTAAAGGATTCTCTCTGTCTTTTATTTGAGAGGTACTGCCTTTGGGGAGCCCTCGGCCATGTCGAGTCGCTCTACAGACGTGAACACCACACAGTGATGCTTCCATGGTTAGATCACTTAAAGTTCTCAAACCCAAGAGGTGATAGTCAGCAGCGCTGAACGTGAGATATGGTCGACCAACTCCTTTTTCTTATTTATAGGGTCGCAAGTTTTAGGAATTTCGTCTGCGCCGCTTCATTGAAAACTTTTTTTGACCATTAGTGAAACCTCGCCCAACCTTGGTGTTTGGTTGGGCAAGGGATTTGAAAAGACACCTGTAACTGGTGGAGGAGCTCCCCTCTCACCACCCCAGTGGTAAAAGGGTTTCCATATGCATGGTGTCAGCCTCGAGCAGCTGCACCTCAAAAGGTGCCACCCCTTTTCCCTGGTGCTGTCTAAGTTTCCCTTCCTCAGAATCGCCCACGATCTACTCTATTTGTACCAGCGGTGCTGCACATCGAGAGGCTTGAGAAGGGAGACCCAATAACATATTTACCTACCAGGCCACGGATCTGGTTAATCCCAGGTCGGCATCCCCGCCGCCACATTGAAGGTGGGGGGAAGGCACCTCTCGAAGTGAGGTTGGATCCAAGGGTGCCTTCGCCCCGTATGGCAGTGACTTCTCTGGTGGGAGAGGATGATGACGGCGGAAACTTGCTTGAGTCAGAATCACCTTCCTGGTAAGGTCCTCCAAAGGAGACATGGGGCCTTCAAGACAACCAGACCCTTGCGCATCTTTTAGAAGGATATGGCTGAACCTGGCCGTCCAGCTTTGGGGGCCCTTTCAGATGAGAGAAGAAGAGGGTACATTCCCCACCCTCGTTAAAAGAGAAAAGGAAGAATAATTAACCTAGGGGTTCGGGGTGGGGAGCGGTTCCCTGTCGACTGCAAGCACCTGGTCAAGGGTGGCACGTTCTGCCTCGGAACGCCCTTGGTTGGAGAGGTCAATCGCCAACAAACAAAAACACAAAGGTGAAGAGAGCCTCGAGGATATCTGGGTCACTTATCAAGAAGCTGCCTGGCGTCCTTTAGGCCATCCACTTCAAAACATTCCTTTTTCGTTCAACTAATGGGAACATCCTTCCTGTCCAAAGGACATACCTATATTCCATCATCGTAAGGGATTAATGTTCAATGTAGAGATCTCTACCGTTTCTTGGACGGGACTCTTTTGGTGAATGCGCCGGGAGTATTTCGTTCAACTGTTTTTGGTCCACACTTTGTGTCACATTGGATCCGTGCCAGTGTACACTGAATGCCGCAATTCCGAACGGGGAGGGGGGGGGGCTTCCACGCCGTATCATCCCCTGTTTGAAGTCGGTGGGGGCTCTACCAGGGGCAGCGTATGTTTTCATGTCTGAGCTGGTTGTAATACAACGCTCGGTACGGGAGATAACACGTGCCTAGTTCTGAGCCAAGATCGTGATCTAAAGCGACTAACAGAGCAGCCTGAGTCTTCTCGGGACATTGGTATCTCAACACCCCTTGGTTGAAGGTATCTATGATGCCACATGCGCATGGCACTGTGGCAATTGACGGGGAATTAGGTAACCGAAGAGTCCGCGATGACTGGGCCACCAGACCAGCGATTCTCTCTTCCACACAATGACTACATGGCATGAATCAGAATAGGCCTTTGGGCTGCCTGGCAACGAAGATGAGAGGCGGCCGATGGGAACTTAAATTTGCTGCCATAGCATCGCGACTGTTCTTGCGTACCTCCTCTGTCCCCTAATCCTCGACGGTTTTCTGTCTCTGTCGTCTTCCATTTGGGCATGGTCAAAGAAAGCACCCACATTTTATGGAGCGCTCTCCTGCGCCTTATTGTGACGACTGCGTTGTCCTGCAGACTGTTCGGCACATTCTTATTTAATGTCCCAGTCTGTGGGATCTTCGCACATGTTACCTGTCCCATTAGCGTGACGAGCGGGGACGCTACCGCTTATGCTGGTACTGATTCTTACACAAACTTTTAGACTCACTTCTTTGGGAATGCTGACCTCCATTTTATTGTCGCATGCTCCAGCGCCTGAACGTGGAACCTGATTTACTTCCTTTTGTAATGTTTTTTTTGTTCTTCCACTATATGCAATGCATTATTGTATTCGTTTTGCCCGTGTTGTTTTTAATGTAGCCTAGTAATTGGCTTTTTGTAATTACAGCAACTTATTATGCTCTTGGCACTCACCAGATGGGCACCTTTAAAAATAAAAAATTCAAATATTGGCTTATCTCAGAACCATTTTCAATATAACCTTACTAGGCGACCTTCGGAAAAGATCGTGTGTGGTATTCTTCCAGAGTGTTGTTTAGTTCAACTGAAGTGAAGCCCGGTAAATGTGGGGGGTGGCAAAGGAATTAATGATCACTTGCTTCTATTGGGCTAGGTATGTTGGTCATTCTTATTTCGTTTTCCCCCATTATCTAATGCTTGCGAGAGCCCCTCTTATTGTTGCGCAATTTTGTCTCTATGCCTTCCCGTTGCAGTCATGTGTTGAAGGAAGGTCTCCCGGGGCGTTACGGTTATGATCAAGAGACACGGCCCACTAAATGCAGCTGGATTCTGTATAAATTCCCGCGCATCATCCAGGAGCTCTTCATAGAGTCCAGCGCCTTTCCCTATCTACACCTACTGCCCGCTGGCCTCTTCTACGAGTACCAGTGTCGCAATCGGCGGGGGTTCTTAGACAGCGAATACATGTAAGTGGCTTTGAGACACCGATAATAGTTTCCTTTGGAGACACTTGGAAGAGTTCTGTATTTCCAATAAGTATACTTCGAAATCTACGAAGGCATTGTGAGCATTATTAAACGAAGGATCTTGAATGGCTGAAAACTAATATGGTGCGGAAACACCCCAAAACTGAATAGAATCGACAGGATGCTGTTTGGGAATTGAGCAGGCATCCACTGACTCGCCCGTTTATCGAGAAAATGCCTGTTTCTAATTCTTTTTTTCATTACATTAGAGGTAATCTGTTGTTGCCTATAGCTCCCTGGGAGCAGATGGCATTTCTGCTCCCTCAGACCACTTGGAAAATTAAGGGAGAGAGAGCGCTTTGATCCAACAGCCTGTGCTGTAATCGCCGCCAACGTTTGCATGCCGTGGGAATTTTATAGCAGCCGCCCATGCGACAGATAGACAGTGGAATATCTATTGCAACTTAACCTCACGTGAAATGCATTAAAGTGGGGTTGTGCCACACCAGGATTACATCCAAGTGGGGTGGTCGTGTCACATCCACTTGGGAATGACTGATCACTCTTCAGCTTTTTTCTCTTGCCCCACAGGCATTCCGTAATTAAAAGAGGGTCACCATGCCCAATGATGAAGAAGAAAAAAATCTCCCCTTAATTTCCGCAGTTCCATCGTCGGAGCCACCCTCGGGCAGCTCCACAGGAAAAATGGAGGTTTCCCACCCCCCCTGTGCCTGCGCAGGGGATCCTCCATATTTCTCTAACCGGAGAGGAGGCTTACTCCTCTCCTTCACCTACGGGTGTAGGGGACTTCCCCTCACCTCCTTTTATCCAGCGGCAGTCCCCCCTTTTCTTTCCAAGGGGACTGCCAAGAAAGCCAGAAGGCAGCCCATAGCCGACCGCTCCCCAGTGAAGCGGCTGGGTAGGGCAAACCCCCTTAGGAGGGAGAGGGAAGCCAGGCCCCTTCGGTCGTTTCCCTCAAAAGACCTGCTGGCAAGAATCTTTAACCTTGCCTGGGTCAAGGCCTATCCCTCCCCACACCACCTGGCAATTGACAATGATGCCAACGGGACCTGTGATGTTGTGGAGGGGGATGGCCAACTGGAGGCCCCCCCTGAGATTGACATGTTCCTTGAGGTAACCCAGCCTCAGGCGGTGGGGCCTTCCATGGTGGGAGGGGGGGGGGGACCGGGATCGGCGCTAAGCACCGAATCCGAATCCGCCCCTATGCAAGGTCCTCCTCAAACGGCTAGGGTTTCCGAGGCAGTACAAGGAGGGGAGGGATCTCCTCCGACCGGTGCCAGGATCTTGTCCATTTCGGAGAGGGACCTAGCTAAGGCCGGTCCATCTGGCCTGGGGGCTCCTGCCGGCGGAGGGAAGAAGCGGGTTCATTCCCCGCCCTCCTCTCCTAAAAAGAAAAAGACTAAAAAGACTCGGGGCTCCTCTACATCCGCGGGGGCTGCGAGGACGGATGGTTCTGCTGCCACTTTGGTAAGCGACCAAGCCAAGATCGGCACATCTGGCCATTCTGCCCACACCGGGTGCGGAGCCCCCGGTGGGGCCAAGATAAGTGCTCTTCGGACACTTGATGGCACCCCGGTGAGTGTGACGCCGCACTCTACCATGAACTTTGTGAAAGGAGTAGTTTATGCGAAGGAACTCGTTGATTACTCCATAGAGGACATCACCTTAGAGCTGGCCGACCATGGGGTGGTCAAGGTCGAACGTGTGATGAGAAAACAGGGAGGGGCCTCGAGACCCACCCCTACACTCTGTCACTTCGACTGTAACAATCTTCCTGAGTCGGTGCGTGCCGGTTGGTACCGCTACCGCGTGAAGGCATTCGTGCCACTGCCGCGGCGGTGCTCTTACTGTCACCGCTTCGGCCATACGAATCGTTCATGTAGACGTTCAAAGTCGGGGTCACCCGAAGTCTGTGTAAATTGCTCCAAGGCCGCACACGATAAGTCCAAATAGTGTGTGGCCAAGTGTGTCAATTGCGGAGAGCAGGCACCCCGCTTCTTCGAAGCAATGTGGTGCATATCTCCTTGGGAACGAAATCCTGGCCCTTCAGGCCCAGGATCGACTCTCATTCCGCGAGGTTAAGGACTTGGTTCTGGCGCGCGCGGCTCTGCCTGGGACGTCTTATGCCTCAATAGTTGAAAGGCACCCTCTGCTCCTGGCCCATCCAGGCCAACGAGCACGGTTGTTTCCGCGCCCATTCGGAGCCCTTGTGTTGGTTTTACTCAACCGGGCGCTCCCCTGGTAAACCTGGCGGCAAAAAGGGTTCACACCCAGCCCCGGCTAAAACCAGGGCTCCCCCTCTTCCCCCACCGTGACCGTTTCCCGTAAGGCGAAACGACCACGCGCTATCACTGAGTCGTTAGACTCACAGGAGGCAACACCCCTGAAGTTTGGCGCCAGGCCATCTTCCGGAGTTCCTAAAGCTGTCCCCCGAAAGGAGGACAGCAAGAAAGGAGCTTCGGCTCTTTCGCCCACGCCTAGTGGTTCGGAGACGGTGGTTCGTCGAAAAGAGCCCCCCCCCCCCGCTTCCGAAGCCGCAACGCCCGTCTAGGGTTTCGAGGCGGAGGGAGGAAAAGATTCGCATTGCGAGCCCAACCTCCCTCAATAAGTCCTCGAAGGCGACAGCGCCTTCAGCGCTTTGTCTGGCCAACAGCGCCCGGGGTTCTGCCTCCGGGAAGCGTACGGCCATTTCCGTGAGGGGCTTCTGTTTCAAGAGTGCCCCCGCGTCTCCTCCGAGCTAGGCCTGGAGGGCATATTCCTTCAATGGAATTGCCGTGGACTCCGGGCCAACTGGGAGGAGCTGCGGAAGCTCGTCTCGTCCCGTTCCCGGTTAGCTATTTTTCTGCAGGGGACCATGCTAGGTGCGTGTCCCCTACCCGCCCTCGCGGGGTATAAGGGTCTTGCGACTCCACCACCACGAGATGGCCGGGCTGGGGGATGCGCGTTTTACACCCGGCATGATGTCTCCGTTCTTCCTTTCACTTTAGATACCTCCTTTCAGGCAGTGGCTGTGCAGCTTCACCTGGATAGGAGGTATACTATCATTTCTGCGTAAATTCCACCGTCAGCTGACTTCGACGCAAGGGTTTCCGCCGCGTCGTTGCACGGTTGCCAAGGCCCTTTCTCTTGCTTGGACATCTGAAAGGCAGACATCCTCTCTGGGAAGATTACTCAATAAATCCCATGGGACAAGTCCTTGCCGATCTGATCGAAGAGCTTGAGATAGGTGTCCTAAAGGTGGATTAGTTTACGCATCACTGTCGGAGAACCGCTTCATTTTATTGCCTTGATCTATCTATGTGCTATTCGGATGCACAGCCTGATGTTGATTGGGTAGTGGTCGATGACCTCCATGGTAGTGATCACTTTCCCATTCAAATATCATTTTCAGGGCAACTGCTGCCTGAGAGCCCACCTCGGTGGTGCTTAGCGCGAGATCCGTGGCCTGTATTTTAGGAAATGACTGAATTCCCTATCTCAGTCGAGGAGTTTAGGTCAGTAGATGAGGCCGTTGAGTTCTCCGGCAACCTCATCGCCGTGGGCCTGACTACTATTCCAAGAACGTCTGGCCGTTTTGCACGCCGACCACTCCCATGGTGGTCGGCCGAGTGTGAGACGGCCCTCAAACAGAAGCGTTATGCCTACATGCGCTATAAGCGTCGCTGAATTTCGTCTATCTAGGGCTAGGTTCCGGTATATTTCGAAGCCCGCACGCCGCTCTTCTTGGCGGGCATACGTGTCTTCACTTAACGGGAAGACTTCTCTGGCAGAGGTGTGGAAGCGAGTCAAAAGGATTCGGGGCAAGTTCTCGCAGGCCCCCCCCCCCTCCCTTTCTCCAGGAGAATGGGACCGCAATCTCGGACCCCGCGTCTGTGGCGGAATCCTTCGCGACCGCATTCTCTAGCTGGGTTGCTGCTCCGCCAGCATTCAATGCACGTCGTGATGTCGCGGAAGGCCGCCGGCTGGACTTTACCTCCAGAGGCGGAGAACCCTTCAACGACAGGTTTACTATGAGTGAGTTTCGCTCCACTCTTGCTTCGTGCGCGGACACTGCCCATGGTCCGGACGATGTCCCGTACACCATGCTTCGACACCTGTGTGAGCGACTCATTGCCTTTCTGTTAGATTTGTTCAATATGACGCCGGATCTTGCTTCCTCCTTTTTGGCACTTTTTCTTTTTATTGTTGTTATTGTTTTTCATATTCTTATTTTTAAAGTAGCCTACTGCTAGGCTGTCGTAAGTGCGGCGACTTGTGCCCAAGTGGGTAGTCGCCAGATAGGCGCTTAAAAAAAAAAAAAATTATCCACTTCTTTACTTTATTTATTCAAAACCTTATAACTAACCTCCATTTAATTCATTTTATCACGAACAACAGTCTACTTCATGCAGTGATCCTTGACATCCAATCCTCTGAAGCTTCCCTGGCTTGTGAGGACAGAGTCAACCTGACTATGTTCGATGAGGGTTTCACCAACCCCTTTTGAGTTATCAATTAAGGGTAGATGATTACATCGTAAATGATGTCACACCGCCTCCCATCCTCCCCTCCTCCCCCCCACACACAGGCCAACCACACAATATACACTCCTTGAGTGCTCCATAAATATACCCAATGCAGGCTGTATCATTCATCATGGTCTTGACGCCTTTCGGTCAAACAACCTGAGGAACTACAACTTCAATAATTTTTGTTTTGATTATCTTCTTTGATCAGACTCTGGTTCAGAACCGGGTTTTCTGGACAGTAACCACCCTCTTTTCCTTGGCAGCTTGCTGGCGGTAGCCTTCTCGGAAGTTGTGTCGGACCTGAGTATGTTCAAGATAAACCCATACCGCCTCAATAGCCCCTTCCCGCTTGCCCTCACAAGGGCCTGTGTCGCGGTGGCCAAGCAGAAACGCGTCCACACCAAAGCCACCACCCTCAACACCCATATTAGGACCCTCCTCCTCCGGCATTCTCTTGACGGCGAGCACGAATACAACCCACTTGTCGTAAGTTTGGCGGTGGGGCATGAGAAATTGTAATGGTACATCCAGGATAGATACGAGTGGGCTGTTAAATGTGCTTGAATCCTTGCCACCCTTTCCTGTAAGGTAGTGACTAACGATTCATCAGAGGGAGATCTCGAGGGACTTGGAGTTTTAAATATATGTGGCTGTTTTCAGCAATTTCGTTTTTGTTTAATTCAGTGTTTGTATAAATTTAGTCTTAGCCACATCAGGACCATATCATTGACCAGCTTGTGGCATAGGAAGATGTTTCTTATGGGTCGATCTGGTGGAATACCTTAGGCAGACTGGTACACCTATTTCAAGCTCCTGCAACTTTATATCTCCTTGCTGAATGGCCGGCAAAGGAGGGGGGGGTATCCTGTATAGAATGCTACACCTTGTCCCTATAAGAGCGGCACGTCCTCCCGACCCGGGTGCTGGCAAGGAAGACCTGGCTCACTGAATTACCTTGAACTCTTTGACTCGGCCTTGTGAAGCTCGTGTATTCTTCCTATTCCTCAATACACAATCTTTTTTAAAGTGTATTCGCCTTATTTCTCCTATCTAGGTTTAAGGACCTGACTAGCTACCTCATATCGCACACTGGTTACAAGAGATCAGGCTCGAATGGTCCTCGATTTAGGGCTGCAAATAATAGGGAGACCACATCTCGACCGTTATTAGGTGCCTAAGGTTATATTGCCAATGGGGGCGGGCTTATTTCCTTTGTGGCTGCCAGACCAAATAAATATCTCGTGGACCCGTGTCTGGATCTGTCACGACATCTTCAGATTCTGCTATATTATCGACTACTTAGTAAAAGATCCATTTTGTCGCAGCTGCTTCTCTCACTGCACAGTTAAGGCTTCAGTCTTTGATGGTAACTGTGGGATGGGCAACTGCCTGTCGGTATTTGTTGCCACAGTGGTGTGAACAAAGCTTGCATTTTTAATACAAGACATGCCATATCGTGACGTCAAAGTAGATTGTTAATTGTGTAGACCTAACCCTTTACTCTTACCACTCCGAGTGCCTATAGGGAGAGGTGCCATTTGTAGACTGTTTCACCCGGTATCCAGAGGAATTACATGCCTCAGGGCCCAAGCGAAAATTGGTAAGGCTCCACTCACTTGGTTAAATTGAACTCTTACGCGACTGAGGAATCGGTGCGTTTCCTCCTCCTCATCTCTAAACAACCCTTTTTTCTAGGACTTTCTCTTTATATTTTCTCAGATCTGACCAGTTTCCTCATGTCGTGTGGACAGTTAGGAACTTCTGCACAGTGCAGCTTCCGCAAGTTCCCGTCCACGTTGGATGCTCTGCTCCGACCGTAAAGTGCCGTTTGCGGGGCCTTCCATGGTGTTTTTTTATTTGGCGAAGGCCTATATTACCACATGCGATACAATATCACGTGGGCGAGAGGACTCCTCGCAATCTTTTTCTGACTTTTTACGAGATCGTCGATTTCTTGTACGGGTGTGTGGGCAGGCCACTCCGGCCCAATGGAGCAGGAAGAGGGTGTCCCGCACTGGTGTCCGTGTCACACTGCCCTAAGCATTAATGGTATTACGTCGATGCTGCCGGAAGATGTTATCGCTACGCTCTATGTGGACGACCTTTTGATCCCTTTTTAGGTGTCGACTCGAACAAACATTGAACCACATCTCTCGTTCTGCAGAACCGCACAGGTTTCAGTTTTCCTTGGTTAAGAGTAAGATGCTGCACTTCTGCCTCTTTCCATGGCTCCATCCTGACCCGGACTTGTTCATAAACGGGGTTCGCCTGGAAATGGTGGATATGCACCGTTTCCTTAGTCTTGTTTTCGATCGATTCCTCATATTCGCAGCCTAGGCTCTCTTGTACCCACGCCATGGACATTCCTCGTTCCGTGCTGTTTATCACTCTGGGTGCTGATAGGGCTACTGCCTTACTTTTCTACCCATTTTTTGTTCATTCGAACCTTGACTATTGATGCGAGTTTTATGCATCCGCAGCGGAACCTGTATTGCGGAAGGTGGACCTGATCTACTACACCAGTCTCCGCCTGACGACAGATGCCTTTCGCATGTCCCCTATCGAGCGCCTACTTGTCGATGCTAGGGAGATGATACACTCTGCACCGTGCACGGTGCATTATTCGCCTGCATCCGCAGTCGATATGGACGGTGCCTATGCCGCCGAGAGACTCTAATCATACCATAATCCTTTTGGGTTATGTGCTAGGAAACTTTTTCGAGAGCTCGGTGTAGTTCTCGGGTTGTTAGCGCCCCTGTCTCTGCCCAGGACGCCACCCTGGAACGTACCACTTTTGACTATTACGCGTCTGCTTCCACGGCGCCCGGAGTATTGCTTTCGACATTTTGGGGGCACAATTCTTTTCACGCTGGCTCCAAGTACAAGGAGGGTGTAGGTTTCCACGTCGTATCCCCACTGTTTGAAGTCACCGGGTTCAACCAGGCGCTGTGTCTGTCTTGACTGCTCGGTAGGGGATATAACGCGTCGTACCCGGTTCAGAGACCCGATTCTGATCTTTAGCGACTCACAAAGTGCCCTGAATGTCCTCGAGGCATTGGAATCACCACACCCTCTGGTGATGCAACAGTTGCCACGAGCCTGGTTTATGTCGAGATTCATGGACATGGGCTCCTAATTTTTTTTTTTAAAATGCCCTTGATATTTGTTCTACACTTTTTAACTTCATTACCTTAGCCTGCTTTATATCTGCTCAGTCTTTTTCATTGATTTTTTCTTTTTACATATCCTCTATTCTGGCTTTAGTTTTTTCCATCTCTGCATCGTACCTTTTGGCTTAGCCCCTTTGAGTTTTTCACTGCACTGCTAATACTCGTAAAATCCGTTTGGATTGTTGCAGTGGTATCTGCTACTTCATAATAATAAATACCAAGTTTCATTATGGTTTTCCATAATTTCTTGCTCTTTGGTTTGTGTTCTAGTTTGTCTTGCATCAGTGCTTGTATGCTTCCTTTCTTTTAATGGCGAAGGTGATGTTTCTCTCTTATGTTCTTATCCAACAGCTGTCACACAACAATGGCCGCCGTGCTGATGGGACTCAGCACCCCGTCCGACCCCAGCTTAGCCTCTTCTCCTTCCTTCAAAACACTTGTTTCCTTGCTTTTCATACAACCTCTCTCACAACTTTCAATGGTCAGCCTCTAATTTCACAGGGTAGATGCTGACCTTCTTCTTAAGTCAACCGTCCCGGATCGGGGCTGAGGGGGGAGGGGACAATGTTCCCTAACCCCTGAGCTCCGGTCTGGGGTGGTTGGTTTTTAACAACCTGCTTTATCCCCACCCATACCTTCCTCACATCCCTTTTCCTCTCCTCTTCACAACCTATATATTTTTTACGCCGTGTTCAAGGTGGAGCCGCCATGCCGATGGACTACCAGGCCACCAGTCGGGAGGGGTGGTCTTAAATGGCGGCGCCAGGCTTGTAAGCACCTCTTGCGGTGCGGGCTACTGCGAGAGGTGATGCGCGATTGCATCCCGTGTCAAAAAGAGGGTCACCATGCCCAATGATGAGTTTAAAAAAAAAAACCCAACCCCCAACTTCCCCTATAACATCGACGGAGCCGCCCTTGGGCAGCTCCAGCAAAAAAATGGAGGTCCATCCCCCTGTGCTTGCTCAGGGGATCCTCCATATATCTCTAACCGGAGAGGAGGCTTACTCCTCTCCTTCGCTTACGGGTGTAGGAGACTCCCCCTCACCGCCTTCTCTGGAGGTGCTTTCGGGCGCCTCCATTTTACCAGCGGCAGTCCCCTCTATTCTTTCCAAGAGGACTGCCAAGAAAGCCAGCTGCTCCACATCGAAGCGGCTCGGTAGGGAAAACCCCCTTAGGGGGGAGAGGGAAGCCAGGCCCCTTCGGTCGCTTCCCTCAAAAGACCTGCTGGCAAGAATACTGAACCTTGCCGGGGTCAAGGCCCATGCCTCCCCAAAGAAGACTAGTGACGATACTGCCAACGGGACCTGCGATGTCTTGGGGGGGGATGGCCAACTGGAGGCCTCTCCTGAGATAGACATGGTCCTTGAGGAAACCCAGCCTCAGACGGTAGGGCCTTCCATGGGGGGGCATCCTGGCTCGGTGCCAAGCACCGAACCCGAATCCGCCCCAATGCAAGGTCCTGCTCAAACAGCCGGGGATTCTCAGGCAGTACAAGGAGGGGAGGGATCTCCTCCGGATGATGCCCCTGCGACCACCAGGACCTTCTCCATTTCGGAGAAGGACCTGGCTGAGGCCGGTCCATCTGGCCTGGGGGCTTCTACCGGCGGGGGTGAGAAGCGGGTTCATTCCCCGCCCTCCTCTCCAAAAAAGAAAAAGACGAAGAAGACTCGGGGCTCCTCTCCATCCGCGGGGGCTACGGGGACGGATGGGTGTGCTGCCACTTTGTCAAGCGACCAAGCCAAGATCGGCACATCCGGCCCCTCTGACCCCCCGGGTACGGAGCTCCTGACCATGACAAAGACCAAAAGTGCACAGGGCGGAGCCTCGACATCGGGGCCCCTCATTCAGAGGTTACCTGGCGTTTTCGAGCCCGATGGCTTCAAACGCTTCCTCGTTATTCGCTCCACTGATGGCACCATGTTGTCCAAGGGCAACATGATCCATCAGAGGAGAGGATTAGCTAGTGCAATTTGTAGAGAACCGAAGGTAACCCGTTTCTCGGACGGGAGCCTTCTGGCGAATGCGGTGAATCCCGCCGAGGCGGCCAAGATAAGTGCTCTTCGGACACTTCATGGCACCCCGGTGAGTGTGACGCCGCACTCTACCATGAACTTTGTGAAAGGAGTAGTTTATGCGAGGGAACTCGTTGACTACTTCATTGAGGACATCACCCTAGAGCTGGCCGACCATGGGGCGATCAAGGTCGAACGTGTGATGAGAAAACAGGGAGGGGCCTCCAGACCCACCCCTACACTTTTCGTCACGTTCGACTGTGACAAGCTCCCTGAGTCGGTGCGTGCCGGTTGGTACCGCTACCGCGTGAAGGCATTCGTGCCACTGCCGCGGAGGTGCTATTACTGTCACCGCTTCGGCCATACGAATCGCTCATGTAGACGTGCAAAGTCGGGGTCACCCGAAGTCTGTGTAAATTGCTCCAAGGTCGCACACGATAAGTCCAAATCGTGTGTGGCCAAGTGTGTCAATTGCGGAGAGCCGCACCCTGCTTCTTCGAAGCAATGTGGTGCATATCTCCTTGAGAAAGGATTCCTGGCCGTTCAGGCCCAGGATCGACTCTCATTCCGCGAGGCAAAGGACTTGGTCCTGGCGCGCCCGGCTCTGCCTGGGACGTCATATGCCTCAATAGTTAGAAAGGCACCCTCTGCTCCTGGCCCATCCAGGCCAACGAGCACGGTTGTTTCCGCGCTCATTCGGATCCCTTCTGTGGACTCTACCCAACCCGTGCGCTCCCCTGGTAAAGCTGGCGGCAAAAAGGGTTCATAACCTGCCCCGGCTAAAACCAGGGCTTCCCCCTCTTCCCCCAGCGTGACCGTTTCCCGTAAGGCGAAACGGCCACGTGCCTCCACCGAGTCGTTCGACACTCAGGAGGCAACACCCCTGAAGATGGTCGCTAGGCCATCTTCCGGGGTTCCTAAAGCTGTTCCCCGAAAGGAGGACAGCAACAAAGGAGCTTCGGCCCCTTCGCCCACGCCCCGAGGTGGAGCGAGTGGCTCGAAGCCGCAACGCCCGCCTAAGGTTTCGAGGCGGAGGGAGGAAAAGACTCGTATGGCGAGCCCAACCTCCCCCAATAAGTCCTCGAAGGCGACAGCGCCTTCAGTGCTTTGTCCGGCCAACAGCGCCCGGGGTTCTGCCCCCGGGAAGCGTACGGCCATTCCCGTGAGGGTCTTCAGTTCGAGGAGGGCCCCCGCGTCTCCTCCGAGCTAGGCCTGGAGGGCATATTCCTTCAATGGAATTGCCGTGGACTCCGGCCAACTGGGAGGAGCTGTGGAGGCTCGTCTCATCCCGTTCCCCGTTAGCTATCGTTTTGCAGGAGACCATGCTAGGCGCGTGCCCCCTGCCCGCCCTCCCGGGGTATAAGGGTCTTGCGACCCCACCACCGCGGGATGGCCGGGCTGGGGGATGAGCGGTTTACACCCGGCATGATGTCTCCGTTCTTCCTTTCTCTTTAGATACCTCCTTTCAGGCAGTGGCTGTGCAGCTGCATCTGGATAGGAGGTATACTCTGATTTCTGCGTACATTCCACCGTCAGCTGACTTCGACGCGGGGGACTTCCGCCGCGTCTTGGCACGGTTGCCGAAGCCCTATCTCTTGCTTGGAGATCTGAACGGCAGGCATCCTCTCTGGCGGGATTACTCCATAAATCCCAGGGGACAAGTCCTTGCCGATCTGATCGAAGAGCTTGAGATAGGTGTCCTAAACGTGGATGAGTTTACGCATCACTGTCCGAGAACCGCTTCATTTTCTTGCCTCGACCTATCTTTGTGCTCTTTGGATGCACAGCCTGATTTTGATTGGGAGGTGGTCGATGACCTCCATGGTAGTGATCACTTTCCCATTCAAATATCATTTTCAGGGCAACTGCCGCCTGAGAGACCACCTCGGTGGAGCTTGGCGCGGGCGCGGTGGCCTGCATTTCAGGAAATGACTGAATTCTCTATCTCAGTCGAGGAGTATAGGTCGGTAGATGAGGCCGTTGAGTTCTTCTCCGGCAACCTCATCGCCGTGGGCCTGACTACTATTCCTAGGACGTCTGGCCGTTTTGCACGCCGACCACTCCCATGGTGGTCGGCCGAGTGTGTGACGGCCCTCAATCAGAGGCGTTATGCCTACATGCGCTATAAGCGTCGCTTGAACGATTTCACTGTCGCTGAATTTCGTCGGGCTAGGGCTAGGTTCCGGTATATTTCGAAGCACGCCCGCTGCTCTTCTTGGCGGGCATACGTGTCTTCACTTAACGGGAAGACCCCTTTAGCTGAGGTGTGGAAGCGAGTCAAAAGAATTCGGGGCAAGTTCTCGCAGGACCCCCCTTCTGTTCTCCAGGAGAATGGGACCGCAATCTCGGACCCCGCGTCCGTGGCAGAATCCTTAGCGACCGCTTTTTCCGCATTCTCTAGCCGTGATGCTGCTCCGCCAGCATTCAATGCACGTCGTCATGTCTCGGAAGGCCGCCGGCTGGACTTTACCTCCAGAGGCGGAGAACCCTTTAACGACAAGTTTACTGTGAGTGAGTTGCGTTCCGCTCTCGCTTCGTGCGCGGACACCGCCCATGGTCCGGACGATGTCCCGTACGCCATCCTTCGACACCTGGGTGAGCGAGGCATGGCCTTTCTGTTAGATTTGTTCAACAGGATCTGGGTGGAAGGTCTTCTCCCAGACTCCTGGCGAATCGCTACTGTGCTCGCCTTTCGCAAGCCGGGGAGAGATCACTCTACTCCGACCGGTTTCCGCCCAATCTCTCTAACCTCTTGCGTGTGCAAGTTGATGGAGAAATTGGTAAATGTTAGATTAGCCTATTTCCTGGACAGCGGAGGCCATCTGTCTTCTGCACAGTGCGGCTTCCGTAAGTTCCACTCCACGTCGGATGCTCTGCTCCGACTGGAAAATGCCGTCTGCGAGGCTTTCCTTCGTAGACAGCACTACGCCACGGTGTTTTTTGATCTGGAGAAGGCCTATGATACCGCATGGCGATACGGTATCATGGAGACTCTCCACACGATGGGGGCGAGGGGACGCCTCTCAATGTTTATATCTGAGTTTTTGCGAGATCGTCGATTCCGCGTACGGGTGGGGGGAGCCCTCTCCGGCCCAAAGGAGCAGGAAGAGGGTGTCCCGCAGGGAAGTGTCCTCAGCTTCACACTCTTTGCCCTGAGCATCAACGGCATCACCTCGGTGCTGCCGGAAGATGTTCTCGCTACGCTCTACGTGGACGACCTTTCGATCTCTTTTAGCGCGGCCCAGATGTCGACTCGAACAGGCATTGAACCGCGTCTCTCGCTATGCCGAAGCGCACAGGTTTCGCTTTTCTTTGGCCAAGACTAAGGTGGTGCACTTCTGCCGCCATCCACGGCTTCACCCCGACCCAGATTTGTTTCTTAATGGGGTGCGCCTGGATGTGGTTGAGTCGCACTGTTTCCTTGGTCTTGTATTCGACCGACGCCTCACCTGGGAGGCTCATATTCGCAGCCTTAGGATCTCTTGTACCCGCGCCATGGACATTCTCCGTTCCGTGACGTTCAGCGCTTGGGGCGCTGATAGGGCTACTGCCTTTCTTTTTTATCGATCCTTTGTTCGCTCGAAGCTCGACTACGGATGCGAGTTTTATGCATCCGCAGCCGAGCGTTTATTGTGGAAGGTGGATTCGATCCACCACACCGGCCTTCGCCTTGCGACCGGTGCCTTCCGCACTTCCCCCATTGAGAGCCTGTTGGTCGATGCTGGGGAGATGCCACTCGCTCTGCGCCACGTGCAGTGCATCACTCGCCTGTACGCGCGAGCCCGGTCACTTCCTCAGTCGCCAACAGCTCTCACTGCATCCGCAGCTGATCTTGATGGTGCCTATTCCGCCGAGAGACGCCAGTCATACCCTAAGGCCTTTGGGTTTAGGGCCAGGAAACTCCTTCGAGAGGTAGATATAACTCTCGGGCCGGTGGCGCCTCTGGTTCTGCCCAGGACGCCACCCTGGAGGGTACCACATTTGGCTATTTGTCGCGACGCCTCTGCTCCCAAAGCTTGTACTGCGCCGGGAGTATTGCGTTCGACCTTTTTAGAGCACACATCGTGTCACGCTGGAACCGTGCCAGTGTATACGGATTGCTCCAAATCCCAAGAGGGGGTCGGCTTCCACGCCGTATCCCCTCTGTTTGAAGTCAGCGGGGCTCTACCAGGGGCTGCGTCTGTCTTCACGGCTGAGTTGGTGGCAATACACCACTCGGTACGGGAGATTACGCGACGTGCCCGGTTCGGAGACCGGATTGTGATCTATAGCGACTCACAAAGCGCCCTGAGTGCTCTCGGGGCATTGGAATCTCCGCATTCCCTGGTTCGCGATATCCGTGACGCCACGGTTTTGGCGAGCCGGGCAGATGTCGAGATTATCTTCTGCTGGGTTCCTGGACATGTAGGAATTGCGGGGAATGAGCGCGCCAAAGAGTCCGCGAGGACTCTGCGACCGGACCAGCGTTTCGCTCTTTCTCACACCGACTACATGGCAGGAATACGGGCAGCTCTTCGGACTGCTTGGCAAAGAAGATGGGAGACGGTCGAGGGGAACTTAAAGTTGCGTGCCATTGCGCCGCGACTGTTCCCATGGACCTATCCCCCAATGCCGCGGCGGCTTCAGGTTGCTTTCTGTCGTCTCCGAATCGGGCACACTCGTGTGACGCATCGCTATTTGATGGAGCGCTCGCCTGCGCCCTATTGCAACGACTGCGTCGTCCCCCAGACTGTTCGGCACATTCTTGTTGAATGTCCCAGTCTGGGTGATCTTCGCGCACGACACCTGTCCCGGTACCGGGATGGGCGGGGTCGCTACTGCCTGTCCCTTGTACTCGGGACGAGTGCGTGCACTTTGACTGGTGGACTTGGTTTTTTGGGGAAGGCCGGCCTTCTCCCTTTCATTTAACCAAGTTTAATTGTTGTTTTTGTTATTGTTACTTCTTTTTATTGTTGTTTCCTGTTCAATTTTTTAAAGTAGCCTAGAACTAGCCTGTTTGTTTACGGCGACTTATGCCTAAGTCGGCAGTCGCCAGATAGCCCCTTAAATAAAAAAAAAAAAATGTCACAGAACAAACATCTGATGTATACGCATTGTTTTAATCATTATTCCAACATAAACTTTCCCAGTCACACTTTGCAGATTTATTTTCCAATAATTTGTTCATCATACATTTTCCTCATATTTCATACAGCAAAATGATCCAATGTAATTAAAAAAATAGTCGTGTGATTAATATGCACCTAATTTGATCTTTGAGATCTTATTGGATTGTACAGTTTTTATGCCTCTCTATTTGTCCCCCCTCCCTTTCACTATTTGTCCCATTTTCTATGAAATGATTTGTCTGTTTTTTAAAATAGATTTTCCTCCTTGAATTATATCTCTCTCTACTAACTTCATCCTCTGATCTTAGTGCCCTTACCCATCGGTACACGTGTCACTGCCTCATTCTATACACCCACCTTTTTCCCTGGCAGCATTTCGCAACGACGGGAATGGTGGACCTTCCCCGTGCGCGAGTCCACGGTCTGTCCAAGAGCGTACCTTGTGCGCTCAAGAACGTCGATCTCAAGTTCTTGCCTATCAGTTTCAAACGAATAGTGCGCAGGTATTGGAAGGCTCGCAACCGCAAGGAAAAAGCACCACCCATCCAGCCCATTACTCCCCAAAACACTCGAGTGAGTACATTTAACGTTTTGGGCCCAATTTCTCCCGTTGGTACACTTGGTCACCATTGATAGTGAAATTAATTTCGTAATTCAATTTTTCAATACTCTACATAGACTTATTTCAAAGTTTTCTAAATGTGTGTTCGCTCATTCCCTCAAACTTTCATATCAAAGACTTGGATATGGTAAATCCATTTGTTGAACTCATACTTTATCACAACCCGGGTTATCTTGAGTCGAACGTGGCACCGCATCCAAAAGGATGCCACGGTATACAGTCTTTTCCAGAGGTCTTCTAGACTCTTTATTTTGAAAGTGGTCTGAGATTGGGGCGAGATAGGATTGAGACCAGATGAGCACTGTTTGAAGGTTGGTGCACAAAACTATCTCCAGGGCCATCTTCAAACTCGACACCCTGAAAACACCCATAAACACAAACTTCAAACAGCACAATCAAACTCAACATTCTACTACACATCTACACAAGATTCATTCCAAATAGTTCTCTCCTCATCCCCAATGTCTGCCGAAACCCACCCCAATATGTTAGCTCCACAATGGAACAAAAAAAAACCCCTCGTCGAATCCCACACCCCATACACGCCTTTTTCGCGGGTAAGGTTTAGCCAAGTGGAAACACCGCTTCCAGCTTTTGGAAAATTAAGCCACATCACGTGTGGTGAGTCTCCGAATGGAGTCCCGATTTGGGTCGCCTTCCCGAGCGTCTGCCATACCCTTGGTTCGATCCCACGTTAATCATTATAAAGGCCTCGTAGATGAGGGGAGATCTGTAATAGAACCCCTACCACTTTCTTTTTTGCCCCCACCCTAAGGACGGCCAAAACCACCCATGCGACCTAGTGCAGCCAAATATTAGCTAACTTCTCTCACCCCCACTTCCGCATAGCATTTCGCTAAACACCATAATACAAAGCACCCCACCCCACCCCAACTCCCAGCTGAAATATCCACAAATCTGAAGCAACTCAACGATTGCCAAACCAGTCACTGACACGCCTACAATCACGATACCCACTCGCCCAACATATAGATCATCACCCCCACCCCCCTCTCCCCGCCCCTCTCCTTCCTCCTAATCATCTCAGAACCTCGTTCAATATAACTTCAAAGAGTGCTATCAGTTTTGACTGAACTAAACCCGGTGAACGATAAAGTAAGAAGTAATGTGAGTATTTTTTATGAGTAATTTTCCACAGCAGCGGGTTCACTCATGTCACATGGTGGTAGCAATTAGGCTCATTCTGTGATACAGAGCTGGTAAACAAAGTTTGTGGTATTTTTAATCTTCCAGCATAGCAAGAGCAACATGTAGTAATTGATTTCTTTTTCTTTTTTAGGCAGCAGCCCAGTCAAATATCATCATCATCCAAAATGGCTCCCAAACGCAAATCATCCTGCCCAACTCTTACACGATTGTGCCCCAAACATTATATTTAAAAGAACCAGGTGCGTTGCCTCCTTTGGTCTCACTCATTTCAACCATTTAGCCAGGATTTTGATTTGAAATTATTTGAGTCTTCGCCTTCAATTTGGCTGAGTGGTCTCAGGTGCTGACTATGCCTTGTATTTTTCAGTTGTTTGGAGTTCGAATCTCGTTTGTAGGCCATTGTGCCACACTCCAATTTTCTCTTTCCAATGTTAATGCATGCCCACCATCCATTCAATAGGCTTAGAAGTATTTTACCTGTGTCATAAATTGGCTGAATATTCTTCATAATTTACTGCGATCTCCCGGTTCCCCAAGCGAGGTTTAAAAATCGTCAACTGCTCTCATACAAAGTGTAGTTGCTGCGTATCAACTACATTTCATTTTCCTCTCTTGATCTATCCCTGTGTTCCTTGGATGCACAGCCTGACTTTGGATGGGAGGTGGTCGATGACTTCCATGGTAGTGATCGCCTTCCCATTCCAATATCATTTTCTGGACCGCTGCCGCATGCGAGATCCCAGGTGGTACTTGCCGCGGCGCGGTCGTCCATATTTCAGGAAATGACTGATTTCTCTGTCCCAGTTGATGAGTTTAGGTCGGTAGACGAGGCCATTGAGTGCTTCTCCCGCATCCTCATCGCCGTGGGCCTAACTACTATTCCCAGAACGTCCGCCCGTTTTGCACGCCGACTGCTCCCGTGGTGATCAGTCGTTTGTAAGACCGCCCTCAAACAGAAGCGTTATGCCTACATGCGCTATAAGCACCGACCGAACGATTTCACTGTTGATGAATTTCGAAGCACGCCCGCCGCTCTAATTGGTGCGCATAAGTGTCTTCTTTAACAAAGATGTGGAAGCGAGTCAAAAGAATTTGGGGCAAGTTCTCGTAGGAACATCCCCCCTCCCCCCTCACGTTCTCCAGGAGAATAGGGCTGCATTCTTGGACCCTGCTTCCTTGACGGAATCCTTCGCTACCGCTTTCTCTGCATTCATTGCACCTCTTGATGTCGCTGAAGATCCCGATTGGACTTGCATAGGCGGAAAACCCTTCAACGACATGTTTACATTAAGTAACTTGCATTCTGCTCTCTCGCGGACACCGGCTATGGTCCAGACGATCTCCCATATGCCATGCTTTGACACCTGGGTGAGCAAGGTATGGCCTTTCTGTTAGATTTGTTCAACCGGATCTGGACAGAGGATATCCTTCCAAACTCGTGGCGAATGGCTATTGTTCTCGCTTTTCGACAAACTAGGAGAGAGCACTCTACCCCGGCTGCTTTCCGCCCAATCTCTCTAACTTCTTGCGTGTGTAAGTTGATGGAGAAATTGGTGTTAGATTGGTCTTTTTCCTGACCAGCAGAGGCGAACTGTCTTCCGTCCAGTGCCGCTTCTGCAAGCTTTCCTCCACGTTGGATGCTCTGCTCCGTCTGCGAGGCCATCCTTCGTAGACAGCAGCACTACGCCACTGTGTTTTGCTGTCTTGAGAATGCCTATGATACCGCATGACGATACAGTATCATGGAGACTCTCCACACGATGGGGGCGAGGGTATGCCTTCCAATCTTTATTTCTTATGTTTTGCGAGATCGTAGATTCCGCATACTGGTGAGTGGAGCCGTCTCTGGTCCAAATTGCGCACACTCACCGGACGCATCGTCATTTGATGGAGCTCTTACCTTATGGATAATTTCTGACTTTTTGGAGGAGGCTGGCCTCCATTTTATTTCTCTTTGTGTTAGGTTGCATGTTCCTGCCCCGAGGAGAGGTGGTCTTCCCCGACGCCGTGCTTCCTTCTTGTTTTGATTTTTTTTTTTTTTTTTTTTACTTGCGAATTTTGGAATAGTCTATAGTACCCTGCTAGAATTTTAATTTGTGACATATGCCCTTGAAGGAAGTCACCACATTGGCGAATTTTAAAAAGAAAGAAAATGCTGCCTTCTTGTTAATATGCCTGACCCCGCCCTGGCGACCATTTTGAGAGCCTTTCGGACGCTCGGTGGCTCCATGAATTTTGTTAAAGTAGTACGTTGTGGCGGCGAGGTCGCCACTTCCTCACCAATTTTTCCCGCCGCCCCAACAAGGTCCGCTCTGTGGTTCAAGAAGAGGGTATTGAGGAGAGTCTATTTTCTAATTTTATTAAACACAAAAGAATAATGGCGATCAACCATAACCCCAGAAAACAAAAATGCAAATTTACCCAATCACCAAAATATTTACTATTTCTTAACACAAGTACAAAAAATATATATATATATATATATATATATATATATATATATATATATATATATATATATATATATATATATATATATATATATATATATATATATATATTTTTAGGTGGCCTTACAAAACACCTTGGCCAAACAACCGCAAAAAAGGAAATGTCTAGGGCTTCACAGGAAAAAAATTGCCCAAGTCAAAGATGCGAGTCTGTCCAAAATGTATCCGGGAGCGCTATTACCGGTATTAAGTGGGGGGGGAGCGGAAAGGGGAGGCGGGCCCGCTTTCTGAGGGAAGGTGGAGGTTCCTTAGGGTCGTCTTTCCTGTCAGTCTGGCAGTCCAGCTCCACCCTCAAGGATGGGGACGCGGTGGTTCCGGTCAATGTGGAAAGTGGGAGGGCTCTGGCTCCAATCGATGCGTACGACTTGGAGGCAGTCTCGAGACTCACTCTTCGAAAAACCGTCCCCTTACTGCCACACGAGGGTCAAGATTGGCTTCAGCCATCTCCAAAAGCCAGATGTCGACGACTATCGGTACCACAGAGCTGGAAAAGAGAAGGCACATTCAGTTACTGATTCACTGCCACGCTCAAACATCTTTACTCCTAACACATTCAGCCACACCCACTCTCACACAATTTTCACTCAGCTATCTATTTTCCATCCAGGTGGCTCTTCCTTCCTCAGTCACAACTATTAACCTTTGAACTATTACCAAACACAAAATTAGCTGAAAGAATTCGCCTAAAAATAAAATAGAGATGAGGTCTATCGAGTCCCTCCACAAGCCAATGACGGTGATCACGGGTTCCACACACACATTCTGAAAAAGAAGAAAGGGATTAGACATAGGGGAGGGGAGGCGGACAACCAAACTACTACAACGTTATACGATGAAACTTGTATAAGATATCTCAGAAGAGCTCCCCAACCAGGGAGTTCCACCCCTACTCTTTCTCACATTCGCCCGAATCCACTGCGATTTGGCTGGTCTCGGTATCGTGTGTAAGCATTCGTGTAATTACGGCTGAGGTGTTTGCACTGCCTCTGCTTTGGCCACACTAATAGAACATTCAGACGTGCTAAGTTTGTGTGTGTTTTAACTCCGGCAAGCCGCATCCTGTATTTGTGGCCTACCTACAAATGAAGCTGGACTGGACAATAGGCTTCTACACTACATTTCACCTTAACACTATGAAGTGCCTCCAGCTTTAGTATAATAAGTGGGTGGTGGTTTGGGGCTGTACTATAATATAAAAGGGATTCGATGGGGGGGTAGTTTTAGTAGCGTTGATGAACTTATACCGTTGTTTGTGGGTTTATTGAGTTACTTTTGAACATTCTGAATTTTCCACTGTTCCACTATTCTTCACATTTCTTCCAACACCACCACTTTACAAAACACCAATTCTCCACCCAAATCAGATCTGATTTGATATCTCATTATTTCCCCCATTTTTACCTTACTCTTATACACGACTGCTCCATCTCTTCACAGCTTCTCAATATTCTCATTTTATTGCATGTTTCCTGACCACTACGCTCACACTTCTCCTTTTCTAGCTTCAAATTTCTGTACTTCAAAGCATCTTGTTTTTCCGCTTTACAGAGCCCCACCGCCCTCTTCCACAGCAACCCCAAGCGTATGAGTTCAATCCTCCATCATCAACACCTCCATCATCCGGCCCTTCCTTTAACGTCTATAGAAAACCCGTCAACACGGTCGCCCCAACGCCGATCAGTATGACACTCTCTTCATCTCAACCTTCCCTTTCCGCCTCTGGAGCCCCCGTACGGAATGATGCCAGTCAGGAGAAGAACCTTCCCGTTCCGCATCTTGTTTCCACACAGCCCTCACTGATGTCCCCACCCGCGCTGGTCTTGGAATCTACAGCCACCGAGCCGATCTTGCCCAAGCTCGTTCAGCTTCCGATTCCCCAGAGAAAGGGAGGGATACCTCCAGCCTCCCCGATCGCCCAGAGAGAGGGAAGGAAACCTCCAGTCTCTCCGATCCCCAAGAGAGAGGGAGGGACACCTCCAGTCTCCCCGATTCCCCAGAGAGAGGGAGGGACACCTCCAGTCTCCGTAGAGGGCAACCCCGAATCTAAGGGGGTAAATGAAGAGGTTGTATCCTCGCCTGGCCCGTCGCCATCGCCGCCGCATCACCCCAGTTCGTCCGAAATTCCCTCGAGGGTATCTTCGACGTCGAAGCTGTCACCCTTCTTCGGGATGACGGACACGCCGGACACGCCCCTCCTCGACATGCCTTACCTTCTAGACACACCGTGCATCGGTCACGAGAGCCCCAGGTCGAAGAATCCATCCCCTCGTTCCAAAGGCGCTCCTCTCGGACCACCTGGCATCTACTCTCCCCCGTCCTTCATCCAGCCCTCCCCATGGGCTTCCCCGGACACCGAGCCAGGGTGTTCTTCGAGTCCTAACTTGGGCTCCCGTTTCCCGAGGACCCCCCCTGAGTCTAAGAATTTTTCTTGTCCTTGGAATCTGTCTTTAAAGTCGAAGTCGTTTTCCTCTTCTGAGACCCGGTCACCGGCGCCAATCGACCAACAGGACGGACCCGAGCCAGAAACAGATTCCAAAGATCAGATCAAGAACGTTGTCCTCTTGTCGGTGGAAGAAGACCTGACCCTGAAGCCATCAGTGACGGTAAGTCATCCTAAGTTATCCACTAATTGTTTTCTCACATCTTAAAAGTAATGGTTATCTTTCTGTTAACTCAATTTGAAGAAAATACACCAGTCCGGCTCTTAAATTCGATCATGTTAATGAATATATTTATGGATGAGGATGCTTGGTAGGACTCCACTTGGTTATGGGAACAGGAGCTACCTCTTGTAATTTATATTAGAGATAATCTAAAGTAGTGAAAACAATACAATTAAAACAAACACTAACAGAATCATTTATGCTACATGTTAGGAGTGAAAGGATAAATGTCATAGGATTATTATATAGACCATCAAATCTTAGTAAGGAACCTTTGTGACCTATATGACAGGTGATAGAATGTATATGAAGTAAGTATGTGTATAATGGGTGATTTTTTTATTACAGAAATATAGACTGAGATGCTCTTTTAGGTGATCAGGAGGCTGAGGAATTTTTTTTAAATGGTGCAGGATAATTTTCTTAGGTTATAAAGCAACACACTCGAAATGGGAATATTTAGTAGGATTTAGTTCTAACAAATAGGGAAGAGAGTATTAGTGATTGAGAGATTGGGTGAAAGTTGGGAAATGGCAACTATTTCAAAGTTAGATGTAACTCAAAATAGAACAGAGTTGTCAGTAGAATAAATAAGATTAAAATCTTAGACTTTAGAAAAGCAGATTATAGTGGTCTGAGGTAGTACCTGGAGATGGTTGTTTGGAGACTAGCAAGTGAAGTCAGTTCAGGAATTGTGGTGCCAATGAGAGCAGTCAAAGGGCAAGATAACCATCAGGAATATGAGAATGATTAAGCAGTTAATTACTGGACAGAATATGAAGATAGTGAAATTAGAACCGAGACTCTCAACCCTAAATGGATTTCAGATCAAATTAAACATATATCAGCATTTATAGGAAAATAAAAAATGTTGAAGGTCAATTAGAGCAGATACAATGAGCTAACTCAGTACATTAAAAAGTTAATTAAGGTAGCATAGAGAAATTATGAGATTAAAGTGGCAAATAAGGCAAAGGAACTAAGACTAGAGATAATATAGGCCCACTTAAAACTGCCCATGGAGATTTAGTCAGTGATAGCAATGCAATAGTTAAGATATTAAATAAGTATTTTCTTTCAGTATTTACACTTGAAAATATTCTAATTTCACCTGAGGGAACCTTGATCTTAGGAAAAATGAGAAATTAGAGGATATTTTAATTACAAAGGATACTCTCAAAAGAAATCAAATTAAATTTATTAAAGCATTGTTCCCTAATGAGACTTTTCCTAGGAATTTGAAAGAATGCAAAGATGTGTAAGTGAGACCCTAACATACTATTTATAAAATTGTTAGACTAGGATGCTACTAATAGTTTGGAAAGAAGCTAATTTAATACCCATGTTTAAGAAGAGAGATAAAATAATTGTCCAATTACAGCATAATTATTTAATTATCGGCCTTTTGGCAATATGGCATATTTGACTATATGTAGTTAATCTAGTGACAAGTAACTATTTACGGGTTACTAATCCTAAAAAATTGAGTTTCTTTTTCTTCGATATACAACAACATTGTAATGAATTAGTTATACGTTTGGCAATGTTGTATCTATGTTCCACACCCACGGCACCAATACTTGTTGCAGTTGCTAACTCAGTCAGTCAGCATCCATGTTCTAAGTTGTACCATTGATTCTATGCTTAGCCAAGGGAAATCTAAATTAGACAAAGGTTTAATTGCATCTTACGAGATTTCTAAGCTAATAGCAAACACTGGAAGACCCAATACTATTGGTGAAGATTTGATTTTGCCTGCAGTATCTGTGGTAATTTCTACTGTTATGCAACATAATTCCAAACAAATTACGGAAATAATCCCGTTAAGCAACAATTGAGTATCAAGACGTATTGATGAAATGAGAAAGGATGTAGAAAATCAACTAGTCACACTTTTACAAATAAAGATTTATTGCATTACAAATTGCTGAAGCATCTGTAGGTGATAAATCAAGCCCTTCTTATGGCGTATGTTAGGTTTTTGGATGATGATAGTGAACTCAGAGAGGAAATGATTTTTGCTCGCATTCTTGTGACAGATACTAAAGGGGGAAACAATTTTCCAAGAAAAAAATATTCCAATGAGTAACATTATGGCTTGTGCAACTGATGGTGCATCTGCTATGGTAGGCAGATACAGGGGCTTCATTGCATATCTAAAACAAACTGTGCCTAATGTTTTTTGCATACACTGCGTGGTTCATCATCAACATTTGATTGCAAAAAAATTGGGAGGACATCTAAAAGATGCTCTTGATAGTGTAATCAAGGCTACCAACCTTATCAAGCCAAATCCACTTCAAGACTGTCTTTTAAGACAACTCTGTGCAAACAATGAAAAAGAGTTTGAATGTTTACTTTTGCATACAGAGGTGAGATGGCTTTCTAAGGGTAACTGCCTGCGACACCGTTGAACTCTGAGAGAGTGTTGTACCATTTTTGAACGGGAAGGCGCTTGGAGAAGAAATCATAGCTGCCAAGTGTGACATATTCTATCTTTCAGATATATTTGACAAGCTAAACATGCTGAACAAACAGCTACAAGGTAAAAATACAAATATTTTAACTTCCAAAGAGGCAATCAGCTCTTTCCTTGGAAAACTTAATCTGTTTAGGATTAATATTGGGCGTAAGAAATTGTTACATTTTCCAACCCTCGTCACTATTGAAGAGTAGCTAGATGAGGATGATATTTTAGTGTACATTAATCACTTGAAAAAATTGCACAATGATATGGAAATTAGGTTCAAAGATCTCTTGGAAATGAACATTCCAAGTTAGGTGGTAGACCCATTTAAGACGAATGCCGCTGATATTGACATCATACTACAAGAAAGCCTCATTGAGTTGCAGAGTAATCAAACTGCTCAAGCTAAATTTAAACAAGTAGTGAAATTGCAATCAAATTCCCATTGCTTTGGCAGGAAGTAAAATTATATTTCATTGCCTTTCCAACGTCTTACCTAGTTGAGTCAGGTTTTAGCCGAGTTTCTCACCTATAATCAAAAGCTCGCAACCGCTTATAAATTGTAACTAGAGGTGATCTTCGTCTGTCTCTAACAACCATGGGCCCTGACATTGAAAAATTTGCCCAACCACATCAGCCACAAGGATCTCACTGAAAATAACACACAAAGAAAGCTAATATTGTTAAAGGATTCTATTTTTTCAAGTCAAAAGATAATAATTTTTTAAAGGTTACTTATTTTTTCGGTGATCATGGAATTTTTCGTTTTGTTGCTCTATCAGAGAAATAATGTATGATCTTAAATGGTTCTTTTATTGAACCCACAAAATATATTTTTTCTGTTAGTGAAATAGAATAAAGGAGAATATATGTACAATTAATGCACACCGATATTTTTATGGAAGGTATTATAATATTGAAGTTCTATTTTTCTCTTAATAATGCCAAGGGGGCACAAAAATATTAAAGATCCCAAAAGGGGTCATGAACTAAAAAAAGGTTGGGAACCACTGAATTACAGGCCAGTCAGTTTGACATAAGTGGTGAGGAAAATGATGGAATCTTTAATAGTGAAATCTATTAAGGATCGCTTAGATAAAAACAGGAAACAGAAAGTGAGTAGTACTGAATGGGGTAAGGTCACAGTTGAGGGCCATTATCAGTGGCATAACTTAGGGATCAGTTCTAGGCTTATTATTATTTATAGTTTATATCAATGATCTTGGGGAGGCTGTAAATAGCAAAGTGACAATTTTTTTTCACCTTAAAAAAAATACAAAGTTACTAACATGGGAAGGAATTCAGTTGAGTATGAGAAGGACATAGGAGTTATATTAGATAGGTCACTAAAGTTTTTGAAGAAGTGTATTGAGGCAAAAAAATAGAGCAAATAAGGTTCTTAGGTACATTTGAGGAATGTTAGCAAAAAAAAATTAAATGTTATACTTAAACTCTACAACACATATGTCAGGTCACATTTAGAGTACTGTATGCAAGCATGGTCACGACATTTTAGAGATATTGACCTCAAAGAGTTTGTACAAAGTAGGGCAATAAAAATAATACATAAGCACCTTGAATATGGAGATAAACTGAGAGTAGTAAATATGTTCTCATTTGAAAGAAGGTGTGTGAGGGGAGATATGATTGAGCTTTTTAAATTTTTTTCTAGGATGGATAAGTTAGATTTCAGCAAGTTATTTAAATCCAAACTTAAATGTTTTCAAGCGCAGATAGGAAGATTATATGGGGAGGTGGGCGGGTATTCTGGACTCATTCCTGTGGATGCAGTTTTTTATTATTGTATATTACAATTGATTTGGATTTTGACGATCCTTGATGGGGATGCTTTTTGTTTTCAACACATTTGTGTGGATTGTTTAAATTGTATATTGTAGATGCATGATCTGACACAATCCTATGAATGTAGTTTATGGGAGGGTTTAGGCGGATGAGGATGACCTTTGATAGGCCCTTGTGGCATTTGTCAACTGTGAAATTATGTTAAATGAATCTCAACATAGCTTTACTCAGAACAAATCATGTTTGAATAATTTAGTGTCTTTTTATAGGAAGGTGCACATTACTACCAATAGAGATGAGAATAACAATATTGTTTACTTGGATTATAGTAAGACTTTCAACAGGGTGCCACACTTAGGAATGTTCAATAAAATTTAGGTGGGACATCATAGATGATACCTTCCTTGAACCACCTAAAATATGTAGATAGTTTGACGGTGCTAACTATGTTATCATTTGAAAGAAGGTATATGAGAGGCAATATGATTGAGCTTTTAAATATTTTTCTGGGGTAGAGGAGTTGGATTTTAGCAAGTGCTTTGAGTTGGAAGGTAGTAATAGAACCTGGGGCACCCACTTAAAAATTTAAAAAACAGAGGTGTAGGTTGTATGTGAGAAAGTATTTTTTCACCAACAGTGGTGGATTACTGGATGATTTACCACAAGCGACAAAAAGGAGTCTAAATTTAAATTTCTTCAAGCGCATTTTAGATGAGTGTATTGGGAGGGTAGATTATCAGGGTTTTTAAGTTGTATTGGGGCAAATTACATATTGTAATATCAATTTGTGTATATATTATATTATTGATATGTGTATTGCATGCTTTAGTCTTTTTTTACAAGCCATGATTGTGATGCCTTTTTAAGCAGTAACTGCATAATTTAGTTTCTGACAAGCCATGATGGTAATAGATATGTGATTTAGTTTTCAACAAGCCACCATGGTGATACCTTTTTAAGCAGTTCAGACACAATCTTGTAGATGCCCTTCATAGGCTGTGGTTAACTTGGAAGACCTCTGATAGGGCCTTGTAGCTTTTCTCATCCGTTAAATTATATTATGTTATCCTCCCAGCATGAGTACAAATTAGGGAAGCCCTGTCATTAGTTAACTTAACTCTGCATGAGGCTCAGAAAAGTTAGGGTGCTCTTTCCTCTTCTCTTCGAAGATGTACCCCGCGTCTCCGAGCTAGGCCTGGAAGGCATATTCTTTCAATGGAATTGCTGCGGAGGCAGGTGACGGAACCAGCGTTTCGCTCTTCCTCACACCGACTACATGGCAGCAATACGGGCAGCTCTCCTGGCTGCTCGGTAAAGAAGATGGGAGACGGTCGAAGGGAACTTAAAGTTGCGTGTCATTACGCCGCGACTGTTCCCATGGACTTAAGCCCCAATGCCGCGAAAGCTTCAGGCTGCTTTCTATCGTCTCCGAATTGGGCACACTCGCGGGACGCACCGCCATTTGATGGAGCGCTCGCCAGCGCCCTACTGTGAAGACTGCGTTCTCCCCCAGACTGTTCGGCACATTCTTGTTGAATGTCCCAGTCTGGGCGATCTCCGCACACGTTACCTGTTCCGGTACCGGGATGGGCGGGGTCACTACTGATTGTCCCTTATACTCAGGATGAGTTCGTGCACATTGACTGGTGGACTTAGAGACTTTTGGGGGGAGATCGGTCTTCTTCCCTTTATTTAACTAGTTGTGTATTTTTGTTATTTTAGTAGGTCGCACGTTCCTGCACCAGGGGGGAGGCGGACCTCCCCCCGACGACGGAGCTTGCCTCCTGCTTACTGCCTTTTTCCTTTTTGAAAATTTTTGTTGTTTTTTTTTGCATTTTATTTTAAAAATGCCTAGTACTAGGCAGCGTTGAATACTGCTACTAATGCCCAAGTTGGCAGTCGCCAGATGAGCTCCCAGTCCCAGTTAGCTATCTTTTTGCAGGAGACCATGTTGGGCACATGCCCCCTGCCCACCCTCCCGGGGTATAATGGTTTTGCAACTCCACCACCACAGGATAGGGGCCGGGCGGGATGAGTTTATGCATCACTGCCCGAGAACTGCTTCATTTTCTTGCCTCGATCTATCTTTGTCCTCTCCGTATGCACAGCCTTATTTTGATTGGTGGATGGTTGATGAACTCCATGGTAGTGATCACTTTCCCATTAAAGTACCATTTTCTGTGCCGCTGCTCACTACTCTCGTGGTGGTCAGCCGAGTGTGAAACCGCCCTCAAGAAGAAGGGTTATGCCTCCATGCGCTATAAGCGCCGCCCGAACGATTTCACTGTCTGTGAATTTCGTCGGGTTAGGGCTAGGTTCTGGTATATTTCAAAGCACGCCCGCCGCTCTTCTTGGCGAGCATAGGTGTCTTCACTTAACGGGAAAGACCCCTCTTGCTGACCGGTGGAAGCGAGTTAAAAGGATTCGGGGCAAGTTCTCGCACGACCTCCCTCCTATTCTCAAGGAGAATGGGACCGCAATTTTGGACCCGGCGTCCGTAGCAGAATCCTTCGCGACCGCTTTCTCCTCATTCTCTAGCCGGGATCCTGCTCTGCCAGATTCCTGGAGATTCGCTACTGTGCTTGCCTTTCACAAACCGGGAAGAGATCACTCTACCCCAGCCGGTTTCCACCCAAGCTCTAACCTCTTGCATGTGCAAGTTGATGGAAAAATTGGTAAATGTTAGATTGGCTTTTTTTTATGGACAGCAGAGGCCATCTGTCTTCTTCACAGTCGGCTTCTGCAATTTCAACTCTACTTTGGATGCTCTACACCGACTGGAAAATGGGAGCGAGGGGTTGCCTCCCAATCTTTATATCCGAATTTTTGCGAGATCGTCGATTCCGCATACGGGTGGGGGGAGCCCTCTCCGGCCCAATGGAGCAGGAAGAGGGTGTCCTGCAGGGAAGTGTCTTCAGTGTCACACTCTTTGCCCTGAGCATCAACGGCATCCCCTCGGTGCTGCCGGACCTTTCGATCTCTTTTGGCGCGGCCCAGATGCCATCTCTTGAGCGTTGACTCCAACAGGCATTGAACCGCGTCTCTCGCTATGCCGAAGCGCACGGGTTTCGGTTTTCCTTGGCCAAGACTAAGTTGGTGCACTTTTGCCACCATCCACGGCTCCACCCAGACCCAGACTTGTTTCTTAATGGGGTACCCCTGGAACTGGTTGAATCGCACCGTTCCCTTGTATTTGACCGACGCCTCACCTGGGAGGCTCATATTCGCAGCCTTAAGGTCTCTTGTACCCTCTCCATGGATATTCTCCGTTCCGGGAAGTTCAGCGCTTGAGGCGCTGATGCGAGTTTTATGCATCCGCAGCTGATCTTGTATTGCGGAAGATGGACATTATCCACCACACCTGCCTTCGCCTGGCGACCGGTGCCTCCCGCACTTTCCCCATTGAGATCCACCTTTTGATGCTGGGGAGATGCCACTCGCTCTACCCTGTTCACAGTGCATTATTCGCCTGTACCCGCAAGCCCGGCGCCTCCCTCAGTTGCTAATAGCTCTCACTGCATCTGCAGCTGATTTCGACGGTGCTTATGCCGCCGAGAGACGCCAGTCATACCTTAAGTCCTTTGGGTTTAGAGCTAGAAAACTCCTTCGAGAGCTAAGTATATCTCCGGCCGTGGCACCACGCCTCTGCTCCCAAAGCTTGTACAGCACCGGGAGTATTGCGTTCGACCTTTTTGGAGCACAACTCGTGTCACGCTGGAACCATGCCAGTGTATACGGTGATACGGTATCATGGAGGCGAAGGGACGACTCTCAATCTTTATATCTGAATTTTTGCGAGATCCTCGATTCCGCGTACGGGTAAGGGGAACCCTCTCTGCCCCAATGGAGCAGGAAGAGGGTGTCCCACAGGGAAGTGTTCTCAGTGTCACACTCTTTGCCCTGAGCATCAACGGCATCCCCTCGGTGCTGTCGGACCTTTTGATCTCATTTGGCGCGGCTCAGATGCCATGTCTGGAGCGTCAACTCCACCAGGCATTGAACCGCGTCTCTCGCTATGCCGAAGCGCACAGGCTTCGGTTTTCCTCGGCCAAGACTAAGGTGATGCACTTATGCCGTCATTCACGGCTCCACCCAGACCTAGACTTGTTTTTTAATGGGGTACGCCTGGAAGTGGTGGACTTGCACCGTTTCCTTAGTCTTGTATTTCACCCTCGCTTCACCTGGGAGGCTCATATTTGCAGTCTTAAGGTCTCCTTTACCCGCGCCATGGATATTCTTCGTTCCGTGACGTACAGGGCCTTGGGTGCTGATATGGCTACTGCCTTACCTTTTTATCGATCCTTTGTTCGTTCGAAGCTCGACTATGGATGCGAGTTTTATGCATCCACAGCCGAGCGTGTATTGCAGAAGGTGGACTCGATCCACCACACCGGCCTTTCCCTGGCGACTAGTGCCTTCCGCACTTTCCCTATTGAGGCCCTACTTCTCGATATCCGGGAGATGCCACTGGCTCTGTGCCGTGCACAGTGCATTATTCGACTGTACGCGCGAGCCCGGCGCCTCACTCAATCGCCAACAGTTCTCATTGTATCCGCAGCGTATCTCGAAGGTGACTATGCCGCTGAGTGACGCCAGTCATACCCTAAGCCCTTTGGGTTTTTTGCTAGGAAACTCTTTCGAGAGTTAAGTATAGCTCTCTATCCATTGGCGCCCCTGGTTCTGCCCAGGGCACCACCCTGTAGGCTACCACCTTGAACTATTTGTTGCCACACCTCTGTTCCCAAAGCTTGTACAGCGCCAGGAGTATTGTATTTGGCCTTTTTGGAGCACACTTTGTGTCACTCTGGAACTGTGCCAATGTATGTTCCCATGGACCTAACTACCAGCCCTTCATTGCCGCATCAGCTTCAGGTTGCTTTCTGCCGTCTCCGAATTGGACACATTTGATGGAGTGACGACTGCGTTGTCCCCTAGACTGTTCGGCATATTCTTATTGAATGTCCCAATCTGTGTGATCTTTGCTCACATTACCTATCCTGGTACTGGGATGAGCCTACCGCCTGACCTTTCTTATCAAGACTGGTTTGTGCACACAGACTTGTGGACTCTACAACTGTTTGGAGGAGGCTGGCCTCTTCCTCTTTATTTGACAGTTTGATGTGGGTCAAATGCTCCTGCACTGGGGGTATGCAGGCCTATCCCCAACGCTGGAGCGTGCTTCTTTTTATTCGTTTTGGTTTTAGTTTAGGATCTTTTTGTCCTTGTTATTTGTTTTTTTAAATATAGCCTATTTATAGGCTTTAGTGAGTACAGCCTCTTATACCCAAGTAGGCAGTCGCAGATGGGCTCATTAAATCAGTTGCATTGTGGCCTTCTTCTTGACGATGCTGTTCTACTGTGGCGATTTGAATGGTATACACTCTTTCTGGATAGATTACTCGATCAAAGCAGACATTAGCTCCTTTCCCACCAGATCAACTAGTTGAGATAAGTTTCCTAAATGGGGATGAGTTTACACATCAATTCCCGACAACTGCTACATTTTTCCTGTTGTGATCCATCCTTTTGCATCTTATGATGCACAGCCTACTTTTGGGTGGGACATGGTCAATGACTTCCATGATAATGATCACTTTCCTATTCAAATGTCATTTTCTGGACCACTGCTGTCTGAATGACTCCCCCCACAGTGGTGTGTGGCTTGGGCACAATGGTCAGCATTTCAGGAAATGACTGTTTTTTCTGTCCCAGTCAAGGAATTTAGGTCAGTGAATGAGGCCGTTGAGTTCTTTCCTGGTGACCTCATCACCATGAACTTAACCAGCATTCCTAGAAGGTCCGGCCATTTTGTACACCCACTGATTTAACAGTAGTCAGTCAAGTGTGAGACTGCCCTCAAACATAATCGTTATGCCTAAATGCAATATATAACCCACTGTGACTCAATTTCGTCAAGCTAGGGTTATGTTGCAGTATTTTTCAAAGCATATCTGCTACTCTTTCTGACAGGCATATTTGTCTTCACTTAATGGGAAGATGTGGTGAATGGAGAGTATATTTGGGACCCATTCTCCCCATTTTGTCAACTATGGATTGGTAGTGTAGATTGTTTTGTTTTTTTATATATATGTGGTTTAAAATTTTTCTCTCATTGCAGGAGATAATTTGTAATAGAATTATAAAATTTTGCATGTTAGAAATTCTCAGAGATAAATTGGAACCCACTTATTTTTTTCTGCTCAATAATTTGCCACCCGGCAAATTTGTGGCAGTCTCAATCGTTATTTTGGAAATCTTGACCCAGCCTTTGGCAGCCATTTTTATGGGTCAGTTTGGCTGACCTTGCTCTAATATCTTGGCTAATTTTGCAAGTATCCTGGATCCCATTCTTCGCTTGCACCCAAAGATATTTTTGACCATTTGGGTCAATTTGGCTCTGCCTTCTTCACAGCCAATTGTGTAAGGGGGACTCCCTGAGCCACTCGAGCTGAAGCAAGAGCCAGTGCCCTTCTGCTAGAAATACGTCTTGCACTCTCTTTTCCCACTTCCTCCCCATGGATTGAAGAGGGCCTGATAATTTTTTTTATACATTCTGTCCATAAATTGGAGTATCATTTGCAAGGCTGATGTGGGTGTTGTCTTCTCATAGTCTGACATCACTGTCTCAATTTTCATATTTGTATCTCAATTTATAATTTATTTTGAAAATATTGATTTTTATTTTCATTGTAAATTTTCTTAGGGAAAATAAATTTAGTAGATAAGGTAGAGGGTGCATATCTGTCTCCTTTGCTGCCAGAAGTGGACTTTATTTCCCAATCATTTAAGTCCCCAACTCTAGTGAAGGTGGGAGGTACATTGTATCCCAGAAAACATAAAAAGGATTCAGATCAAGTTATCGTAGGACCCCTCTCCCATTCTCTAGGAGAATGAGAATGCAATCCCAGACCCTGTATTCGAGGTGGAGTCATCCGTGACTGCTTTCTCCACATTATTTAGCCCAGCTGCTGCTCCACCAGTATTCAGTGAATGTCTTGATGTTGCTGAAGGCCACTGACTAGACTTTACCTCCCGAGGCATAGAAGCCTTTAATGACGGGTTTACATTGAGTGAGTTGTATTCCACTTTCTCTTTGTGGACGGACACTGCCCCTGGTCTGGACTCTGTCCATTATGCCATCCTTCAACACCTTGGTGAGCGAGGCGTAGCCTTTCTGTTAGATTTGTTCAACAGGATCTTGGTGTAGGGTTTCCTCCCAGACTCCTGGCAAATGGCTACTGTGCTCACTTTTCACAAACCAGGGAGAGATCACTCTACCCCAGCCAGTTTCCGCCCAATCTCTCTAACCTTCTGCATGTGCACGTTGATGGAGAAATTGGTAAATGTTAGATTAGCCTTCTTTCTGGACAGCGGAGGCCATCTGTCTTCTTCACAGTGTGGCTTCCGCAAGTTCCACTTCATGTCGGATGCTCTACTCTGACTGGAAAATGCAGTCTGTGAAGCTTTCCTTCATTGCCAGCGCTACACAAGCATTTTTGATCTGGAGAAAACCTCTGATACCGCATGGAATACAATATTATGGAGACCCTCAGCACAATGGGGGTGAGGAAATGCCTCCCAATGTTTATTTCTGAATTTCTGCAAGTTCGTTCATTCTACATACAGGTAGGGGGACCTCTATCATACTCATTGGGGCAGGGAAGTGTCCTCAGTGTTGCACACTTAACCTTGATCATCAATGGTTTTACTGGGTTGCTACCAGAAAATGTTCTCTCTATTCTCTACTTAGATGACCTTTCAACCTCTTATGGTGTGGCCCAGATGCCAACTCTGTAGAGTCAACTCTAACAGGCATTGAACCACATCTCTCTATATGCCAAATCGCACAAGTGTCATTTTTTTTGCGCCAAGACTAATATAAGTCATTCCTGTCATTATCCACCGCTCCACCCTGGCTCAACCTAGTTCCTAGATAGGGTTTGCTTTATAAGTGGTGGATTTGCACACTTTTCTTAGTCCTGTTTTTGACTAATGGTTCACCCGAGAGGCACATATTTGCAGCTTTAGGGTCTCTTGTACCCATGCCATACACATTGTTGATTCTGTGCTGTCCTGCACTTGTGGTGTTGATAAGGATACTTCCTTACTTTTCTATTGATCCTATGTTCATTAGAAACTTGATAATGAATGGGAATTTTACATATCCCAAGCTGAGCATCTTTTGCAGAAACTATACTCTATCCACGACATTAGTGCCTTCTGTATGTGCCCCATTTAGAGCTTACTTGTCGATGCTTGGGAGATAACACCTGCTCTGTGCCTCAGTCACCAATGGCTCAATGCATCCACCAGCCATACCCTAAACCCTTTGGTTTTGGGGCTAGGAAACTCCTAGAGCTAGGTGTAGCTCTTGGGCCAGTGGTGCATCTGGTTCTGCCCAGGATGCCACCCTAGAGGGTAATACCCCTTTACTATTTATCATCACTCTTCTGCTCAGAAAGCTTCCATAGCATCCAAGGTACTGCATTAATCCTTTGGTAGCACAACTTTGTGCCTCTCTGGACCTGTACCAGTATACATGGATTGCTCCAGGTCTCAGAGGGAGCTCTACCAGGTACTACATCTGGCTTAATGGCAGAGCTGGTTGCAATACACCACTCACTATGGGCAATAACATGTTGTGCCTCATTATGAAAATAGATTCTGATCCTTAGTGACCCCAAAAGTACCCTGATTGTGCTCAGGGCATTGGAATCTCTACATCCCCTAGTTCATGGTATCTGTGATGCCAGAGTTACCATGAACCTAGTAGATGTCCAGATTAATCTTCCTCACACAGCTTATATGGCAGGGATCAGGTCATCCCTCCCAGCTTCCTGGCAAAGAAAATGGGGGGAGGCTCCATGAATCTAAAGTTGCATACAATTGAGTCATGACACCTCCCTTGGACCTTTCCTTAATCTTGTGACAGCTTCAGGTCACTTGTGTCATTTTCAAATTGGGCACACTCATGGAGCGCTCCCCTACACCTTACTGTGACAACTTGTCCCCCAGACTGTTTAGCACATTTTTGTTGAATCTCCCAGTACTGGGATGAGAGGGGTCCCTACCGCTTGTCCTGTTTGCTCAGGATAGATTCATGCACAGACTTGTAGACTGTGCGACTTCTTAGAGGAGGCTGACCTCTTCCATTTTATTTGATTATGTTGTTGGTTGTGTGCTCTGGTGCCAGAGGGCCATTATGCGCAATCTTCTTCCTCTTTAATTTCCTTTGTTTTTGTTTTTGTTCTTTGGGTTTGCTTCTTTTTTTTTGTATTTTTACATAGCCTAATTTATAGGCTGCCCTTTTTACAACAGCTTATGTCCTTGAAGACAGTCGCCAAGATTAACCCTCTTAATTTTTGTTTTTAATGGACACTCACTGGAGACTTTTCCATCAGATGGGTTGCTCCCCTGGACTCTTCTGTGAAGGTTGTTTAAATTACCAGTCTGCACAACACTTATAAGAACATAAGAAAAGAAGGAGACTGCAAAAGACCATTCATGGCCTACACTTGGCAGCTCCTGTTCCATTCAACACACAAAAGATTTCTTACCAGAGAAAAGTCATCAACATTGTCACCCTTTACAGGAGTTCGTCAGATCTAATCTACAATATACATAAAATGCATCCAGAGGATTATGTCCATTCATGCAACCGCAAAATATAATCTTCCCACTCCTTAGAAAAATATATACATATGTACATAAAAAAAAGTCAGTCCCATCTAGCAGCTTCATCCATATATTTATCTAATCTATTCTTAAAACTACCCAGAGAGGAGGCTTCTATCACATGCCTAGTGAGCCCATTCCATTCATCTACCACACGATTTGTAAACCAATTCCTCCCAATCTCCTTCCTAAACCTATACTTATCAAGCTTAAACCCATTGCTACGTGTCCTGTCATGTTCACTAAGTATAAGAACCTTACCCAGATCCCCTTTATTATATCCTTTTACCCATTTGAAGACTTCAATCAATTTCCCTCTGACTCTTCTCCTTTCCAATGTATGTAGATTTAGTTTTCTGAGCCTTTCACCATAAGGTAAGTTCCTTAGCCCACCAATCATCTTTGTCATCCTTCTCTGCACAGACTCAAGCAAATCAATATCCTTCCTATAATATGGTGACCAAAATTGTACTGCATAGTCTAGATGAGGCCTAACTAGCGCCAGATACAGTTTTAGAATGACTTCAGCACTCTTATTGCTTACACTCCTCCTGATGAATCCCAATATCCTATTAGCTTTATTCTTAGCATTTAGGCATTGCTTTCTAGGACGAAGGTCTGAACTTACCAAAATACCCAAGTCTCTCTCACAATCAGTCCTCCCTAAAAATCTGCCATTTAATTTATAACTATTCAATGGATTATTTCTACCTATACTAAGTACACTACATTTGTCTATGTTAAACTTCATTTGCCATTTCTCGGCCCAATTGGACAGAATGGTCAATTCCTCCTGCATTACAACAGCATCAGAATCAGCCCTAATGGCCCTACCTAGCTTAGTATCATCAGCAAATTTACTCAGGTCACTGCTTATACCTATGTCAAGATCATTAATATATATTAAGAATAGCAAGGAACCCAAAACAGATCCTTGAGGAACTCCACTGCTAACACACCCCCACTCAGATTTAACTCCATCTATACTAACTCTTTGCTGTCTGTCACTAAGCCATGACTGAATCCACCTAAATATACTGCCATCGATCCCGTGTGCTTTAACTTTGCTCAGAAGTCGTAAGTGTGGCACTCGATCAAAAGCCTTACTAAAGTCCAAGTATAAAATATCATAGTTTTCATCATTATCTGCTGCTTCATACACCTTACTATAAAAAGAGAGCAAATTAGTCAGACAGGATTTACCCTTACTAAAGCCATGCTGTGATTCTTTTATCAACTTATGCTTATCCAAGTGATCTCTAATATACCTTGCTATAATAGATTCCATCATTTTCCCTACCACTGATGTCAAACTTACTGGTCTGTAATTAGACATATTTGTTTTATCCCCTTTCTTAAATATAGGTATCACATTGGCTTTCTTCCATGCCACTGGCACAATGCCACTCTCCAATGATTTTCTAAAGATGCATGCTAGGGGCTCACTTAACACATCCTTACATTCTTTCAAAATTCTAGGAAAGAGCTCATCAGGACCGGGTGCTTTACTACTTTTGATTTTATCAATTTCCTTTGTCACTATCTCCTTTGTGATCAATATATCCTTTAATTTCTCTTCATCATTACCCCGAAAGATCATTGACACCTCAGGTATATTTAGAGTATCCTCCTGTGTAAATACTGAGAGAAAAAAGTCATTTAGCATTCCAGCCATTGAGTCCCTATCACTCACTAATTGTCCATTGGAATCTATAAGTGGGCCTATTTTATCTCTAACCTTAGTTTTGTATAATTGATAAAAACTTTTAGGATCTTCCTTTGCCCTATTTGCCACTTTAATTTCATAATTTCTCCTTGCTACTCTAACTAACTTTTTAACATCTCTTGCTAGTTCATTATATCTCTGCCTTAAGTGATCCTCTCCATTTTTTATTTTCCTATAAATGCCCTTTTTAATGCCAATATAATGCTTAATTTTATCTGTCATCCATTTTGGGTCATTATTTTTAGTCCTAATCTCCTTATATGGAATGTTAATCATCTGACCTGTAATTAATTGCTCAATTATTCTTTCATACTCCTCTTCAATTGTAATCTCTTCCTCCTGGTGATTATTGTCTCCACTAACTGATATCATTGAATCTATTCCTGAATTGATTTCATTGCCTGGTTTCTGTACAACTGCCTCCAGGTAAGTCCTTAGCCCATTATAATTTGCTCTTCTAAAGTCAGGAATTTTAACATTGTTCATGCTACTATCAATACCATTCCATTTCATCTTGAATCTAATTTCACAATGGTCACTATTACCCAAATTTCCTCCAATCTCAGTATCCTTAATAACTTCTTCCCTATTTGTCAGAACTAAATCCAGTATATTATTACCTCTAGTGGGTTCGTTAATAATCTGCCTCAGAAAATTATCTTGGACAACATTCAAAAATTCCTCAGCCTCCTGATCACCCACAAGAGCTTCCCAGTCTATATTTCTGTAATTAAAATCGCCCATTATACACACATGCTTACTTCTACATGCCCGTTCAATCTCCTGCCACAGAAGATTTGAAGCTTCCTTACTAAGATTTGGTGGTCTGTATAATAATCCTAAGACAAGCTTGTTTTTACCTTCCTTTACATTTAGCCATAATGACTCTGTGTTATCATCTAATTTAATTGTACTGTTTACACAACACTGGAGATTATCTTTAATATAAATAATAACCCCTCCTCCTCTCTTCCTATTCCTATCTGTATGGAACATGTTAAAGCCCTCAATCTCAACCTCAGGTTTAAAGTGATTACCTGCCAAATCAAGCCATGACTCTGTTATTGCAATTATATCAAAATTCTCTTCACTTGCTAACGCTCTTAAGAGATCTATCTTATTCCTTATACTCCGACCATTTGTGTAGTATATTTTTAAGGTTTTTTTATTATTCCCATCTTCATTGCATTGTGCTTTTTTATTCCTAGTTATCTGCTCATTCACTTGTGCATTAGTCCCCCTATAACGCATCAGTATGCCCTCTCCCCTAGCTATTCCTCTATCACTGCATCCCTTCCATTTCCTACACCTGCCCTCTATTCCTGTTATTCCCTTACCTCTAACAGCTTCTAGTTTCCCACCCGTAAGGACCTAATCACACTATCCAGCTCCCCCCATAGAACCTCAACACCTGCCCGACTAAGATGGAGCCCATCCATCGCATACAACCTCCTATTCCCGTAAAACCCTCCCCAGACATCTACAAACACCAATCCTAGCTCCTCACACAGTCCTTTCACAAATTCATTCAAACCAATTGCACGCGACAACCATTCTACCCCCACATCCAATCTCGGAAGCACACCAGAAACAAGACCTTTTACCCTGCTTTTACTCATCCTTTCAACTAACCTTTTATACTGCTCACGTAACTCACATGTACCCACCTTCTTTACATCATTCACTCCCACATGCGTAATCACAACTGCATCCCTCTCACACCCCGAAACCAGCCTATCATACCTCTCACAAACATCACTTACACCAGCACCCGGCAGACAAACTCTCATTCCCTTCCACTTGCTATCACTCAACTTCCTATCTAAATACCTAATCTGAGAGTCACCCATCACTAGCACCTCAGTCATTCTCCTATTCTGTCTTGGCCTAACATTACCCTCCCTCCTGCTCTCAGTCACGCTACCACCCATCCTGCTTTCATCCACAATCACACCAGGCAAATCACTTTCACACTCTTCCTCTCTCAGGACATTGAATCTGTTAGTCAACCTAACAGGTTCTATGTCCCTCTCATTCACACACCTAACCTGTCCTAACTTATCTATCCTATCCATTTTCACCCACCATTCATCATCACTCACAACTTCCACACGGTTCCCAGTCCTAGCCCTATCTTCTACCCTCTTAGCACTAATCTCACCCTTCAATCGCACACTTGCATCTCTTCTCACCTCAAACACCAAATCATTTAACCTCTTACATTCCCCACTCAACCTCCTAACCTCCCCTTCCAGAAAACACACACGGCATTCAGTTACATTCACTCTCCTTTCAACTCCACATGCATCACACACCACATACACACTACTTTCAAACGGCATGCTCTCACCATCTATACAAAAAGCCATACTCTCAGAAATTTACTAATGAAAAAGTTAACACTCACCAAAAAAAAAAATTCTTGCTCAGGATTGCTGCCAGTTATCTTCCCCAAAAGTATTAATCACTAATGTATTTATTATACAGTGATTGATGTATTAAATAAATACAAGAAAAATTACACACCCAAATCAGTATTATATCCCAATCTTACAATGAGAATCAGGAGCTCCTGTAAGACAACCTTCCAGAACAAAGCCAGACAGAATGTCCTTGTTTGGACTAGCTTCATGCATCGTACCTCCCACTGTGCTGAGATGAGTGAGGTCCCACGACTAAAGACTCATCCTGGAAGCACTGTCTTGCATACCAGGGGGAGGTGGTCTCTTATGAGCACCTGAGCATGTCTCTTAGTTTTTCCTGTTTGTTTTTTTATTGTTTTTATTGTTAACCTCTTTCATTATTTTAAGTTGACTAGTTTTGTTTTTACATTTTTTTCCAGCACTTGTATACTTACAGGTAGCCTTAGAATTTTATAAAATGGTAAGTTATGGGAGTTGAGTTATGGTATGGTAGAAAGAAAGAAGTAAAAGTATTACAAATGGCCAAATTTTGAGGAATGCTGGGTGTGCAAAGGGTAGAAAGTGTGATGAATGAATGTGCATGAGGTCTATATGATGTAAGTAATAAGGTTGTGACTGAGAATATTCTGAGGCAGTGTAAGGCACGTAAGAAGAAGAGGTGGAAATAAACTTGTAAAGTGAATATATAAGTGTGTCCTGGTTAGGGAAAATTGGGAAAATGCATGAAAGGTGGATTAATATACAAATGCATGTTTTGAGTGAAGGGATAACCAAGGAAGAAGCATATAATAGCTCTGCATGGGAAGGTTTTGTGTGATGTAGTGTGCTTGGATTCCTTATGTCCATTGATCAACCCTAATTGGACAGGTGTTCAGCACATAGCACACCATTGATGAGGGCAGAAATTGGTGCCCTTGTGTTTTATATGATGTGAATGAAAGGAAGTTGCTATTGTTTAGTGGGCAGTGATCCACACTGTCTTCACATTGTGTGGGAAAATAGTTACAGTTTAAGTTTGAAGGTAACTGTATACAATTGCCTGAGATAAACCCTGTAAAACCTGTGATCAATACTAAAATCTTGCACGAGTCCCCTGTGCCAACAACATGATCAGAATTGTTGAAAATTCTTCTATTCTAAGCATGATCAGAAATACCTCTAATTTACTTTCAATATCCAATATAACATAATTCAACAGATGGCAAAAGCCACACAGGCTAATCAGATGTCATGTGGGTCAATACACACAACATAAATTGCATCCACATGATTACATCCAAACTGCTTAAAAAGGTTCTTGCTCTACTTTAATGGTACAGATTGAACCAAAGCATAAGAGATAGGTAGGCTTAATCCTAGAACTGTTTCTATCTCCAATTTGCACTTTCATATCATTTTAACATTTGGTTAATAACAATGGGTCACTATAGAATATGGAAAACAAACATTATCAATCTGACTTAGATTCCCATCTAATAACTAACTATCCCCAATTTCACCTAACTTCACTGATGAATGGATCTTCTCTTTTCATTCACATTTTCTTCCCTCTCTCCACTGCTCTATTATTTCTCTGATTGGTGATCATACCCCTCACACCAACTACATGGCAGGAATCAGGACAGCGCTCCTGGCTAATGGCAAAAAAAGGGGTGAACTTAAAGTTGCATGCCATTGAGCCGCAACTATTTCCATGGACTTACCCCCCCCAATGCCACAATGGCTTCGGGTCACTTTCTGTCATCTTTAAATTGGGCACACTCACGGGATGCACCGCCATTTAATGAAGCACTCCCCTGCACTTTAGGGATGGCCGCAAAGGCCCCCGGCCTATTCCCCACATTCTTGTTGAATATTCCAGTATGGGTGATCTTTGCGCATTTTACTTGTCCCAGTACTGGAACAAGCAAGGGGGTCACTACCTCTCGTTCCTTGTACTAAGGACAGATTTCTACACACAGACTTTTTAGAGGAGGCTGGCTTCCACTTGACTCTGTTGTAGGTCGCATGTTCCTGCATGGGGGGGGGGGGGGCAGGCAACCCCCTGATGCTGGAGCAGGAGCTTCCTCCTTCTTGTTTTTTTTGTGTGCCTTTTGTACATTTGTTCTTTATAGCCTAACATTAGGCTTTAAAAGAATTACAGACTTATGCCCAAGTAGGTAGTCACCAAGTGGCTGATATTTTTTTATTATTATTTTCATCTTCACTAATCAAATAAATTGAGTTTATATGGTTTGCTTAATTTCAGGAAAACCTGCAGCAAGTGAAAGGTTCAAGCTGCTCAACCCAAGAGTCCACCAGGATGGGTCGACCTACCAGGTCAGTGAGTGCTATGCTTTGGAGGTTTGGTGAGGTCTTATGTACCTTTTGTTACTAGAGGTTTACCATGACAGTTCTCAATTCTCTTATTCTTGTCCCAAATAATCTCCTCATATGGCTACTCTGGCTATGTACACTCCCCACAGTTTGAACCTCGCCATCCTCACTACATAATAATTATGTAGATCTTTGTCAATTGGTGAGAAATTATAGAAGGGACGTAGAATAAAATGTGTTAAGGCGGTTTGGAGCCACTTGTCAAGATAGAATTAAGGTAGGTTTTCTACCATGTTTCCTGCATGGGCTTCCTTTTACAACACACCTCTGTCAACCTATTTTCTTTTTACTAAACAAAGCTTTGTTTCAAAAGTTTCCTTTGGCTTTGTTCTTTCTTTTTCTTTTCTTTTTAAATAAATAAATCCATTTTATTTTATTTCCTTTTTTTTTTTACATAATTCTGTTGCTCATTCTAATGAAAATATCATCCTCACAACCACTTTTCCACAGAGGGTCAGTGAGCATCATTGCCAATAAAAAAAATCCCCCATCCCTTCCCATCCATTTATGCGCTATCTAGCACAAATTCACCCATTTTTCCCTGCACCAATTGGCGGGGTTGACAGAGTTGTATACTATGTGATGTAATTCCTTGTCTAGTCAGAGTTCATCCCTGGGGAAGAGGGTCCCGATTGTGGCTCCTTCACAACCCCCCTTGTAACCCTATCCATCAGCTTTTGTATTTCCTATCTCCACCTCTACCTAGATCAAGAGGGCACACAGATAAGGTCTCCAGAAAAGGCTTGTATAAAGGACCAAAGGAAGACAAACTTTAGTTTGCCTGGCGATTTCAAGGTTCAGACCAAAGTTGACACCCTCTTTTGTGAGGTTTTGAAGGGATTACTCCCAAGGGTCTTTTGAGGGTGAGGTCACAAAATTCCTTCATTTTGGCAAGAACTCTTAAGTGGAACTTGACTAATTAAATCATATAAAGTCATAACCATGTATTGGACAGACCTTAATAAATTCCCTTACCCATATCTGTGTATGTATAAATGTAACTTTTGCCATGGTAGTCAGTTGCCAGATAGGCTCTAAAATTAAAAAGTGTATATATATATATATATATATATATATATGTATGTATGTATACTCTTATTAACATGGAATCCGAGGAATTCAGGCCCTAAAACCATTGTTTAAATTTAAATTCAGTAAAATTCTGGAGCAACTTATAAGTTGGCTCCCCCCTTCTCCTTGCAACAACTCAGGTTTTTCTGGCACTTTCTTACAAATTAATGTCCTACTCCTCCTGCTGAATAAGATGCCCCCTCCTTAGAATGAACATTTCCTTGCGATGATGTAACCAACACCTTCTTTAAGTCCCTCCAGCTTGCTAAGAAATTCTCGACCTCTGAGCCCCTTCCTTCTTAAAACTCAGATCAACTTATCCTGTCCTGCCTAATTTGCCTTCAATGAAGGATTGACTTATATATAAACAAACACTCCCATGCACCACCCGAATGTGTGTTATTTGGTAGATCCAGCATAAGGCCCTCCTTATCCCATGTGAAGTGAAGTAAAGATTGAAAAGAGAGAGACCTTTGTACTATAATATTGGTAAATTTAATTTAACTTCCTAGATAAATTGGCATATATAATGTAGGGCTTTTGTTGTGGAGTAGCAGCTTAGCTCCAAATTGTACGAAGGCGAACCACCTATTAGTTTAAACTTATTGATATCAGACCTTTCAAAAGCTGCAAGAATTTTTGAAAGAAGATCAGCTAAATTAAACGTGGCCACAATCACTCCTTTGGTCCCTATCCACGTTAATCCCTAATTACCTAGCAACAGAAAAAATAATGGCTAGCTTTAATGAGTGCATTTCAGTGGTAAAAACCCTCCGTTTCTTTTTTTCATTTTCTGTTGGGTGGATCTCTCCCGTGATGCAAAGGATGAATGGTACAAGTTATGTATTTACTACCACTCAGGATTGAATATTGTAATATATCATAGCACCCAGTCACAATTGAATGTTGTAATTTACCACAGCACTGTCAGGATGGAATGATTTAATTTACCGCACCACCCAGTCATGATTGAATGTATAATTTTCTATCTCTCACTTTTGTTTTGCAGGAGACATGAAAGGAAATCAACCCATATCCTTCAGCCTAAAAAATGCTCAAGTCCAAAGAAGAAGAACGTCTTCAAGGAAGTGAAAGCAAAAGGCATCAAGCAAAAAAAAGAAGCAACTCATGGTTCTCATTCATCAAACCAGGACCCCGTCAATGACGAATCAGGGCATGGAACATCTAAACGGGTTACCACCTGCATCCAAGTGGATGCTATGGCAGTAACAGAAGCCAGTGAAAGCAAGAAAATTGGAGAATTTGTAAATACTAATGAGAAGAAAAATTTACTTTTAACAAGAGGCACAAAGGTAGGAAACAAACAGAAGAAAGTGGGGATAAAAGTCACCAAAAAGAAAAACTGGTGCACAGAAAGTGAGGAGGAATATAATATATCAGAAGAAATTCAAGAAGCAGGAAGAAAATCAATTGCAAAAGTGAACAATGAAGAAATAAATGGCACTCATATTAGACGACTCCAACTAAAGAGCGAAAGAGAAAATTTGGAAACTATTCACCATGACAAGTATGAGCCAGTGAACAGCAGTGAGAATGATGAGGATAAATGGGTTGAAGAGACTGAAAATGTATCAGCCAACAAGATCGATGAAGAGGAGGATGAAGAAGGGGAAGAACTAATTGAAACATTGGAATTGAATTTCTTCAGAAGAGTGAAAGAAAATTTAGCAAAGGAAGGTCCAAATAAATTCATGGAGTTTATATCCATTCTGAAGACCTTGAAGAGCCATCGAGACTCGCCACAGGTGGTCTATTTTGAAGTCCTTAAAGTGAGTTTATCAATTTGAATAATGAAACCATCAGGTTTTAACAATTTCAGCCATAGTTTTAAGGGAGCAAGGAGGCTAACAAGGCCTCCCCCATCCATTAAATAACTCAGGCATATTCATGTAGAATGTCCAGGTATGGGGGATTCTTCCTGTGCTACCGCTTGTTCCATGTACTCAGGACAGATTCGTGCACCCCATATTGTGGAATAGAGGTGTTGGGGAGGGGGCAGAAGCAGGCCTCCTCCACTATATACTTTAGTGTGTCAGATGCATGCTCGGGTCCTTGAATTAGCAGACCTCCCACCAGCACCTGATCGTGTTTTTTACTTTCTTCTAGTTATTTCGGTATTTGTTTTGTTTTTTTGTTTTTATTTTTATCGCGATCTTTGTTACTGTTTTATATAAAGCCTAGAAATAGGCTAATTTTTAATTTCAGCAGCTAGGCTCATGATGGCATTCGCTAATTAAGCTCTAAAAAAGTGCACTGAGTACTCGCTCTCATATAATAATGCTATGAATCCATGAATACCTTCCTTTTGAGTTGAGAGGGAGAGGGGGGTAGTCCTGGCTCACTCTCCCATTAAGTGACCTATCTTATTCCGAAAGTAGGTCCATCTTTATGCCCCCATGCAGGTGGGTGCAATTACAAAAGTAGGTCCATCTTGGTGTCCCCACGCAGGTGGGTGCTCTCCTCACACACCAAAACCGCATGGAACACAGCCGAGCTCCCCTAATGCCACATATCCATGGTTATATCCTTCAAACCACATACCCACAACCAACATCCTTTAAAACTACATATACAAACTACAAGAAAGCAGATTGGCAAAACTACATAGCAGGCAAACTTTGCAATTTCACATTTAACAACTCCCTTGCTAGATAAAGTACTGCACTACATTAAAAATACCATCACATAAGCATGCAGTAAACTCATCCTCCACAGCCACAGAAGAACATATATCCCTAATTTCACAAAGGAAATAGCAGACTGCATAAAGCAGTGCAACATCCTAAAACAAAAGATGTCCATCTCACAAGAAACACAACACCCACATCACCAACCTAATCACTAAATAGAAAGGTGCAACCAATACGTAAACACAACAATACACTACCCCAGCCGCCACATATGGATCATTAGTTCCCCTTAATAACGAAATTGCAAAACCTAAACAGCACTAATATTCTTATGAAACACTACTCAAACATTAGCATCCTCCCAACGTACACACAAAACAGACAAATCCACAAAAAAAAAAAAATTGAGAGCGCACACACATCCAAAGACCAAGCACCCCTATTTACCACAGTAAATGTCCTACAAACCATCAAATCGCTCAAATCTTTAAAGCCACTGATCCAGACAGCTTATCGAACATCCATCTCAAGCACCTAGGCAACAAATTGATGGCGAAAGGGTCGCGAACCTTCATCGAGTTGGTAGACTCATTGAGGCCGTTAAGTTCTTCTCCGGCAACCTCATCGCCGTGGGCCTAACATCTCGCCGTTTTTCACGACTTTCTCTTCCTTAGTGGTCGGCCGAAATGGAGACCCGCCCCAGGGAGAACCAAGATGCCTACGTGCGCTATAAGCGTCGCCCCAACGATTTCACTGTCCGTGAATTTCGTCAAATTAGGGCTAGGTTCCGGTATGTTTCGAAGCATTCCCTCCGCTCTTCCTGGCGGGCATATGTTATCACTTAACGGAAAGACCCCTCTTGCATAGGATTGGAAGCTAGTCAAACGATTTTGGACAAGTTTTCACACGACCCATCAACCGCTTTCTCCAAATTTCTACCCGGGATGATGCTCAGCCATCATTTATTGTATGTTGTTATGTCGCTGAAAGTCACCGATTGGACTTCACTTCAGACGCAGAGAACCCTTCAAGATGTTTACGCTAAGTGAGTTGCGTTCCGCTCTCTTCACGATGTCCCATATGCCAGAGGGTACCTTCCTAGATTCCCGCCGGTTTCCCCCAATTTCTCTTTCATCATGGATGTACAAATTGATGGAAAAAATGGTAAATGTTAGTTTAGATTTTCTTGAACAACGGAGGCCGCATGTCCTCTGTACAGTGCGGCTTCCGCAAGTTCCACGACGTTGGATTCTCTCCCTGCCCTGAAAAGAGTTTCTATCATTCCTTTGTAGACACATACATGTTCTGCTAGGAAGTGTCCTTAGTGTCTCACTGCCTTGAGCATCAAGGGTATCGCCTTGGTGTTGCCATAAGATGTTCTGTCTATGATCTACATAGAGGACCTTTAGATCTTCCCTTTGTGCCACCCAGATGCCAACTTTAGAGCATCGACTCTAATAGCCTTTGGACCATATCACTTGCTATGGTGAATAGCACAGGTTTTGCTTTTCCTTGGCCAAGACTAAGATGGTATACTTCTGCACCATTCACGGATACACCAACACATGGATGTTTTTAAATGCAGTTCCGGCTAGAAGTGGTAGATTCTCAACGCTTCTTGATCTTGTTTTTGAATGATGACTCACTTTGGATGAACATATCTGCAAGCTGAGAGTCTCTTTGACCCACTCTATGGACATTCTTAGTTCGTTATTACTTAATATTATCATTACGGCCCTTCACTCGACCTTTTCTACCCACATTTTTTGTACCAGGAGGACTCCCCCGTAAGGGGCGGAGCGATTTGCCATCCTGGCCGCCTTGCTGATGGGATTCAGCACCCCGTCCGACCCCAGCTTAGCCTCTTCTCCTTCCTTCAAAACACTTGTGTTTCTCCCCCAGTTTATTCGCTTTTCATACAACCTCCCACAACTTTCAAAGGTCAGCCTCTAATTTCACAGGGTAGAAGCTGACCTTCTTCTCAAGCCAACCGTCCCGGATTGGGGCTGAGGGGGGAGGAGACAACGTTCCCTAACCCCTGAGCTCTGGTCTGGGCTGGTGGGTTTTTAACAACCTGCTTCATCCCCACCCATACCTTCTCACTTCAACATCTATTTCTTTTTACGCCGTGTCCAAGGTGGAGCCGCAAGGCCACCAGGCGAGAGGAGGTGGTCGTGAATGGTGGCACTTGGATCTGCCAGGCCTGTACGCACCCCTTGCAGAGCGGGCTACTGCGAGGGGTGATGAGCTATTGCATCCCGTAAGAAAAGAGGGTCACCATGCCAAATGATGAAGAAATCAAGAGTCTTTCCTCAATTTCCCCTTGTTCATCGACGGAACCGCCCTCGGGCAGCTCCACAAAAAAAATGGAGGTTCCCCCATCCCCTTCCTTCCATGTGCTTGCACAGGGGACCCTCCAAATTTCTCTAACCGGAGAGGAGGCTTACTCCTCTCCTTACCTTCACCTATGGGTGTAGGGGACTCCCTCTCACCTCCCTGTTCCCAGCTGCAGTACCCCATTTTCTTTCTAAGGGGACTCCCAAGAAAGCCAGCAGGCAGCCCATTAAAGCGGCTGGGTAGGACAAACCCCCTTAGGGGGGGGAGAGGGAAGCCAGGCCCCTTCGGTTGCTTCCCTCAAAAGACCTGCTGGCAATGATATTGAATCTTGCCGGGGTCAAGGCCTGTGCTCTCCCATACATGACTTGTGACGCTGCCAACGGGACCCGCGATGTCCGGGGGGGGGGGGGCAACTGGACGCCTCCCCCCTCCTAAGATAGACATGGTTTTTGAAGCAACCCAGCCTCAGATGGTAGGGCCTCCCATGGGAGCAAATCCGGGCTCGGTGCCAAGCACCGAACCCAAATCGGCCCCTATGCAAGGTCCTCATCAAACGGTCTGGGTTTCCAAGGCAGTACAAGGAGGGGAAGAATCACCTCCAACCTACGACTGCCAGGACCTTCTCCATTTCGGAGAAGGACCTGGCTGAGGCCGGTCCATCTGGCCTGGGGTCTCCTGCCAGCGGAGGGAAGAGGCGGGTTCATTCCCCGCCCTCCTCTCCTAAAAAGAAAAAAAAAATAGGAAAAAGACTAAGAAGACTCGGGGCTCCTCTTCATCCGCGGGGACGGATGGGTCTGCTGCCACTTTGGCAAGCGACTGAGCCAACATCGGCACATCCGGCCCCTTTGCCCCACCGGGTCCGGAGCCCCCGACTAAGACCAAAAGTGCACAGGGCGGAGCCTCGATAACGTCGGGACCAGTCATTCACAGGTTACTTGGCGTTTTCTAGCCCGCTGGCTTCAAACGCTTCCTCGTTATTCGCTCCATTGATGGCAGCATGTTGGCCAAGGGCAACATGATCCATCAGAGGAGAGGATTAGCTAGTGCAATTGGTAGAGAGGCGAAGGTGAGCCGTTTCTCGGACGGGAGCCTTCTGGCGAATGCGGCGAATCCCGTCCAGGTGGGCAAGATAAGTGCTCTCCGGACACTTCATGGGACCCCGGTGAGTGTGACGCCGCACTCTACCATGAACTTTGTGAAAGGAGTAGTTTATGCGAGGGAACTCGTTGACTACTCCATTGAGGACATCACCTTAGAGCTGGCCGACCATGGGGCGGTCAAGGTCGAACGTGTGATGAGAAAACAGGGAGGGGCCTCGAGACCCATCCCTACACTCTTTGTCACGTTCGACTGTGACAAGCTCCCTGAGCCGATGCGTGCCGGTTGGTACCGCTACCGCGTGAAAGCATTTGTGCCACTGCCGCGGCGGTGCTATTACTGTCACTGCTTCGGCCATACGAATCGCTCATGTAGATGTGCAAAGTCGGGGTCACCCGATGTATGTGTAAATTGCTCCAAGGCCGCACATGATAAGTCCAAATCGTATGTGGCTAAGTCTGTCAATTGCGGAGAGCCACACCCCGCTTCTTCGAAGCAATGTAGTGCATATCTCCTTGAGAAAGAAATCCAGGCCGTTCAGGCCCAGGATCGAATCTCATTCCACGAGGCTAAGGACTTGGTCCTGGCGCGCCCAGCTCTGCCTGGGACGTCTTATGCCCCAATAGTTAGAAAGGCACCCTCTGCTCCTGGCCCATCCAGGCCAACGAGCATGGTTGTTTCCGCGCCCATTCGGAGCCCTTCTGCGGGCTCTACTCAACCCGGTTGCTCCCCTGGTAAAGCTAACGGCACAAAGGGTTCACACGCAGTCCCAGCTAAAACCAGGGTTCCCCACCCTTCCCCTAGCGTGACTATTTACCGTAAGGCGAAACGGCCACGCGCTTCCACCGAGTCGTTAGACTCACAGGAGGCAACACTCCTGAAGTTGGTCGCCAGGCCATCTTCCGGGGTTCCTATAGCTGTCGCCCGAAAGGAGGACAACAAGAAAAGAGCTTCGGCTCCTTCGCCCACGCCTAGTGGTGGGCTGAGTGGCTCGGAGACGGTGGATCCTCGAAAAGAGGCCCCCCGCCTCCGAAGCCGCAACGCCCGCCTACGGTTTCGAGGCGGAGGGAGGAAAAGAATCGCATAGCGAGCCCAACCTACCCCAATAAGTCTTAGGGAGACGACAGCGCCTTCAGCGCTTTGTCCGGCCAACACACCCGGGGTTCTGCCTCAGGGAAGCGTACGGCCATTCCAGTGATGGTCTTCTCTTCGAAGAGGGCCCCCGCGTCTCCTCCGAGCTAGACCTAGAGGGTATATTCCTTCAATGGAATTGCCGTGGACTCCGGGCCAACTGGGAGGAGCTTCGGAGGCTCGTCTCGTCCCGTTCCCCGTTAGCTATTTTTCTGCAGGAGACCATGCTAGGCGCGTGCCCCCTGCCCGCCTTCCCGTGGTATAAGAGTCTTGCGACCCACCACCGCGGGATGGCCGAGCTGGGGGATGCGCGGTTTACACCCGGCATGATGTCTCCGTTCTTTTCACTTTTGATACTTCCTTTCAGGCAGTGGCTGTGCAGCTTCACCTGGATATGAGGTATACTATCATTTCTGCGTACATTCCACCGTCAACTGACTTCGACGCGGGGGACTTCGCCGCGTCGTGGCACGGTTGCCGAGGCCCTTTCTCTTGCTTGGAGATCTGAACGGCAGGCATCCTCTTTGGGGAGATTGCTTAATAAATCCCAGGGGACAAGTCCTTGCCGATCTGATCGAAGAGCTTGAGATAGATGTCCTAAATGTGGATGAGTTTACGCATCACTGCCCGAGAACCGCTTCGTTTTCTCGCCTTGATCTATCTTTGTGCTCTTCGGATGCACAGCTTGATTTTGATTGGGGGGTGGTCGATGACCTCCATGGTAGTGATCACTTTCCCATTCAAATATCATTTTCAGGGCAACTGCCCCCTGAGGGCCCACCTCGGTGGTGCTTGGCGCAGGTGCGGTGGCCTGCATTTCAGGAAATGACTGAATTCTCTATCTCAGTCGAGGAGTTTAGGTCGGTAGATGAGGCCGTTGAGTTCTTCTCTGGCAACCTCATCGCCGCGGGCCTGACTACTATTCCCAGAACGTCTGTGCGTTTTGCTTGCTGACCACTCCCGTGGTAGTCTGCCGAGTGTGAGACGGCCCTGAAACAGAAGCGTTATGCCTACATGCGCTATAAACGCCGCCCGAACGATTTCACTGTCGCTGAATTTCGTCGGGCTAGGGCTAGGTTCCGGTATATTTCGAAGCACGCCTGCCGCTCTTCTTGGCGGGCATACGTGTCTTCACTTAACGGGAAGACCCCTCTAGCAGAGGTGTGGAAGCGAGTCAAAAGGATTCGGGGCAAGTTCTCGCAGGACCCCCCTCCCGTTCTCCAGGAGAATGGGACCGCAATCTCGGACCCCGCGTCCGTGGCGGAATCCTTCGCCACCGCTTTCTCTGCATTCTCTAGCCGAGATGCTGCTCCGCCAGCATTCAATGCACGATGTAATGCCGCGGAATGCCCCCGGCTGGACTTTACCTCCAGAGGCGGAGAACCCTTGCGCGAACAGATTTATTATGAGTGAGTTGTGCATCGCTCTTGCTTCGTGCGCAGACACCGCTGATGGTCCGGACGATGTCCCGTACGCCATGCTTTGACACCTGGTTGAGCGAGGCATTGCCTTTCTGTTAGATTTGTTCAACAGGATCTGGGTTGAAGGTCTCCTCCCAGATTCCTGGCGAATCGCTACTGTGCTCGCCTTTCGCAAACCGGGTAGAGATCACTCTACTCCGGCCGGTTTCCGCCCAATCTCTCCAACATCTTGCGTGTGCAAATTGATGGAGAAATTGGTAAATGTTAGACTAGCCTTTTTCCTGGACAGCGGAGGCCATATGTCTTCTGCACAGTGCGGCTTCCGCAAGTTCCACTCCACGTCGGATGCTCTGCTCCGACTGGAAAATGCCGTCTGCGAGGCTTTCCTTCGTAGACAGCACTACGCCACGGTGTTTTTCGATCTGGAGAAGGCCTATGATACCGCATGGCGATACGGTATAATGGAGACTCTCCACACGATGGGGGCGAGGGGACGCCTCCCAATGTTTATATCTGAATTTTTGTGAGATCGTCGATTCCGCGTACGGGTGGGGGGAGCCCTCTCCGGCCCAAAGAAGCAGGAAGAGGATGTCCCGCAGGGAAGTGTCCTCAGTGTCACACTCTTTGCCCTGAGCATCCACGGTATCACCTTGGTACTGCCGGAAGATGTTCTCGCTACGCTCTACGTAGATGACCTTTCGATCTCTTTTGGCGCGGCCCAGATGCCAACTCTGGAGCGTCGACTCCAACAGGCATTGAACCGCGTCTCTCGCTATGCCGACGCGCACAGGTTTCGGTTTTCTTTGGCCAAGACTAAGGTTGTTTTCTTCTGCCGCCATCCACGGCTCCACCCCGATCCAGATTTTTTTTCTTAATGGGGTACGCCTGGAAGTGGTTGAATCGTACCGTATCCTTGGTCTTGTATTTCACCGACTCCTCACATGGGAGGCTCATATTCTCAGCCTTAGGGTCTCTTGTACCCGGGCCATGGATATTCTCCGTTCCGTGACGTTCAGCGCTGATAGGGCTACTGCCCTACTTTTTTATCGATCCTTTGTTCGTTCGAAGCTCGACTACGGATGCGAGTTTTATGCATCCACAGCCGAGCGTTTATTGCGGAAGGTGGATTCGATCCACCACACCGGCCTTCGCTTTGCGACCGGTGCCTTCCGCACTTTCCCCATTGAGAGCCTGTTGGTCGATGCTGGGGAGATGCCACTCGCTCTGCGCCGCGTGCAGTGCATCACTCGCCTGTACGCGCGAGCCGCGCGCCTCCCTCAGTCGCCAACAGCTCTCACTGCATCCGCAGCTGATCTCGATGGTGCCTATGCCGCCGAGAGACGCCAGTCATACCCTAAGCCCTTTGGGTTTAGGGCCAGGAAACTCCTTCGAGAGGTAGATATAGCTCTCGGGCCGGTGGCGCCCCTGGTTCTGCCCAGGACGCCACCCTGGAGGGTACCACATTTGGCTATTTGTCGCTACGCCTCTACTCCCAAAGCTTGTACTACGCCGGGAGTATTGCGTTCGACCTTTCTGGAGCACACCTCGTTTCACGCTGGAACCGTGCCAGTGTATACGGATGGCTCCAAGTCCCAAGAGGGGGTCGGCTTCCATGCTGTATTCCCTCTGTTTGAAGTCAGCGGGGCTCTGCCAGGCGCTGCGTCTGTCTTCACGGCCGAGCTGGTGGCAATACACCACTCGGTACGGGAGATTACGCGACCTGCCCGGTTCGGAGACCGGATTGTGATCCAGAGCGACTCACAAAGCGCCCTGAGTGCTCTCGGGGCATTGGAATCTCCGCATATCCTGGTTCGCGATATCCGTGACGCCACGGTTTTGGCGAGCCGGGCAGATGTCGAGATTATCTTCTGCTGGGTTCCAGGACATGTAGGAATGAGGGCGCCAAAGAGTCCGCGAGGACTCTGCGACCGGTCCAGCATTTCGCTCTTCCTCACAACGACTACATGGCAGGAATACGGGCAGCTCTTCGGACTGCTTTGGCAAAGAAGATGGGAGACGGTCGAAGGGAACTTAAAGTTGCGTGCCTTTGCGCCGTGACTGTTCCCATGGACCTATCCCCCAATGCCGCGACGGCTTCAGGTCGCTTTCTGTCGTCTCCGAATCGGACACACTCGTGTGACGCATCGCTATTTGATGGAGCGCTCGCCTGTGCCCTATTGCGACGACTGCGTCGTTTCCCAGACTGTTCGGCACACATTCTTGTTGAATGTCCGAGTCTGGGTGATCTTCGCGCACGTTACCTGTCCCGGTACCGGGATGGGTGGGGTCGCTACCGCCTGTCCCTTGTACTCGGGACGAGTGCGTGCACATTAACTTGTGAACTTGTTGACTTATGGGGGCAGGCCGGGCTTCTCCCCTTTATTTAAATTGGTTTTATTTTTTTTTGTTATTTTCTTTGTAGTTTGCACGCTCCTGCGCCCGGGTGAGGGGGACCTCCCCCCGACGCCGACATTGCTTCCTAATTGTTACGTTTTCCCCATTTTTATCAGTTATGTTTTCATATTCTTATTTTAAAGTAGCCTAGTTCTAGGCTGTCCTGTTTCTGGCGACTTATGCCCAAGTGGGCAGTCGCTAGATGGGCTCTAAAAAAATACCCCAAACAAATGGCACATTCTTGCTGAATGTTCTAACTATTTATATCCTTGTTGGGTTCTATGACAACAAAATGAATGCAAAACCTTTACCAAATCTAAATAAATAACCACACTCCAAAATTTACTACATTGTTTTATGAGAGGTAGACATTTGATAGAAATTAAATATGCTCAAACTATTGGGCACAATAATTCGCACATTGGAGAGGCTCTGTGGGGTGTACGTTTTCCCCATTTTTATCAGTTATGTTTTCATATTCTTATTTTAAAGTAGCCTAGTTCTAGGCTGTCCTGATTCCGGCGACTTATGCCCAAGTGGGCAGTCGCCAGATGGGCTCCTAAAATTTAAGGAAAAAAAATCTTGTTGAATGTCCTTTCTGGGTGATCTTTGCGCACGTTACCCCTTCCCGTAACGGGACGACCGGGATCGCTACTGCTTCTTCCTTGTACACGCGACGAGTTTGTTCACAGACTTGTCCACTATTTTTGGATGAGGCTGACCTCATCCATTTTATTTGACTTTCTTTATGGTATCTTGCATGTTCCTTCTTTTGTTCTGCCTATCATTAGGCTATGGGGTGATTACAGTAACCTTTTCTCTAGCAGGCAATCGCCAGATCGGTTCTTTAAAAAGAATTCTATTTGGTTCCCACAACGATTCTCACTTAGGTGAATTTAAGTCCAATAAGATTATTTTGCATCAATTGCTGTTTTTTATAACTCAGTTTTAATTCTATGTTAATCTATCTCACTGAGATGAGTACCAGACAGTTCTAGTCGTGCTCAAACTATTTCCTACTGCAGATTCTTGAGCCATTTCCGGACCTGCATCTTCAGTTCCTGGTCTTGTTGAACCCTGATCAAGCAAAAGCTATTGGCAAATACCCCGAGTACTGTGTCATACAGTTTATCAAGAAGGTTTTTGAAGAATCTGTGGTGAGTTACCTTCACAGATTGTTTGTGTTTGTTGCAATAAGTGACTGTGCGATGCACCATCTTTTATTCCCTTCATTACCTTTTCAGCGTGCTGGAATCTAGAAGTGTAATTTGTGCACCTTTGTTGTTGTTTTTTAGGATTAGCTTCTTTTACAGAAAATACTGATCATTCATGAGTGTTAATTATCTTGGGAAACCTATTCTAATGTAGAAGCAAACAAAAAAAATATCCTCTTTCAGGGTGCCTCTCATGATCCTGTCTACCAGTCCAAGCTCATACATGAGTTGGGTTCATTACTGCGGAAAGAAGGTATCCACAAGGAACAATTGGTTTACTTTTTGAAACCCATTATTTCTTTGGAGCCAAATCTTGTCGATTTCCATGGAGAAAGCCCTCAGTAAGTGTTTGCCTCCAAGATTTTGCTTTGTTTTTTGTTGTTGTTTTGCTTCTATTTCTCTTTAGGTTTTTTTTTTTTTTGGGGGGGGGGGCTTATTTTTATTATAATGTAGCCTAGTATCAGGCTTAAAGCTAAGTACAGCATTTTATGTAAACCATTGTAGGCAGTCGCCAGGTGGTTGCTATAAAAAAAAATGCCTCTAAGAATAGTTATAAACAGAAACAATAATGATTGTTATTAAAAAAAATAAAAATAGGGACTTTAACAGTGACCCGCACTCTTTTTATTTAGGCATTTTATTTTTCACTGGAGACCTACAGTTTAGCGTGGCATCCAAACCATGTGTATCTATAGCGTATGGCAATGACCATGATGTCTGCCCTGTAAAACATCGCCACATGCCACGGTGGGTCCACATGTGCCTCAGTGCGGCGATGCAGTGTGTTTTGTGTGCTTGTGCGAGGTTAGGATCGTGGAGGGGATGTTTAGTATTTCTCATTTGTCTTTGTGGGAGTGTTTATTTAGAATGTTGTTTGGCGGTAGATTAAATGTCTGTGGGTGAGCGTAGGTTGGGTGTTTTATTAAGTTGGTGGTGGGGTATTGTACTGGTGTTGGTAATGCAATGTGGTTTCTTTTTTAGTCGGTGGGATGGGATTGGTTTAGTGTTCTGCTCAATCCTGAGTTCCTCTCTTGCTTAGGTGTAGGTACTCTTATTGTTAGTATTTTGGTTTCTCCCAGTAAGTATGGTATGGGGATGTTTGTGTATATTCTGTGATAATTTTGATGGCGTTGGGTACCAAGCTGGTGCTGCGTAATCGATCGCGGTGCAGATGACTGATTTGTATAGTGATTACTGACTCTTATGTTGTTTAAATGTGATTGTTGATAGTGCTTTTAGAGAATTCAGTTTGTTAGTTATATGTGAAGCTATGTTGAATTTGAAGTGTTGTGCGTGTGCGAGGTAAGATCGTCGAGGGGATGTTTTGTATCTCTCATTCGTCTTTGAGAGAGTGTTCATTTAGAATGTTGTTTTAGGTACTTGGATAATTGGAGATTGTAGTTGTGAAATGTCTTGAGTGAATAAGTTGATTAGTAGTTAGAGGATAGCACTCAGGGGATCGCCTATGTGGGATTTGTGTATAACTTGTATATCAAAGATATTTGTTAGCCATTTTTTGTCATGGTTTGAGAGGTTGGTGTTTAGGCTTTTACATGCAAGGACGTCTGGTCAAACGTTTTGTTTATATCCATTACTATGAGGATTGTGTATAGGGGGAGGGCGGTGTTTGTTGAAACCCTCTAGAATGTGCTGTCTGAAGTTAGTTAGAGCCCTGGTTGAGTAATCTTTTCTGAATCCATGTTGTGTTTGAGAGGGTTATGTCTGCACCTATTCTTTTGTTATAAGTTTTTCCAAGGTTTTGGTTGAATAAAGTATAAAGTGGTATGTGATGAGTGGGTTTTTCTTTATAGTTCTCCTGAGTAGGGTTGTTTGTTTTGTAGTCTATTGTATTGATGTATATGTTCCAGTTTTCTGTTTAGTGATAAGGTTGGTGATATGGGTGCTGAGTAGTGGTATCTGTTTTGTTACTTGTTGTTAAGGGGCCATGCTTTGTTTTAGGGATTTTGCTGCTTTAGCAGTCTGCTATTTCCTTTGTGAAATTAGGGTCATATTTTCTTCTGTGGCTGTGGTGATGGTATTGGTAATGTAGTGTTTTGTCTTGCGTGGGGTAGTTGTTTAACATGAAATTGCAAAGTTTAGGCTCTATGTATTGGGTGTAGTTTTGCCAGTCAGCTTTATATATGTGGTTTTGGGTGCTTGGTTTGGAACGATATAATAATGGATCGGTGGTCTGAGGGGAGGTCTACTATTGTGTTCCATGTGGTTTTAGTGTGTAGGTAAGGTGAGAAGAGGGTTATGTCTGAGGGGAGGGGTTGCTATTTTGCGTGTGTTTGAAGTGTTGTCTGGTTGGTAGGGTAGTATTATTGAGGATGATGTGTTAAGTTGTTCTGCTATGTGAGTGAGGCACTCACACTTGTCTGCTGTGGATTTTGCGCTGACACGTGTTGTCGCAGATGGTCCCGGAAACCACCCACCACAAGGGTCTGCTCACTCACTCTCTAGACGCCTGTTAGATTGGAAGAAGGCTCAAGGAAACAAGAATACTCAATTTTATTTTATTAATAAACACTAATATATATATATATATATATATATATATGCTTGAAATATCCCAAAGGAAAATAATACACAGAATTTATCGATGAAGAGTTAGAATCAATCAAAATGATTAGCAAAAAGTTAAATTATCCATCTTATTTTCTAAATACTTATTTATGAGAAATAATATATTAATGCTCCCTTTTAATAAACACTTGTCTCATGTTCCGAAATTATTAAAATATTTTAATGTATTCTCTAATAATTCCTCGTTAAAAAACTTAGTAATTAAAATTCTCCCCCTAATAAAATAGCCTGCATTTAGAAAATTCCATGCAAATCTTGTCTTAGTTTTTACATAGGTCAGTTATCGAACTGGGCAAACTTCGAATGCACTGTTTATTCATCAATCTACTTTGAACCATCAAATAGATTGATCTAATGCAAAATCCATTATTTTTGAGCCCAATTTTATTGAAAGAAATTTAATTAAATCAGCTATGATCAAATTCTCTCATAACATTAATTTAAATTAGATAATTGGATCATGAATAATATTTGTTTGCAATATAAATTTAATTTGTTGAATTGATTTGTATATTATAGTTCCATGGATGGGCTATTCATTTGTTTGTCAGTTGGTGTTGTTTTTTTCTCACTAAACAATTATCTTTGTTCATCATTATGTTTGAATGACATCACATTTCTCTGTTTATTAACTCTTTCTCTATTTCATTGTTCTTCTGCCCCTGATGATGTAAACACGAAAGCGCTCGAGCTTATTCTGTGTATTATTTTCCCTTGGTATATTTCAAGCATCTTAGATCACATGTTTTTTGGTGATTATTTTTGCATATATATATATATATATATATATATATATATATATATATATATATATATATGTGTATATATGAGGAATTAAACCACATTCTCCGAAGACATATATACCACCCACTCACACACAACGATATTCCCACCAATGCACTTCTCTTATATTTTCTACTCAGTGTCAGTTCAAAAAGGGTGTGAGATACACCAAAACTGTTCTGAATTAAATTGTCTTCGGAGAATGTGGTTTAATTCCTCATCTTTTCTTGTGATATTGCATTAATTTTCATATGTATATATATATATATATATATATATATATATATATATATATATATATATATATATATATATATATATATATATATATATATATATATATATATATATATATATATATATATATATATATATATATATATATCCATCCCTACCACCCAATACAGTATAGTCTCAGGAAAAATATATATTCCGAAAAAAAACTATATATAGAATGAACAAGAAGACGCAGAAAATGCTCTAAATTTAAAATGAGCGCATACAAAATAAATTAATTTGTGCTTCAAATAAGGCAATATTTACATGACCTCGCGAGCGAGCTCTCCATGCAAATGCAGTTTTGCCCAACCACAACTGCAAGTCACCTTGACTTTTTTGAGGCCACTAATTTGCCCTGGCAGGGTCTCTTTTAAAGTGAGTGGGAGAGTGGCGCTGGTGTCTGGCTAGATCCAGCCCATCCTCATGTTCTCACTAACAACGAACCAGGGAGAAGGACAGATGAGGTCTCTCGGCTCCACACTTTCCGACTCCTTCCACTCCAAAATGAGAGCAATCAGCTGTAGCTTAGGAGCTGTAAAGAAGGGAAAAGAAATTACCCCCTTCTTGCTCCTTAATGGTGTTATGTATCCCCCCCTCCCTTATATACATATATACCACCCACTCACACACAACGATATTCCCACCAATGCACACCTGGCTTTGCATCCAACTCCACTTGTTTGCATGTACTGGCTCTTAAACAGGTTTAAAAAAAAGTCTTAATGTATATAAATACACTTTTTCACCTTTATTGTCATCAAAATATTCATTCACGACCTGTAAAAGGGAAAAGATCAGTCTCCAGCGAAAGACGAGGTCGTGGCAGCTTCTCCTCCCTCCTTAGAGTGGCACAGGTGAATTTAGGCAAAAAAAACTACCACAGTGTGCCATGAAAAGAAGAGGGGGACCAGGTTTGAGTTCTATGTCCCTGGTAATTTGGAGAAGAGTGGGGAGGCCTGGGTCCACCTCACTCATGGCGGAACAAGCATAAGGGGTGAAGAAGGATGAGAGTTTTGAAAGGTGGACAGTAACCCATTGGACCCGAAATAGGGAGACATTCAGAGGAGCGAGGTTTGCAATGTTTGTCTCTGTACTCTTGTTTTGTTTTCTTGGTTTTTTTTTTAGCCTGTCCTTTTTTATCGTTGTTATTTACATATTATTTGTTTTGTAATATAGCCTAGTAGTAGCTTGTGTTGTGTATGACGACTTATGCCCAAGTAGGCAGTCGCCAGATGGGCTAAAAAACAAAAATGTCTGTACTCACAAGTGACAGAAAAAGCTACGGGAATTACCTATTATATACATATACTACCCCTAACCTGTTGAGAGCCAAATAGATGACCATTTGAATATCCTCATTTGCTCTTACCCTTCTTGTTGGGGTAAATGAAAAACAAAATGCCTAATGCTATGTTCCAAAACCCTACTGCTAGCGACTGAATGACTTGCCTTTAGATAATGTCACACTTGACTTTAATTCTTACTTCCTTCAAGACTTCTTACATGTACTGCAATTAATCGTTTTTAAAATATAAGCGATTCTTAATAATCAGTGTTCTGTGAGCACTGAGCACTGTCTTAAATCCACCAAACACGATTAAATCTAGCTACATAAGCAGGATTTATTGTGAAATGATTCTTGATTTAAAATTTCTAGTAAGTTTACCATATAAGTTTCCATTAATGAATTTGGTCTAATTAACGATCCATTGCCGCACAGTCCTACACACAAAGAAAACTTTTCTATAAGGATACTCTAGTTGTTACTATAGCAATGGCTATACTCCTCGACACTGTATCGGACATGTCCCAAGAGGCTCCTCATTCAGGCCAAGCAAGTGACTGTACCTAATTCATAATTGACCAATCTAATTCCACTAAAAAGAACTGTATCAATTGGCTATTTTATTTAACCTTCTATGGCTTGGATGAGAAGCCTGCCCGATGCCTGCTTTAGTACCCGCAATTCATTTGAGTGGACCATTTGGTCTTTAATGTGTGTGTGTGTATTACAGAGACTTTGAAGAGCTAATGGATGATCCTGATGAAAACTCTCAAACGAAGAGTGAGCGTTCGTCTCCAGAAATGGCTAAGTGGGCTTCGAGGGAGATTTCTGTATCTCCATTTAGAGAAAGTTTAGAGGTATGGTTTCCCAGATTGATGTTATTGAAAACATGTTATTAAATTAGATATAATACAGTGCCATTCCATCATTTGCTGAAGAATAAAATTTAACACAATGTCGGTATGGGACAAAGACGTCGCGAATGCCTTCCGGTTAATCCGCATCTAAGTATGCAACAGATAGATGTATGGAATGAAAGAGAGAGAAACATGATGAGGGAACAAAGGAGGTAAGGAGTTTATTTAAAGGGGGGAATAAGAGTTTGTCTAGAGGGCTGAATGAATTGGGTGGAATGAGGTATGCCTTGCAGCTGGGATACCTGTAGTATTATGGGGAATTGAATGTCACATTGGTTGGATATGTGTGAGCTCGAGAAAGGTGGGTGACGTCGAAAGTAAATCTGTTCATGGTTGTTGTTATGGGTGCATCAGTTTAAATATATTGCCGGCTAGGTTGATCTCGGAAGTATCCGCCCGGATTTTGATCTTTTGTTCCAGAGTACCACCCTGAGGGTACGTTATGTAGCCTGTTACACTTGTATCTGGAGGACCTTTGGGAATCGACCAGTCAACTGGTTAACTTATAGTCCGTGTGTGTCGCTGCACAGGTTCGACACACACAGGGTATGCGGGAGTGGTTTGACACGATATATAGCCCCCACCACCTTCTCTTATTGGTCACAAGCTTGTGTATTTTCAATTGTTAAGTTTTCATAAGTTCTGACAACATTTGGAATATAACTATATTAAAATCCTTGCCCAACCTTGATGTTGGAGCGGACGAGATATTTTGACAATCAGGGTACTTTGTGAGTCACTAAAGACCACAGTCCGGTCTCCGAAACGCGTACAACACGTTATCTTCCCTACCGAGTGATGTATTGCAACCAGCTCGGCCGTGCAGCTGACGCAGCGACTGGAAGCGTTCTGATGACTTGAAACAGAGGAAATGCATCGTAGAAGCCCAGTGGCTACTAGGACTTCGATCCAACCGCGTACATTGCCACGGATCCAGCGTGACACGAAGTGTACTCTTAATAAATTCGAACGCAATACTCCCGGCGCTGAGGAAGCTCTAGGAGCAGAGGCGTGGTGACAAATAGTCAAAGGTGGTACCTTTCAGGGTGGCGTCCTGAGAAGATCCAGAAGGGCTACCGGCACAAGAGCTTCACCGAGCTCTCGAGCGAATTTCTTAGCCTTAAACCCTAAGGGTTAGGGTACGACTGGCCTCTCTCGGCGGCATAGGCACAGTCGAGATAGGCTGCGGATGCAATGAGAGCTTTGGCGACTCTGTTCCTGCACTTTTTGTTGTGGTCAGGCAAACAACTTTAACCCCCTATACATTAATGGGAGCTAGCATGTCCGCAACGCTCTTTTTCCTAATGGAAGTCGGCATGTGGACCTCAGTGACGTATGTGACTGGCCATAGGCTCCGAGTCCCCAGATGCTAGGGTCTTCCTTGGGGACGAACCTGCCGTTGGTGCCAAACACCGAACCTTAGTCTGACCCTCTGCAAGGTCATCTGGCGGCACAAATCTCCGAGCCAAAGCTCACCCATTTCTCGGACGAGAGCCTTCTGGCGAAGGCAGCGGACCTTTCTTAGATGGCCATTATCATTGCTCTTCGGATACTCAATGGCTCGTTGGTAAAGGTGACACTGCACTCAACCAATAATTTTGTCTAAGAGTTGTTTATGCGAGTTAACTCGTGGACTACTACTTAAAAGACATCACCGAAGGGCTGGCCGACCAAAGAATGCTTTTCATCGAACCTCTGATGAGGATGAGAAAACAATGAAAGGGGGCTCGAGATATATATACACTCTTCGTTACCTTCGATTGCGACAGGATCCCTGAGTCGTTGCATGCCGGTTGGTATTACTATCGTGTGAAGACATTCATGCCACTGCCGAAGAGGTGCTACTAATGACACGACTTCGGCCATATGAATCACTCATGTATACATGCAGAGTCGAGTTTATCCGAAGTCTGAGTAAATTGCTCCAGGATATGTCCATTAGCGTGAATTGCCAAGTGTGTCAATTGCGGAGGGCTGCACCCTGCTTCGTCGAAGTAATTAATGGGCGTATCTCCTGGAGAATGAAATCCTTGTGATTCAAGTTGCCGATCAACTCTCTTTTTGGGAGGCTAAGGACTTGGTCCCCGGGTACCCAGCGCTACCTGGTACGTATTATTCCTCAATTCTGAAAAAAAAGATCCCCTCTACTCCTATCACGTCCTAGATTACGAGCATTGTTGGTTCCGCTCCCATTCAGAACCTTTCATATCTGCGAGTCCTTCCTTCGTATAAAGCACTACGCCACGGTGTTTTTGATCTAGAGAGGTCCTTTGACACAACCTGGCAATTCAATATCATGGACACCCTCCATAAGATGTAGGCGAGTGGACGCCTGTCAATTTTCATTTTTGAATTTCTAGTAAGGGGCAGGATCCCTCTCTGCCCCAACGGGACTGGAAGAGGCCGTCGCGCAAGTAACTGTTCTCAATGACGGCCAACTCTGGAGCGTTGACTCCAACAGGCATTGAACCACACCCTATGCCAAAGCGCACAGCTTTTTCCTGGCCCAAGAGTGCACTTCTGTCGCCACCCACGGCTTCAACAAACCCGGACCTATTCCTAAACGGGGTTCGACTGTAATTGCTGGACTCGCACCGTTTCCTTGGCCTTGTTTTTTATCTCTCCTTCATCTGGGAGGCCCATATTCCCAGCCTTAAGGTCTTTTGTACCCGCACCATAGACATTGTTCGTTCTGTGACTTTCAGCACTTGGATTGCAGATAGGGCACTGCTTTGCTTTTCATTCGAAGCTTGACTACGGATGCATGTTTTACGCATCCGCAGCCCATCGTTTCTTGTGAAGGTGGACTCGACCCACCATACTAATCCCCGCCTCGCTACCTGTGCCTTCCGTTCTTCTCCCATTGAGAGCCTACTTGTCGATGCCGAGGAGATGTCTCTTTCTCTGCGTTGTATTTAGTTCATTATGCGCTTGTACGTGCGAGCCCGGCGTATCCCTCAGTCGCCAACGGCTCTCATTGCATCTGCGGCGTATTTCGACGGTCCCTATGCCTCCGAGAGACGCCAGTCGTACCCTAACCCTTCGTGTTTAAGGCTAGGAAACTCGCTCGAGAGCTCGGTGAAGCTCTCGTGCCGGTAGCCCTTCTGGTTCTTCTCAGGACGCCACCCTGAAAGGTACTACCTTTGACTCTTTGTCGCCACGCTTCTGCTCCCAGAGCTTCCTCAGCGCCGGGAGTATTGCGTTCGACTTTATTGGAGTACACTTCGTGTCTCGCTGGATCCGTGGCAATGTACGCGGTTGGATCGAAGTCCTAGTAGCCACTCTGCTTCTATGCAGTATTCTCTCTGCGCTTCAAGTCATCAGAACTCTTCCAGTCGCTGCGTCAGTTGCACGGCCGAGCTGGTTGCAATACATCACTCGGTATGGGAGATAACGCGGACTATGGTCTTTAGTGACTCACAAAGTACCCTGAGTGCTCTCGGAGCATTGGAATCTCTGCACTCTCTAGTTCGAGGTATCCGTATTGCCGTGAGTCGGACAGATGTCGAGATTATATTCTGCTGGGTTCCTGGATATGTAAGGATTGTGGGTAATGAGATCTCAAAGAGTCGCGAGGACTTAGCAATCAGACCAATAATTCGCTCTTCCTCCCATTGGCTACATGGCAGGAATCGGACCAGCCTACGGGCTGCCTGGCAAAAAAAGGTTCGAGATGGCTTTTGTTCTGCTTCGTTTTTTTGTTTGTTGTTTTGTTTCGTGTAGGTATTGTATTTTGCCTTTGATCTCAGCCGCCAGATGAGCGCGTAAATAAATGTGCTTTAAGTTTTTTCTTGGTTGAAGTAATTTTCTGACTGATGATTAAATCCCCCAGATCCATGTACTTGTTCTGTCTCATTAATGCTTGATTGTAGTTTGTTGAGTGTTTGTGTAAAGGGAGTATTTTGAGGATGAGGAGCTGGTGTAGTTCAGTGAAGGTTGTGAATTGGTACTATCTGAGAGTGTCATGTTAGTTTTGCTAAAGATTATACATTTCAGGTATCATCTTCGTCCCAATCTTCTCCCGCGAAGGAAAGGTTGCCCACGAATGACGACCGGACAAATGCGGAAAAATCGCCATCCGAGTCTTTCCCAAAAGCTTCTTCCTCCTCAGCTATCTTCGATGAATCTCTTCACTCATGGAAGAACGAAACATGTAGAAATGACCCCGAATGTATGGCATTCCATGTTAATTGTGAAGATGCTATTTGCCCTAAAATAGAACATTCCTATGAGTCTTCTAGTTTGTCGCAAAACGAGGACGAAAAACAGGACTTGGAGACCAGTGATAGCTTTAACAGCATGAAGATAGAGCCTGATTCAATTTCTGGTGTTAGGACTTCAGAAAATATCACACAGTTTGGAGAGAGAAACATTAAGGGAAAGAACAAACATGTTTCATCCAAATCAAGCTTGAATACCGTGAAAAGTGGAAAAACAAATCCCACTGAAGGTATTAAAAGGAAGAAAAGAGGAAAGCAATTAGATCATGTGAAAGTAAAGCAAAAGAAAGCCATCAAAACGAGGTCATCACCCAGAAAAAAGGACAAATTTAAGTGCCAAGCTTCCAGTGCAGAAATCCCTACATGGACCAAGAAAGAGGATGAATTCTTGATTAATTGTGTCCGAACGAATAGAAAGCTCACTCCTAGTTTCTATCGCATGGCGGCCAAATCCATTCCAAATAAAGTTAAAGAACAGGTGGGTGAGAAGTCCCCTTTATCTTAAGTATTGCCCCATAACTATATGTATTATTGCTTTGACCATCGGTGGATCATTTCGTTGATCACGTTTCAACCATTCCATTGAAAAGCTTAATAATAAGTTCTAATGTAACGGGGGCGGGGTTTACAAGTTGAACATTTGATATTGAACAATTAGTAAGTGTAGCATAGTAAACATCATAATGAGGCGAAACAACTCTCGTTATAATAATACTTGCTTTTTTCCAATTCAGATCAGAGAGAGATTGATCTTCATCCTGGATATTTTATCTCCCAGTTGTTGAGTCAAGGTCAAATATTTTGGCCATGAAGTAGGGTTTTCGTGAAAGCCACTACCTCACTATTTACCATCTTTTGAAAATTCACCTTTGTTAGCTTGGCAGTATCTAGGTAAGCCATATTGAAATATACTTAGGGAAGTTTATGTTGAGAATGAATTGTGTGCTTTTAGGTCCCATACATTGTAGATTAACTCTGCCATTTTTATCCTTTGTTTATATCCAATTCAACACTTGGCTAGCCTACTCGATACAGCGTTGGTCTTCTAACATTTAAGTGTCGGGTTTAATCCCCTCCCTCCCCCCGCCTTCTCAAGTTTTTAGTGTCCTGAGCAAGCGGCAAAAATTGGACACCAAATTACATAAAATAAATTAGCTTAAAATTTGTTCTAGAAATCTCCCCACCCCTGCCAGATAGGCCTAAAAACTATTATTTAGTCAACAAGTGACTAAAATGCATATTATTGTATTTTTTCAGAATAACATGATGGGTCTCAAGATGCGAAGCCAATAACATATGAGCTCTCGTTCTTCCTAGGCAAGGTTCATCGCTTTTTAGAAAGGTTGCCATAGCACTCTAATTGATAGAATCATGAGGTCTCGCCAAGGAGAGGAGCGCTGGAATCAAAGATTGTATTATTCTCATAAGTGGTGCTTATTGTTGCCCCTTTTAGCCTTGACTGGTAATTTTTCTCTGTGTCTGTGTGTATATATATATATATATATATATATATATATATATATATATATATATATATATATATATATATATATATATATATATATATATTCTTTCTCTGCTCCAAGTGGTCCTATCTTTTTTTTTTTTTTAAATGAACATTTTGGTACATTTTTTTCATAATTGTGATGTTGGTCAGGTTTAAAAACCCGATATTTTGCTAATATCACGAATAAGTGTATTAAAAATGCCAATGATTAGGTAAGATTTACAAAGGGTTCAAAGAGCCTGTACTATCTTTAGATATTTATAATTGTCTTTGTGATATAACCTTTATTCCTAATTTTGTACAAAACGTAGACGCTATATTTATCGTGAACAATTTACATTAGGCTGTGGCTATAGCCGAGTTGAGTAAGGCAGAAAAATTGCTTCTTTTTTTTTTCTTTCTGATGACCTGGTGTTGGTGGCTGAGAGGGTGAGGGACTTTGAAGTATTGATTTGAAGCCTTTTAGAGTAGGTGGTAGTATTTGAGTATGAGAATGGGGTGGGGTGTAATATCAGTCCATGGTGACTTACTTGAGCACGGGGGAAGTATTAAGAATGCATTGTAAGTAATAGTGCTATAGATGAAGTAAATTGCATCTGCAATGAAATTAATTATCTGCAGCAATTGGAGCGTTATGAATGTTAAGCGTTTAGGTGTGCTGTGTCAGGAAGCTCCATGGGAGTATGCTAGTGTCAACTTTGGTGTATGGGAGTGATACTATGGTCTGGAAGGAAAAGGAAAAATCCCGATTGAGAACCTTTAGAAAGATTGTCTGTGGAACGACTTGCTAAGAGATATTTATGGTGTGACCGAAAGTGTTCTGAGATGGTATAGTCATGTAAGAAGAATGGGTTGAAATTGACTTGTGTAGTGAATATACAAGTGCCATGGTGTGAATAGGTTGGAAGACTGAAAGATGGGTTAAGCATGTGAATGTTTGAAATAGGAATTGGATGGTGCGCATGGGGGAGGGGGGTTCTAGTGAGGGATGAGCCCTGGCTGGACGAGATGCTACATCACATCGCACCCTATCGCTATGAAGGGTGGGTAACTTTGTGCTTAATTGTGCCAACTCCACTCTGTGGGAAACTAAGTTTTTAATCCAGAGGAAATTAAGACCAAGTTATACTGATTATCTCTATTTTTAATCGATTGAAAGCTTAGTTGTTCTTTTTAGCAGTCAATATTATTAGGATGGTCTCTCTCTATCCCCTCACCTTCCAAATCTGTCCGTGGACAGAGATGGCACTTCCGTAGGGCTAACTGGGTAGCTTTCAAGCTAATACGGTTTGCTTTCGGCTAGTGCATGATTTCCACACAGTTGATGAGGCTCTGTCCTTCCTCAACTCTAACAATTTCTTCAATTCCTAGGTCGTCAACTGCGGTCCATCCCAGGGCCGTTCCGTGGTGGTCTCTGGCGTGCAGCGAGATGGTTCGTAGAAAGAAGCGCGCTGCACGCCGGTACCACTGAACCAGGCACGGGCCCTCATGCGCCGATACCTAAAAGAGGCACGTCGGTCGTCGTGGAGATCCTATGTGTCCGGACTTTCCTCCTCCTCTACCACTGAAGTGTGGCGCCGGGTTCGCGGCATTGCTGGCAAGGCATTATCGCCGCGCCAGTCCGTTATTAGGGAAGGCAATGCCTACCTCTATGATGGATATGAGGTGACTGACAGGCTCGCCAGGCACTACTCGTCGATATCTAACCAGACCCTACCTCACCCTTATCCTCCAGCTTTCCCTCTCAGATCAGACGAGGACTATAACCGGTTATTTTCAATAACAGAGTTAAACAATGCCCTCGCCTCATGTCGCCCAACTAGCCCTGGTCCTGACGGAACCCCATACTGTCTGCTCTCCACTTTCTTCTCGATCTATACAACCACATCTGGATTGAGGGCACCTTTCCCACGGCATGGCGTACAGCCACTGTCGTGCTAGTCCTCAAACCGGATTTGGACCCTGCAGATGTTTCGTCATATCGTCTCATAGCCATGACTTGCTGTTCCTGCAAGGTCATGGAGAGGACGGTGGCGTCTCGTCTTTCTTTCACTGTCGAAACACAATTTTTTTCCTATATGCCGAACTGGCTTTCGCCAGTTTCGCAGTGTATTAGATCCACCACTCCTGCGCCTCAGCCACGACGTGCAGGAGGCTTTTTCACAACGTAATGCGTTGTTGGCCGTCTTTGACATTCGCAAGGCATACGACACTGTCGCTAGATCCTCCATACTATGGAGTCTCCATTCTCTTAACTTCAGCGGCTATATGCCAGCTTTCCTCGGGATTCCTTCACGATCGATCCTTTCAAGTTTGGGTCAGATCCTTTACATCTATTCCTTATACACAGGAGGAGGGAGTCCTTCAGGGATCTGTCCTGAGTGTCCTCCTCTTCTCTTTCGTCATGAATACTGTTACCACTTCACTCCCTCCAACTATCAATAGCTTGCTCTACGCTGACGACCTGGTGATTTACTTTAGCGGTAAATCACCATCTCTGGTCACCCGACAGGTCCAACTCGCGGTCACTGCGGCCGTGGATTGGGCGTCTTCTAAGTCTCGTTCCGTTCTTTTCCGCCGCCGTCGAGGTAGACGGGCCCTCGAGCGTCCACTGCTTATGTCGGCTCCGATCCCAACGGTGCCCCGATACACCTCCTCCTTTTGCCTCCCCTCTGTGTGCTCATCTTATACTGCGGACCTCTATGCCTTGAGGGAGGCCCTTCTAATTACCCGTCTTCAAGCCTCCAACGACTTCGTAATATATTCGGACACTCGGAGTGCAATTTCCGCAATGACTCTCTACTATTCTCCTCACCCTATTGACCGCGAGATCCGTCAACTCTTGCACGAGGCCACTGTTTCCTCGCAAAAGCTGATCACCTTTTGCTGGGTTCCTTCGCACGTAGGAATTCCTGGCAATGAGGCAGCCGCTCGAGCTGCGCCTTATATCTACCTCGTCTTGTTCCTATCCCTCATACTGACCTCTTTCCTCACTTCAAAAAGTTAATGTCAACAGAGTGGTTTGTCTCCTGGCAATCTCACCTCTCACCAAGCTCCACCAGATTAAACCCCACCCTTGGGGACTGGGCATCCTCCTCCCATCGCTCCCGCCATAAAGAAGTCGTTTTGACTCATCTCCGTCTTAGTCATACTCACTCACGGGTACTTTATGTCCCGTGAGCCCCCATTCTATTTGCAATACATGCCGAGTCAGGCTTACGGTCTCCCACTTTCTGGTAGACTGTACCCGGTACTCCGCCATCCGTCGCCGCTTCTTCCCTTACTTATCTCTTTACCCCCGCAGTGAACACCTAAAGATGATTCTGGCCGAAAGTTCCCATTTCTTGATAGATGCCATGTACTCATTCCTGTCCGCTGCCGGTCTCAAATCCACGATCTAACCCTCCACAAATCCTTCCCATCACCTGTACACACCTCATCTATCAGTAACCTACTCCCTTAAACCGCTCGCTGAGATGGACGCCTTAGCGTCGATTGGCGGTCATATTTCTCTACCATAATAATAATAATAATAATCGTACAAACGAATATGTTGACCCTCGTGACAAACACCTAAGATTTCAGTACTTAGTTTTAAAGGTTGGTCTCGTTGGCCTGGTAGATGAAGCGTTTCACGTCCTCGTAGGAAGTTCACTCCAGCGAGAACAGAAAAAAAATGTAGCCTACGGAGAGAGCTAGTCGCTTATTGGCGGACGTGGTGTCTGCGTGATGGCATGTCAATCATAACACGGCCCTCCAGGTACCTGCCAAAGAGATTTTCGTATCTACACCGCCCCTCCCGATGTTAAATGGACGACCGGTTCTTGCTGGTTGGTGCCAACGGGAGACTACCGCTCTTCTTGCTCCTTCATCACCAACGAAGACTGGCTCCTGCTACTCTCGCGTTTGTTACCTATTGTCATTCTCATATTTATATGGCTTTTATTTTTCGGTTGGTGCGACTCTCCACGACTAAAAAGACATAGATGGCTAATTGACTAACGTTTAAAAGTCCAGGCGTGCCCAGGAAAATGCTGTAAGAAATTTTGTTGCTTATTGACTTGAGTTGTTCACATTTATGGCGGATTCTATATCAAGGGATTTACTATTTTTGGATATTGTAACTCCTGACTACAAATGAAGTTCAGTTTCGTGACTCATTGTTTATAGCTCTCCAGGAGCAGATGACATATCTGTTTCCCCTGTCTCTTAAGAGATTAAGGGAGAGCTAGCTCAGTCACGCGACGCGAACTTTTGTGGAGAACTTGCTGGAAATTAAAATTTGACACAATCTAGTCAATTTTTTGAATCGTATTGAAGGGTACACCTGGAAAAAAATATCCGCCGTAGGTCTCAATGATATATACTACACCTTTGAAAGCAAAGGAATCCTCCCACTGTAAAATAAGCCCCCTATTTAAACAACCTGGAAAGTTTTTTTTATGAAGCGATCTGCCAGTTACTAAATAAGGTTTCAAGCGTGTGTAGAGTATTTGTGCCTGACTAAATGGAGCTTTTTGTCAGTTTCGATGTTATTGCGCACTTCGTCCTTTTATTCCGAATTGGCTCATCCATCTGTTCCCCAGAGTGCCGTCTCCATTGTTAGAGCCAGTCTCATTTTATTTTCTGAAGATCATCACTTGTGTGCCTCTGGTTCTGCATGTTTTCTTTGTAAATTTAGATCAATTCAATATGGTAAAGTTGAGAGGGTTAACTGATTAAGAGTACAAATCGAGCAAAAATTTACTGTGATATTACTTTATATTTCTTGAATAAGTCAATCTTCATATGTGGTGGTTACATATTTGTCAATTTGTATTTCATTTCAATAAAACTAGATATTTCACATTACCTTTGATCCAAATTTTGTGTTTTTGCTGAAAATTGGGAGGGGGTTGTGAAGGGGGGGCCTTACTTCAGTAAGGGTGATGAAGTGGAATTTTATTATGTATTTATATATGGGTCTTTAATATATTAGTCTTTTATATCCTCTTAGTCTCCCCATCTGCCTTCACCTTTTATTTTCTTTTAGGGGGTATCTCCTTCCGACATTTTTTTATATCTATTCCTTGTTCAACCCCTCTTTTCCCGATCCTCTTTGGACTGACTGTGATGACCTTATTTGGATTGTTACCCGTTTTGCTCATTGTGTATTATTATTCCACGATCCTTTGTCTATCGTGTCCAAGGGGAAGACTGTCACTGGCCCAGACTTACCCTCCCGTCGGTAAATTTGGATAGCCCATCCAAAGGGATCTCCTGGCGGGTTATATAGGAGCCAAGATGACATTCTAGTCGCAACTGACTCGAAAGTTGCAGTAATGCAAGATCCTTGACGGCCTATGGAGTGGAGATTCATGAGAGCGCATGAATTTAATTCTAGTACAATTGTATCTTGTAAGGAGTTATTTCACACGACCCTCAAACGTTTCCTGATTGCCGGTTCCGCCCCTGAACAATGGTATCACAGACTACCATGGGTGTTTCTCGCTGACCGCTCTCAAAGTAAGACTGATATGATATATTTTGGTGCTTGGGTTATGTAGTAGATAGATTACTGGCACCAAATTTCAGGATTCAATAGGACCAGCGAGAAACCACAAAATGGGTGCGCGGTAGTCTTATTAAATCCTGACAAACTCCACACATAAAATAATAGTTTAATATGAAAATATATATGAATTTGTATAGAAAATAATGAATGAAAATATATATGTCAAGAGACGAGGCAAGCGGTCGTTGTAGGTGCACGCGGGAAACCGATATCAGATGACACCAGAGTCAATAAGAGGAAACGAATAAACAATTTGCGTCTTGGGATAGATTTATCAGAAGACGGGAGTCTACAAGCAGCTTGGCAAATACAGACAGACTGACCAAAATAAATTATAACAGATTTGTGACGAGCGAATCCTGTAATAGAGATAAAATTATTGGAATATGTAGGTAAATCAGACACACAACTATTCAGTACCTCCGCCCTAGGGGTGGAAACTAATTAACCCAACGACGGAAGCTCGTCCAACAGACTAGTCTAGGCCACGCCCTCTAGGAAATAAAACTATATATATAGTAGAGCAATTCAGTAAGACACTAAGATTAATTCGCCTAAGTCCTGTCACTCCAGAATTCAATACTGCGCGTTGAGTAGAAACACCTGCTTGTCAGCCGCAAAGGACTTCATGACTTGACGCTTGCACCTTTAATAGACCCGTATTAGAATAAAAGTATATACTTGCTACGTCCTTTCTCAGAGTCCTTATTTACCTCGATTACCCCAAAACCTTCGGTAAGCCTAGCCTAAATCAGAGAGTACCCGTGAAGAATCATTTAAGGATCCAGAAACTTAATTCACCTCTATAAATTGGCTACCTATTAATTAGGGAAACCGGATCCTTTCCTATAAATCGGTGACCCTTCGTTTCGACTGGACAGTGAAGGTATCAAAGAAATGGACGCATCAAGTCAGCGTCAAGCGGGACAAGGTGAAAGGGACTTCGTAAACGCTATCAACATCAAGCCGACCATCTTTAATGAAACAGCTGTCGCAGGTTGGTTCCAAATTGTAGAGGCCCATTTCACATTTCCGAAACAAAGAGGGAAGAGACTAAATTTTTCCATGTATTGGCCTCACTTCCTCCTGAGACTGTCGATCGTCTTCCGGCGGCCATTATATTCGACCAAAAGAAGACCTGTGGTGCTGGAACCACATTATAGAATTGCATCTGACTTAAAACCACCTCAAAGATGAACATTTTGATGTCTTATAAAGTTCTATAATTGTTTCACAGTAAAGTGGTGCTCACAGTTCTTTACTGAGCGAATGCGTTTTTGGACTCATCTGAACCGTTACCTCCTTTTCCAGGTAGCGAGATGTAAATAGCAAATGTATTTTGTCCAAGAATTCTGGATCTAAAATTAATAAAAAATTAATTTCGGTAGCGCTTAAGTTTGAACTTAAATTTTGTTCTTAAAATCTATGTTAACGCTGATTGACTAATTTTTGTAGCGCTTATGTTTATAAGGTAAATTTGTCTTAAAAGTTGATTGGTCATTTTGTTAATGCTATGTGTAAGCGAATGAATAAAGCAGAAATTTGTTCTTAAAAATATGCTTAACGCTGATTGGCTCATCTTTGTATAACAAGTTTTAGTAGGAAAAGTATTCATAAGTATGGTATTTGGTTATTAATGGAATTTATTTTCCCCGTAAGGGGCGCGGCGATTTGCCATCCTGGCCGCCGTGCTGACGGGATCCAGCGCTCCATCCGGCCCCAGCTTAGCCTCTCTTCCTTCCTTCAGATAGCCCGATTTCTCCCCTACCTCGTCGCTTTTCATACAACCTCTCCCACAACTTTCTCTGGTCAGCCTCTAATTTCACAGGGTAGATGCTGACCTTCTTCTCAAGCCAACCACCCCGGATCGGGGCTGGGGGGAGAGGGGACATTGTTCCCTAACCCCTGAGCTCCGGTTCGGGATGGTTTTTTTTTAACAACCTGCTTCATCCCCTTTCCTCTCCTTCACATTCTATCAATTTTACGCCGTGTCCAAGGTGGAGCCGCCATGCCGATGGACTGTCAGGCCACCAGGCGGGAGGGGTGGTCCCGAATAGCGGCGCCTGGCTCTGCCGGGCTTGTAAGCACCTCTCGCAGTGCGGGCAACTGCGAGAGGTGATGAGCTATTGCTTCCCGTATTGAAAAGAGGGTCACCATGCCCATGTATGACAAAAAAAAAAAAAAACCAACCCCCAACTTCCCCAAGAAAATCAACTGGGCCGCGCTCGGGCAGCTCCACCGAAAAAATGGAGCCCCCCCCCCCTTGTGCTTGCGCAAGGGACCCTCCATAATTCTTTAACCGGATAGGAGGCTTACTCCTCTCCTACGCCTACGGGTGTAGGGGACTCCCCCTCACCCCCTTCTCTGGAGGTGCTTTCGGGCACCTCCCTATCTCCAGCGGCAGTCCCTCCTTTGCTTTCTAAGGAGACTGCCAAGAAAGCTAGCGGGCAGCACATTGCCGACCGCCCCTCGTGCAAGCGGCTCGGTAGGGCAAACCCCCTTAGGGGGGAGAGGGAAGCCAGGCCCCTTCGGTCGCTTCCATCAAAAGACCAGCTGGCAAGAATTTTAAACCTTGCTGGGGTCAAGGGCTGTGCCTCCCCACACAAAACTGGCGACACTGCCAAGGGGACCTGCGATGTCCTGGGAGGGGATGGCCAACTGGAGGCCCCTCCTGTGATAGACATGGTCCTTGAGGAGACCCAGCCTCAGACGGTAGGGCTTTCTATGGGGGGAATCCGGGCTCGGCGCCAAACACCGAATCCGCCCCTATGCAAGGTCCCCCTCAAACGGCCGAGGGCTCCGAGGCAGTAAAAGGAGGGGAGGGATCTCCTCCGACAGGTGCCCCTACGACTACAAGGACCTTCTCCATTTCGGAGAGGGACCTGCCTGAGGACGGCCCATCTGGCATGGGGGCTTCTGCCAGCGGAGGAGAGAAGCGGGTTCATTCTCCGCCCTCCTCTCCTAAAAAGAAAAAGACTAAGAAGACTCGGGGCTCCTCTCCATCCGCGGGGGCTGCGGGGACGGATGGGTGTGCTACCACTTTGGTAGGCGACCAAGCCAAGATCGGCACATCCGGCACCTCTACCCCCTCGTGTGCGGAGCCCCTGACTAAGACTAACACCAAGAATGCACAAGGCGGAGCCTCGATGACATCGGGGCCCCTGATTCAGAGGTTACCTGGCGTTTTCGAGCCCGCTGGCTTCAAACGCCTCCTCGTTATTCGCTCCACTGATGGCACCATGTTGTCCAAGGGCAACATGATCCATCAGAGGAGAGGATTAGCTAGTGCAATTGGTAGAGAGCCGAAGGTAACCCGTTTCTCGGACGGGAGCCTTCTGGCGAATCCCGCCGAGGCGGCCAAGATAAGTGCTCTTCGGACACTTCATGGCACCCCGGTGAGTGTGACGCCGCACTCTACCATGAACTTTGTGAAAGGAGTACTTTATGCGAGAGAACTCGTTGACTACTCCATTGAGGACATCACCCTAGAGCTGGCCGACCATGGGGCGGTCAAGGTCGAACGTGTGATGAGAAAACAGGGAGGGGCCTCGAGACCCACCCCTACACTCTTCGTCACGTTCGACTGTGACAAGCTCCCTGAGTCGGTGCGTGCCGGTTGGTACCGCTACCGCGTGAAGGCATTCGTGCCACTGCCGCGGCGGTGCTCTTACTGTCACCGCTTCGGCCATACGAATCGATCATGTAGACGTGCAAAATCGGGGTCACCCGAAGTCTGTGTAAATTGCTCCAAAGTCGCACACGATAAGTCCAAATCGTGTGTGGCCAAATGTGTCAATTGCGGAGAGCCGCACCCTGCTTCTTCAAAGGAATATGGTGCATATCTCCTTGAGAAAGAAATCCTGGCCATTCAGGCCCAGGATCGAATCTCATTCCGCGAGGATAAGGACTTGGTCCTGGCGCGCCCGGCTCTGCCTGGGACGTCATATGCCTCAATAGTTAGAAAAGCACCCTCTGCTCCTGGCTCATCCAGGCCAACGAGCATGGTTGTTGAAGCGCCCATTCGGAGCCCTTCTGCGGGCTCTACTATACCCGGGCGCTCCCCTGGTAAAGCTGGAGGCAAAGAGGGTTCACACCCAGCCCCAGGTAAAACCAGGGCTCCCCCCTCTTTCCCCAGCGTGACCGTTTCCCGTAAGGTGAAACGGCCACGCGCCTCCACAGAGTCGTTAGACTCACAGGAGGCAATACCCTTGAAGATGGTCGCTAGGCCATCTTCCAGGGTTCCTAACGCTGTCCCCCGAAAGGAGGACAGCAACAAAGGAGCTTCGGCTCCTTCGCCCACGCCCCGAGGTGGAGCGAGTGGCTCGAAGACGGTGGTTCCTCGAAAAGAGAGCCCGCCGCCTCCGAAGCCGCAACGTTCGCCTAAGGTTTCGAGGCGGAGGGAAGAAAAGACTCGCATGGCGAGCCCAACCTCCCCCAATAAGTCCTCGAAGGCGAAAGCGCCTTCAGTGCTTTGTCCGGCCAACAGCGCCCGGGGTTCTGCCCCCGGGAAGCGTACGGCTATTCCCGTGAGGGTCTTCAGTTCGAGGAGGACCCCGCGTCTCCTCCGAGCTAGGCCTGGAGGGCATATTCCTTCAATGGAATTGCCGTGGACTCCGGGCCAACTGGGAGGAGCTGCGGAGGCTCGTCTCGTCCCGTTCCCCGTTAGCTATCTTTTTGCAGGAGACCATGCTAGGCGCGTGTCCCCTGCCTGCCCTCCCGGGGTATAAGGGTCTTGCGACCCCACCACCGCGGGATGACCGGGCTGGGGGATGCGCGGTTTACACCCGGCATGATGTCTCCGTTCTTCCTTTCTCTTTAAATACGTCCTTTCAGGCAGTGGTTGTGCAGCTGCACCTGGATAGGAGGTATACTATCATTTCTGCGTACATTCCACCGTCAGCTGACTTCGACGCGGGGGACTTCCGCCGCGTCGTGGTACGGTTGCCGAGGCCCTATATCTTGCTTGGAGATCTGAACGGCAGGCATCCTCTCTGCGGAGATTACTCCATAAATCCCAGGTGTCAAGTCCTTGCCGATCTGATCGAAGAGCTTGAGATGGGTGTCCTAAACGTGGATGAGTTTACGCATCACTGTCCGAGAACCGCTTCATTTTCTTGCCTTGACCTATCTTTGTGCTCTTCGGATGCACAGCCTGATTTTGATTGAGGGTGGTCGATGACCTCCATGGTAGTGATCACTTTCCCATTCAAATATCATTTTCAGGGCAACTGCCGCCTGAGAGACCACCTCGGTGGTGCTTGGCGCGGGTGCGGTGGCCTGCATTCAAGGAAATGACTGAATTCTCTATCTCAGTCGAGAAGTTTAGGTCGGTAGATGAGGCCGTTGAGTTCTTCTCCGGCAACCTCATCGCCGTGGGCCTGACTACTATTCCTAGGAAGTCTGGCCGTTTTGCACGCCGACCACTCCCATGGTGGTCTGCCGAGTGTGAGACGGCCCTGAAACAGAAGCGTTATGCCTACATGCGCTATAAGCGCCGCCCGAACGATTTCACTGTCGCTGAATTTCGTCGGGCTAGGGCTAGGTTCCGGTATATTTCGAAGCACGCCCGCCGCTTTTCTTGGCGGGCATACGTGTCTTCACTTAACGGGAAGACCCCTTTAGCTGAGGTGTGGAAGCGAGTCAAAAGGATTCGGGGCAAGTTCTTGCAGGACCCCCCTCCCGTTCTCCAGGAGAATGGGACCGCAATCTCGGACCCCGCGTCCGTGGCGAAATCCTTAGCGACCGCTTTTTCCGCATTCTCGAGCCGTGATGCTGCTCCACCAGCATTCAATGCACGTCGTGATGTGGCGGAAGGCCGCCGGCTGGACTTTACCTCCAGAGGCGGAGAACCCTTCAACGACAAGTTTACTGTGAGTGAGTTGCGTTCCACCCTCGCTTCGTGCGCGGACACCGCCCATGGTCCGGACGATGTCCCGTATGCCATGCTTCGCCACTGGGTGAGCGAGGCATGGCCTTTCTCTTAGATTTGTTCAACAGGATCTGGGTGGAAGGTCTTCTCCCAGACTCCTGGCGAATCGCTACTGTGCCCGTCTTTCGCAAACCGGGGAGAGATCACTCTACTCCGCCTGGTTTCCGCCCAATCTCTCTAACCTCTTGCGTGTGCAAGTTGATGGAGAAATTGGTAAATGTTAGATTAGCCTATTTCCTGGACAGCGGAGGCCATCTGTCTTCTGCACAGTGCGGCTGTCGTAAGTTCCACTCCACGTCGGATGCTCTGCTCCGACTGGAAAATGCCTTCTGCGAGGCTTTCCTTCGTAGACAGCACTACGCCACGGTCTTTTTCGATCTGGAGAAGGCGTATGATACCGCATGGCGATACGGTATCATGGAGACTCTCCACACGATGGGGGCGAGGGGACGCCTCCCAATGTTTATATCTGAATTTTTGTGAGATCGTCGATTCCGCGTACGGGTGGGGGGAGCTCTCTCCGGCCCAAAGGAGCAGGAAGAGGGTGTCCCGCAGGGAAGTGTCCTCAGTGTCACACTCTTTGCCCTGAGCATCAACGGCGTCACCTCGGTGCTGCCGGAAAATGTTCTCGCTACGCTCTACGTGGACGACCTTTCGATCTCCTTTGGCGCGGCCCAGATGCCAACTCTGGAGCGTGACTCCAAATGGCATTGAACTGCGTCTCTCGTTATCCTGAAGCGCACAGGTTTCGGCCTTCTTTGGCCAAGACTAAGGTGGTGCACTTCTGCCGCCAACCACGGCTCCACCCCGACCCAGATTTGTTTCTTAATGGGGTGCACCTGGATGTGGTTAATCGCACCGTTTCCTTGGTCTTGTATTCGACTGACGCCTCACCTGGGAGGCTCATATTCGCAGCCTTAGGGTCTCTTGTACCCGCGCCATGGATATTCTCCGTTCCGTGACGTTCAGCGCTTGGGGCGCTGATAGGGCTACTGCCCTACTTTTTTATGCTCGGCTGCATCCGCAGCCGAGCGTTTATTGCGGAAGGTGGATTCGATCCACCACACATGCCTTCGCTCTCCGACCGGTGCCTTTCGCACTTTCCCCATTGAGAGCCTGTTGGTCGATGCTGGAGAGATGCCACTCACTCTGCGCTGCGTGCAGTGCATCACTCGCCTGTACGCGCGAGCACGGCGCCTCCCTCAGTCACCAACAGCTTTCACTGCATCTGCAGCTGATCTCGATGGTGCCTATGCCGCCGAGAGACGCTAGTCATACCCTAAGCCCTTTGGGTTTAGGGCCAGGAAACTCCTTCGAGAGGTAGATATAGCTCTCGGGCTGGTGGCGCCCCTGGTTCTGCCCAGGACGCCACCAGGGAGGGTACCAAATTTGGCTATTTGTCGTCACGCCTCTGCTCCCAAAGCTTGTACTGCGCCGGGAGTATTGCGTTCGACCTTTTTGGAGCACACCTCGTGTCACGCTGGAACCGTGCCAGTGTATACGGATGGATCCAAGTCCCAAGAGGGGGTCGGCTTCCGCGCCGGATCCCATCTATTTAAAGTCAGCGGGGCTCTACCAGGCGCTGCGTCTGTCTTCACGGCTGAGCTGGTGGCAATACACCACTCCGTACGGGAGATTACGCGACGTACCCGGTTCGGAAACCGGATTGTGATCTATAGCGACTCACAAAGCTCCGTGAGTGCTTTCGGGGTATTTGAATCTCCGCATTCTCTGGTTCGCGATATCCGTGACGCCATGGTTTTGGCGAACGGGCCGAGAGTCGAGATTATCTTCTGCTGGGTTCCAGGACATGTAGGAATTGCGGGGAATGAGCGTGCCGATGAGGGCGCCAAAGAGTCCGCGAGGACTCTGTGACCGGACCAGCGTTTCGCTCTTCCTCACACCGACTACATGGCAGGAATACGGGCAGCTCTTCGGACTGTTTGGCAAAGAAGATGGGAGACGGTCGAAGGGAACTTAAAGTTGCGTGCCATTGTGCCCGCGACTGTTCCCATGGACCTATCGCCCAATGTCGTGACTGATTCAGGTTGCCTTCTGTCGTCTCCGATTCGGACACACGCGTGTGACGCATCGCTATTTGATGGAGCGCTCGCCTGCGCCCTATTGCGACGACTGCGTCGTCCCCCAGACTGTTCGGCACATTCTTGTCGAATGTCCCAGTCTAGGTGATCTTCGCGCACGATACCTGTCCCCGTGCCGGATTGGTGGGGTTGCTACCGCCTGTCCCTTGTACTCGGGACGGATTCGTGCACATTGACTTGTGGACTTGTTGACTTTTGGGGGGAGGCCGGGCTTCTTCACTTTATTTAAGGTTCTTTTTTGTTTTTTGTTTGTTATTGTTTTTGTTTGTAGGTTGCACTCTCCTGCACCGGGGTGAGTGGGACCTTCCCCCGCTGCTGGAGATTGCTTCCTGATTGTTAAGTTTTTCCAATTTATATCATCGTTATGTTTTAATATTTTTATTTTAAAGTAGCCTAGTTCTAGGCTGTCGTGTTTTTCTGCGACTTGTGCCCAAGTGGGCAGTTGCCAGATGGGCCTTATAAAATTTAAGAAAAGGTCCCAAACTAGCGATAATCGATAATTTCTGTTCAGTTTTTGGTTCCAATTTAGCACAGGGGCGAGCCGGGCAAGTTTCACACACAAGCGCTCCAAAAATTGACCAATTACCACCAAATAGATTTATATGAACAATTTACGTTCAGGTACAGACAAACATAAGAGGTGCTGAAGTTCGATAAAGATTTTTTTGGATTTTGAATTCTTCGATGAAATAAATTTGTTTTTGGCATGTCGCTACCAGGTAAAGGAGGTAACGGTAAAAGTGGTAAAATGCTCGTCTTTGAAGAGGTAGTTTTGAGTCGGATGGGATTCCATAGTGGTTCCAGCACCACAATACAACGTATATAAAATTGAAATATGGATTACAGTATGGTATTACAGGTATAATTAATTGACTTGTAAAAAGGATGGGAAGTGTAGGATAGTATGGTTGACTTGTGAGTAAGGCAGTGGAATATAACGTAACGTAACATAATGAAATTTAAGGTAAGGTAAGGTAAGGTAACTAAGGTAAGATAACTAAGGTAGGGTATGGTATGGTATGGTAACTATGATGAACTGTGAATTGGGATCTTGATTCGAAGTAAAGTGGAGCACCAATGAGTGGGTCACTGGTTCAAAGCGGGCAGTTAAAGGCGTGCGTTCGTTTTTGTGTGTTGGTGTAAGGGAAAATCTTTTATTAGAGGGATTTTTGTGGAATATATTTTGAAAGTAAAATTGATTTCCCGTTTATGTTAAGCATAGTTAAAATTTTAATATATATATATATATATATATATATATATATATATATATATATATATATATATATATATATATATATATATATATATATATATATATATATGTATATATATATATATATAGATATATATATATATATATAGATATATATATATATATCTAGATATATATAGATATATATATATATATATATATATAGATATATATATATATATATAGATATATATATATATATATATATATATATATATAGATATATATATATATAGATATATATATATATATATATATATATATATATATATATATATATATATATATATATATATATATATATATATATATATATATATATATATATATATATATATATATATATATATATATATATATATATATATATATATATATATATATATATATATATATATATATATATATATATATATATATATATATATATATATATATATATATATATATATATATATATATATATATATATATATATATATATATATATATATATATATATATATATATATATATATTGATTAAATCATCCTGATTATATTTGATTAGAGAACATTTTAATATTATAAAATTCCCTGTGAGTCTTGCCATTATAGGAATGCCCTAGAGGGCATTGCTATAGCACTGCCCCCCTAAGAAAGTACCCCCTCCCCTTTTTTAAAAGAGTACTACCAGTCCGAGTGAAGCCGAGGTCTTTTTACGACGCGACCGGAGCGTGTGACAGTGTCACTGGTTAGGCTACGGGGGGCACAGATACGCTGTGGCATTTCCAGTAGCATTGGACGAGGCACCGACACGTTTGAAGGTTGATGGAGCGAAAGTGATCGGCTTATTGGTTCCTCCCAGATGGCGTCAAGCGGGACGTGGGAGTCTTGAGTCTTGTTCTCCACTGACGGTAAGACTAATGGTAGAGAGCTTTGCTCCTAGCTAAACACCACTGCCGATGAGGGTTCCTCCAACATTAGAAGAGGAGGCAACAAAACGGAAGGTGGTGTTTGAATAGTAGGGGTGGATGAATAGGTGGGCTGAAGATTGTTGGGGAAGGGGGGTACTGGAACATAAAGGGTTATAGTGGGAGAAGAAATAAAGGGCGTTCTAGGTGAACGATTTCTATATAGGCGGGTTTCAGGCGGTCTATGGAGACAGTATCCTACCTGGTGCAAAGCTGAAGGACGAAGAACTTCGACTTCTTGGAAATGATGAGAATGGGTCCGTCATAGACAGGTTGCAATGAAGTGCAAGTTGAATCGCGACGGACGAAAACATGGGAGCATGTTGTCATCTCTTACAGCACAAAGGTTTTATAATTAGCAGGCACTCTATGGGCGGTAGGCTTAACCTCGGCCATTACCTGTACAAAATTGTGTACGTATGAAGCAAGATCGATGTGAGATGGTAGAGGCTGGTCAGAAGAAGACAAGAATTGACCAGGAAGACGAAGTTGAGTACCGTGAACTAATACCGCTGAAGGGCAAGCCAAATCCTCTATCAATGGCGAGTGAACACCTAGTATAATCAAAGGTAGCTTGTCCACCCAAGTGATATTTAGATCGGTGGAGCGTAAGCTTGCTTTTGTGTTCTTATCTAGACTTTCCACTGCAGTGTTGCTTTGGGGATGGTAGCTTGTGATACGAAGGGGAAAGGAGCCAAACACTGACATAAGTGCATCCCAGTGATGGGATTCAAATTGGCTGCTACGATCAGGCATGATCGTTGAGGGAGCACCAAAACGAGGTCCCCATGCTGAGACGAAGGCTCGAGTGACAGTGGAAGCTCTGATGTCTGAGATAAGAACAGTCTCTGGCCAACGGGTGAAACGATCGATCATGGTGAGAAGGTAATTGCAACCACGAGAGTAAAGTAATGGACCTAAATGACGTCAAAACGCGATGAAGGAAGGAGAAAGGGAACCAGAGGAGTTTTTGTGTTACGATGGACTTTGGCGCGCTGGCATCGCAGACATGATCGAGTCCATTTGGATACGTCGGCACTCATACCCGGCCACACGAATTGTTGTGAAATGAGCTTGTGTGTGCCATTGACACCCAGATGAGAGAGACCGTGAATTTGGTCGAAAATGTGCCGACGATAAGAGAGGAATATGAGGACGAGGATAGTTAGGTAATGAAAAGTCGAACAGGATGCGTCCGGAATGACTGTCCGGTAAGTTTATCTCGCGAACGACGAGTTGAGAAGAGTGACGCAGTGTTTGAGTATCTTCATCTTGTTCCTGGGCTAGCGCTATTGTCGCATGATCGATGGGCGCGGTGTGAGAGAGTTGCGTAACCGAAATCGCGGAAATGCCGTAAAGCGCATCCGGTACGACGTTTGAAAAACCAGGAACATAGCAAATATCGTTCGTCATCTGCAGGATGAAGTCAAGATGACGAGTGTCAACAGCAGTGTGTACTGACGAAGTACTACGGGACGAACAAGCACCGACCAAAGGCTTATGGTCAGTAGAAATAGTGATTTCACGCACTTCCAAATTATAGCAGAAGTGGCGGACTGCGAGGTATATTCCGAGTAGCTCGCGAGAAAACGTACTATACTTCATTTGAGAGTGAGAAAGAGATCGAGAGAAGAAAGCGAGAGGTTGCCATTGATCACCAATCTTTTGTTGCAAGGTTGCATCTCTAGCGTACGAGAAAGGCAGGCGAGCGGCTTAAAAGGTTCGTTTGAATGAGTCTTTGGGGGGACTCAGGATGTCCGAGTGGATTCACCGCTGGCTAACAGTGGTCCAGCGATGCGGAAAGCTGTTCGCAATTCGCCTACGCTATTATTTTTTTCTTTGCTCCTTTTCCTTCTCCCCTCTATCTACAATGGCGCCCAGACCCGGGAGGGGCAGCGGTAGCCCTCGGATAACATTTCCAAATGGACTCTTCATTTCTTCAAAATACGCTCCGCTTCTAGGAGGGGGGTTATATAGCGTACGAGAAGTGCAGGCGAGCGGCTTTAAAGCTTCGTTTGAATTAGTCTTTTGTGGGACTCAGGATGGCCGAGTGGATTCGTCGCTGGCTAACAGTGGTCCATTGACGCGGGAAACTGTTCTCAACTCGCCTATGCAATTATTTTTTTTTTTTTTTGCCCGTTCTCCTACTTCCCTCTATCTTCACATCTACATGAGTTGAGGATGCATCCGAGGAGACGCTAATGGGGGCTCATGGAGAAGGATGAGCCAATTCCACAGCTCTTGCAATAGCCTCTTTGGTGCGAAAAAATGAATCGCACGCCTCAGTAGACCATTCAAAATGAGAGTTCTTTTTGGTCTTGATGAGCATTGAATTGATAGGTTGCATGACCTGGGCACAGTTTGTAATGAACCTGATAGAAGTTGATCATGGCACAGAAACGTCTGCGTTGCTTGCGTGATGTAGGTCGAGAAAAATTGCGCATCACGCTAACTTTATCTTCTAGTGTGCTAATCCCGTCATTCGAGACATGGTGTCTCAAGAAGGAGAATTGGGAGATACCACAAAGACACTTGGAAGTGTTGAGTACGATACCGTACCCTTGAAAGAGATTAAAGACCTGACTAAGTTGACAAAGGTGTTCCTCCACCAAAGAAGATGCTATTAAGAGGTCATCGATGTATCAAAATACAAAAGGAAGACCCCCTAAAGGACTGGGTCCATAAAACGCTTTTAAGATTGAACCGAATTGAGCAATCTCTAAGGCATTTTTTCCATTTTGAAGGAGTCTACCAGAGTAGTGATGTAAGTCTTTGAAACATCGTTTGGGTGAATAGGGTTCTGGTTGAAAACACGAACCCGATCTAGGCGAGAAAAGAGAGAACAGCCTGAGAGAGATGAGGTGAAGAATTGCGGTCAGGAATTGTTACCACGTTAAGAGATTGGAATCCCCAACTGATCTGAATTTCCCCTGGGTAGATTTGGGCACAATGTTGAGTGGAGAGGCCCATGGAGAAGAGGAAGGCCTACAAATGCATGCATCCATCGTGAGTTGAAATTCCTCACTCATAGCAGACACTTTATTTGGAGCTAGACGGCGTGGTCGGAAAAAATATAGGACCTCCTGTTGTCTCGATCCGATGCACCACACTATGTTTTATGGGCCTATCCTTTGAAGGTGAAAGGGTGAGTTTAGGAAACTCCTGAAAAGGGCGCTGAAACGGTGGCTCTGTGGGTGGGAGACGAATAGAAAGGAGGGAACTCTGAGAAGGTGAGTACGAATCTGAAACTGTGAGTAGAGATTTGCGGTAGACAATCTTTCGGAGTCGAGAATCGACCAAAGGTCGTGGGCAGAAAGAAAATCGAAGACCAATATTAAACATTCTACCTCGGCATTAACAAAAATCCATCGAAAAACTCTACGGAGACCGAGTGAGAATTGAAGATTATGCCTTACATAGGTCCTAATATTGGTCGAATTGGCTGCCTTCAGAACTAAATTTGAGGGAGCAGAAGCTTTGTCGGACTTGGTATGACACTGCATTCAGCAACAGTGTCTACCAGGAATGATAAACCAGAAAGTGGGTCAAAGATACGAAAAGGAGGACCAATCGGAGGAAATGACGTGTAGGTAGGGGCTGTAGACTCGTTTATCCCTTGCCTTCTTAGTTTAAAGTTTGTGGTTGAGAGGCTGGAGTAAGAGGAATGCGAGAATTTGAAAGTTGTTAAATTGAAGTTTGAGGATTTGGAGAAAGTAGTTGAGTTGGGTGAAGTGAGAAAACTGAAAGGTTGAGGGTATAAGGTACTGGTTCTAAATATGTGCACAGTTGCAAGCATTTTAGAGTTTGTGCACCATATTTATTGTGGTATCATCACCACTAAGTTGAATGAGAAGAAAAGGAAACGTTATGCTTCGGGAGACTACTTGGCACAGTATGTGAAGAAGCAAAACGGTGGCTACAATGCTGTGTACAGTGTACAGCGTTGTGCTCGTACCTTTGATGATACCAGCATAGAGCCTGGTGGTGTGGAAGGTTATAATAATAGGCGGAAGAATGAGGTTGAAAATTTTGCTGCCTCTCACCTTTTGCAGTGGGATGCCCTCGTTGGTTTCTCGTATGGGAACCCGAGAAGGACCTTCGTCTCCGATCGCCAAACCCTGTCCGTACTCGCTCTGTGATTCCTGCTGCAGCTTGAGACCCTAGATGTCGGCTTCCATCCTCCGTATTGAAGCATCAAGGTCCCTCGATAGAGAAGATGGAACCCTTGAACGCTCCGACCGGTCGTCTGAGGAGCTAGCCGTTTCCCAAACCTGAGAAATTAAAAGACTATTGTTAAATGGGCCGTGAGTTTAGCCGTTGCCCCAATTCACATAAGGACTCCTGTATAATTTGTCTGCAGCTATAGCAATCTCCCCAATGCTCGTGGGGCTCGAGCCTAGGATCAGTGGCCTGATTACCTCTGGGACTCCTCTTATGAAAATCTCCGTGAGGAGAGGGCTTAAAAGTTTGGTTTGAGCACCTTTTACCCTGATAAGGTCCTTCAGATGCGTTAGGAAAGAAATACGATTCTTATATCCCATTTCCAGAGTGTTCAGGAGCTCTCTCAGTTCGTCTGCTTAGGACCTGACGTATTTTCTGAGGAAAGCCTCCTTCAGGCGGTCTAGAAAGCCAGCCTGTTCCCCGTTATTTAGAACTTCCCCGAACTGTATAAAAATACTTATGGGCAAACTCTGAATTATTGCTGCAATTTTCTCTTCTTCAGTGATGCTCTGAGGTTTGAGGAGTAGGGACGAGATTTCCAACCATGCAATTGGGTTTGCAGGATCATATGCAGGGAACGAGAGGTACTCATGTGGCTGCTTGTGGGTGGACTGGGGATTGGAGGCAGTCGGTTGGTTATGATGATCCGGTTGGCCGCTAGCAGATGTCCTAATTTGTTGTGGTTGTTCCATCATAGTCACTATATTTTATGTGTCTTGTGCTGGTTGAATGAATGTGTTCATGTGTGTGAAGTAGCTGTGGTTGTTTGCACGTGTATGTGTGTGTAAAAATTATTCACGAGCACAGGAATGTGAAGAAATGAAAAATAATTATGAGAAATAAAGGAAATTGTTCACTCGTTGTATATAGGGGATAATATCAAATTAATATGATATGATTGTGACAATTGGAGGGAGGATGCAAAAGAAAATAGGTAGGTCAGAGCTGGAAACCAGCTGTCGGACGAGAGGTCACGAGGTGTTGCTCCTGCACGTTACCGATTTTATGCGTTCTTTGATAATTTTTTCCCTATGTTCCCGTGCTCTTCACTTCCGTTCTATATATAGTTAATAATCAATATTTTATTATACTTTTGGATTTATCGATTTATCGGTTATCACCTTATTGGGCGATAAATTTATCGCCAGTTATCGATTATCGGTTATCGCCGATAAGGTTATCGTTTTCGATTTATCGGTTATCATGATCTTTTTTTTCGTTATCACGTCCACCTATGGAAATGACGCGCGGAGTTCGAGAAATTATTTTAACGTTTTAATTTATTTATTGATTGATGGGAGATTATTAAATTCTGGGCACCATTTTATTGGTTTGGTTGTTAGTGGGATTGATTCTAGTTAATAAATCAGACTAGATAGCTATTTGAAAACCATTACCATAAATTTGTTGAATTCGATGGAATAGTCGTTTGCTAATATTTAGGCCTAACGACTACAGTGAACTAAATTTGGAAAACTTCGAACGCGAAGGTTATAAAAAAACGGACGATAAACAAAATATATATTTATAAAATCAACGAATGCACAATGAGCGAATTGAATTAGGAAATAACAAGTGAGAGGTAATTACAATTATACGAATTGAAGGATTATATTATAGGATGCTATTTCAGTTATAATTGACTTGTAAAAAGAATGGGACGTGTATGATAGTATGGTTGACCTGTGAGGAAGGTAGTAAAATATAACGTAACGTAATCGCATATATGAAATTAGCGAAAAGTATGGAGTGAAATGTAAGGTGAGATAAGGTAAGGTAAGGTAACTATGATGGACTGTGAATTGAGATCTTGATTCGAAGTAAAGTGGAGCACGAGTGAGTGGGTAACTGCTTCAAAGCGGGCAGTAAAAACGTGCGTTCGTTTATGTGTGTTAGTGTAAGGGAAAATCTTTTACTAGAGGGATTTTTGTGGAATAAATTTTGAAAGTAAAATTGGTTTCCCCGTTTATGTTGAGATGTGTTATAATTTGAATATATATATACATTGATTAAATCATATTGATTATTTTAATGGAGGGCATTTTAATATAATAAAATTACCTGGGAGTCTTGCCATTATAGGAATGCCCTAGAAGACATTGCTATACTTTTCGCCTTAAGGAAGCTACGATCACCTAATAACACAGCCTACGAAATTACAAGAGAGAAACCCTTTTCATCCCAATAGACCATACCCTAGCTTTTCGATAATTCATTGTATCCTCAACGCTCACAGGCCGCCCCCTCAACCAATTTAGAGGAACTACGAAGAACAGCCCTTTAAGTGAAGAGCTTGTAAGACACAAGTTCATTCATTCCCTGCCAGCTAACATTGCGCCCATAATTGCCATTCAGAAAGAACTAGCCCTGGCACAATTAAGAAAACTGGCGGATGAACTGATGACATTTGATAGAGCACAGTGCCTTAATATAAATACTTGTAGTGAGTCGATATGTCGCAGTGTCGTTTCCGTGTCCAAGGCGTTTATGCCTTATGCTAATAACGAAACGAGTGATAATTATATAAATAATTGGACGGGAAATGCGCGGTCATTGTCCAAGGGTGACTACCGTAATGAGAATCGCCCCAGTTATATGCATAATAATAGTGATCACAGTGCGCATAATATACCAAAAGGATTTCGACCGTTCCGAAAGAGCCAAAGACCTGCAGCTTGCCACTCACACGTATACTTTGGAGAGAAGGCTAAATTCTGCAAACCCTGGTGCAGGTGCCCCAAGAGAGGAGAAAAGGTGCAGATGCAACCTTCCTCTCGGCCATCTTCGTCGGCCCCGGCGGAAAACTAGCTGGGCATGGCATTGCAAGCGCAGATGCTGGTGTGCCATCTGTTTTCACCATCGCCGCTAAAGGGTTTTTAATCGACATGGGGGCGAGTGTATCAATAATTTGCAGATACCACTTCACCGTTATTAGATATTGACTTTCTAAGACATTTTAATCTTTTAGTGAATTGTGCGCGCAGCATTCTTATAGACGAGCAAACCAAACTTGTATCGGAAATGTCATTACCTGGATAACCTGCGGTAGCCTTAATTATCAATGACCTTCAGCACCTACCACCCCATTGTAGAGCCATGTTGGCAAAATATGAGGCTGTGTACGGCCCCGCAGCCGTTCATGCCTCCCCGTCATCGCCGCACTCAGTGACGCATACAATCGAAGCTGGTAGTGCTCCACCGAAATTCGCACCAGTTATGGTTGAGGAACGATACAATCACCAGTTGTAGGAAAGAACGAGGTCCTAACTTTTGAGTGATGGGTGTCTTTGTGGTGATTTATTAATCTGACTCCAAGGATCAATAATCTTCAAGTGTTGCTTTGCTTAGCTGGGCTTAGTGAAGGCTTAAAACAAAGATGAAGTTACTTAATAAACACTTTATTTAAATAACAAAAGTTATATTATAAACGGCGCGATTACATTAGCGTATTCGACGAGAGACTATTATGTCTATGTATTAACAAAGCGAATACGTGTTGAAGGCGAGACAAGAATAAGAAATAACGATAACAATGGTAATATGACTAATAATGATTAAGAGTAGTCTTATCTGATCTCTTTTTATCTATATCTCCTTTTTTGTATTTGATTATTCTTTGTATATGTTCGAAATACAGAGGGCGTGGCCAGAAAGGACCCGCGTTCATATTAGGAGTCTCAAATCTCAAGCCCTGGGAGAAGCTAAGCTGCTTTTACACTGTGTCTAGATTTTGGATCCAATGTTTATTCACGTCATTTGATATGCTTCTCGCCCCATCGCCTCGTACGGTCAGCAACTGTATTTATTCAGTCTCTTAAGTAAACCTCCATGTTTGATAATTTTATCTCGAGGCACGACTTGAGCAGTTTATCAAACAGGTGTTCGAGCGTCTGGCATTTGCTCCCTTTGAGTCTAGCGGTCTCATGCTTAAATACGAATATATATATATGTACATTTACAAACCAATACAATATTGAATCTTTACATTACATTTAAATATGGCATACTTGGATAAAATAGGACCAATTCGCGTCCACTTTGTGTAGGTGTTTTTCAGGCATATTGAATCCAGTGTAGATACTCTACAGCTACATTTATATATATATATATATATATATATATATATATATATATATATATATATATATATATATTTATATATATATATATACATATATATATATATATATATATATATATATATATATATATATATATATATATATATATATATATATATATATATATATATATATAATTTTATATCATTTTTCTTAAATATTATATATTTTCAAAAAGTCTTCAAAAACAATTAGCAACATTTTTGATAACATTTACACGCACGTACCAACGTTTCCAAATATTCCGCATGGAAGACAAAAATGTTCACTTGTTCTCTCGACAGCTCTAAATCAAGACTCTCATAAATTTCGCCTTTTTACCATCGTGATTTTCAATTACATTTACCCACAATTCGTGATTTTAATTACATTTTAATTACATTTCAATTAGTTACAAATACATTTAAATTATTTACCATTACCTATCTACCTTAAGCCAAGTTTAGTCACGAAAAAAATTCAGTGTTAAACTCATGTTCATTTTGTATAATTAAATTCGAATTCAACAAATATAATTTCAAATATGTTCCATTCTTGTTAATCTATGATAATATATATTTTGTTGTATCCTCTTTGTATTTCATCCATTCCTTAACGATTTCGTGTCCAAACATTAAGCCTAACTTTGCGATAAGCTTAGCCACTCGAGCCATTTTTACGATTCAATAACTCTCTTCAAAAACTTATAGATATAGGTTTTTTGTGAAGTATCTATCTAGGTTGATACCACGATGACCCTATGTCTATATCAGAACAAAGCCTACTTATGGTATAGTTCGACCACTACAGTTTCTTTAAATAGAGAAGCTACAGGTTGTCAAAGCAACTTTCCAAACACAATTGAAGGATGGGTTCGTGCGCCCGTCAAAATCACCATGGGCTTCGCCGATTCACATTGTGCCGACGAAGTCGCCCGGTGAGTACAGGGTGGTGGGCGATTTCCGAGCGCTCAATGCGATCACCAAGCCCGGCAGTATCCGTTGCCGCGGATTCAAAGTGTTATGAACCTCTTCCATGGCAAAAAGATATTTTCAAGGTTGGATCTGATTCGTGCTTATCATCAAATCCCTACGAACCAAGGAGACCTAGAGAAGACTGCGGTCACAACTCCATTTGGTTTTGGGGAGTACGTAAGGCTCTTATTATGCCTCCGAAATGCAAGCTGCACCTTCCAATGGTACATGGACATCCTGTTTCGGGGATTAGGGTTCGTTTATGTATATATAGACGACATCCTGTCCTGATATTTTCAGACAATATGGATGACCACCTGAAGCATAGATTTATTTGTACTATATATATATATATATATATATATATATATATATATATATATATATATATATATATATATATTTATAATTTGAAGAAGGGTTGGTAACCCTGACTTAAATCGGGAGATTGGTACACTCGCTCTCCCAAGTATCTTAAAAATAAGCCATGAAGCTTCATTCACTTAGCTGTGCTGCATTAGAGAACAGGTTTTTAAATATTTGAATTGTAATTGTTTAGCTAAATATTTCCCAGATAGAATCCCGAATTAATGCTTAATTCTTTTGTCTCGTTTACATACCGATTCAACTCCGTTATAATCCAATTTACTTATAATCTAATATATTTACCAATTACTATTTATCCAATTTACTTATAATCTATTTACCAATTACTATCCACCAATTATCTATTTACCAATTTACTTGTAATCTATTTACCAAACTATTTACCAAACTATTTTCCAATTATCTATTTACCAATTACTATCCACCAATTATCTATTTACCAATTACTATCCACCAATTATCTATTTGCCAATACTATCCACCAATTATCTATTTACCAATTACTATCTACCAATTATCTATTTACCATTACTATTTACCAATTATCCAATTTCCAATTATCAATCATCATTTTTATACTATAATTACCAATAATATAATTACCAATTATCTAATTATCAATTATCATTTATAATTTATCATTTATTAATTATACCAAACCATATTTATCAATTGTAAATCCATTCCCGTTAACTCATTCAAATTTAATTCACGTGTAATTCTCAATCCAATCATAAATTGTTACTTGATAAATTTACCCTTAAATAATCTAACTGATTATTCAATAATATATAGTTTTCTCAAAACTCTTTGTTTTTAATTTAAGTATTTTCCCAACGTCGCCCAGATTAGGCTTAAGGAATTCGTCTGCAAAATTTAGACCTGCGCGATCATTTAACAATTCATTCCTTTGAATAACGAAATATAAATTTTTATGTTTATTGTGATCAAAGAGCTATCTAGGATATATTACCGCAATATTCATTTAAAACCTATACTGGTCGAAAACGGTCTGAGAATATTCCCGGAGAAATGCGAGTTGGCAAAGGAGGAACTCAATTTTTTAGGGCATCACATTTCGGTGGAAGGATTTGTCCACCAGCAAAGAAAATGAAGGAAATTGGAGACATACCATTACCGAAGGACTACAAGGAGCTTCGAAGATATTTGCGCATCTTAGGATACTATCGAGGAATGATTCTTAACTTTGCCGCGATTGCAGCCCCGTTGACCGAGCTAGTACGCCTGCAACCTAAGGTCCGAGAGCTCGTGTAGAATGATGAGGCACGAGGATCATTTTAAAATACCAAATCGCTTTTAATCGGGCCGGTTAAACCTTGGCACCCGCTACCCAATGATTCGCATCCCAGCTGGTGAACTCCTAGCGGCATATCTTGTTGTGATCCACTCCAGGCACCTGATTGAAGGTCGCCGAATTTTTTAAGGTAAAATTTATTATTGAATGAGAATTTACAATTTTTAGCACAAAGAAAAATAAGCCTTAGGAAAGTATTGACCGATACAGGGAGATCTAAATATGTAATTTATCGCAAATGAAAGGAAGAAGATCGTCTAAAGGAACTTAAATAAACAAAGAATAAACATCGAAGCTGAAAAGAATGACATTGTTGGGGTAAGGTATTGTATTAAGCTTCTCTAAAAGTTCACAACTATTTTTAATATGAGATTCAATGATAAACTTTGCCTTAAAAAATCCGGGCTTCCGATGGGTGGGGCGTATCTCCCACCCTCTCTAATTTATATATGGAATGCTTTGAGACGTTATTCTTGCCCCAAATCCTCAATTTTCCTCTTGCAGGATACTGTTACATTGATGATAACATAAACCTTTGGCCTTCCTCAAAAGATATTTATAATTTTCTATGTAATCTTAATTCTCTAGTCCCTTATATTAAATTTACACTTGAAATTGAGGAAAATGGGACTCTTCCTTTTCTTGACCTTTTGATACATAGGACACCGTCAGGTTCTAAATTCTCTGTTTATCGCAAACCGTCTAACTCCAGTTCATATATTCACTTTTATTCTTATCATAGTGTTAAAATTAAACGGTCTGCATTCACTTCTATGTTTCTGCGTGCATTACACCTTGTTAATCCTGAATTTTTGGATAAGAAATTGTCCAATATCTTTGAGATAGGTAAGAAATTTGTTACCCACGTCAATTTTTGCATACTTCATTAAACTTTGCAAAGAGAACTTTTTATAGAACTGATAACCCACCGGTTTTCAAATACAAAAATTGTCTTATCTTGCCATACTTTGATCCATTTTTTTTTTGTCTCGCCCGTATTTTTAAGCAACTTAATATCTCTGTAAATTTTAGATATGAATCCACTTTATATAAAATGTTAGTCCACAATAATGTTCTATTTGTAGTTTACCTTACTTCGGGCAAACTGGTAAATCTTGATCTACTAGAATTTACCAACATAAGTATGATATTAGAAGAGGTGAACTAAACAGCACTTATTTTTACATTTTTCTCAAAATAACCAACGCATTGCCAGAAATTCTGCAAATTTCCTTTATCATTCCGCTGATTTCACAAAAAGAAATATTGTCGAATGTTCCTTAATTGGTGTCTTACCCATTATAAACATTTCCCCTGGCTTATTGAAGCCCACCCTGTTTTTTTAAAAAACTTGTCCTGAATGAAATAACTTCATAATGCAGCCTGTTGTCACACTTTATTAGTGTAATATCATTTGCATTGCCTCCCCCACCACGTGTCTTTGTTGTGCCTGTGGATTAACTCTTATCCCTAAATGTTTTCGCTCTAATGATAATCCTTTAAACTGTTTTTTTTCCCCCACCATTTTCCATTCATATACATGGCGGTGTTGTGTGTATATCGTTTTGGGGATGCATATGTTCTTTTTCCTGGTAGTCTTCTGTCTTGTTTTTGTGTTTTTTCAAATGGTTTGTACTTTGTGATGGGCGTTCCCTTCGTATCTTTGTACCCTATATAAGGTTGTCTTCTTCATATATATATATATATATATATATATATATATATATATATATATATATATATATATATATATATATATATATATATATATATATATATATATTGTTTAACTTCACGCTCCGTTTAAGTTGGATTTACATTCAGATACAAGTTACTTTGAAGGATAACAAATTGGTTTTAATTATTATTGGATTACAAGTGAGATGAGTGGAGACTCGATTAAGCCGGGACACCTCATTGAGAGATACAGGTCTTTTTTTAGTCCATTGACTTCAAAACCCTTCTAGGTATCCGTTCCCCAAAAGGTAACATGTTAGCAAAGGCCACATATACCATCAGAGGACAACATTTGATAAAATGACTGATAAGGGGACGAAGGTCGTGCATTTCATTGGCCGGAGCCTTCCAGCAAATACGGCGAATCATTCCGAGGGGACCATTAATAGTGCTATTCGGACATTTAATAGCTCGCCGGTGATTTTGACACCGCACTCGATCATGAATTTCGTCAAAGGGTGGGCGTATGCAAGTGAACACTAGTACTTCTTTGAATACATCATCGAAGAGTTAGCCAACCAAGGAGCGGTCACGGTCAAAGGTGTGATGAGAAAACGCGTGGGCGGGGCCTGAGACTGAGTCCTACACGTTGTCACGTTCGATCATGGCAGGCTCTCTGAGTTGGTGTGTGCCAGTTGGGATCGTTACCAGATTAATTAATTTGTACTCCTACCACCGTTTCGGTCATAGTAATCGCTTGTGTAGACGTGCAAGCTAAGGTTTACAAGAACTTCAAACAATGTGGCGCATACCTCCTGGAGAAGGAGATTGTGGCCATAAAGGCTGCGGGACGACTCTCTTTTCGCGAGGTTAAGACTTGGTCATATCGCCCCCTGTGCAATGTGGGGCGTCTTATAGAACCAAAGTTACGCAGGCAACCTCTCCTCGTGGACCCTCTAGGCGAACGATCACTGCCACCCCAACGTCCATTCAGAACTCTTCTGCTGATTCCACTCTAGTAGCAATAGTGAACAAAGGGCTCACATCCAACCTTGGATAAAACCAGAGTCTCCCTCACATTCCCCTATGTGGGATTTCCTTTAGGGCGAAATGGCTGCATGAATTCACCGGGTGGTTAGACTCACAGAAGACAAACTTAACGAATGTGGTCATGAGACCGTCTTCGAGGACTCTGAAAGCTGTACATCGAAATGAGAACATAACTAAATCAGTTTTGATTCACATCTCACTACCTAAAGTTGGACCTGGCGGTGCGGAGTTGCGGACGCTCTAAAAGAGGTACCCTGCCCCCGAAGCTGCCCATCCCCCCTCCTCCAAGGATTTCGAGGCGAAGCGAGGAAAAGACGGATGGTGAGCCCAACATCCGCCAATAAGTCCTCGAATAAGACAGCGCCTTATACGGCTAACACCCTCCCGGATGTGCTCAGTCATTCCCGTAATGCTCTTCTCGTCGAACATTACACCCGCATCTCCTCCGAGCTACTTATAGATGGCAAATTCCCTCAATGTAATTGCTGTGGATTCAGGGCCAACTGGAGTGGAGCTGCGGAGGCTCGTCTCCTCCTGTTCTCCGTTAACTATCTTTCTACAGGAGACAATGCCGAGCTCGTGCCTCCTGCCCAGTGTCCCTGGGTATGAGAGTTTTGCAACCCTACCATCAAGGTGGCGGGGGGGCCTCGGGCAGGAGGATGCGCGCGATTCACATTCGGTATGATGTCTCGGTTCTTCTTTTCGCTATAAATACCTCCATTTAGGCAGTTGAAGTCAAGCTACTATAGCGTACGAGAAGTGCAGGCGAGCGGCAGTTAAAGCTTCGTTTGAATGAGTCTTTTTTGAGACTCAGGATGGCCGAGTGGATTCACCGCTGGCTAACAGTGGTCCAGGGAAGCAGGAAGCTGTTCGCAACTCGCCTACGCTATTATTTTTTCTTTGCCCCCCTTTGCTACTCTCCTATATCTACACTACTCATGACTAGGGTGCATAATATGATTAGTGCCTACATTCCCCTGACATCGACACGTGGGAGTTCCGTCACGTCGTAGCACTTTTTCTCTAGTGGGAGTACATGATTAATCCACCGGCTCAAGTCCTTGACAACCTGATCGAGGAGATGGAGATAGGTGTCCTAAATGCGGATGAGTTTACGCATCACTGACGAAGAATCGCTTCTTTTTTTTTACCTGTCTTGATCTGCCCATGAGCTTTCCGGACGCACAATCTGATTTTAGGTGGGAAGTGGTCGATGACCTTCATGGTAGTGACCATTTCCCATTCAACTATCATTGTCTCTGCTGCCGCGTCCTGAGAAACCACCTTGGTGGTGTTTGAAGGAGGGACGAGGTGTTTATTTCAGAAAATGTTCATTTCACTATCACATTCGAGTAGTTTAGATCGGTTGATGAGGCGGTTAAGTTCTTCTCTAACCTCATCTCCGCAAACCTAAATACTATTCTTAGTATCTGGCAGCCGTTTTACCCACCGACCATTTCCCTCCTGATCGGGCGAGCGTGACACGGCCCTCAAACATAAGTAATTTGTCTGCATTCCCTATAAGTTTCGCCAGAACTATTGCACCGTCGGTAGATTTCGGCAAGCTAGGGCTAGGTTCCTGTATCTCTCGAAGCATGTCCCAAGGTACTCTGATTTATTCGTGTTTCCACATCTTTTATTTCTCTAAAATATATTAAATCTAGTGAATTTTCTTTGTTTTCTGCTGTTAGCTCCGCTAAATGACAACCTTAGGCAAAGTGATCTGTATTTGTTTTTATTCGTATTAAATGTGTCTTTTAGACCTACCAGCTCACTAGTTCCTGTTAAATTTCCCTATGTTTCTATTCTTACCTAATATGTTTAGGTGAGCTTCCTGCTTCATTATTCCTTGTTTTTTTCTGTTTCTGATAAATCTGCTTTATAAGCTAATGCACATTTGCTCACTACGCCCCTATCTGTAGTCATCCGACGTATATTACACTGACCAACACCACCTTTATTGTCTAAGATTATTTTACCTGATTAGGACAATTTTGATGTGCTGAATAAAAAAAAACACATTAGTTTTGCTCAATCGGATCAACTTTTTTATTTATTACCACATAATTAATTTTACATGTATGGGCATTTTCTATTTATATGATGAAAAAAAGAATGTTGTTTTGTCTGATAACTCAAAGTTCAAAAAGATCTCCGAATCCCCTCAATCTTTGTCCATCAAGTTAGAAGACAGAATAAATCGCCTTTTTCTCAAATTAAAAAACCTTAATATTTGGATTCATTTATTTACAACCGCTTGCACGTTTCAGGTTCCTACCTAGGCTCTCTATACGGACTTCCCAAATGTCACAAGGAGGGCATCTCCCTTCGCCCCATTTCAGCATCTTATAATCTCCCTTCTTATAACTTAGCTAAATACTTGGCTCCTTTAATAACCCCCTCTTTCCTCAAACCAGTTTAAAATTCAAAATAGCTTCACCTTTGTTAAAGAATTACAAAATGTCTAGCTTTATTATCCCTCCTTTATGAGTAGTTTTGATGTTTCATCTCTCTTTACTAATGTTCCTCTTGACCAAACCATTGACATAATTGTCCGACGTGCATTTCCCTTTAACAACTCAAATTTTCATGGATTTACCCCTCCACTATTAAAAGAAACGCTGAAACTAGCTGTTAAGGACAATTAATTTACCTTTAACAACGAAACCTACTGCCAAATAAATGGGGTGGGCATGGGCAGTCCTTTGGGCCCTGTCTTCGCAGATATCTTAATGTCCTGGTTTGAGGAACAATTATTCAGCCTGGAACTTGAAAGCATTGAACCCTTACTTTACCACCGCTTTGTCGATGATACATACATTCTGTTCAATACAGAGGAGTCCTGCGATAAATTCTTGCAATATGCCAATCATATGCATCCTAATATTAAATTTACTTGCAAAAGAAGCTCAATTGTCCCAACTGGATTTGTAACCAGTTTTTCGTAAGCCAACCTTTAGTGGTCAAGGCCAAAACTTTTTAAGTTTTTGTGACTTTTCTTTCAAAATAAGTGCCATCAAAACACTAATATTCCGGGCTTTGAATATTTGTTCATCCTACACCGGATTTCACCAAGAAGTCGTATTTCTGACTAACTATTTCAAACGAAACGGTTTTCCTGTGTGTCTGATTGAAAAAGTTACGGCCCAATTTTTAAACAATATTTACCATCCCAAATTTAAATTCCCTATTGTTTGAAAAGACATCGGTTACATAATCTTTCTGGATCTGGGTTTTTTAAATAAAATTTTTTCAAAAGAAATTACATCTCTATTAAATAAATTATTTTTCCATACCAATTTTAAGTTAATTTTCATAAATAGACACCACATAGGATTATTCTTCAATTGTAAGGACAGAAACCCGCCTGAAGCGAAGTGCTCTGTTATTTACGAATTTACTTGCCCCAATTGTAAACTGGGGAGATACATAGGCAGTACGGTGCGCTCGCTGAGGACAAGGTTCTGTTCTCATTTGGGTGTTAGCCACAGCACAGGAAAGGTTCTCTCTACGAAAGAATTCTCACCTGTTAGGCTTCACTCTATTAATTGTAAAACGAAAATCACAACGGACGATTTCAAAATCTTAAAAAACACCCCTGATCCCATATCATTAAGAATTCTTGAATCCATGTACATTAAATACCTTTCTCCTTCCTTAAATTCCAATTCTTCTTCTCACCCACTACTTCTACTCTAAACAAAAATATTACCGACCCCCTAACCTTCTCTTTGTTCTTACGCTCCTCACCCTTTCTCCTCAGTTATCCTCTAACGGCTGATTGTTTAGGGTTGGTTTATCCTGATGTGTTTCCTGTGTTTCCCCAATCGTTAATTTTTAACTCGCAACATAATAATCCAAAAATATCAATTACCTGTAAATTTCTCGCTATCCCAACCCCTTAATAAACATTAAATACTTTCCATAAATTCATCATTTTGATTATCTGTTTAACTCTAACTTAAATTGTTTTCCACGAATTGTATTTTCCAGTACCCGAACGAAGATGGGTGAAAAGTTCCCCCGAAACGTTGTATCAAGAAAATGAAATGAATTTCCCTTTATACGTCCTTTCGTTCATCCTTAAAATTAAATTGAAACTCCATAGGAGAAGCCCTAACCAATATATATATATATATATATATATATATATATATATATATATATATATATATATATATATATATATATATATATATATATATATAGTTAGGAATAAATATTTACATTTGTAGAGGTATGGACCGCTACACGGTCCTCAACTCCATTAGCTCATCAGAGATCCAGAGTTTGAAAACTCAATGATGGAAGTGAAACTCGAAGTGTGGAAGGCTTTTGTTATAGTCATGAAGCAATTTCTTGAAAACAAGAAGGCCAGGAACTACATAAAATTTGTCACCAATATACTGACTGTTTTCAGAAACCTCAAGTGCGACATGGAAATCAAAATGCATTACTTATTCTCATATATGGATCGGTTTCATGATAATATGGGGTCAATGAGCGACGAGCATGGGGGGAGGAGAGATTCCATCAGGACATGGAAGAGATGTAGACAAGGGATCAGGGACGCTGTGATGCAATCATGATGAGTGATGACTGTTGGACTCAAGGAGTTCGAAGAAACGGAAGTTCATTACCCTTGAATTCTCAACGATGATAACCTAATATCCAATTTACAAGCACTTACCTTTATTAATGTCTACTATTCAATGTGCACTAATCAATTTTGTAACATTTAATTAATAAAGTGTGTTATAAAAATATGTTGTTTATATTAAAAACCTATTTCGGAGGGGAAATATTCACAAAAATCAAAAGAAAATGTCATAAAGATGTAAGCGATTTTGTTATAAGATCATATTTTTTTTCTAAATCGAACTAGCACAAAAACTTGAAGTGGTCAGAGTAAACAGATGTTATTTTCGGATTCAGCGATGCAGAATTGTTCCAGATCAACTGCAAACACTTAGACAACTTACATTTTTTTTGTAGAATCTAGTGCTATCAGCGATGTTGCAATTAATATTATATCTTGATTTTTGGTCCCTTCCACTAAATGTTATTTTCTAAATCATTTTATTGCAAACCATTAGAAAATAGCCATTATTTGGAATGTTTATCCCATACTGCTTCTAGTAGTCTTCTAAAGCATAATGTAATTTTTACTCACTAAACTCAATGGTGCTGGTACCATAACAAATCTGGTGCACAAGCTATAAAATGCTTACAACCGTGCACATATTTACAACCGCTACCTCCTTCACCCAATCTCAACTCTCCACTCTCCTCATATCACTTATCATCCTCAACCAAACCCTTCAAATTTTTATCCTGAAAATACAGCCTCAAACTCTCATAATTCTTATTCTTTAAACTATAAAGGCATGGGACAAAAGAGTATACATCACCTGCCGTCACATTACTTCCCTAAGTAGGTCCTCCCTTTTACATTTTTGACCCACTTTCTGGTTTCTCATTCCTAGTGGACACTGGTGCGTAATGCAGTATCATTCCAACTTCTAATGACGCCAAAACTTGCACTCTCTCAGATTTGGTTCTAAAGGCAGCTAATACGACCAAATTAGGACCTATGGATAGCGTAACCTTCAAGTATCACTCGGTTTCTGTCGAGTTTTTCGATGGACATTAGTCTGACCAGAGGTAGATTGTCCAATATTGGGCCTCAATTTTCTTTCTGCCCACGAGTTCTTGGTCGATTCTCGTCACCGCAAGCAATTATGGCCAGGTCATGCCCCCTATCACCTCTATGTTGTTTAATACCAAAAATAATTCTCCTCTCGAGTGGTCTACTGAGGAAGGCGAGTCATTTTCTAGCACCAAACAGACCATTACCCACGCTGTGGAATTGGATCATCCTTCTCCAAGACCTCCGAACAACGTTGCTTCAGACGCATCTACAACTCACGTAGGTGCAACATTACAGCTTAAGTTTGGTGACTTATGGCAACCTCTTGCTGTCTTCTCTCGCTCTCTTTCTGACCCTCAAAAGAGGTATAGTACGTTCTCACATGAGCTATTTTGAATATACCCCGCAATCTGTCCTTATTTGGAAGGGCGTGACTTCACTATTTTTACTTACCATAAGCCTTTGGTCGGTGCTTGCTCGTCTCGTTCCACGTCTTCGGTACACACTGCAGTTGATATTCATAACATTGACTTTGTCCTGCAGATGATGAGCGATATTCGCTATGTTCCTGGCTCTTCAAACGGTACCGGATGCGCTTTCCCGCGATTTCATGCACGCAACTCTTTCATAATGCACCCATCGATCATGCGACAATAGCGCTGGCCCAGAAACAGGATGGAGACACGCAAACCCTGCGTCATTCTTCTTAACTCGTAGTTCGCGAGATCAACTTACCAGGCATTCCTTCCAGGAGTATCCTTGTCGACTATTCATTGCCTGGCTGCCCTGGTCCTCTCATTCCTCTGGATAATGTCTGAATATTTTCGACCAAATTTACGTTCTTTCACATATGGCATCAATACAACACGCAAGTTCTTCGCTCAACGCTTCTTATGGCTAGGTATGAATGCGACGTGGCCAAATGGACTCGCTCATTACCTGCTTGTCAGCGTGCCAAAGTCCATCGCCACACGAAATCTCCTCTGGTTCCTTTTGCATCTTCCGCCGTCACGTTTTACGCCGTTCACGTCTATCTAATAGGCCTTCTACCTTACTCTTGTGGTTTCAATTATCTCCTCACTATGATCGATCGTTTCACCCGTTAGCCAGAGGCGCTTCCTATTCCATACATCACTGTTTCCACTGACACTCGAGCCTTCGTCTCAGGATGGGTTGCTTGTTTCGGTGTTCCGTCAACTATCATGACATCGTGGTAGCCAATTTAAATCCCATCAATGGGAGGCACTCATACTAGTGATTGTCTCCTTTCGCCTGCGTACCACCGCATACTATCCTTAAAGCAATGCCGCAGTGGAAGGTCTAAATAGGATCGCCAAAGCAAGCTTACGCTCCAATGATCCCAACATCATTTGTGTGGACAAGCTACCTTTTATTCTCCTAAGTATTCGCTCGTGATTGAAAGAGGTTTAGCCCATTTTGCAGCTGAACTGGAGTACAGCTGGTGCAGAACTCCAAATGTAATCAAATTAAAATCATTTTTATATCTATGTATTTCTGTTAATTTAACTTGATCGGAGTGATGAGAGATCAACCAAGTTACATTGACAGAAATACATAGATATAAAGATGATTTTAATTTGATAACATTTGGAGTACTGCGCCAGAGTGCAATGCTACAAACACTCCCCACCTAAGAAAGTTACACGTCTTTTATATGGTCTTGTTAGTCCCTGTAACGCAGAGATCTTCTTACGATGCGAACAGAGCGTGTCACCGTGCAGGTGGTTTGGCTGCGAGCATGGGGACATTCATTTGCTGTGGCTAGTGGCAGCTTTTGATATGGGCACATGGACAATTGTCCAGGGCGGCCTTCCCTAGGGGGCGCCACGAGAATGAAAAAAAAAATTCTATTTAATAAGGGTCAATAAGAACAAGTGTATTTAAATATTCATTATATAAGTTTAACAAAACGTTGAGATTATATATTATAGACATATTTAGATATATCTAATATCTATCCTTCTTGAAAATTTCAAGTGAATGGATTAAATATTTCGTAAGTTATAAGGAAATAAACAAACTATGTTCCAAATTATAGCGGTCAAAAGTTAAGAATCACTTAGAAAAAATGAACTACCAACTAAAGTATTTGTGTTTAGGAGACTGTTGATGGGCTAACTGTTACTTCTTATAATCATACATTATTGGAATATTCAACTGTCAACATGGCGGCTTGTACGAGACAACCGGTGTCTTGTGCCATGTGATGAAAAACAAAGAATTGTGTGCCTTCACCAAAAAGGCAAGTCAAATTCCGTGATAGCAACTACTGTAGGAAGGTCTAAAAGTGTTGTTCAATGAATTGTAGCTCGTTTTAAGGTCTCAGGATCGACAGATGCTAAAGCCAAAACTGGTAGTTTTCGTAAAACGTCACCAAGACTGGATCGTATTGTAGCAGCTGACATCTTTGCAAGCTCCTACTAAGTTCGTAAAGAAGCAGTTGGCAATTTCCCGTCTGAGAAAATTATGCATCTCACCCCAAAATCCATTTTTGTACGACCTTTGATACCAATACTGTTATTTCAAAATCCAAGTACGACTCCTCCAAACCCCCTCCAATTAAAAACTTTGTACAACCCAATTCGAAATTAAACAATCAGAATAGACCTTACCATTTCCGTTTCTTGAAAATTCGAGTGCATTTTAACGCACACTTTTATTTTATCGGCGCTCCGGACAAGGTCAGTAATATTAAAAGTGTAATTCCTTCCCTATTTTCCTTTGAATTCCAGTTCCCCAAATATTATAACTTCAAAAACGTCGTGACTGTACTATACTATATTTTATATAATTTCCCCATTATATATATACATATATATATATATATATATATATATATATATATATATATATATATATATATATATATATATATATATATATATATATATATATATATATATATATATATATATTAGGTTGTGTCTTAACTTAGTTCGTAACTAAATTTTATTTAAACCATATTTTATATCTTATTCACTCTATAATATCCACCTTATATAGCTTATTCCTCTTAATATTATAATCATTGACGATTTCCCTATATTCAACATATACGAGGGGGAGTCAAAAAGTTCTCAGATAAATGGCATAAAATTTTTATTTGTAATAATACTGTAATCATTTTTCTACATAAGCTCCATTAACATCTATACACTTTCTTAATCTATGAATCCAACGGTAAAGACCATCTTTGTAGAATTCACGGGGTTGTCTCTGGCACCAAGTAATGACCTGCTTTTTTGCTTCATCTAATGATTGAAACCGGGTTCCTTTTAGGTGTCCCTTTAAATTTGGTTAGGTTAGGTAACCTAACCTAACCTAACCTAACCTAACCTAACCTAACCTAACCTAACCTAACCTAACCTAACCAAATTTAAAGGGACACCTAAAAGGAACCCGGTTTCAATCATTAGATGAAGCAAAAAAGCAGGTCATTACTTGGTGCCAGAGACAACCCCGTGAATTCTACAAAGATGGTCTTTACCGTTGGATTCATAGATTAAGAAAGTGTATAGATGTTAATGGAGCTTATGTAGAAAAATGATTACAGTATTATTACAAATAAAAATTTTATGCCATTTGTCTGAGAACTTTTTGACTCACCTACGTATATATATATATATATATATATATATATATATATATATATATATATATATATATATATATATATATATATATATATATATATATATATATATATATATCTTATTTTATTAAAATACACATTAAAATTATATTATTCTTTCCACGTGAGATTACCCCCGGCAACCACGAACTTAGCCGCTTCTCTCTAACTGACTCCGGCAGGACTTACGCCCCGCACTTCATTTGTTTTCACTGTAAATTTGTTTTCATCTTTCTTCAACCTCCTCAAATCTTTTTCTTAACCGGAAGTTTCAAAAGCACACACCCCTTAGCCATAAATAGTCAAGCCAAGACGTTTACCTCAACTGCCTCGACCACGCTAGCAAACTAGGCCTCCTCAACCTTCAAGACCACAAATGCGTCACCCGTAGCAATTAGTCATCCTGCAGCTATAAACCAGGATATCAGCACCCAAGGCACCGACCACACTTTAATCAATCTTCCCCCTTTCAATACGACCGATCCGATCACGTGGTTCGAATTACACTAGTCTGCGTCAAAAATGTTCCTGAGGGTTTCATAGGATATTCTTAATGAAATTTGTCTCCTAAATCCAAATCAAGCATTCATATTGCTTAATCAGGTCTAGTTTTTAAGATACAGACCAAGCTCCCTAGATGGCGTTAGAGAGCTCAGTCTCTAGCTGACCGCGAGCGCGAGTCGTTGTGTGTTGCTTGCTCACTCTCCAACTAAGTGTTGGTTTTTTAATCCATAACTTTTCTCATCTATGAACAGTGTTTAAAGTGTATTTCTAAAACTTTATTTATCTTTGGGAATTTTTTTGCAGGCAAATACATCAGCAAAACTCCTTATATTTCATAAAAAGGAATAGAAAGTGTAAAAACAGTCCTGATAGATTTTGTTTTGTTTGTGTAAAGGTAACTTTTAGTGACCAGCAATGCACTATAACGCCGTTAGTAAAGTTCCTTTACAATGCATATTTTGGAATAAAGCTAGGTGATCAAGACCAAAACTTTGCTCCACATATGTGCTGCAAAGCCTGTGTCATAGCCTTAAGACGCTGGAGTGAGGGCAAAACGAACTGTTTGTCATTTGGTGTACCTATGGTGTGGAGAGAAGGCAAGGACCACATTACAGACTGCTATTTTTGCATGACAAATCTTAAAGGTGAGATAATTACTTTAACAATATAGTCCTTGACAAATCTAGAAATGTTTATACAAATCTTTTGGTAGCCTATTAAAATTGTAATTGTGTATAAAAATAGTGTATTATGCTTGTAGAAAAATTGTGGTTAAATTGTATATAAAAATTGATTGTATTTAAAAATTGTAAATTTACCTGGTATGAAAAATGTGTATTAAAATGTGGAAACGAGGGTCGAGTGAATTAAAAGTATGTAAATTAAGTATGCGAAACTTTTTTTCAGGTGTCAATAAGAAGAACAAACACACTTTAGTCTATCCTGATGTTCCTTCTGCCATTAAACCACAACCACATGGTCCAGGAGTTCCAGTTCCTTCTCCACCTAAAAATACTGAGCTACAAGACAATATAGAAGATATAGAAGTAGATGACACTGACACTTCAGTGACATATCAGCCTACCTCTACAATGACTTTGCCAAGACCACTCACTCAAGGTCAATTAAATGACTTGACTAGAGATCTTGGTCTTTCTAAAGAGAACGCACAACTTCTTGCATCCCGTCTTAGTGAGAGCAACTTCCTCTCTCAAGAAACTACATACTTTTGGTTCAGAAATAGAGACGAAGAGTTTCGAAAGTTCTTTGCAGTTGATTCTTGCAGCTCTTTGGTGTATTGCAATGATGTAAAAGGTTTAATTGAGGCACTTGGCGTTCCTTACCAACCAAGTGAATGGAGGCTCTTTATTGATTCTTCTAGCAGAAGTTTGAAGGCAGTACTCTTAAATATTGGCAATAAAATGGCATCTGTACCTATTGGACATTCAGTTCAGTTAACAGAAAGCTACGAAAATATGAAAGTATTGATTAATACAATCAAGTACTCTAACCAGAACTGGTTAATATGTGGTGATCTCAAGGTAAGATATATTTTACTTTATTGAACTTGTTAAATATTTCAAGGAATGTTTGTTTCTAAATACCAATGACAGAAGGATATTATACACATATTAGTTTCTCCCTACCCCTAATAAACTTAGTGAAAATTGCCTATGCAAAAAATAGAAGTTCTTAGAAACCATGTACATCAATATGCATCAATATGTTTTCTTTCAGGTTGTGTGCCTTCTTCTTGGGATGCAAGGAGGCTACACAAAATATCCATGCTTCATGTGCTTATGGGATAGCCGGGCGGATAGTATTCACTATGAGCAAAAAGACTGGCTATCTCGAGAGGCATTCCAAATTGGCTGCCACAATGTGGCAGCTCAACCTCTAGTCCCTCCCAAAAATGTTTTACTGCCTTCTCTTCATATAAAGCTTGGCCTGATGAAGAACTTTGTCAAAGCACTGAATAAAGAAGGCCAAGCTTTTAAGTATCTACTGCAAATATTCCCACAGATCAGTGATGCCAAGCTCCATGCAGGCATATTTGATGGTCCACAAATTAGAAGTCTGTTAAAGGACAAGCACTTTTACACCAATATGGAAGCTAGTGAACAAGAAGCATGGCGAGCGTTTAGTAAAGTAATCGACGGTTTTCTGGGAAATAAAAGAAGCTCAGAATATATCTCACATGTAAATGAGCTTATGAAAAGCTTCGAAAAAATGGGAGCTCGCATGTCGATAAAAATGCATTTTATCCAGTCACATCTTGACTATTTTCGGGCAAACTGTGGAGATTATAGCGAGGAACAAGGAGAAAGATTTCACCAAGACATAAAAACGATGGAGACAAGATATCAAGGACGCTGGGACATCAACATGTTAGCTGACTATTGCTGGTGTCTTAAACGCGACGAACCAACATCGCTTCACAAGCGGAAGTCATCAAGGACTTCTTTTCTTGGAAAATAGTTTCTTTGCACTCCTGGGTAAGTTCATAAGTAGTCTGTAAGTTTAAAATTAATTAAAAGAAAGTCGAATTGAGTCGGTATTTTTTTATTACAAGTAATTGTAATTTATTAAATAACTTTTATATAAATAAGGGATTTTTTCAAAAATGGCCCTTTTCTAAAAACAGTAGTGCACTGTATCTCAAAAACCAGACCTGATTGAGCAAAATGAATGTCATATTTCAATTTAGGAGAACAATTTCGTTAGGAATCACTAAAGAAAACCGCAGGAACAGAATTTTTTCAAACTCAGGCCTGTGTTATGTGAGGTTTAAATGGCACATCAAGCAATAACCGATCTAGAGCGCATAATAAGCTTCACGCAAAAAGTCTCAATAAGTATCTTTACTTTGTTTCAGGGAATTTTGTTAGATAGTGGGAGAAATAGTGCATGGGGGAAGTTGAGGCAAGCTTTCAAGCTTGAATTTGGTAGATCCGACGTTGAAGACTTAAGGGAACTACTAAATACTCAACAAATGGGTGATAGGCGTCTCACTCGGTTCCTTGAGCATCTCAAAGAATTGATCTGGGCGAAAAGTGCTCAATCAGAGCTTTTCGACTCGCTCCTAACGGAGATTTTCATGCTTGGGATCCTTGACCACATTAAGCCCCTCATCATGGCGGGTGAGCACAAGAGCGTGGATGAAATCGCCAAAGCAGCAGAGATAATATATCTCACTCCTTACGTAAACTGAGGGACTGTCCTACAATGTCCCATTCCTCCCTCTAATTCATCTATTTCGCAGGTTCGGTTACCAACGACGTCTTCTGGCAATAAGCCGGACCCGTGTAACGTTCCTTTTCACATTCATCACCGGACTTGGCTGCCGCTTTGCAGAGGACAGAGGGAGAGCTGCAAAAACTAAAACTCCAATGTGGGATCGAGCGATTGCACGGTCACAGGGGTGGACAGAGCGACAGGCGCCGTTCGTCCTCTCGGAGACGAAACCAACGAGGGCATTCCAGCATATAAGGTGAGGCACAGCATTCCCCTGCTCATTCTTCTGCCTATCCCTCTACTCCTAAATTTTCTCCCGCTTAAACTATGAGTCTATGTTGGTACCATGAGAAATATGGTAGCGAAGCTGTACATTGTACACAGCCTCGCCATTACTACCTATTATCCTATTTTTATTCTTTATCAAATGCTCGCTCTTCACAAATGCGTCCTTCTAATCATAATGCTACTTTCATCCAACAAACTAATTCGTGCTGGTACCACAACAAATATGGTACACAAGTCATAATATGTTTACAGTCCTGCTCATATTTACAACCAATACCTCCTCATTCTAACGCTACTCCACCAATTTCACCTCAACAATCTATTCACTCTCCTCAAACTAATTATCCAACTCACTCTTCTCATTTTAATTCAAATTCTTCGACTAATTTAAACTGAAAAGTGATCAATGGGTCTATCACCTCTGCCATTCCTTCATCTCAGGTCGATCCACCATTTTTTTCATTTATGACCCACTCTCTGGTTCCTCATATTTAATTGGCACTGGTCCTCACTGTAGTGTTATTCTAGCGTCTCTGGACGATAAGGCTTGTTCCTCCTCTGATCTTGTCCACGACCTTTTGGTCGACTCGTAACCACAAGCTTTTCGATCGCACTACATACAATACTCACAATTTTAGGTTCATTTTTCCCGTTGCAGAGTTCTCTTCTCTCTATCTCGTTGCTTTCAGCCAATCCACAGTTTCAGCGCCTGCTACAGGAATTGCCTACTCTTAGCATACCATCCTCTAAAGACAGGCCTATTAAACACAATGTGGTTCACCGGATAGAGACGACTGGATGGCCTGTATTCCCCCTCTCCCCGTCGATTAGCCCCAAATAAACTCGCCTTTATGAAGCAGTTCACCTTAATGGTGGAAACTGCTGTAGCTAGCCACTCTACTTCTCCTTGGGTCTCTCCGTTTCACATTGTACCCCAATCTACCTCTGGTGAGTACAGAGCTGTAAGTGACTACAGGTATTATCCCCAAGAGTTATCTTCTGCCCTATCTGTCTGATTTCAATTCTGCTCTTTTCGGTTGTTCGATCTTTTCTCGACTCGATCTAGTTCGTGCTTTCAACCAGATCCCTATTCATCCAGATGACATCCCCAAAACGGCTAGCACCACGCCATATGGTTCCTTTGTCATGAATAGGATGCCCTATGGTCTTAGTAACAGTGGCCAGACCTTCCAATGTTTTATGGATCAGGTTCTGAGAGGTCTGCCTTTCGTCTTCTGCTACATAAACGACTTCCTGATAGTATTTTCGTCTTCAGAGGATCATATGTCTCACCTTCGTCAGGTTTTCGCTCGACTTGAGGAGTACGGTATCGTACTAAACACTTTCAAGTGTCCTTTTGGTGTCGCACAACTCTCTTTCATGGTTCACCATGTTTCGAGTATAGGGATTAACACACTCGAAGATAAAGTTACTGTGATGCGCAACTTTTCTCGGCCCAGATCACGCAAACAACTTAGGCGTTTATGTGACATGGTTAATTTCTACCACAGATTCATACCTAATTGTGCCAAGGTCATTTAACCTATCAACTCTCTGGTCTGCAAGACCAAAAAGAACTCTCCTCTTGAATGGTCTGCTGAGGCGTGCGATTCGTTCTCTCGCACTAAAGAGGCTATTGCCTGAGCTGCGGAATTGGCTCATTCTTCTCCAGGAGCTCCCATCAGCGTTGACTCCGACGCATCTCAACTCACGTAGGTGCAACATTGCAGCAGAAGGTTGGTGACCAATGGCAACCTCTTGCTTTCTTCTCTCTTTCTTTCAGACTCTCAAAAGAAGTATAGTACGTTCTCTCGAGAGCTTCTCGGAATATACCTCGCAATCCGTCACTTCCGACAAAACTTGGATGGACGTGACTTTACCATTTTTTACGGACCATAACCTTTGGTTGGTGCTTGTTCTTCTCGTAGTTCTTCGTTAGTACACACTTCAGTTGACACTCGTCATCTTGACTTTATTCAGCCTGCAGTTGATGAACTATATCCGCTATGTTTCTGGTCCTCCAAACGTCATGCCAGACGCGCTCTCTTGCATTTCAGCGATTTCGGGCACGGAACTCTCCCACATTGCGCCCATCGATCATGCGGTAATAGCGCTTTCCCAGCAACAAGATAAAGACACGCAAACGCTGCGTCACTCTTCTCAACTCGTCGTTCGTGAGATCGATTTGCCGGACAGTCCTTCCAGGCGCATCCTGGTTGGCTGCTCATTACCTGACTGTCCTCGTCCTCTCATTCCTATCGCTTACCGTCGGCACATTTTCGACCAAATTCACGATTTCTCTCATCCTGGTGTCAATGCAACACGCAAGCTCGTTGCCCAACGCTTCGTTTGGCCAGGTATGAATGCTGACATGGCAAAATGGACTCGCTCATGCTTGCCATGCCAGCTCCTCTGGTACCTTTTCCTCTTCCTTCGTCTTACTTACTCTTGTGGTTGTAATTATCTTCTCACCATGATCGATCCTGTTACTCATTGGCCATAGGCAGTTGCTATCTCGGACATCAGAGCTTCCACCATCACTCGAGCCTTCGTCTCAACCTGGGTTGCTCGTTTTGATGTTCCCTCAACGATCATGACTGATCGTGGCAGCCAATTTGGATCCCACCAATGTCATGCACTCATATCATTACTTGGGTCTCTTCGTCTACGTATCACTAATAACCATCCAAAGCAACGTCAAAGTGGAACGGTTGCACAGGACCCTCAAACCAAGCTTACGCTCCACCGATCCAAACATCACTTGGGTGTACAAGCTACTCTTGGTTATTCTGGGTATTCGCTCATCCTTGAAAGAGGAGTTGGCCTGCTCTGCAGCGGAACTCGTCTACGCTACTCAACTTCGTCTTCCTTGTCAATCATTTTCTTTTTCTGACTGACCTCTACCTCTTCACCTCAATCCTGCTTCTTATGTACACGATTTTGTACGGGTAAGGGCTGAGGTTAAGCCTACCACTCCTAGAGTGCCTGCTAATACGAGACCTTTCGTGCCGAAAGAGATGTCAACTTGTTTCCATGAATTTTTCCCTCGCGATTCTACTTACTCCTTATTGCAACCCGTTTATGGAGGACCCTTTCTCGTCATCTTTAGGAAGCCGAAATTGTATGAATTTCAGTTTCTCTGAATCGCTTGAAACCTGCCTTTATTGATGCTGTTCATTCTGAGCAGTCCTCATTTTCCTCTTCTACTATCTCTATTAATGCTCAAGCCCAATCTCCTCTACCTTGCCCATATCTCCATCTCCTTCCCGATTGCTGCCGCCTCCTCTTTTGTTGCAGGAAACCTCGTCGTCAGAGCTTTCCAGTCAGGAGACCATCCCCCCACCTCTGGTCACTCCGCAACCAGCAAGCCAGGCACAGAGCGTCATGCTATCGCCAGACGCCAACTCGGAGAGGTCACCCAAACGGATCCCTAGCAATCCGTTCACTCTTGCTAGTGGCAGTGCCCCGCCCGCATTTTGTGCCATTCCCAACAATCGTAGCCAGCCCACCGGCGCCATTACACCGCCTGGCCACAATGTCAGAAGGCCTCGGAGATATCTGCTTTAGCGTAATATTTTTTGTAGTGGGATGGTTAACTCTGTTGGGGGGGAGTATTGTAGCAGCTGACATCTTTGCAAGCTCTTACAAAGTTTGTAAAGGGGCAGTTGGCAATTTCCCACCTGATAAAATTATGCATCTCGCCCCCAAATCCATTTTTGTACGACCTTTGATACCAATACGATTACCCCAAAATCAAAGTAAGACTCCTCCCAACCACCAACAAATCAAAACATTTGCACAAACCAATTCGAAATTAACCAATCAGAATAGATTTTCCCGTTTCTCGAAGATCTGAACGCATTTTAACGTACACATTTATTTCATCGGCAGCCGGACAAGGTCAGTAAAAATGAGCTCCCTAATCATCAGTGTATACAAAGGTCTAGTTCCTTTTTTTTCTTTGAATTCCAGTTCCAGTTTAATGTGATTGGTTTTGATGGGGGGATGTACGGCCGACACAGATGTAGCGAAAGGTTATCTCGTGCAAGTGTGAAGAAGACAGTGAAATATAGAGGAGGCAGTGTAATGGTATGAGGAGTGATCTCTGTTGCTGTTCCTGCTCCACTTATTCGCCTCCAAGGACTGTCAATGCTGAAATCTACAAGCAGATTCTCATACAGCATGCCCTTCCACATCTCCGCTCCTCGTCATTTCAACCTCATATCTTTGTGAAGGACAACGCTCCCTGCTACACCTCGAAGAGAGTATAAGATTTTTTGAGTGATAAAGGGGTTGATCTCATGGACTGGCCCCCTCGAATTTCCGATCTCTAGCTTATAGAAAACGTTTGAAAGATTATTGGAGATGGGGCGCAAAGGAGATATTCAAAGAACCAAGATGAACTCTGGGAATTATTGAAAACGAATCGAACAATATTACCCCATCATTTTGTATAGAGAAATAGCTACATAAAGCATCCCGGAGGGCCAGGCCGACATATACCTTAAAGTTCCCCCCCCCCTTGTGGAGAAAGCCGGAGAAGCGAGCCCCATGAGGAGAATCCTGGGAACGGTAGCCGGCGAATAATAGTAACTGCCTACCCTGTTTGATCTCCCCGCCGCTTAGGTAGTTGGAGCATCCATCTGTGTTAAGGCGACCACACAAGGCCCTTAAACGACGCTCTAACGATCCAATTACCTACGAGACCCAAACACCCGTGGTTATGTCACAAAAAAAGCGGTGCTAGTCAAAAGGCACGCCAAAGAGTGTGGCGGTTGAGAGTGTCTCTAATTAGCAAACCGACTTGGGCACCTCAGTGCCAACCTCTGCACTTCTCGCTCTCACCATTCGCGCTCGCCTCTGTGGACTCGCCCCTTGTCCCTTAGATGGGGCGATGGTCCACCTATAAATACGCCCCGGAAAGAAAGAGAGAGGATTATTAGAATTTGATAAGAAAGAAGTTTCAGTTCGTGAAGATCGATCCTTCAGCCCGACAAGACGACTTCGGTGAGAAACGATAGGATCAGATTGAGAAAATCGACCCTTCCCCCAGGGCCGAATTAACATAAATCGTCAAGTTTGGTATCGGTGCCATACCGAAGAATCCTTTACAGACTTAGAAGAAGTCTGACTGTAGAAAAGTAAACGTGCGCACACGAGTGGCTCTCACATCTCAAGCTCCGTAAGAGTGAAAGGAGAAGAACCGAGCCCCAACAAGGTTCCGTTCTTTAATTACGGTAAAAATCTCACCGAATACCCCAAAAGCTAGTTGGGCACTCTAAATGAAGAACAAGACACCAAGAGGCTTCAAGATTATCCAGAAGAGGACTCTTGGAGCGAAGAGCACCGTAACTCTCTCCGGTTTCTTAACGTAACCGGAGGCAAATTTGCAATAAGAAGTCGCCCCCTCCCCCCCGCCCCCACAAACCTCTCTTCCGCCTTCCCATCTCTACGAAATTCAATCATCGGCCACGGCAACCCTCCAAAGCGCGAGATAAGCCCTCCAACGTCATCCGACAACCCCTGATCCCGTCTGTCATGTGAATTAGCAAGAACATTTATATTCATATTGCGATAGTATGAGGTTAGTACGTTGCACGATTCTATAGAAGTACAGACAATTGCGCGTGAACCCCCGACATATTTGTTGGTAAAAGAGAGTACTCTAATTTAATGTTTAACGCTAATCAAAAAGGGTCACGATAAAAATACTAATCGGCAATTGGTGTGTTTACCAGGAGCCTATTTGTTTATTTTTGTCATTGAAGATGTTGTAATAGGCCTAGTTACCAACCGGGATAGTCTAGTTTAGCTTAGGGAAAAGATATAAAGGTAATTACTGTTTGTTTTTCATAGTTAAGTGTTAAATTTAAAATATATGTTTAGTTTAGGATAATTCCTGTGTGTTTCCTCTTATCCTTACGTGTTGAAGCGGCTCTTCCTTAAAATAAAAATTAGCACTCTTAGATCAAAGCTTACTTCATCAAAGAAGTACATCACGTTCCACAAGGTATACCACGACAAAAGTTGTGTCAGGAATGGAGTGATCAAAAGGGGCATTATACGACATTTTGTAAGAAATTATTTCAGTCCTGTGGTAACAGATGTATAGAGGTCATTGATAGTAAAGGGATGTTCATAAAATATTAATAGTAAAGATTTCTTTTTAGTTCCTGTTCCATTTTACATTGTTTTTCTAAGTGACCCTTAACTTTTGACCGCTGCAATTTGGAAAATAGTTTGTTTATTTCCTAATAACTTACGAAATATTTAATCCATTCACTTTAAATTTTCACGAAATATAGATATTAGATATATCTAAATATATGTATAATATATAGTCTCAACGTTTTGTTAAACTTCTAAAATAAATATTTAAATATACTTTTCCCACTGACACTTATATTATGTCTTTTCAACCAATTTATCTTGCTATATCGCGTTCAATTGATTACCTTATTAAACTAATTAATTCATGTCAATTTTTGATACATTCGCATACGTTAACCTTTTACCAGGCCGTGCATTAGGCCTAAAACCTTCAATCATTTTAAACATTTGTGTGTATTTGGTATTACGTTTGCTATCTAGGTTTAATGATATAATAACTAATACACCAAAGTGGCCGACACAGACAACACAGACGCCTTATCCGAATTCTTCATTTGAATCCGAGCCCTTTTTATGACCAAACCACTTATCTTGTAAATTAAGTCCATCCCCACGATAATCCCAATTTCAATGCCATGAAGAAGAGCCTCAGCCAAACACAATCGAATGAAACTGTTTGACAATCAATACTGACATACTTCAACACTACACATGCAACGTACATCAGTTCATCGACCACAATGGATTTTAGCAAGTTATTTGAGTTGGAAGGTAGTAATAGGACTAGGGGTCACCACTTGAAAATTAAAAAACAGAGGTGCAGGTTGGATGTTAGAAAGTATTTTTTCACCAATAGAATGGTAGATTACTGGAATAGTTTGCCATCTGAGACGGGTAGACAGTCCAAACTTGAATGTTTTCAAACGCAAATTAGATGATTATATGGGGAGGGAAGGTTAACTTTGGGGGGGTATTCTGGACTCATTCCTGTGGATGCAGGTTTTTATTATTGTATATTATGATTGGTTTGAAGTTTGACGAGTCTTGATGATGATGCTTTTTGTTTTTGACACATTCCAAATTGTATATTGTAGATGCATGATCTGACAAAAGCCTATGGAAGTACTTTTGGAGTGGGTTTTGACAGACGCGGATGACTTTTGATAATCCTCCATGGCCTTTTGTCATCCGTGAAATTATGTTATTTTATCTCTCGTCGTGCAACTCTAAAGCAACGCCTGGCGCTAAAACTGACCTCGAAAACCCCGTAGCGATCAATGCTCTTACTCTCTGACCAGCAATAATAGCATTGATTACGGGGAGCACTTTTATTCTTGACTTAGAAGCGCTACCAATGCACCAGCTCCTCCCATGTCATTTTCCCTGCATGCAACCCCTAGTAATATACCCCTCTCACCCACAGTTCCAACACATGAATTTATCTTTGGGACAAATATAATCAAACGTGGCCTACGACATTTAAAACATTTGATCGTTTTTTAACTTTCTTTAACGTTGATGCAACAGCTGCAAAAGTGTTTTCAATTAGTTCAGTCATTAATGATCAAGCACGGCTGACTATTTCATCCAACGGTAAACTCTCAATTCGTGACATCACTCGAAGCTCTCGAGATACTTCTAATGGCAATCCAACAATAAATCCCCGCAGCAGCAATTTCTCAGAAGTGATGCCTGCCAACCTTGCTAACTGACGGAAATCCGTCATAAACACATATACGTGTTCATCGCGCCACACTCGTCTAAAAAGAACCTTTTGGAATCAAAAGGTACCAAAAAGAACCAAATATTTAATTTTACGTGTGATAATACAGGAATTTGAAGGAATTTGTCTTAAATTAGTGCAATAGGAACCATTTATGTTTTAAATAACGAGACTCTCATCATACTTAACAATAATTTAATTAAATAAATACATGATCAAATTGGCTTGATTTGGATCTTTTTATAATAATTTGGTTCTTTTTCTGTTTTAGACACCCCTAAAAGAACCAAATCTGGTACTTTAGTACCTGTTGTGGCAACCATGCTGCTCATACGCTTGGAAATGATTCAGCAAAAATGTTTCAAAAAAGGTGATCTGATTTCATCATCTTTCTTTTTAACATAACATAATTTCAGTGATGACAAAAGCCACAAGGGCCTATCAAAAGTCATCCGCGTCTGTTAAACCCACCCACAAAATGTATCCATAGGAGTGTGTCAAACATGCATCTACCATTTAAACAACCCATAGGATTGTTCGGAATACCCCCCCCCCCCACCCACCCCACACACACAAAAGAAGAGTTAACCCTCCCTCCCAATATTATTATCTAATCTGCGTTTGAAACATTCAAGTTTAGACTGTCTACCGTCTTAGATGAAAAACTATTTCAGTAATCTACCACTCTATTGGTGAAAAAATACAATAGCTATAGCCTATCCATTTCATAGCTAAATTCCCTGTTATCTCTTCCCATGCTAAGAACTTTGCATTTTTTAAGGTAAAAGTCATTTGCCACTTCTGAGCCCAAGCAAATAGCTAATAACTTATTTAAGTCACTCAGCACTTTAAAGCTACCCTCAACTTCCTTGACTACAGCTGCCAATTTACTGTCATCAGCAAAATTGACACTGCTATTTATAGCCTCCACAAGATCATTTATATAAACTATAAATAATAAAGGGCCTAGAGCGGATCCCTGAGGTCTGCCACTGATAATGTCCCTCCACTGTAACTTCACCCCATTCAGCACAACTCTCTGTTTCATGTCTTTCAGCCATTCAGTTATCCAATTCAAAACTTTACCACATATCCCATGCATTTTTTATTTATGAACTAGTCTCCTATGTGGAACCTTATCAAAAGCTTTGCTAAAATCTAAATACATTACATCAACATTCTCTCCTTATCTAATTGTTTAGTAACATAATCCATAAAATCCAGTAAATTTGTTAAACACGATCTAACTCTTCTAAACCCATGCTAAGCATCATTTATTAACTTACCATAATCTAGATGGTCAGAAATCCCCTTCTTAACTATCTTCTCAAAGATTTTACAAACGATAGAAATTAAGCTTACCGGTCTAAAGTTATTCGGGTCCTCTTTACTTCACTTTTTAAAAAATGGCACTACATTCGCTAATTTCCAATCATTAGGTATTTCTCCAAACTCTAGTCATCTAGTATATATCTTCTCAAGAGCTACTGCAATACTATCTACACCTTCTTTGAGTAACCTAGAATGAATGTTGTCTGGGCGAGAGGACTTACTAGTATTTAACTCCAATATAAGCAGCCATTTAATTATTTCCCTGTTCATATTAACGCTATTCAACACTACTTCCCTTGACCTAGAATGATCATCAATTAATCTATCTTTATTTTCTTTTGGAAATACTGAAGAAAAATGATCATTAAGAACCCTCTACTATTTCCTCATCAGATTCTTTCAAAACCCTTTCATATCTAATAGGCCCTATTTTATCACTGTTAGATTTGTTATTGATTCTATAATAGCTAAAAATTTCTTAAAGCTTTATTATTATTTTTAGCTAAATTGATTTTTGCCGCCCATTTGCGATTCTTAATAATATTATTTAGCTCATTTCTGGTCGAGCTATAATTATTTAAATTGTCAAAAGTACTTTCTCTCTGCAATCTCTGGTATGCCCTTTTCTTTTCCGAAATTTTCCTAGCGATCTCCTGATTCTACCGCAACGACTTCCTATATTTCTTTCTAATAGCCTTTATTGGAATACACTGCTCCTGGACTATGTTTAATATAGTCCTAAAAGTGTCACACATCTAAATAGTATTCTTTCCCCTGAATTCTATATCCCACCTAATCTGGTTTAGCAAGTTTCGTAATTTATTGTAATCTCCCCTATAAAAATTTCGAGTTTTTGTGGAGTTTGTTGATGTTCTCCCTTTCACTATTCCCAAGTTAAACAAACCATCTGATGAACACTATTTCCCAATGCATCCCCGACAGTCAATTCCTGAACCAAGTGATCATCATTTTGAAAGAATCTGATCTAAGATATTGGCACCCCTTGTTGGCCTCTTATTAACAAATTGAGTAAAAAAAATTATCCTCAAAGCTTTCTATAAACTTACAAATTGCTCTATCCCTTCCTATCATATTTTCCCAGTCCACAGAATTTAAATTAAAGTCACCAAGAATAACTGTATCTATTTCACATCCTTTCCTTATTTCCCCGATCATTAGCTCATCAATACAGTCAGTCTGTCCGGGTGGTCTGTAAAAGGCTCCCAAGTGCATTATCCTATTTTTACTGATCCTAATATCTATCCACAGTGACTCAACTTCTTGCTTTATAGAATTATTTAGATTTGAAGAAATGCTATTTCTCATATAAATAATCCACCCACCAGCAGTCCTATCTCTCCTTTGACTAATGTACATATCATAACCCTGTAGTTCAAATTCACTCACGTTGTCATTAAATATATTTTCATTAACCCATGATTCTATTGCACATATTATATTATATATATATATATATATATATATATATATATATATATATATATATATATATATATATATATATATATATCTTTATCAATAATATAACTAAATAACTCTACTTTCTTATTTTTAAGATTACGAGCATTGGTATGAAGACAACTTAGCCATCCTATCCCTGAAGCACCTCTTTTAAAACGTATACCTTCCCCTCTATCTCCTCTGCATCTCTTTCCTTCCCTTGCCCCACCCTGTACTCTTTTATTTCCCTGACCACTATCAGTAACTAGTTTCCCGCCTGCAAAGACCCAACGACACTATCTAACTCCTGCCCCAACACGTCAACCCCAGCCCGGCTTAGATGGGGTCCATCCAATTCATACGATGCCTTATTCTCACAAAACCCATTCCAAACATCTACAGACACTAATCCCGACTCCTTACACGGGCCTTTCACATACTCATCCAGTCCAATTGAACGAGAAAACCATTCCATCCTCACATCCAATCTCGGAAGCATACCTGAAACAACGCCTTTCACTCTACTTTCACTCACTCTTTTAACTATAGCCGTCTACACCCCTACGAATGTAAATAATTTATGTCTTACACACACACACACCCTTTCTCTCTCTCTCTCTTTCTCTCTCTCTCTCTCTCTCTCTCTCTCTCTCTCTCTCTCTCTCTCTATATATATATATATATATATATATATATATATATATATATATATATATATATATATATATATATATATATATATATATATATATATATAATATTCAAGAAGGGTTGGTAACCCTGACTTAATTCGGGAGATTGGTACACTCGCTCTCCCAAGCGTCTTGAAATAAACCATGAGGCTTCACTCTCTTGGCTGTGCTTCATCGGTCACTAGACCCATTCAACTCCGTTAGAATCCAATTATCATTTATTATAATCCAATTACTATTTATCATAATCCAATTATCAATTACCATAATCCAATTATCATTTACTATTTTCCAATTACAATTTACTATAATCCTATTATCAGTTATCATTTACTATAATCCAATTATCATTTATTATAATCCAATTATCATTTACTATAATTCAATTATCATTTACTATATCCAATTATCATTTACTATAATCAATTATCAGTTACTATAATCCAATTATCAATTATCATTTTACTATAATCCAATTATCATTTATTATAATCCAATTATCATTTACTATAATCCAATTATAATTTATTATAATCCAATTATCATTTATTATAATCCAATATAATTTATTATAATAGTTATAATTTATCATTTATTAATTGTACCAAACCATTTTTATCAATTATATAAATCCATTTATTTAATTCAATTTATAATCCATTTACGTAAATCCATTCTCATTAATCCTTTAATATATGTATTATTGCTAAAGGCTATGCATTCCAAAGTTATGTTAACTCATTCAAATTTAATTCACGTGTATTCTCAATCTAATCATAAATTGTTGCTTTCTAAATTCACCCTTAAATAATCTAACATTGTTTATTCAATAATATATATTTTTCTTAAGAATCTTTGTTTTTAATTTACGCATTTTCCCAACGTCACCCAGATTAGGCCTAAGGAATTCGTCTGCAAAATTTTGACTCGCGTTATCATTTAACAATTCATTCATTTGAATAACTAAATATAGGTTTTATGTTTATTGTGGTCTAACAGCTATCTAGGATATTACCGCAATATTCACCTAAAACCCATAAATGATGCCTAGAATAGTTGAATTATCTCCCATTCATTCATCCGTAAAATTAAATTAATTTTTACTGCCACGTGTGTTGTATTTTTCGAAGACGCATTCCGCCTCACTCGGTTCCATTTTTTTCACGAGGGACTTTCGACACGTGCTCGTTTTCAATCCTTAGTTGACTTTAACATCCTTAAGTGATCCCTTAGTAATTTCATAAAATTAATTATATTATACTGTGATAAATACAAAGAGTGACCAATTTTCAATATTTTTTTTTCAAATTTTACGTTTATGCGTATGAATCTTATTGTGCATAAACAAACACATTAAAAAAAAATTCTAAATGGATTATAACGGAGCCCCAAGCTACGCCCCATCTTCGGGCACATTATCAACGACCCAAGCATCGCCCTCTTGCAACGACAACGAAGTATTCATCCACGTTCGGCGCGCACGCAAGCATCCTTCCTCATTCACCTACCACCCAAGAATGTCCCTTCCCCACTCCCTCATCGGTTCAGCTTCCGCCATTCGACCCACAAAATTCCAATGGCTGGTGGGAAATGGTGGAGCTTATCCTCCTACACCAGGCAGTTCCTGAGGATAGGATCAAAGGACAATCATCGTAGCCGAGATATTAACTCTAAGTATTTTTATAACTTTTAAGTCTTCTACTTGATGGGGGTATTTCTGGGTCTTGGGGAAGGTTCGAGAGGGCGTTCATGGAGGAATTTGGGAGGTCACATATTGAGGACCTGTGTATCCTTCTTGATACGCAGGAGATGGAGGACAGGCGCCCCACGAACTTTCTCGATCATCTCAAGACCCTGGCACATGCCAAGGGAGCACAGCTCGACCAACTCGAGCAACTCATAACAGAAATATTCATGCGTGGGATGCCCGACCAAATTAAGCCCCTTATACCAATGTCCTCCTCTGCGAACGTGGAGAAGATGGCAGAGGCGGCTGACGCCTTTTATAACAATCCATTCATCAGCTGGGGGAATGCAGGCACCAGGACGTTTAGCAATGTAAATAGGGGGTGTAGCACATTTTTGCATGAATACAACTGTAATGTTAAAAATGACTCATATGTATCCATTTCACAGGTTAAGTCACCGGGCGCGACTCCTTACAACCGATCAGGACTTCCTGAGGATGCATCCTCCCAGGATTCGGGTCTTTCATCAGTTCTGGAGAGGATAGAGATGGATATTCGTGCCCTAAGGGTGCGAACGGGTCTTCACCGAGAGCACAATCGTGAACAGGACTGAGGATTCAGACGTTGTTCCTCCTCCCGAAAAAGGCAACACCAACGAGTAAACAGCAGCATAAGAGGTGAGGCACAGCAGTTTCATTTGCAACCTAGGCCTAATTCCCCCTGTCCTGACAACTCTCAGGGTAGCTGCTGGTACCATTCTAATTATGGGAGCAACGCTGTCCGCCGTGTTCAGCCCTGCAGCTTTTACCTTGCATCATTTCATGTCCATAACTTTAACCCTCATTCTGGTCGTGCTGCTCATACTGCTATCTTTCAGCATTCAGGCTTTTGTTGCTATCACCTCAAATTTGGCTCCAGAGTAGAAAAATGCTGTGCCCCATGGAAGTGCCAGCAAAATGCTAAACTTGCACCTCGATCTCAACCTAACCTTACGTCACCAACTCCGATCTTACAAAACTACGGCTTCCCTTACCCAATCTTAACCTTCAGCACAGGGAACTTTAAACTGAATTCGTAAGTGATACGTGGGTCTGTCACCTCTGCAACTTCATCTCTTCAGGCCGATCCTCATTTTAGTGTTCATGACCCGCTTTCTGGTTTCTCCTTCCTGCTTGACACTGGCACTCAATGCAGTGTCATTCCAGCCTTTTCAGTCGAGAAAGCTTGCACTTCTTCTGATATTGTCCTTAAAGTTGCCAATTTATCGGACATAAGGACTTATGAGTATCCTCGAGCTCTCTCTCGGGTTACGTCGTGTTTTCCCATGGACGTTCATCATTGCCGACGTCGACATGCCAATTTTAGGCCTAGATTTTCTTTCCGCGCACGACATTCTCGTCGATTCTCGTCACCACAAGCTTATCGACAGAACCACATCACTAACTTTTGCTGGTTCATTCCTTCCTTATACCAGCTCCCTCCTCTCTGATCGTCTCCCTGCAAATGCTTCCAACTTCTAGCAACTTTTGCGGGATTTCTCAAGCCTCTGCCTGCCTCCTTCTAAGGACGGACCTATTAAAAACAATGTGATACATAGAATAGAGACGACAGGAAGACCAGTTTTCTCACGTCCCCGTCGACTGTCCCCGGATAGACCTGCCCCAATGAAGCAGGAATTTAATTTCATGATGGAGGCCAGGATCGCTTCCCCATACACCTCCCCATGGGCTTCACCGCTTCATGTAGTATCAAAGTCTACTCCGGGGGAATTCAAAGCTGTAGGTGACTACAGGCTACTCAATGTCTGTAAAGTTTCGGATAGGTATCCTCTGCCTTTCTTATCGGATTTTAACTCCGCTCTCTTCGGTAGTTCCATTTTTTTTCTCAGCTGATTTGGTTCGCGCTTTCAATCAAATCCCGATTCACCCTGATGATATCCCTAAGACGGCTATAACCACTCCATTCCGTTCCTTCGTCATGAACCGAGTTTCTTACGGGCTTCATAACAGTGGTCAGACCTTCCAACGCTGGACGGATCAGGTTTTAATAGGTCTTCCCTTCGTTTTTTGTTTTACAGACGACCTCCTGATAGCATCTTCGTCTTTAGAGGAGCATTTTTCTCACCTTCACCAGGTCTTTGCACGTTTCGATGAGTATGGTATCCTACTCAACACTTCTAAGTGTATCTTTGGCGTCACCACATTTCCCCTGAGGAAATTCGTCCTCTCGAGGACGAAGTTAAGTTACCCAGGCTTTTTCCCGACCTTCTTCGATAAAGCAACTTCGTAGATTCTATGAAAAGGTAAACTTTTCCCACAAGCCATTTCCAACATCTCCCACATCATGCAACCTCTCTATGAATTGCTTTCCAAGTCCAAAAAGAACCTTCCTCTTTCCTGTTCCCCCGAAGCTTGCGAGTCTTTCTCTCGCACCAAAGAGGCTATAGCTTCCGCTGTCGCCCTGGCCCACCCTTGACCAGGAGCTCCCATAAGCGTTGCTTCGGACGCGTCCGCTACTCATGTTGGTGTGAAGCTACAGCAGAGGGTTGGTGACTCTTGGCAACCACTCGCCTTCTTCTCTAAGGCTATTCTTCCTTCCCAACAGAGGTACAGTAGGTTTTCTCGCGAATGCCTGGGCATATATCTCGCCCTCCAACACTTACAACAATACTTGGAAGGCTGTGAATTTACTGTCTTTACCGACTACAAGCCATTGGTTGGTGCACTCGCCTCTAGTGGCACCTCATGTGTGCACTCTGCAGTTGATAATCGTCACATTGGCTTCATCATGCAGATGACAAACGATATTCGCTACGTTTCTGGTTCTTCAAATGTCGTATCAGATTCGCTCTCTTGCATTTCATCGATTTCGGGCACCCAACTCTCCCAAACTGCACCCATCGATCACGCGACAATAGCGCTTGCCCAGGAACAAGATGAAGACACGCAAACACTGCGTCACTCTTCTCAGCTTATCGTTCGCGAAATAGACTGGCCAGACAGTCCCTCCAGGGGTATCCTGGTTGACTATTCATTGCCTGACTGCCCTCGTCCACTCATTCCTCTCGCTTACCGTCGTCCCATTTTTGACCAGACACGGTCTCTATCATCCTGGCATTCGAGCAACTCGCAAGCTCATCACACAACGTTATATGTGGCCAAGTATGAACGCCGAGGTTGCCAATTGGACCCGCTCATGTCTGCTTTGTCTGCTTAAACCCGCTGTCACAGAGGCCGTTTATTTGGAACAGCCACTACCTCTCTTCCACTAAATGAGGTATACTGGTCATCCCAGCTTACCTTCCGCACCCAACTATTCCTTCAACCCTTCCCAACCAACTAACCCCACTTCCGAACCTTTCTTCGGCTCTTTCAAATCAAACTGCACCTCTTCCTCCCACCTCTTTACTCGGAAACCCCCCACCAAAGATCTTTACACCCCCAATTGTTCTTCTCAACTCCTGCTGCATCCCTTTTTGTTGCAGCATTACTCGACTGCAGCTGGAGAACACCAAACGACCAACGCGCAACTCTCGAAAGTCGCCTTTTCGGAGGTATAGAACAATCGTCACCCGACGCTCCGGTCCTCGCTCCCGCCTCAATCGAGTGGCACTACTAATCGCCACCTGACCTGAAATCCGACTCAGCCAATTGGCACCATATCCCACTCTGGACGTGTTGTAAAGAGGCCTCGCCGCTATATATAGACTAAATTTTATGTAAATACCTTGTGTTAGGTGAGCTTTCCCTCGTTGGAGCAGTATTGTAGCGATCTACACCGCTACAAATGTAAATATTTATGTCTTACTGTATATATATATATATATATATATATATATATATATATATATATATATATATATATATATATATATATATATATATATATATATATATATAAATTCAAGAAGGGTTGGTAACCCTGACTTAAATCGGGAGTTTGGTACACTCGCTCTCCCAAGCGTCTTAAAATATACCAAGAGGCTTCATTCTCTTGATTGCGATTCATCGGACACCAGACCCATTCAACTCCATTATAATCCAATATCAATTGTCGTAGAATGCCCCCATTTTTGGTTCTAAGAGTGCTAATATTGATATCTTAAAGAAGAGAGCCGTCTCAAACACGTAAGGATATAGAGAAAAGCCCAAGAATTCCAGAAATAAAATTATATTTTAACTTTAACAATTTACTACACAAAAATTAACGCTTAACCACAGAAATACACGGAAGATTTAAATACACAATAATTAATTTAATTAGCTTGCCCCTCTATAAATGGTTAAATTCACTACACACTTCAATATATAAGATTTAGGCTTCTGACTCTACTGGAGTTTAAATACCTCAAGAATGTTATTTTCTCCACGACGCGTGCCGACCGGCAAGATGTAGGTGAGCGGGATCACGAGGTACTTTTGGCGAGGGAAGCAGCTGGAGGGGTGCACACGGTATTCAGGGAAGGGGGTGTTCTTCAAGGAGGAGAACAATTACGGTGCTTTTCCAGCACCAAGGTAGGCGTGGTCTCTCTGGCGAGAGTGAGTCGTACTTGGTTCTTAAATTAAGTTAACTTGGAGTGCGGTGTGACCACCGAGTAACGAGCTCTGGGGGGAGCTTTTCTCCTTCGTTATTTAATTCCTCATGGGCGAGCACTGAACTCGGGGAGGGTCTTCTTCAAGGGCGAGGATCGAGGAGGGATGTTTCTCTGGCGAGAATAAGTTGAACTTGAATAAGTTAACTTAAAGGTCGGTTTGGTAACCAGGAACTAGCTCGAGGATGAGCTTCTTAGTTTTAGTCTTTCTCAAGGGCGAGGATAGAGGAGGGGGATTTCTCTGACGAGAATAAGTTGAACTTGGTTCCTCAACCAAGTTAACTTATAAGTTTGGTGTGGCCACCGAGTAACGGGCTTAAAGGGGGAGCCTTTTCCTTCTTCTTTTCTTAATTCCTCAGGGACAAAGAATACCCCTGGTGTTTAGGATGCCCTAGGATATGAGGAGTCTCTCTGACGAGAGTAAGTTGAACTTAACAAAGTTAACTTAACGTTTGGTTTGATAACCAGGGACTAGCTCGAGGATGAGCTGCTTCTTAGCCCCTTAAGGTAAGTAGCCCTGCCTCTCTTGCAGGGTACTTCTTGGTCTGGCGAGCCAAGTAATCTACCTGTCGCGTCTCAGTTGCCCGATCTTAATCCGGGCACTTCGTCACCTGGAGACTGACGTATTCTACCAATCCAGTCTAGGTAGCCCGGGGTCTTAATCCGGGGACTTCGTCACCTGGAGACTGACGTATTCTACCAATCCAGTCTGGGTAGCCCGGGGTCTTAATCCGGGGACTTCGTCACCTGGAAACTGACGTATTCTTGCATTTTAACCTTTAGGCCTTTCCTAGCGACGAGTGGCGTGGCGCTGCGGTTACGCGCTTGACCCGACGGTGCCGAAGCCGGATGTCTTTGCAGCAATCGCCTCGTGATTCCACTGCGAGAGAACGGGGGAGTGACGATTCTCTCCCATCAATTATCATTTACTATAATCCAATTATCATTTATTATAATCCAATTGTCATTTATTATAATCCATTATCATTTACTATAATCCAATTATCAATTACTATAATCAAATTATGAATTATTATTTATTATATTCCAGTTATCATTTACTCTAATCCAATTATCATTTACTATAATCCAAAAATCAATTGTTCATTTACTATAATCCAATTATCATTTGTTATAATCTAATTATCATTTATTATAATCAAATCATAATTTATCATAATCCAATTATAATTTATTATAATAGTCATCATTTATAATTTATCATTTAGTAATTGTACCAAACCATTTTTATCAATTATAAATCCATTTATGTATATCCATTTACCAATTATATAAATCCATTTATTTAATTCAATTTATAATCCATTTACGTAAATCCATTCCCATTAATCCCTTATATAGTATTATTGCTAAAGGCTATGCATTCCAAAGTTCCGTTAACTCATTTAAATTTAATTCACGTGTAATTCTCAATTCAATCATAAATTAGTACTTTCTAAATTCACCCGTAAATAATCTAACCGTGTTTATTCAATAATATATATTTTTCTTAAGACTTTGTTTTTAATTTACGTATTTTCTCGACGTCGTATAGCAATGCCCTCCATACACTATAGTCGCCCAGATTAGGCCTAAGAAATTCGTCTGCAAAATTTAGACTCGCGTTATCATTTAACAATTCATTCATTTGAATAACTGAATATAGGTTTTATGTTTATTGTGGTCTAACAGCTCTCTAGGATATTACCGCAATATTTACTTAAAACCTATACAACTAACCTTTTGTACCTCTCGTAACTCACATGAACTCACCTTCTTTATATAATTACTCGCACATGCGCAATCACAACTGCATCCCTCTTACCCCCAGACACATCATTTACACCAGCACCCGGCAAACAAACTCTCATTCCCTTTTATTTGCTCGCACTCAACTTCCTTTTTAAATATATAATCTGAAGGTTACCCATCACAAGCCCCTTAGTCATCCTCCTAGCCCCCATAGACCTAGCATTACCCTCCCTCCTGTTCTAATTTAAACTACCACTTATTTCGCTTTCTGCCACAACCACATCAGACAAATCACTTTCATCCTATTCCTCTCTCAGGCCATCGAATCTGTTAGTCAACCTAACATGTTTCATTTTCATCTTACGTACATACCTAACCTATCTATCCAATCCATATTCACCCGCCATTCATCTTCACTCACATCAGTCACTTCTTTCTCTCCAGTCCTTAGTCTAGGCCTATCTTCCCCCCTCTTGGTCCCAGCCACATTCTCCATGCGTACACTCGCTTCCCTTCTCACTTCATTCAACAACTCACTTAATCTCTTGCACTCATCACGCAACCGACTCACCTCCTCTACCAAAGCCACATTTGCCCTTAGTCACATAACACATCGGGCATTCAGATACATTTGCTCTTCTTTTAACACCACAAAAATCACAAACTACATTAAAAGGCATACTCATCCAAAGCAACAGCCATACTGGGAAACTTTTCAAAATATAATTATAAATTCCTTTAGTATTATGTTTAACACTCAAAGTTAACTATCTTTCCCGAACTTAAATATATTACACCGGAAAATTCAAAATGAAAAAAACGTCACTGAATCGAGAGCTCGCTGAGAGCCCGTCCGATCGCTACCGACCGATCGCTAAGTCACCTAATCGGCGTAAACAGTGAAAACTGCCGGTAACACGTCAGTTTCGGGGTGCACGGTAGGTGGCGCTGTTTATATGCTACAATTTTTGGCTACAATATATGTCTTATGACGTCAGACGGTAGCGTCAGATGTGAACAATTACGGCATTATGTTTTTTTTTGTATATGAGTATATACTGGTGGGATGCGCTCCCCAGACTCCCCCCCCCTTATTGAAACTCAGGATCATCGCAGGGTGATCGCCTCGTAGTGATATCTCCCCCCACGAGCAGTCCCCTTGAATTTACTGGGGAGGGAGGGCAAACAGCTATTTACTGGCAGAAAAACCTAACTTAATGACAAACAATAGGTTTCTTGATTAGGTATGCGCCTCTAAATAATCTAAAAGTTTTTCGCGGTCATACAAAATAAACCTGAATTCGAATAAAGAAGAAGCACAACTATAGCACGAAAAAGCCATAACCAAAGAGAAACAATTCATTCATTCATTTTGTGTATAGAAAGAAAAGAGAGAGACTGCTGTAATACGGCAGTCAGGTAGTCAGAGAGGAGCGTTGTGGAAAATAATTGAGAAAGGGACAGCGAGAGTAGATAGGTCGGTGGCTATACACCGAAGCGAGGTGTTGTTATGAGGTTGTAGGTTATGTGGTATTGACTGGGTGAGGGTTGGGGGCAAGTTAGGAGGGGGAGGCTGACAACTCATCCGGAAACGCGTTATTCACGATGCCTATTGGTTTATGCGAAGAACGGTACGGGCGGCAGGTGTTCGTGGGCCGCGGGATATTGCGGCGCCATCGCGTACCTTCTCACGTGTAGCGAGGTGTAAAGTGGGTCTGTGGTGAGTTTACCGAGTTGTTTTGTGAGTCTGGTGTGAGCGTAAGTGTTGAGAGGAGTTAGTTTGTTGTTGTTGTGTAGTGCGTCCATTCTCGAGTACAGCGGCGAACGGCAAGCGCGCTTCAGAGCAGAGTTTTGAATGCGCTGAGCCTTCCGCTTCCAGGTGTCACTCGCAGCTACGAGTGACAGTGGGGCGTACGTGAGAATGGGACGCACGAGTGCTTTATATAAGTGTAGTTTTAGTTTTTTACTCGCTGGGTAGAATCTACCCAGCGATGCGTTTGTGCGTGAGGCTCTTGCTTGTATTATGTTTTGGTGTAAGTTGAACCTGAGGGATTTGTCGAATGTTACCCCCAGGATTTTGGTGCACTGTGTGTATGCGAGCCTTGTTGGGTTTTGGTGGATCATGTCTGGTGTGTGTGAGTAGATTTGTAGGTTGTGCATGAAGTGATCTTTAGCGCCGTAGAGTGTCATCTGTGTCTTCTGAGGATTCGTGGCAATCAGCCATTTATCCTCGTAATCTGTCTTCTCATCCAGTATTCTTTGTGCGTGGAGCGCGATTTCTTCGGGGGCCCAGCCGCTGACGAGAATGGTCTCGTCGTCGGCGTAGGGCACTATGTATGTGTGAACGCAGTTTTCTGGTGGGCGTGGGGTGTCATTTGTGAACATAATGTAGAGTGTGGGTGCCAGAATGCTTCCTTGGGGAACGCCTGAGCGTGGTGTGAAGGGTCTTGAAAGGGTGTTGTTGTATCTGATGTGGCAGCGCCGTCCAGTGAGGTAGTGTGAGAGGAGCCTTCTGGTGCAGAGAGGTAACTCCGTGTTGTTGGCGAGTTTCCAACGGAGTCCCTCGTGCCACACCTTGTCAAAGGCTTTCTCCACGTCCTTACTGACGGAGAGAGTCTTTTGGTGTATCTGTCGTTTTTTCTGTATTCTGTCGTGTACGATCGTCACGGCCGCCTGAGTGGACCTTCCTCTCCTGAACCCGTATTGATGGGAGGAGAACCAGTCCCTCTCTTCCAGGAACTCCCGTAGGTGGCAGTTGACCATTCGTTCGAGTATTTTGCCTAGGTGCTCTAATAGAGCAATAGGCCTGTAATTGTTTGGGTGTTTTGGGTCTTTGTGTTGTTTATGAAGGAGTATATTGTGGGAGACTTTGAATATTTGGGGGAAGTGGCCTGAGGCTAGAGAGGCATTTAATAGATGTGTGAGTGTGGGGTATATGTCTGCGGGGAGGTTATGTATTAGTTTGGCTGGTAGACCGGAGGGGCCGGAGGCGCGTTTTGGTGTCGATTTTATGTAGTGTTTTGTTTCCTCGACGGTGATTGGAGTGGTAAGTGTGGACGTAGGGTCGAGCACCTCCATACGTATCAGGGGGGCAGGCCTCAGCTCGTGAGCATGAGTCCGGCACCATTCCTGAATGTCTTGGAAGTGCTCTTGCGCATGTGGTTTTGGTGGGTTGTGGGTGTGTACTGTGTCCCAGTGGGACCTGAATGCGTCGAGGATGTCATTAGTGTCTGTGAGTGTGTGGTTGTTTATTTTCAGTGTTATTGGTTTGGATGGTTCCGTACCCAGCATCCTTTTCACGTGCCGCCAGAAGAAAGAAGGGTCCATGCAACGGGTGTCATCGGCGATGCGGACGACCTCACGCCACTGCCGGTTCCTATCTAGCTGCACGCATTGAAGGATGCGGGCACGTAGTTGGTTGATGTTCTGTTGTCGTGGGCCTCTGGTGTAGTGGTTGTTGTACTGTGTGATAAGTATCTGTGTGTATTGAAAATGTGAAATGTTTTAAGCAGGTGTAGTTTTTGTGTGGTGAGTGTAGATTAGGGGGGGGGGGTGATGGTGCCTAAGAGTGAGCACCAGTGGTGGTCTATTTGTCCTGGATTGGTGTTCTCCAGGTCGAGGTTATGTGGTGTGTTTGTGGATATGTGGCTCCTGAATTCAGCCCAGTTAGTGTTTTTATAATTCGATATAGGTGATGTGGGGGTGAGTATGGGGGATGTGGATATGAGAAGGCATATTGGTATGTGGTCTGATAGTACGTGGGGACCGGGTGCAATGTGAGTGTAGAATCGTGTGGCGTGGTCGTTACGGAAGACCACATCCGGGGATGTGGTGCCTCCGCGCGGGCCAAGAACGTGGGGAAGGCAGGGCCGATGTGTTCGAAACGGTAACGCCGCAAGGCACCGGCCAAGTAACTACCCGCATCGTTCATATTGTTTGAAAGGAGTGACGGGTGAAAAGCGTTGAGGTCCCCCGCAAAGAAGATAGGTAGGTTGTGGTTTGAAAGGGCCTGGAGTGGGACTTCTAAGTTTAGCTGTATTCGTGGTGGTCTGTAATGTGTGGCCACTATTATGGGGCCAGAGTTTGTGTCAATTTTGCAGGCTAGAAAGGAGGTGTCGCGTGTGTTGACGAGGGAGTGGTGTATGTTGCGCTTTACTAGGATCGCAGATCCTAGGTGCCGCGCCTGTGGGGATAAGTATGTGTGATAGCCTGTAATGCGGAGTCTGTTGTTGGGAGGGTGTAAGCTGGTGGAGTTCAGTAGTATGATGTCGGGTCTTTGTGTGTTGAGTACCCAGTTGGCGACCGTATGGCGAATACCGTGCCAACTGCGTACGTTTAGTTGTATTAAGCTAATACGACCTATTGTCGTGGTCTTAGTGCGCGGGAGGCTGATTTGCATGGGATCGTCCCCTTCTCCTTGGTTATTGCCCAGGAGGCGTGAGGGGCGAGTACCTTGACTCGTGTCGATGTATGTTTGTGAGACACGGCAGTGTTATTGGGTGGGGAAGCCGTAGTGGGTGGAGGAGTGTGTTCTGTAGAGGTGGTGGCTTTGGATGGGTTGGTGTCTTGGTGGGGGGAGTTCGTGACGGAGGTGGGGGGTGTAGAGCTGGAGGATGAAGGGCTAGAAGTGGTTGGGGAGGTACAGATTATGAGAGGAGGAGTGTCGGGGGAGAGAGGAGGTAGGGACGGCGGAGGGGGGGTTGAAGGAGAAGGAGTCGGAGGAGAAGGAGTTGAAGGAAGGGGGTTGAAGGGAAGGGAGTCTTAGGTGAAGGGGCGGAAGGCGGAGGAGGAGGGGAGTGAGAAGGAGTAGAGTGAGAAGGGGTGTATTGAGAAGGGGAGGATTGAGAAAGAGTGGAGGGGGAAGCAGTAGGGAGCGAGGGAGGAGTGGAGACGACAGGAGAGGGGGGGGGGTTGTATGTCCCGTGCCTGTCTACCCGGATGGGGCTTGGGGGTGGGTTTTTTGGGGTTGGCACGGGATGTAGTGGACTGCGAGGAGGTTGGGGTGACAGTGGAAGCTGTGGGAGAGGAGGCGGAGATGGGTGCCAGGGGGGTGGTGGCAGTGGGAGGTAGGCGGGGTTTTGATAGAGGGGTGGAAGAAGTGCGAGGAGGATAGGTTGTTTGAGTGGGGGCTGGATCAGTGGCTAAGGAAGGTGCAGGGACAGGACAGGCGGCGGGGAGAGCGTGGGGAGAGTGGGGGGCGGTGGTTCCCTGCGGGCAGGGGTGTGTACCCGTCGGGGTGGGGAGGAGTGCGGGTCTAGTTGTGTGTGCGTCTATTAGAGCGAACACCTTCTCAGGGAAAGTGATTTGCTCTATGCCGTTGGAGGCGAATAGCGTGTTGAGGATCTTCGCGTATAGTCGAGGGTCACCCCTCGACATGTCCTTTGCCACCGCTGAGAGCAGGGTGGCCAGGTGTAGTTTGGTTTTTGTGTTGTCGCTGGGGTGGGGTTGTGTGTGTAGAGTGGGGTGGGGGTGGGCGTGTAGTGTGGTGTGTGGGTGTTGGTAGTCGTGGGGGTCTCTAAGTGTTATGAGCTGGGGTGGGGCGGTAAGGGATGTGTGGGTGGGGTGTGGTTGCTGCAGGCGTGGGTGGGTGCGTCAGGGATAGAGCAGGGGGAGCCGGCAGCGTAGCGCTGGCAGCAGCAGCGAATGTCATGGTGAGGGGAGGGGGGGGGGGGTTGTGTGTGTGTTTGGTTGTGGGTGCCGGATGGCCTCCACGGCGTCGTGTCGTGCCTTACCTAGGTAAGGGCACCTGGGGTTGACGGCGACGTGGTCGCCGCCACAATTTGCACAGCAGGCTGTGGTGGAGGTGCAGGTCGTATAGTGGTGCCCCACTACACTGCACTTGGAGCAGATTAGGTCTGCAGTGCATGTGTTGGTGCTGTGTCCGGTCTTGTAGCACCGGTAGCATTGTGTGGGTCTTATGTTATGCTGTTCTTCAATGTGTTGAGGGTTTGTGAGGGTGCCGCAGACCTTGATACCTTGGTCTAGCAGCATGTTTTTTTGTGTTGTCACTGGACAGTGTAATCACTGCCCAGTTCTTTGACCTGTTAAAGTAAAGGTCCTTGACGAACTCCTCCCCGTACTCCTGACGGAGGTGCGAGCGAAGGTCCTCGTTGGTAAAGGCCAACCACAAAGGGTTGGTCCTTGTGACTCGTATCTGGTATCTTTTTATGATACCGTCAGCGAGTCTAGTCTGTAGGTTGTGTGTGTTGAGTGCAGTGGTAGCATTTTCGTGGAACGTTAGCGCGTCCTCCTGTGAGCGGAAGACGAGCTTGTGGCCTGTGCGTAGTTTTATTATGTTCGTTATTGGTGTGTCGTGGGTGGAGGCTAGGTTAAGCAGTGTGTGGTAGTCGATTGTGTCGGGTGCTGGTTCTGTGGTGTATATTAGGATTAGATGAGAGGTGTTTGCCATTTTATACTTTTAACGTTTTACTTTTGATTGGGAAGGCCCCCGCCCCGCCGATGAGGACCCCATGAACATGACTCGGATGTGGTGAAGGGTGATGGATGGTTTTATGGACCTGGTTGGGCTCCTCAGAGGGTGTAAAAACATGGCGGACTTAATGATGACTGAAGCCAGAATCAACTTACTCCAGTCGGGGTGCCGCCCCCTCTATTGGGTTGTGGTTATTTAACAGTTACGTCCGACATCTCACAGAGACGGAAGAGTCTCCCTCTGTGGTCCTGGACGGTGGCCGCAGGGTAGGTTGTTATGCCTCCCCACGTTTGTAACTGAATCCCAAACCAGGTTGCTTCTTCCTCTGGGTTCCACAGCGGGGTAAGCCTCAGACCTCCTTTCCCCAGAGTTTTCAATTATGCCTTTTCTAGGTAGAACGGCATAGTGGCAACGAAGCTATATGTGTAGAGTCACGTTCACGGAGTCAGACATCACGGCGGAGCAGGGATGGGGGGGGGGGGGGTTAGCACGTCATATCAGAATGACGTGCCTGGGAAATAAAGGTATTTTTATTCGGGGGGGGGGGCAGGGGGTGACTTAGGGTCCTATTTAGGTCCGGGGGTGTCTAGAAGGTTGATGAGAATCTCGTCCACGAGAAAAATTCGGTGGTGAACAGGAGTGTCCTGGAGGTGACCTTCCCTCAACGTTTCCTCCTTTGCAGGCTAAGACTTCTCTTAGGTGGTAATGTTCACGTTGGAATCGATCGCTGTATGGAAAACAATTGCTAAGCGGGTTCTATTTATAGCTACGACGTTGCCAGTAAGAAGCTGTTATCGTTCACTGCGAAACAAAAAATACGAAAAAATAAATAAAAGACATCAATAAACCTCACCTAACTTAGAAAAAATTATAAACGAGCAGAGGCGCAGGTATTTAGTAAATAATACAGACTAAAAGTTACAAATCCCTGAAAAAAAAATATAACGCCGTGATCGGTCACTTCTGAAGCCCAAACTTGTCGCCTTCTAACAGCGTCATCTACCGTGCGCCCCCAATCTGAAGTATTACCAAAACGGCCATCTAAAAACAATGGCACAACACTCTCCAACTGTTTTACCTATCTAAGTTTAGTACCAAGTTAAGCAAAATATTTGCTATAATTAATGGACGGTATTTAACACGACCGACCGAATGTAACCCTTACCCTGTGTTAAACACTGTTTTGTGTCCATAGCAACCAGACTTATCGTAATATTTTTTCGAAAAATATTTCCTCTGTATTTGTCTTTAAACATTATGTTTTGAACCTTCTTTGTTTTGTTTTGTCACACTCAATTTATTTCCTTTATAGCTCAGTTATTTTTATTTCAATTCGTGTATGTAGTGGTGTACTCGTTTCAAAGTTCATGTCTGTCATGTAAACGTAATTTCAGTCTCTACTGAGTGCAGTTGCTTTTACCATGTAAACTTACCATGTATATTAAGCCAGGGGGTATAATTGCACCTACGGCTCATAAAGCCTGGCTTCGTTTGCAACCCTAGTGGATTTATCTAACTTAATTTTGAACATATTAATGTTCTCACTGTTGATCACAGATTTGGGTAGTTTGTTCCATTCTGAGGCAACTCTATTACTAAAAAAGTTTGGGTAAATATGTAGATTAGCGACTCGGGCGAAAAAGTGTTTTTTTTTGGTAAATATGTAAATTATCGGCGCGAACGATGGGACGTACTATTTCGGGTAATACTTCAGATTCGAGGCGCACGGTAGATGGCGCTGTTAGTCGGCTACAATTTTGGGCTACAGCATATCTCTTCTGACGTCAGACGGTAGCGTCAGATGTGACAATCACTGCGTTATATTTTTCTATTGTTTTGGGGATTTGTAACTTTTAGTCTATTATTTACTAAATATCTCCCCTCTGCTCGTCTATAGTTTTTTTTTTAAGTTAGGTAAGGTTTCTTGATGTCTTTTATTGTTTTTTGTTTTGTTTTAGTATTTTTTGCTTACTGCGAAAGATAACAGCTTCTTACTGGCAACATCGTAGCTTATAAATAGGACCCGTTTTGCAAATGTTTCCTTTCGTTATTGTGTTTTCGTGCTCTCCATGTGCTTCTTTGTTATTCGAATTCAGGTTTATTTTGCAGGACCGCGAAAAACTTTTAGATTATTTAGAGGTGCATAAACTAATCAAGAAACCTATATAAGTAAGAATTGTTTGTTATTAGGTTAGGTTTTTCTGCCAGTTAAATGCTGTTGGGGAGAAAAAAACCCTCAGTAAATTCAAGGGGACTGCTCGTGGGGGAGATATCACTGTAGGGGGACCACCCTGCGATGATCCTGAGTTTCAATCAATTGGGGTATATACTCATATACAAAAAAATATTACGCCGATATTGTTCACATCTGACGCTACCGTCTGACGTCATAAGAGATATGCTGTAGCCCAAAATTGTAGCCGACTAACAGCGCCATCTACCGTGCGTCCCGAATCTTAAGTGTTACCCTATTTCGTCCGTGTTCCAAAATGTTTCACGTTTTTTGGAGTTCATTTAAGTTGACGGCTCGTGTGGGGGTAAACACAATGGGGGACTACACTACGATGATCCTGAGTTTTATTAAATTGGAGGGGGGTCTGGGGGGCACAGCCCCCCAGTATATAATCCTAATTGTTTATAGAATAATAATTCGAGGTAAACATGTAGATTATCTGCTTGGCCTGAAAAAAATTTTTGGGTGTAAATATTATCGTTCACCCGTGTTTAAATCTTCGTTCGCGTTATCGTTCACCCGTGTTTGAATATTCATGCGCGTTTGAGTTTTGTTCGAATGCTAGGTGCCATTTTTTTTTTTTTTAAATCTCGAAATTAAACCCCCCCGAAAATGCTGTTAACCTACGCCATTTTAGTTACCAAATTGCCTGAAAATAACCAAACGAAACACTTTGTTTCCCGTACTTTAATACAGTGGTTATACTTCCAAAATAGCGAAGAGGAAAGCCTATTTATTTTGCGCGTCTGCGCCCTATTCGAAATCTAGCTGACTTGAATCACATTTTATTTTCGATCATCTAAATTCGAAGTTAGGGTTCCCATCTAATGCTTGGCCACAAATGTCGCATTCACTTTTAATTCGCACTAAATTATACACATCCAAAAAGGTGTTTAATTTATCTTTATCAGAAACTAGGGTTAATAATTCTGCAATAGCTGATGGACAAAATTCAGAATTCGATGATTATTTTCAAACTGCATTAAAGGGGAATATTTGACACCCAAACTGCTAAAAAACAAGTAGTTCCTTGAAATGATCTAGCCAATTACATTTAAATGTATAAAAGAAGGTAACAAAAATAGTAAAATGGGGAAAAATATATTGAAAAATAAAAATGACTCTGAAGGAGGATAATAAAAAGCTATTTAGTAGGAAAGAAAAATTGATATCAATCATTTCTGACGTCATACCCCCCCACCCCTATTATAATTCGCAAAACGATTACAGACGCTGACATGATGTAGTTAAAGCATTCACCTCTGTAAACGGCAGAACATTATAACAATTAGGATTATATACTGGGGGGCTGTGCCCCCCAGACTCCCCCAATTTAATGAAACTCAGGATCATCGTAGTGTGGTCCCCCCCTTGTGCTTACCCCCACATGAGCCGTCCCCTTAAATGTACTCCAAAAACGGGAAACATTTTGGAACACAGACGAAAAAACTACGGTTTATCGGCCGGGATTGGCTGGGCCGATAATCTACATATTTACCTAATTCGAAAAGGACTCAAATGCGCATGAATATTCTGACACGAGTGAACGATAATATTTACACACAATTTTTTTTTTCGCCCGGGCCACTAATCTACATATTTACCTAAATATTTTCGTCCATCCGTGTCTCAATATTCATCGGCGTTTGAGTCCTTTTCGAAATATAGCTGGCGCCATTTTTGTTAGAAAAAAAGTGCCTGGACGATTTGTTAAAAAAACAAAAACAGGAGAACATTATTCTATAAACAATTACGATTATATACTGGGGGAGGCTGTACCCCCCAGACCCCTCCAATTGATTGAAATCCCAGGGTCATTGCAGGGCGATCCCCTTCATGAGCTGTAACTCAAAATTAGTAAAAAAAGGTGAAAAATATTGGAACATGGACGAAATATTATGCAGCCAGGACTGGGGAATAGCGGAGGTGAGCGTGGGACACAGATCTTCAGGTTTACCCTATCTCCACCTTTCACTATTATAATTAAGCCGTGCTTCTTTTAAATGAGACTATGATCTATAGAAAAGTTTATTAACTAATTGACTGAGGAATTAACACAAGTCCTATTGAAGTCGAACAAACCGTATTAACAGGTATCACGCTCTTTTAACTGCTCGGTTTCAGGGTTGCCAATGTTTGAAATAAGGTTGAATTAAAGGTTGCGAGTGTGTGAAATTAATGGTTTAGTTTCACAAAAATAGCTAAATAAAATATACAAAGTTTAATACATTAGTAATTATAAAAAAATCAATGCATTACTAAATAATATAATTAAGTAGAAGTGCAGGCATTTACTAAATAATAAAGAAGAAAGGAAAAACAAATACAACGCCGTGATTGGCCCCCTTTCAAGCTACTGTCTGATTTGATAATGCCTAGATTGTAGCGCAGAAACAGCGCCCCTTATCGTGCACCCCTAAACTGAAGTATTATCTTGATAATTTAGGTGTTTGATACTGGCTACCAGTTTTGTTGCCACTTCTTGTACTTTCTCTATTTTATGAATATCTTTTGTAAGTATTGGTTCCAGAGCTGGCTATTATATTCCAAGATTGGCCTAACAAGGGTTTTGTAAAGATTAGTAAATTTTACTTCATCCAGAGTTTCAAAGGTCCTTCCAATCACATTCTGAATACCATAGGCCTGTCCAATATTTTTTTTTAATATGTTCTCCCTATTTTATATCTGATGATATAGCGATGCCCAGGTCTTTTTCACTAGTTGATTTACTTAATACCACCTCATTCATAATTATAATCAGAATTAGCATCATTCTTGGTAAATATGAAAATTGGTGACACGGCAGAAAAAGTATATTTTTGTGTGTGTATAATTCGTTCACCTGTGCATGCATATTCATATGCATTTGAGTCCTAGTTCAAATATACCCTGCGCCATTTTTTGGTTAAATAAAAATGTTAAAATAAATTTAGAACATTATTCTATAAGCAATTATGATTATATACTGGGGGGCTGTGCCCCCTAGACCCCCCCAATTGATTGAAACTCAGGATCATCATAGGGGGGCCCCCTGAAGTGTTTAACCCTCCTTCCCCAACCCCACAAGTAGTCCTTTGAATTTACTCCAAAAAGGTGAAACATTGGAACACAGACAAAATAGTTTACGTCCCATCGTAGGCGCTGCCTATCATAATATTTACCTTACTCTTTCCAAAATGCATTACTGTACACTTTTTTTTCATTAAAAAAGAGCAATCTCCTTTCACCAGGAACATAATCTATCCAAATCTCTTTGTAAAACTTCTCTATCTTGTTGATTACTGGCAGAATTATACACTTTGGTATCATCAGCAAAAATTCTACATTTGGTCTCAATTTCATTTAGCAAATCATTTTTATATAACAAAAATAGTATCAGTCCTAAAACACTTCCTTGAGGCACTCCACTATTGACTAGTAGCCAGCCACTGACTTCCCCATTAACACACTCTTCATTTCCTTCCATTCAGAAAATCTTCAATCCATCCCAACAGAATCAAAGGCCTTCTTGAAATCCAAGTATATTGCATCAAATGGTTGAACAGTGTCATTATATATTGTCCAATCAATTCTTCTTTTAATAAATTTTTCAAGCAGTTTACATAGTTGCGATGTTAATGACACAGGTCTATAATTACCTAGATCAGAGCGACTTCCTTTTTTTTTATATATAGGGATAACATTTGCTTCTTTCCAACTAACAGGTACTCTCAAATTAGACAATGACTTGTTAAATAAGGCAGCAATTGCCTTGGTCAGTTCTGTTGCAGCTTCTTTAAGGATCGCCGGATGCAATCCATCTGGGCCCGGTGACTTATTTGGATTGCAAGCGGACAGTTCTTTAAATACCTCTTCATCTGATATATCCACTAACAATTCCTGTCCCATATCGTTTTCAGAATTACTTCCTTGAAACAGGTAGCACGTGTTTCATAGAACTCTCAGTCTATTGATTTCTTTTTCAGATTTTTCTACAGTTTTTTTTTTTTTACCACAATCAGCGAAAGCTAAGTTGCTCTTTTTTTTTTTCTTATTACTACTTAAGTTCTTTCTTTGTTTGAATAAGGGATGGAGTTCGGGGATGAAAGTGAGCATGAGTGTCAGAATATATGCATTGGTTGTGGTGTATTTGGTGAGGGGTATACATGTGTTGTATGTGGGCTGCGTGAATGCACTGTAGATTTAGAGGGAATGAGAATGTAGGATTTAGACAGTATATGTAGGCTGGAGGGGTTAATTGCTGAGCTCAGGAGGGAACTTAGTGTTAGGCCTAGAGCTGGGAATAGGTTAGGTGGTGAGGTAGGCCAGTTAGATGTTTCAGGTGAAGGTAGAGGGCCGGAGGAGAGGGTAAGATATGATAGTTCTAGGGATAGTGAAGTTAGCCCCCTTAGATTAGTTAGAAATAGGCCTAGTGAGGATGGGGGACAGTGGAGAATGGTTAGGAAACGTGTAGCTAGGGAGGCTTCTCCTGTTCTTTGTGAGAATAGGGTTGCCTCTGTTGAGGTGGTTAGCCAGGGGGAGAATAGGTGTGTGAGTCAGAGGGACACAGAACCTATTAGCTTGACTAATAGATTCAGTGCCCTAAGAGAGGAAGTAACTGGTAGTTTGAATGAGAATAGAAGTGGGGATGGAGTTAGGTCCGTGTGGGTTAGGAATAGAAGTCTGACTGAAGTGCTTGTGATGGGTGATTCGCGAGTTAGATATTTAGATAGGAAGTTGAATGCAAGTAGATTGAATGGTTTGAGGGTGTGTTTGCTGGGTGCTGGAGTGAGAGATCTGTCTGATAGGTATAAGGAGCTGGTGTCTGGCTGTGCAAGGGATGCGGTTGTGATTACACATGTAGGAGTGAATGATGTGAAGAAAGTGGGTGCATGTGAGTTATGTGAGAGGTACAAGAGGTTGATTGAAAAGGTCAAAGAAAGTAGAATGAAAGGTGTTCTTCCAAGATAGGTTTGTTGGAATCAAAGAAATGTATGCGATGGATGGACTGCATTTGAGTAGGAGGGGGGTGGATGTGTTGTGGGAGGAGTATGATCGTGTTATTAGGTCTTTGCGGGCGGGAAACTAGATACTAATATTGGTCAGGGAATTATGAGAGGACATTATAGTACTGAAAGTAGAATGGACTTGGCAGATAACAGAAATAGTTTCCAAGGTGATAGAGGTGAGGTCATTCAGGCTTCAAGAGGTGCTTCAGGGATAGGGGGGTTAAATTGTTTCTATACAAATGCTCGTAGTCTTAGAAACAAGAAGGATGAGCTATTTAGTTATATTAGCAATGAGGATATAGATATATTATGCGTTACTGAATCATGGGTTAATGAAATAGAATTTAGTGACACTATAAGTGAATTTGATTTACAGGGCTATAATATGTACATTAGTCAAAGGACAGGTAGGATTGGTGGAGGAATAATTATCTATATAAAAAACAACATTGTTTCAAGTTTAAACACTTCAATAAAGCAGGATGGAGTTGAGTCACTTTGGATAGATATTAGGTTCAGTAAAAATAGAATGGTGCATTTGGGAGCTTTTTACAGGCCACCTGGGCAGACTAATGATATGGATGAACTAATGATAAGGGAAATAAGTAAGGGATGTGAAACAGATGCAGTTATTATTGGGGACTTCAACTTAAACTCTGTGGACTGGAAAAATATGATAGGTAGGGATAGAACAAGTGGCAGGTTCATAGAATGCTTTGAGGATAATTTTTTGAATCAATTTGTTAATGAGCCAATGAGGGGGGACAATATATTAGATTTAGTACTTTCTAACAGTGATCATTTAGTTCAAGAATTGACTGTTGGGAAGCATTGGGAAATAGTGACCATCAGATAGTTCATTTTAACTTGGGAATTGAGAAGGGTAAAATAACTGAGAATGCTGTAAAAGTTCCAAATTTTCATAAGGGAGATTATGTAAAACTTCGAAGCTTGCTAAATTTTGTAGACTGAGATGTAGAATTCAGAGGTAAAAATGCTTATGGGATGTGGGATACTTTCAAGCATATAATAAATGTAGTCCAAGAACAATGTATCCCAATGAAGGCCATTAGGAACAAAAGTAGGAAACCATTATGATGGAATCATAAGAACATAAGAAAAGAAGGAGACTGCAAAAGACCATTCATGGCCTACACTTGGCAGCTCCTGTTCCAGTAACACACAAAAGATTTCTTACCAGAGAAAAGTCATAAACATTGTCACCCTTTACAGGAGTTCGTCAGATCTAATCTACAATATACATAAAATGCATCCAGAGGATTATGTCCATTCATGCAACCGCAAAATATAATCTCCCCACTCCATAGAAAAATATATACATATTTAGATAAAAAAAAGTCAGTCCCATCTAGCAGTTTCATCCATATATTTATCTAATCTATTCTTAAAACTACCCAGAGAGGAGGCTTCTATCACATATCTAGTGAGCCTATTCCATTCATCTACCCCACGATTTGTAAACCAATTCCTCCCAATCTCCTTCCTAAACCTATACTTATCAAGCTTAAACCCATTGCTACGTGTCCTGTTATGTTCACTAAGTATAAGAACTTTACCTAGATCCCCTTTATTATATCCTTTTACCCATTTGAAGACTTCAATCAATTCCCCTCTGACTCTTCTTCTTTCAAATGTATGTAGATTTAGTTTTCTGAGACTTTCACCATAAGGTAAGTTCCTTAGCCCACCAATCATCTTTGCCATCCTTCTCTGCACAGACTCAAGCAAATGAATATCCTTCCTATAATATGGGGACCAAAATTGTACTGCATAGTCTAGATGAGGCCTAACTAGCGCCAGATACAGTTTTAGAATGACTTCAGCACTCTTATTGCTTACACTCCTCCTAATGAATCCCAATATCCTATTAGCTTTATTCTTAGCATTTAGGCATTGCTTTCTAGGACGAAGGTCTGAACTTACCAAAATACCCAAGTCCCTCTCACAATCGGTCCTCCCTAAAATTCTGCCATTTAATTTATAACTATTCAATGGATTATTTCTACCTATACTAAGTACACTACATTTGTCTATGTTAAACTTCATTTGCCATTTCTCGGCCCAATTGGACAGAATGGTCAATTCCTCCTGCATTACAACAGCATCAGAATCAGCCCTAATGGCCCTACCTAGCTTAGTATCATCAGCAAATTTACTCAGGTCACTACTTATACCTATGTCAAGATCATTAATATAAATTAAGAATAGCAAGGGTCCCAAAACGATCCTTGCGAAACTCCACTGCTAACACCCCCCCACTCAGATTTAACTCCATCTATACTAACTCTTTGCTGTCTGTCACCAAGCCATGACTGAATCCACCTAAATATACTGCCATCGATCCCGTGTGCTTTAACTTTGCTCAGAAGCCGTAAGTGTGGCACTCGATCAAAAGCCTTACTAAAGTCCAAGTATAAAATATCATAGTTTTCATCATTATCTGCTGCTTCATACACCTTACTATAAAAAGAGAGCAAATTAGTCAGACAGGATTTACCCTTACTAAAGCCATGCTGTGATTCTTTTATCAACTTATGCTTATCCAAGTGATCTCTAATATTCCTTGTTATAATTGATTCCATCATTTTCCCTACCACTGATGTCAAACTTACTGGTCTGTAATTAGACATATTTGTTTTATCCCCTTTCTTAAATATAGGTATCACATTGGCTTTCTTCCATGCCACTGGCACAATGCCACTCTCCAATGATTTTCTAAAGATGCATGCTAGGGGCTCACTTAACACATCATTACATTCTTTCAAAATTCTAGGAAAGACCTCATCAGGACCAGGTACTTTACTACTTTTGATTTTATCAATTTCCTTTGTCACTATCTCCTTTGTGATCAAGATATCCTTTAATTTCTCTTCATCATTACCCTGAAAGATCATTGACACCTCAGGTATATTTAGAGTATCCTCCTGTGTAAATACTGAGAGAAAAAAGTCATTTAGCATTCCAGCCATTGAATCCCTATCACTCACTAATCCTCCATTGGAATCTATAAGTGGGCCTATTTTATCTCTAACCTTAGTTTTGTATAATTGATAAAAACTTTTAGGATCTTCCTTTGCCCTATTTGCCACTTTAATTTCATAATTTCTCCTTGCTACTCTAATTAACTTTTTAACATCTCTTGCTAGTTCATTATATCTCTGCCTTAAGTGATCCTCTCCATTTTTTATTTTCCTATAAATGCCCTTTTTAATGCCAATATAATGCTTAATTTTATGTCATCCATTTTGGCTCATTATTTTTAGTCCTAGTCTCCTTATATGGAATGTTAATCATCTGACCTGTAATTAATTGCTCAATTATTCTTTCATACTCCTCTTCAATTGTAATCTCTTCCTCCTGGTGATTATTGTCTCCATTAACTGATATCATTGAATCTATTTCTGATTTGATTTCATTGCCTGGTTTCTGTTCAACTACCTCCAGGTAAGTTCTTAGCCCATTATAATTTGCTCTTCTAAAGTCAGGAATTTTAACATTGTTCATGCTACTATCAATACCATTCCATTTCATCTTGAATCTAATTTCATAATGGTCACTATTACCCAAATTTCCTCCAATCTCAGTATCCTTAATAACTTCTTCCCTATTTGTCAGAACTAAATCCAGTATATTATTACCTCTAGTGGGTTCGTTAATAATCTGCCTCAGAAAATTATCTTGGACAACATAAGAACATAAGAAAAGAAGGAGACTGCAAAAGACCATTCATGGCCTACACTTGGCAGCTCCTGTTCCATTCAACACACAAAAGATTTCTTACCAGAGAAAAGTCATCAACATTGTCACCCTTTACAGGAGTTCGTCAGATCTAATCTACAATATACATAAAATGCATCCAGAGGATTATGTCCATTCATGCAACCGCAAAATATAATCTTCCCACTCCTTAGAAAAATATATACATATGTACATAAAAAAAAGTCAGTCCCATCTAGCAGCTTCATCCATATATTTATCTAATCTATTCTTAAAACTACCCAGAGAGGAGGCTTCTATCACATGCCTAGTGAGCCCATTCCATTCATCTACCACACGATTTGTAAACCAATTCCTCCCAATCTCCTTCCTAAACCTATACTTATCAAGCTTAAACCCATTGCTACGTGTTCTGTCATGTTCACTAAGTATAAGAACCTTACCCAGATCCCCTTTATTATATCCTTTTACCCATTTGAAGACTTCAATCAATTCCCCTCTGACTCTTCTCCTTTCCAATGTATGTAGATTTAGTTTTCTGAGCCTTTCACCATAAGGTAAGTTCCTTAGCCCACCAATCATCTTTGTCATCCTTCTCTGCACAGACTCAAGCAAATCAATATCCTTCCTATAATATGGTGACCAAAATTGTACTGCATAGTCTAGATGAGGCCTAACTAGCGCCAGATACAGTTTTAGAATGACTTCAGCACTCTTATTGCTTACACTCCTCCTAATGAATCCCAATATCCTATTAGCTTTATTCTTAGCATTTAGACATTGCTTTCTAGGACGAAGGTCTGAACTTAACAAAATACCCAAGTCTCTCTCACAATCAGTCCTCCCTAAAATTCTGCCATTTAATTTATAACTATTCAATGGATTATTTCTACCTATACTAAGTACACTACATTTGTCTATGTTAAACTTCATTTGCCATTTCTCGGCCCAATTGGACAGAATGGTCAATTCCTCCTGCATTACAACAGCATCAGAATCAGCCCTAATGGCCCTACCTAGCTTAGTATCATCAGCAAATTTACTCAGGTCACTACTTATACCTATGTCAAGATCATTAATATAAATTAAGAATAGCAAGGGACCCAAAACAGATCCTTGAGGAACTCCACTGCTAACATACCCCCACTCAGATTTAACTCCGTCTATACTAACTCTTTGCTGTCTGTCACCAAGCCATGACTGAATCCACCTAAATATACTGCCATCGATCCCGTGTGCTTTAACTTTGCTCAGAAGTCGTAAGTGTGGCACTCGATCAAAAGCCTTACTAAAGTCCAAGTATAAAATATCATAGTTTTCATCATTATCTGCTGCTTCATACACCTTACTATAAAAAGAGAGCAAATTAGTCAGACAGGATTTACCCTTACTAAAGCCATGCTGTGATTCTTTTATCAACTTATGCTTATCCAAGTGATCTCTAATATTCCTTGCTATAATAGATTCCATCATTTTCCCTACCACTGATGTCAAACTTACTGGTCTGTAATTAGACATATTTGTTTTATCCCCTTTCTTAAATATAGGTATCACATTGGCTTTCTTCCATGCCACTGGCACAATGCCACTCTCCAATGATTTTCTAAAGATGCATGCTAGGGGCTCACTTAACACATCCTTACATTCTTTCAAAATTCTAGGAAAGAGCTCATCAGGACTGGGTGCCTTACTACTTTTGATTTTATCAATTTCCTTTGTCACTATCTCCTTTGTGATCAAGATATCCTTTAATTTCTCTTCATCATTACCCCGAAAGATCATTGACACCTCAGGTATATTTAGAGTATCCTCCTGTGTAAATACTGAGAGAAAAAAGTCATTTAGCATTCCAGCCATTGAGTCCCTATCACTCACTAATTCTCCATTGGAATCTATAAGTGGGCCTATTTTATCTCTAACCTTAGTTTTGTATAATTGATAAAAATTTTTAGGATCTTCCTTTGCCCTATTTGCCACTTTAATTTCATAATTTCTCCATTAAAAAATTAAAAAATTCCTCAGCCTCCTGATCACCCACAAGAGCTTCCCAGTCTATATTTCTGTAATTAAAATTGCCCATTATACACACATGCTTACTTGTACATGCCTGTTCTATCTCCTGCCACAGAAGATTTGAAGCTTCCTTACTAAGATTTGGTGGTCTGTATAATAATCCTATGACAAGCTTGTTTTTACCTTCCTTTACATTTAGCCATAATGACTCTGTGTTATCATCTAATTTAATTGTACTGTTTACACAACACTGGAGATTATCTTTAATATAAATAATAACCCCTCCCCCTCTCTTCCTATTCCTATCTGTATGGAACATGTTAAAGCCCTTAATCTCAACCTCAGGTTTAAAGTGATTACCTGCCAAATCAAGCCATGACTCTGTTATCGCAATTATATCAAAATTCTCTTCACTCGCTAACGCTCTTAAGAGATCTATCTTATTCCTTATACTCCGACCATTTGTGTAGTATATTTTAAAGTTTTTTTTATTATTCCCATCTTCATTGCATCGTGCTTTTTTATTCCTAGTTATCTGCTTATTCACTTGTGCATTAGTCCCCCTATAACGCATCATTATGCCCTCCCCCCCTAGCTATTCCTCTATCTTTGCATCCCTTCCATTTCCTACACCTGCCCTCTATTCCTGTTATTCCCTTACCTCTAACAGCTTCTAGTTTCCCACCCGTAAGGACCTAATCACACTATCCAGCTTCCCCCATAGAACCTCAACACCTGCCTGACTAAGATGGAGCCCATCCATCGCATACAACCTCCTATTCCCGTAAAACCCACCCCAGACATCTACAAACACCAATCCTAACTCCTCACACAGTCCTTTCACAAATTCATTCAAACCAATTGCACGCGACAACCATTCTACCCCCACATCCATTCTCGGAAGCACACCAGAAACAACACCTTTTACCCTGCTTTTACTCATCCTTTCAACTAATCTTTTATACTGCTCACGTAACTCACATGTACCCACCTTCTTTACATCATTCACTCCCACATGCGTAATCACAACTGCATCCCTCTTACACCCAGAAACCAGCCTATCATACCTCTCACAAACATCACTTACACCAGCCCCTGGCAGACAAACTCTCATTCCCTTCCACTTGCTATCACTCAACTTCCTATCTAAATACCTAATCTGAGAGTCACCCATCACTAGCACCTCAGTCATTCTCCTATTCTGTCTTGGCCTAATATTACCCTCCCTCCTGCTCTCAGTCACACTACCACCCATCCTGCTTTCATCCACAATCACACCAGGCAAATCACTTTCACACTCTTCCTCTCTCAGGACATTGAATCTGTTAGTCAACCTAACAGGTTCTATGTCCTTTTCAAACACCTAATCTGTCCTAACTTATCTATCCTATCCATTTTCACCCACCATTCATCATCACTCACAACTTCCACACTGTTCCCAGTCCTAGCCCTATCTTCCACCCTCTTAGCACTAATCTCACCCTTCAATCGCACACTTGCATCTCTTCTCACCTCAAACACCAAATCATTCAATCTCTTACATTCCCCACTCAACCTCCTAACCTTCCCTTCCAGAAAACACACACGGCATTCAGTTACATTCACTCTCCTTTCAACTCCACATGCATCACACACCACATACTCACTACTTTCAAACGGCATGCTCTCACCATCTATACAAACAGCCATACTCCCAGAAATTTACTAAGGACAAAGTTAACACTCAGCAAAAAATATTCTTGCTCAGGTTTGCTGCCAGTTATCTTCCCCAAAAGTATTAATCACTAATGTATTTATTAAACAGTGATTGATGTATTAAATAAATACAAGAAAAACTACAAACCCAAATCAGTATTATATCCCAATCTTACAATGAGAATCAGGAGCTTCCTGTAAGACAACCTTCCAGAACAAAGCCAGACAGCCAACTGGCTAGAAAATTTTCAGAGAAGAAAAGGGCATATAAAAAATTACAGGTAGAAAATAATATTCAAAATTTAAGTGATTATAGATTGGCTAGGAATGAGTTAAATAAGATTATAAAGAAGAACAAAAGGGTGTCAGAAATTAAATTAGCTCAGGATAGCAACAAAGATCCTAGAAAGTTCTTTAGTTACTCTAAAATTAATAATAAGTCTGGCAGAGTTAAAATAGGGCCTATCAAATATGAAGGGGTTGTAAGAGAATCTGATGAGGAAATAGTTGAGGTACTAAATGGTCATTTTGCATTAGTATTTAAAAAGGAGAAACTAAATAGTCTTATGTATAGTACTCATGGGTCAGGGAAAGAGGTGTTTACTACCATTAGTGTGGATTGGTGGATGATAAAAGAACTAATAGGTGAGTTAGATACTACCAAGGCCTCCGGCCCTGATAATATTCATTCTAGGATACTTAAAGAAGGGGTAGAAAGTATCTCAATTGCTCTGGAGAAGTTGTATACTAGGTCACTGGAATATGGAGAAATACCCAATGATTGGAAGAGAGCGAATGTAGTCCCCATTTTCAAGAAGGGTAGTAAAGAGGATCCAAATAACTTTAGACCGGTTAGCCTAACTCCTGTAGTCTGTAAAATTCTTGAAAAAATAGTTAAAAAAGGGATTTGCCAACATCTAGAGAGGGAGGGGTTAATCAGCGATGCACAGCATGGGTTTAGATCAGGTAGATCATGTTTGACTAATTTACTAGACTTTCTTGAGTTTGTAACAGTCAAGTAGATAAGGGAGAGAATGTAGATATAATTTACTTAGATTTTAGTAAAGCATTTGATAAGGTACCACATAGGAGACTAGTTCATAAATTAAAAATGATTGGGATATGTGGGGGTGTTTCAAATTGGATAGCTGAGTGGCTGAAAGACAGGAAGCAAAGGGTAGTGCTAAATGGTGTAAAGTCAGAGTGGAGGGATGTTATCAGTGGGGTTCCTCAGGGATCAGTTCCTGGTCCATTATTATTTGTCATCTATATAAACGATCTTGGCGAGGCAGTTAATAATAAAGTGTCAATTTTTGAGGATGATACCAAATTAGCAGCTGTAGTTAAAGATATTGATGATAATTTTAAAGTGCAGGGGGATTTAAATAAATTGTTATCCTGGGCACATAAGGGGGCAAATGACTTTCAACCTTGATAAGTGCAAAGTTATTAACATGGGAAAAGATAATAGAGAATTTAACTATGAAATGGATGGGCATTGGCTGAGCTCAGTAGAGGATGAGAAAGATCTAGGAGTAGTAATAGATAAGTCATTAAGGTTTTCTAAGCAGTGTATTGAAGCAAGAAATAGGGCAAATAGAGTGCTGGGTTTCATTAAGAGAAATGTCAGTCACAAAAGTAAGGAGGTTATTCTTAAACTCTATAACTCTTATGTTAGGCCACATCTAGAGTACTGTATACAGGCATGGTCCCACATTTTAGACACGATATTAACCTTTTCGAGTCAGTGCAACAGAGGGCAACAAAGATTATTCCTTCCCTGAGGCACCTTGAATATATAGATAGACTGAGGGTATTAAATATGTTCTTGTTCAAAAGGAGGTAACAACAAGGAGTAACAACAAGGAAAGAAGGTACCCTAGGAGACCTTACGGTCCATTCAAGGAGGGTACCTTTACTATTGTTTTCATTTATTTTACTATTTATTACAATACTAAAACTACTTCCATTATTACTTAAATTACTATTGATTAAATTACTACTGTTACTATTAATTATATTACTACTATTAGTTACATTACTAGAGACCCTGTCCTGAAATGGCTCTTACTTTCCGGAATGCATAGATAATTAAATTTTCTTTTCTTCGCTCTCTTTCTCCTTATTGTTAAAAATCATTCTTTCTACATCATTTTTAATTAGTAAATTTTCTTTTATAAAAAGTAAATTTTATTTTAAAAATTTGTTTTCATTTCTTAGTAACTCAATTTCGGAAGTCTGCGCTTCCAATTGTTTTAACAGCTTGGAAATCGAGTCATTACCATCAGAGGCAACAAAGACTTCATCATCGACCTTCTCGCACCTGCCGCAATACCATTTTAAATTTTTTAAAAAAATAAGTTTTTAATTAACTTTTGGTCAATTTTTGACATCTGGAATGAAACCAAACATTGCATTTGCTTATACAATCCACATAAGAAATAAGATGTACCACTGGGGTTGCTTCCCCCATTCTGATCACATTTTTTATTATTTTTTGCCATTTTATATTTTAGGAATAAATCAGGGTCTGCAAACAGTGAAGTAAGCAAATTGAAGCCACGACTCATAAGTATCCGCCTAGTCTTACATGGATTTTGCTTCTTGTCATTTTTGCTGACCAGCATACCAGACCTCCAAAATGCATGTCCTCACTCGTAACCAGCTAGTCACAGACTAGCTGAATGGATCTTCAATTATGTCAGAGCCCCTCATTGAGACACTACCTTGCTTTTATTAGTCTGCTGGCTTCAAATGATTTCTGGTTATTTGCTTCGTATATGGCAGTAGGTTGTGAGGGAACTTGTGGACTACTCCTTAGAAGATATAACCTTAGAGCTGGCTGATCACGGGTCAGTCAAGGTTAAATGTGTGATGAGAGAACAGGAAGGGGCCTTGAGACCTCTCCATACACTCATTACATTTGACTGTGATAGGCTCCCTGAGTCAGTGTGTGCCTGTTAATATCACTACTATGTGAAGATATTTGTGCCACTGCTGTGGAGGTGCTACTACTACCACTACTTCAGCCATACCAATTGCTTAGATAGATGTACAAAGTTGGGTTTACCCAAAGTGTAAGTCTCTGCAAGGCCATACGTGATAAATCCTTATCGTGTATCGTCAAGTGTGTAAATTGTGGAGCCCTCCTTTCTAGAAGCAATGCAGTATGTATCTCACAAAGGAAATTATAGCCATTCAGGCTACAGATCGTCTTTCATTTTGCAAGGATAAGGACTTGGTCCTGCTGAGCCTGGTGCTGCCTGAGATGTCTTATACCTCAATGTTAAAAAAGACCATCTGCTCCTGGCCCCTCAAGACCTATGTGCATGTTTGCTTATGTGCCCATTCAGAACCCTTCTGTTGGTTCTACTCACCCAGGGCGCTTCCCTAGTTGAGCTGGCAGCACAAAGAGTTCACACCCAGCTTTGGCTACCCCCCCCCCCCTCCAGCATGACCGCTTCCTGTAAGGCAAAACAGCTGTGTGCCTCCACTGAGTCATCTAAAGGTGGAGGCACCTTTAGATGCCTGTGGGGCCACCTAAGCTGCCCCCAGAAAGGAGAACAGCACCAAAGGAGCTTCGAATTCTAAGCCCACACCCAATGCTAGGATGGGTTGATCAGAGACATTGAATCCTCCAAATGAGGGACCCCCACCTGCTAAGGTTTCAAGGTGGAGGTAGGAAAAGACTTGCATGGCAAGCCCAACCTCCCACAATAAGTCTTTGAAGGCGACTGCAACTTCAGCGCCTGTAGTTCTGCCTCCGGAAAATGTATGGTCATTGGTGTGAGGGTCTTCTCTTTGGAAAGGGCTCTCACATCTCCTACGGAATAGGCTTGAGGTGCATATTCCTTTAATGGAATTGCTGCAAAGTCTGGGCCAACTGAGAGAAGCTGCGGAGGCTTGTCTCCTTGCCTTCCTCATTAGCAATCTTTTTGCAGGAGACCATGCTGGGTGTGTACCCCCGCCCACACTCCTGAGGTATGAGTTTCCCAACCCCATTACCATGGGATGGTGGCTGGAAAGGAGGAGGATAATAATAATAAGTATTTATAATGCGATCTTCAGGGCTGTTAGCCCTCACAGAGCACAGGTTGTGTAGCGAGTGTAGAGAAAGTTTACAGGGAAGAGAAAGCAATTCTGAAGAGATGAGTCTTTAGGAGATGTTTAAAAGTAGCAAGGGAGGGAGAGGATTGGACTTCGGCAGGAAGAGCATTCCAGAGTCTAGGAGCACAAACTGAGAAGGAACGATCACCCATTGAGCAGAGGACAGAATGAGGAGTGTTCAGGATGGGAGCGAGGTTAGACCAGAGTGCCTGAAGAGTTTGATGATGGGAGAGGGCAGACGAGAGATAAGATGGAGCCTTGAGGTTTAGGGCCTTGTAGGTGATGAGAAGAATTTTATAGTGGATACAGAAGCGAATAGGTAACCAGTGTAGCTCCTGTAACAGAGGCATCGAAGGAGAGAACCGGGGGCGAAGTGACAAAGAAGGGAGATTCACTAGAAGAGAATTGCAGTACTCTAAGCATGAGGTGATGAAGGCATGAATAGCAGTCTCAAGGCTTCATCGATCAAAATGGGATTGAACATGTGAAAAGTTGCGGAGGAAACCGAGGGAAGACTTACAGATATGATGGATGTGTGGTTTAAATAAGAGCTGCTCATCGAAAATAACACCAAGATTACTGATGGTAACAGAGAAGGCGACATTGGTTTCCCCAAGGTTAAGGGAGGCGAAGAGAGCTTTAGATTTCTCCACCATCGAAGTGGTACCAACAAGGAGAACTTCAGTTTTATCATGGTTAAGTTTGAGAAAGTTGGCAGACAGCTATTTGTTTATGGAGGTGTAGGCTGAAAGGAGCTTAGTAATTAATTGAGCGAAGGACACAGGGGATGAGGAAAGGTATATCTGAGTGTCATCAGCATAAAGGTGGAAGGACAGGCCCAAATCGCGAAGAAGGGAGCCAGAGGAAATAAGTAGATTCGAAAGAGGAGGGGACCAAGGAATGAGCCCCAAGGCACTCCAAAATGAATGGGCGCAGGCTTGTAGGAGAGGTTACTGAGTGCGGGAGGATAAGTATGAGCAGAACCAAGCAAATGCAGTCCCTGAGAGACCAAGGAAAGTTTGAAGACGATCAAGGAGGAGAGTGTGGCCGATGGTGTCAAAAGCAGAGGAGAGGACTAGAATGGATGTACAACCCCTATCGGTAGCTCTACATAAACTGTCTGAAACATTAAGAAGAGCGGTTTTAGCAGAGTGCTTTGCTTTGAACCCCAATTGGTACATTTTATTGATATTGCAGTTAAAAATATGGTCATTAAGGTGAGAGAAAACCACTCTCTCGAGGATCTTAGAGAGGAATGGAAGCTGTGAGATAGGGCGATAGCTAGATGGTTCAGAGGGGTTAAGGTGTGTTTTTTTAAGGATAGGATGAATTGAGGCATGTTTGAAGGAAGAGGGAACCA